>CM044447.1:100505590-100612078 GCA_024363595.1 Xenopus borealis
GCAGAGCAGGACACACACAAGCAGTGCAGGGCACACACAGGCAGAGTAGGGCACACAAAGGCAGTGCAGGGCACACAAAGGCAGAGTAGGGCACACACAGGCAGAGTAGGGCACACATAGTGAGTATAGAGAAGGTAGAACAGAGCAGGAGACAGGGAAACCCATCAGGACCACTCTAAGATGTATTACATACAGTGACACAGTGCTGGTGCCCCATTAGCATTTTGTAAAAAGTTTGAACAGGTGAACAATGTGGGCAGTTTCAGTCTGGGTCTCAGATGGGAACAGTACAGGGCTTTAGGGGTGTGAAAAATAGAGGTGTCATAAGTATTAAAGGTTTAAACACTGCAGAGGCCAGTTAATCTCTGTACTGATTCCATTTACATCTTACACATGGTAAGCAATAACAGCAGGTAGGTGGGTCGAGGTGAATAGCCCTTTCAGCTTTTCAGTCTAACTTCTCCCAAGAGACAAAACTGTTGCAAATGTATCTAAAGTATCTATTCTGGGCTCTCTGCCAAGAGCCAATTAAGTTACAAACAGTGAATCTTTTTTGGCTGTTCAGTGCAGAGAAATGAAATAGGAACTTGAAACTGTGGCACTGCTGTACAGTAAGCATCGTTTTTCACAGCTTAGTAATACAGTATCTCTGAGCGTATCTGAGTGCACTTGTCTTTATGAAACATTTATTTCCCTGGCAGAATTTGATATGAGAACATATGAAAATAATCAGTAAATTCTACATCGTGACTTACTACAGTACATTTATTTTGTTGGCAGCTCTATTTACAGACGTTCTGTATTATACAGTATACACCATCGGGAAGTTAAAGGTAAGACAAGGATTATACAAGTTGTTGTTCCCCAGACTGTCTTTTAGTAATCAGAGTGATACACTGACACTTGAATAAGTAATGACGATTCCCAGGCTCTTTATATATTCAACATCTTCATCAATTTTCAGTCCTCATAAGGTGCCCTACCAAAAATGCTATTTGTATTGCTATTTCTTGTAACACAACCGGAGCAACAGGTATGATAGAATATAACTGATTTACCTGTGTTTTTCTAAAACCAGCAGCATCACATGAAACTATGTATTGTAGATTAATAATATAGATATGGCACCTGTTATCCAAAATGTTGTCAGTGCTGGAGGTTTCCGATAATGGATCTTTCCGTTATTTGGATCTTCATACCCAATAGACTGGGCTGGCTTCCAATAAGTATTAATTATATCTTAGATCACGTACAAGGCACAGTTTTATTATTTTTAGAGAAATTTTTTTTTTTTAATTTGGATTATTTGGATAAAATTGTGTGTATGGAGATTGTCTTTCTGTAATTTGGAGCTTTCTGGATAACGGGTTTTTGTATAACATATCCCATAATGAGAATATATATTTCCCAGCAAACAAAATTATTGAGTTTCAAAATTAAGGAGCAAATTTATCAGAATCCTTGTTTGTGAAGAAAAAAAAGGGGGGGGAGAGGGAAAAAAAAAGCAGTCAAAACTCATACGACTTTTTTTTCTCTAATGCTAGCTTGCTTAAAGGAGTTGTTCACCTTTGAATGAACTTTTAGTATGATGTAGAGAGGATTAATCTGAGACAATAATTGTAATTGTTTTTCATTTTGTATTATTTGCAGTTATTTAGCTTTTTATTCAGCAGCTCTCCAGTTTGCAATGTCATCAGTCTGGTTGCTAGGGTCCAAATTACCTTAGCAACCATGCATTGATTTGAATAAGAGACTGGAATATGAATAGGAGAGGGCCTGAATACAAACAAAAATGGGTAATTCAAAGTAGCGTACTTTTGTAGCCTTATAGAGATCTTGTTTTTAGATGGGGTCAGTGACCCCATTTGAAACAGGAACGATTTAAAACAAGAGGGCAAATAATTCAAAAGCTATAAATGTATGAGATGTACAACTACAGTGGTAAGAGAGATGGAAGGCAAACTATGAAGGTAGACTGTCACAGTTGGGATCGTTTTCGCTTGCGAGGGGACAAGATTACTCTTTACAAGTACATTAGAGGACATTATAGACAGATAGAGCGGGGACCTTATATCCTATAAAAAGAATAAATGCAACCACTAGTGGAACAGAACTTCCATTTGAAGCAGTGTAGGTGGTTTTTCACTTCTTCTACTAATGCCTTTAAGAATGGCTTGGATGATTCATGGACAAACATAATATTCAAAGGCTATTGTGATACTATAACCACAGATATTAGTATATATAGTGTGTATATATATATATATATATTTCACTTCCTGAAGATGGCTCGTGTTTAAGTGCAGAAACGTTGAAATAAAGTTTTTTTGATACTTTACACTGTTATAACCCTGCACCCAGGCAATTGTTTTTTGGATGACGAGTGCACCAGCTTTTAGAGTATATATATATAATTGTATGGAGGGGTTGGTATGAGTGTGCATATTTGTGCACTAGGGTTCATCTAGAAGGGATAAACATTATGTTCTTTATGTAATTATAAGTAACAGAAGTAGAATATCTGAAATATATCTAGATGCGCAGACGGTGCAAAAATACCTCATCAGATGAACTGAAATACACTCAGACCAGGGTTTAAGTGAAAGGTCTAAGGGGTTTTTGTAGATAACAAGTTGTCTAATTCTGGGCAGTGTCATTCTGTAGCTACTAAAGCAAATAAAGTTCTGTCTTGCATAAAAAAGGGCATAAACTCAAGGGATGAAAACATAATTATACCTCTTTATAGATCCCTAGTAAGACCTCATCTGGAGTATGCAGTGCAGTTTTGTACTCCAGTCCTTAAGATGGATATAAATGAGCTGGAGAAAGTGCTGAGACGTGCAACTAAACTGGTGAGAGGGATGGAAGACTTAAATGGAAAAAATGTTTTTTTTCAAAATGCATCAGCAATAGTGCTGCTCCAGTAGACTTCTACACTGAAATCCTTTTCTCAAAAGAGCAAACAGATTTTTTATATTCAGTTTTGAAATCTGACATGGGGCTAGAATTTTGTCAATTTCCCAGCTGCCCCTGGTCATGTGACTGCTGTTATCTTGTGTTAGGGAGCTGTTATCTGGTTACCTTCCCATTGTTTGTTGGGAAATTGACAGTATGTCTAGCCCCATGTCAGATTTTAAAATAAAATATAAAAAAAATTTAGAAATGGATTTAATTGCAGAATTCTAATGGAACAGCACTATTAACTGATGCATTAACATTTTTTCCCATGACAGTTTCCCTTTAATTTATGAGGGGAGGCTGTCCAGGTTGGGGTTGTTTTCTCTGGGAAAAAGGCGCTTGCGAAGGGACATGATTACACTTTACAAGTACATTAGAGGACATTATAGACAAATATCAGGGGACCTTTTTACCCATAAAGAGGATCACTGCACCAGAGGCCACCCCTTCAGACTAGAAGAAAAGGACTTTTATTTGAAGCAGTGTAGGTGGTTCTTCACAGTGAGGACAGTGAGTTTGTGGAATGCACTGCCGGGTGATGTTGTGATGGCTCATTCTGTTGATGCCTTTAAGAGGGGCTTGGATGATTTCTTGGACAGACATAATATCAAAGGCTATTTTGATACTAAACTCTACAGTTGGGGGCAGATTTACTAATTTTGATTAGGGGTTTTAACGTTTATGAAACGATCGAATATGAAAAATCAAACCATTCGATCGAACATTTTATTTTCGATAAAAAAAACTTGGGAAACTCCTATGGGAGCTTCCCATAGGGTTATATAGCAATTCGGTAGGTTTAATCTGCCGAATTGTTATATCAAATTTTTTTTAAAGGGCCAGTACTTCTACTATTGAATTTTAATTTTCAAGTGTGGCAAATTCGAATAAAATTTTAGCCTATTCGAATTTGGCAAATTCAATGGTCTTTTTTCAAACTGATTTAACTATGTAACTACAGTATGTATGCCCATACATAAAAAATTACAAACTACACTCGAGCCTTTCTCCAGCCATAAATCATGTAAGTTACATTAGTTTACAGGTAAGTGGAAGGAAAGCTGCACAGTGGCCTATGTGTTAAGAAACCTATTTTTTTATCTTGCTTTCTGGTTTAAAATAATTAAACAGGTTAGGGTTCCCAGAAAATCATTACTAGAAAGTAAAGCCTAGTACTTGAGCAGTACTAATGTGTTAAAAAAGAAAGCTGACAGTTTTTGAATAAAAACTGTAAAATGTTTCAAATTGCTGCAGTTATTGTTAGTTAAAAAACATGCCAACTATTTTCCCTTCCATGGGGAAGCTTTTTAGAAAGTGATTGGAACAACTACAGCTATTTACGCCACTCATAACTGATGAACTACAGGCTTCGTTCAGAGAGATAAAGGCAAGCACAAGGGATATTCTACCTCTGCCTTTCACAAAACACTAAATATTTTCTTATAGGAGAAATAGGTTTGATCTTTATCAAACGAACATTGTGTTCTAGGAAAGTCTTTAAATCCCACTAGCTGGCGATGGGTTGTCAGTTCAAGTGGCCCTCTGGTGCTGTGACCGTGTACCTGGAATCCCCTGCTGTGTTTGTCAGTCTATTATTAAATTCATGTAAAACTGGAAAATAATGGTTTTATTGGGAAAAAGAATTCTGCATGTTTATGAACTGATTGAGTCTGGTTTACCCTAGCTCCACTTCTGACTAACAATGTCATGAACTGCATTTAGACCTCCTAGATATTCCTGTGTTTCCTTTGTAGATTTAGATCACAGACACTGTAGATCAGACTCTTCATCACATCATAAATGCACATTTTATTTATAATTGGAGCTACAGGCACTCCTCCAGGGAACTCCACTATATCATAAGGAAAAATTAGTTTTAAAAGGCCACTATATATTTAATTTAGCTTGTAATAGATCCCTTACTTGTATAATGTACAAGACTACAAGATATAATATAGCAGTAGGGTTATCATGCACATACAGTATACCTGCATAGCATCAGGCACAGGTACCATGAAAAGTCCAGCCTTAAGAATGTATTCCATCATACTGTCAACAGGTATTGTCTCTGCCATCTGACATGCAGAGACGTGCAACTAAACTGGTTAGAGGGATGGAAGACTTAAATTGTGATGGTAGACTGTCCAGGTTGGGGTTGTTTTCTCTGGAAAAAAAGGAGCTTGCGAGGGGACATGATTACACTTTACAAATATTCTGCACACATTAAGCCTGTGATCTGAAACCACAGACTTATGAACAACATGTTGCTCTCCAACCCCTTGGATGTTGCTCCCATTGGCCTCAAAGCAGGTGCTTATTTTTTAATTAATGGCTTGGAGGCAAGTTAAGTTTCACAAAAACCATATGTACTGCCAAACAGAGCCTCTTGTACGCTGCCAGTCAACATAGTGGCAACCAAACAGCCAATAACAGCCCTTATTGCTCAAATTAACTTTTTGCATTGTTGTGTTGCTCCCCAATTATTTTTACAATTGAATATGGCTCATAGTAAATAAGGTTGGGGAATCCTGGCCTAAGACAATGTGTCAGGTGTTTTGAGAATGCCTGAATTATCCTTCACAAGTTGATTGTAGCTTAATTGAGCATGCTTTCAACAATGGCAATATCCCACGAAGAAGCTTTTTTTCCAGGATTGCCCCTTGGGTGGAACACATACACACTGCAAGTAATAGCATACAGTAGTAGGACACTTCTTTTCCGTGTATACAAAACAGCTTCACAAATCCTTAAGATTTACGTAAAATAAAAACATTCATTTTAATTTGAAGATGCAAGTGTCTTGTTATCTATCCCTGTTCTGTTTAAAAAAATTGCTATGGTCTCCTTCAAAAATGCTCCGCTAAATGCTAAAATCTACAGGAATATTCCAATCATAGAAGAGAGTTCTAGAAAGGCAGAAGTATTACAGATGATAACCTTGGATATGGCACACACTACCTATGTATACTGCTTAATGAAAACTGCAAAAAGAAGAACTTGTTTTATGTGTGACCATTTTACTAAGATTTATGTGTGAACTGCTGAGAAAACATTCAATTTTCATGACTAAAATGGTTAACTATTCTAATGCAGCAATACGTGTCTACAAAATTTGTATGCAGGCTTTGATAGAGATTGCTGTAAAGCAGAGCACATAATGTTCTTTCAGAATTATCCTGAGAATAATTTATTGCTGCTTAGTTTGGCGACTTTTTTTTTTGTACCCTGCACCTTGTTTTTGGTACATTCAAATATGGGAAAGTGAGAGTAACATCAAGGGTCATGCAATTTGCAAGTCCTTTAAATACAGAATTAAAAATTGTGTAAAATAATGATGCTTCAAACGGGCTCTTTCAATTGACTGATTACTTAAAGGGATCCTGTCATAGGAAAACATTTGTCAAAAGAGCAAACAGATTTTTTTATATTTCATTTTGAAATCTGACATGGGGCTAGACATATTGTCAATTTCCCAGCTGCCACACTAATGTGACTTGTGCACTAATAAACTTCAATCATTCTTTACTGCTGTACTGCAAGTTGGAGTGATATCACCCCCTCCCTTTCCCCCACCCAGCAGCCTAACAACAGAACAATGAGAAGGTAACCAGATAACAGCTCCCTAACACAAGATAACAGCTGCCTGGTACATCTAAGAACAGCACTCAATAGTAAACCCCATGTCCCACTGCGTACTATTCAGTTACATTGAGAAGGAAAAACAACAGCCTGCCAGAAAGCAGTTCCCTCCTAAAGTGCTGGCACAAGTCACATGACACGGGGCAGCAGGGAAATTGACAAGATGGCTAGCCCCATGTCAGATTTCAAAACTGAATATAAAAAAATCTGTTTGCTCTTTTGAGAAATGTATTTCAGTGCAGAAGTCTACTGGAGCAGCACTATTAACCGATGCGTTTTAATAAAAAACATGTTTTCCCATGACAGTTTCCCTTTAAAGGGGTTGTTCACCTTTGTGTTAACTTGTAGTATGATGTAGAGTGCGATATTCTGAGACAATTTGCCTTCCAGAAAAAGGCAAATCATTAAAAAACTATAAAAAATAAATAATGAAGACCAAGTGAAACGTTGCTTAGAACTGGCCATTCTACAACATACTAAAAGTTAACACCCCCTTTAAGCCAGTTCTCTTGCCTGATAGTGTGCACTACTCACTCTAGTTCCATTATTAAAGGGCATGTAAAGGCAGAAAAATAAAATCCAATTTTGTACTTTAATGAAAAAGAAACTTATCTCCAAAATACTTTAATAAAAGTATGTGTACTGTTTTTATAAGAAACCTGACTGTAAGCAGTGAAATTATCCCTTCATTTACTGCTGTGGATAGGAATTGTTAGCCAACCCCTAACTAATGTGCATGGAAACAATCATACTTGTGAACCACAGGGGAAGCCCCGCCTTACTTTCCAGCCTTTCCAAACTCAAGCAGCTTTGTTTGTTTCCCTGTAGAGCAGTCGGTGACTGTGTAGAGATTTGTATTGGATTTTAGTTTTGCCTTTACATCCCCTTTAATGTTTCCTACTCCAGCTGCAGGGACAAAGATCATGGAAAAAGAAAAATCAACGGCACACAGGATTGAAAACTGCAGGGTGAACCCTTGCAAAATTTTTATGCAGTGCAGGTGCAACGTTTTGGGGCTCCTCCCCTTTTTCAAGCACCGAAACATTGCACCTGCACTGCATTAAAAAAATTGCAAGGGTTCGCCCTGCAGTTTTCAATCCTGTGTGCCTTGTCTGAGTGGGAGGGTGCCAATTCCTCTCTTGCCTGAGCACCAGGAGTTATATCTATACAGGGAATACATGGTGTGTGGTGTCTCCATATCTGCTTACAAAGATCATGGAGCCAGATTTAAACAGACAAACTGGGAGGATTGGAGGATTATTTTGCTGCAGCCACTGGCTCAGCAGAGTTGGATGAGGTTTGTATTAAACAATACAAAAATTATAAAATCCACATTAGATTACATGACAACACAGGATACAGTGCAGTCTGTATATTCTGCTGTATCAGCTTCTGGCAGATATAGTAACATAGTAACATAGTAAGTTAGGCTGAAAAAAGACTCGCATCCATCAAGTTCAACCTTTTTTTTTTTTTTTAATTTTAACTGCCTAACTGCTAGTTGATCCAGAGGAAGGCAAAAAAAACCCATCCTAAGCCTCTCCAATTTGCCTCAGAGGGGGAAAAAATTCCTTCCTGACTCCAAAAAGGCAATCGGACTAGTCCCTGGATCAACTTGTATAATGAACTATCTTCCATAACCCTGTATTCCCTCACTTGCTAAAAAGCCATCCAACCCCTTCTTAAAGCTATCTAATGTATCAGCCTGTACAACAGTTTCAGGGAGAGAATTCCACATCTTCACAACTCTCACTGTAAAAAACCCCTTCCGAATATTTAGGCGGAACCTCTTTTCTTCTAAACGGAATGGGTGACCTTGTGTCATCTGGAAAGACCTACTTGTGAATAAAGCATTAGAGAGATTTTTATATGACCCCCTTATATATTTATACATAGTTATCATATCACCCCTTAAGCGCCTCTTCTCCAGCGTGAACATCCCCAATTTGGCCAGTCTTTCCTCATAGCTAAGATTTTCCATACCTTTTACCAGCTTAGTTGCCCTTCTCTGTGCCCTCTCTAATACAATAATGTCCTGTTTGAGTGAGGGAGACCAAAACTGTACGGCATATTCTAGATGTGGCCTTACAAGTGCTCTATAAAGTGGAAGAATGACCCCCTCCTCCCGTGACTCTATGCCCCTTTTAATACAGCTCAAGACCTTATTGGCCCTTGATGCTGCTGACTGGCACTGTTTGCTACAGCCAAGTTTATCATCTACAAGGAATCCAAGGTCCTTTTCCATAATGGATTTGCCTAGTGCAGTCCCATTAAGGGTATAAGTGGCTTGAATATTTTTACATCCCAGGTGCATGACTTTACATTTATCAATATTGAATCTCATTTGCCACTTAGCTGCCCAGATTGCCAGTTTGTCAAGATCCTGTTGCAAGGATGCCACATCCTGGATGGAATTAATTGGGCTGGATAGTTTTGTGTCATCCGCAAACACGGATACATTACTTACAACACCCTCCCCTAAGTCATTAATGAACAAGTTAAATAAAAGTGGACCCAACACCGAGCCCTGAGGGACCCCACTAAGAACCTTACGCCAAGTAGAGAACGTACCATTAACAACCACCCTCTGTACCCGATCCTGTAGCCAGTTCCCTATCCATGTGCAAACAACTTCATTAAGCCCAACAGACCTTAGTTTAGAAAGCAGTCGTTTGTGGGGCACGGTATCAAACGCTTTGGCAAAATCCAAATATATCACATCTACTAGCCCCCCCACTGTCCAGCATCTTACTTACCTCTTCATCAAAAGCAATCAAATTTGTCTGGCATGACCTATCCTTCATAAAGCCATGCTGATTGCTGCTCATAATGCCATTCCCTAGGACAAAATTTTGAATGTGATCCCTTAACAAGCCTTCAAATAATTTGCCCACCACAGATGTCAAATTTACTGGCCTATAATTGCCAGGCTGAGATCGTAAACCCTTTTTAAATATTGGGATGACATCAGCTTTCCTCCAATCCATAGGCACCATACCAGATGAAAGTGAATCTGAGAAAATCAGAAATAGGGGATGGTCTAAAACTGAACTAAGCTCTCTTAGAACCCATGGATGTATACCATCAGGCCCTGGCGCCTTGTTTACATTAATTTTTATTAAAGCTTTATGAATCATATCCTGAGTCAGCCACGGACTAGATTGAGCTGAGTCAGTGCATCTATGAAGCGAGCTTGGGAATTCAGACTCTATTGTATACACTGAAGAAAAAAACTGATTTAGCACATTTGCCTTTTCTGTATCGGTTACAACCATACTGGTACCATTATTTAATGGAGCAACACTCTCAACGTGCATCTTTTTACTATTGATATATTTAAAAAACTTTTTAGGGTTACTTTTCGCCTGCGCCGCAATTAATTCTTCATTTCCTTTCTTTGCCTTCCGGATTGCTGATTTACAACATTTATTACAGTGTTTATATTCATTAAATGCAGCTTCTGTCCCAACAGATTTGTAGTTCTTCTTTCCTATTTCCTTCTTGATATCTGTATTAAGCCACATAGGCTGATTCTTAGAGCTTCTACATTTACTCCTTAAGGGAATAAATTGAGAACAGTAATGATTTAATATCATTTTAAGTGACAACCATTTCTGTTCTGTGGTTTTAGCTGAAAACATAATGCCCCAATCAATACTCTGAAAGGCAGCCCTAAAGGCACTAAAATTAGCTTTTCCAAAATTCATGGTTTTTGTTGCCCCAGTATATATTTGTTTTTTGCACCAGACATTAAATGAAATAACATTATGGTCACTATTACCCAGGGGTTCAATGACTTGCACATTTGCTATAAGTTCTGGGTCATTTGAGATCACTAGATCCAGAATAGCATTTTTTCTGGTAGGCTCCTCAACAACCTGTGCCATAAAATTGTCATGCAACAAGTTTATGAACTTATTCCCATTAATTGATCTGGCAGTACTGTTGCTCCAGTCAATATCTGGGTAATTAAAATCCCCCATTATCAGTACTTTTCCCAAACTAGCAGCTTTTGCTATTTGTGTCAGGAGCTTAGCCTCCTCCTCCTCACTTACATTAGGGGGTCTATAGCATACCCCTACAATTAATTTGCTGGACTCTTTACAGTTGGTGAAGAATTCTACCCATAAGACTTCTGCCCCTTCATTCTCTAGCATAACCTCCTCCTTTATATAAGCTTTTAAATCTTGCCTAACATACAGACATACCCCTCCTCCTTTTCTTTTGCCTCTGTCCCTCCGAAACAAAGTATAGCCGCTGATATTAACTGCCCAGTCATGCGACTCATTCAGCCATGATTCGGCCACACCAATCACATCATATTTCCCCCCCAGCACAAGCACCTCCAGCTCTCCCATTTTAGCAGTCAGACTCCTTGCATTTGTAAACATACATTTAATATGGGTACCATGATGAACATATGACATGTGGTCCTCCTTGTCCTTAATACCCTCAACCAAATCTCCTCCCCCATTTTCCCTTCCTTTGCCCACTATCTCATCTAAGCTGTCTTCCCCTGTACCTATTATAGAACCCTCCCCCCCTCGCCTAGTTTAAAATCTCCTCCAACCGTCTAGCCATCTTCTCCCCCAAAACAGCGGCACCATCATCATTAAGGTGCAGCCCATCCCTAGCAAAGATCCTGTAGCCGACTGAGAAATCAGCCCAGTTCTCCAAAAACCCAAAACCCTCCTCCCTACACCAATTTCTCAGCCACGCATTAATCTCCCTAAGCTCCCGCTGCCTTCTTAGCGTTGCTCGTGGCACAGGTAATATCTCTGAGAAAATTACCTTGGAAGTCCTCGCCCTCAACTTTACACCTAGTTTTTTAAAATCGTTCTTGAGGACTTCACCACCTCTTCTAACTTGGTCATTGGTACCTATGTGTACCAAGACTGCTGGGTCTTCCCCAGCCCCTCCCAATAATCTGTCCACTCGCTCCTCCACATGTCGAACCCTAGCACCAGGCAGGCAGCAGACTGTTCGGCATGTAGGGGCCTTACAGCAGATTACCCTATCCATATTATTTGACTTGTGCTGTTTTGATAATGTATGATGATCCCTAACAGTCCAGGCCACACTGAGCATGTGCACAGTCTTGGTCTTGCAAAGATGTATAACAAACTTACAAGATGACAGCCCCCTGTGGCCAACTTTGAAAGCATAAATTTTTGTTTGATTAGGTTTGTGGTGCAGTAAGTTCATGTTTATGTTTAGTATACAAAATACAGCATTTCTAGACTTATTCTATATTAGACTTTCCTTGTCCTTTAATGAACTCTCCAATAGTGTACACCAATGGATAGAGTGTAATAACATGTATAATTTAATTCATGCAATTACACAGCCAGCAAAACAAAAACAAAAAAACACCTAGCATGTGCATTATGAACACACACACACACACACACACAAGATAAACAATGCAAAGATCAGGAACAAACCTATAAAAAAAAGGAAAATTATTCTTTTTTTATTCTGAGATGTATGTATGAGTATCTCTTGAACGCCTGGGAATATGAGCCATTATGCATACCAATTCTAATATTTATACACAAAAAATCAAGTTATATATGGGTGAAAGGACTATATATCAAAAGGATGCACTTTCCATCTATTGGAATTTATTATTCTTATCAAGAAAGAACAGATGTGTCCATTAAAAGAGGCAATTAAACAGATGAAAGGTGAATTGCAGTAAGAACAGCTGAATGTGAGCGTTGCCAAATATGATGGAAAAACTGGAGAGGGAGAAAACGGAATTTTCATCCTTTGAAAGAAACAAATGGTGTATATTATATAAATCTTAAGACTGTAACACATACACCTCAGTGTCCATTAAACAGTAGAAACCATTTGAATAGTATATATTCCATTCACGAATATTGTGTTATTCAATATTGTGAATATTGTGTTAACAAGAGAAGTACAACTACATTAAAAAAGGAATGGAATATTTAAACTTTGAGGGAAGGCTGTGAAGGCACTTGCAGGAGACATGATTATTCTTTACAAGTATATTAGAGGATTTTATAGATAGTTAAGTATCGTGTTTTGCGTAGAAAATATCAATGAGCCAGAGGCCACCCCTTTAGACTAGAGCAGGGATCCCCAACCTTTTTTACCCGTGAGCCACATTTAAATGTAAAAAGAGTTGGGGAGCAACACAAGCATGAAAAAGTCCCTGGGGTTGACAAATAAGGGCTGTGATTGGCTATTTGGTAGCCCCTTTGGGACTGGCAGCCTACAGGAGGCCCAGCTTGGTACTATACTTAGTTTTAATGCAATTAAAACTTGCTTCCAAGCCTGGAATTCAAAAATAAGCACCTGCTTTGAGGACAAAGAGAGCAACATCCAAGGGGTTGCAGAGCAACATGTTTCTCGCGAGCTACTGGTTGGGGATCCCTGGACTAGAGGAAAGGGACTTTCATTTGAAGCAGCGTAGCCGGGTGATGTTGATGCTGATTCTGTTTATTTCTTTAATAGTGACTTGGATGATTTCTTAAACAAATATTATACCCAGGGCTATAGTGATCTTAATATTTACAGTTAGTTAGTATAGGTATTGGTATACAGGTACGAGATCTGTTACCTGGAAATCCATTATCCAGAAATCTCCTAATTACTGGATGGCCATCTCCCACAGACTCCATCAGCTAATTAAAATGTTTAAGAATTATTTCCTTTTTCTGTGTAGTAATAAAAAAGTACCTCATACTTGATCCAAACTAAGATATAATGAATCCTTACTGGAAACAAAACAATCCTATTGGGTTCGATCCATGTTTAAAAGATTTTTTAGTAGACTTCAGGTGTGAAAATCCAAATTACAGAAAGACCCCTTATCCAGAAAACCTCAGGTCCCATTCGGATAACAAGTCCTGTACCTGTATATAGCTAATACATGTTAGTGTATAGAGTTTTGTGTTTGTGTGATGATATATATATATATATATATATATATATATCTGCAGCAGGAACAAACCAGAAATAGGGGATTTTCCTCGGCATCAATCCCAGAAGGCACTGCAAACCTAAAGTTAAATCTGATTTCTGCTGTTTTTAATTTGGAAGAATAAACGTGAATGTTTTTAGAGAAATAGATTCAGACCGAATAAGTCACTTTAGATTTCAAAATTAATTAAAGCCAATAGGATTTTTTTGCTTCCAATGAGGATTAAATATATCTTAATTGGGATCAAGTACAAGGTACTGTTTTATTATTACAGATAAAAAGAAAATAATTTTTTTTAATTGGAATTATTTGCTTAAAAAGTCTATTATTTGCTTAAAATGTTTAAATTGCTTAAAATGTCTATGGGATCTGGATAACGGATGCCATACAGTTATTACTCATTCAAACTTATACTGCAAATACAACTTTTCCCTATTTTCCCCTGATGCTCAACACACACACATACACACACAGCACACAGACACACATATATATATATATATATATATATATATATCGAGGCAGAGAGAACCGCACTCACGGGTCTTAAAGGTAAAATAAAATCCTTTTATTGGTACACGAAAAGACTGACGTTTCGGCCCCAACGGAGGCCTTTCTCAAAGTCTTAGATATAACGTGACAATGCCTTAAATACAAGTTTTCTCTGGAAATTTGTTATATATATATATATATATATATATATATATATATATATATATATATATATATATATATATATATATATATATATATATATATATATATACACATATACAACTATGTGCCAAAATGAAAAACCAATGAATAGAACATGATTCATTCATATACTGCAAAGGACATCTTATTCAGAGACCATCTCTTAAAATAGTTCCATCAATAGGACAAAAATATTGGTCTAAGCAATGTATGCTGGTAATTACATAGAATAAAGCGTATCATAATCAAGTGATTATATATATATATATTTATGCACATTATTTGGTGTGTATGTGTGGGTGCTTGTTTGGAGGGTGATGTACAGTACATACTCACTGCTTCTATATTTGATAAGATACAGCACTGCCTGCTGCTGATCAATCTGTCTGTAATATATTAATGGTGATGGATCTGTTTGTCTGGAAATATTATGTAACCTTTAATTTATATGAGCCATACTTACAGGTCCTCTTAGATCAATCAATTCTTGTCTCATTTGTGACACAAGCAATTCTTTTGCGATTAGTGTTCGATGAAGCCTCTCATTAAATTCTATGAGCTCTCCATGCATTTCAGCCACCTGAAAGTAAACATAATAAAACAAAAAAGCATTTATTTCATGCGCAAGGTTTGGCAGCTTGGTGAGAAAACTCTGAAATAAAAAAGAGCCAATATTACTGAACAATTAACAAGCATTTTCCAAATGTCTGTCTCTATATTTATTGTCATTTATTGTACAGAACTGCACAGTAGCGCTCAATGATAACACAAAAAGCTCAATGGCTCACAAGTAGCAGCAGATCCTTGATGGCCTTTCTTCATCTCACCATCAATTTCAGAAATGGAAAGCAATTGGTTTGGAGTAACTAGTGCTGGAATGGTCTGAAAAGTTAGTGCCCTAATATCACATGATATTGTTTTGAATTTCAACTTAAATGGTTTTTAATGAGTTTGTCATCGCGGCCTGCACTTTCAGGAAAATCAATTTCTTATTATCAGCCAGGGCTGCAGTCCATGCTTACCTATGATGCTCATACAGTTTGTTTTCTATCTAGACTTTGGATTGATTTTATTACTCTTTTTTTTTTTTCTCATTCTCATCTTTCCTTCACTTCTCCTATTCATTTATAGTGTGATGACGGGCTGGACCAAAAACCAATTTGATTGCCAGTCACTTCGAAATGACCTGTTCAAACACAAATACAAATACACATAGAAACTTGCAAAGGTAACAAGGTTTGTGCAAGAAAAAAAAGGTTTTAAACATCTGGAAGCACATTTCCTCCAGTAACGAACATAAGGTATTTTTGTAGGCATGGAGGTGCATTGCCTCCCACATTTCCTTGATATTCTAAAATAATGCACTTTTTTTGTTTTGTATTTGGATATGCTTTTGATTAGATGTACAGTGATTAGATAGCTGGGAGCATGCCAGAGGTATCAGGCATATGGTCAGTGCAATAGAAAACATAACAGACTGCAGATGAAAACTCAGAATGTTTGTGTTAAAGGTGTATGGTGAGATATGCTGCACTGGTACAATCTCAATTAGTGTGCTTGATTATCATTTTGAAACTAAATGCCTTGGACCAGATCCACCCTTTAAGTGGAAATACGTGCAAGACAGATACTGATCAATAATCAAATCCCTGCTGTCCTTTATACAGTATATCCAATAAAAAGGTTCATTTACCAAGCCCAAATTAAAGTATGCAAAGAATAATCTAACATGACCAATCTCTTGCAATGCAAGGTGCAAGTCTATGTCTCGCAGCAGCAGTCGAAGTGATGAAGGATTAATCTAAGCTTTGGGAAGTTTATCTCAAACCGGTAATGGTGGTAAACATACAGGCCAATATGCCGCCTGAGGCGTTCTTCTTTTTGCCGCCCCCACCCCTCCCCACAGCACTCACCTTTTCAGCACTCTCTGGACTAGAAAAGCCAAATTTACAGGTTAAAAAACAGAAATTTGGCTCTTAGTTACCAGGAGCAGCATTTTTTCATTTGGGGGATCTGCCGCCTGAAGCGAGTGGCTCAACTCACGTCATTGGTGGAGCGCCCCTGGGAAAGATGCAAATATGTGACAGTTTGGGGCAGATTTACTAAGGGTCGAATTTGAGGGTTAAAAAAACCCTTCGAATTCGACCATCGAATTTTTAACGAATTTTAACCCTTCGAATTCAAATAACGCAATTCGATAAATCAAGAGATCGAATAAAAAATATTAGATCGATCGATAAAATTCGATCCGAACGATTTTAACCATTCAATTAAATTTTTTTTATTCGATCTAAAAAAGCTGAAAAGACCCTATAGGAGCTTCCCATAGGGTTATACAGCAATTCGAATAAAACTAAGAATTCAAATAAAAATTTAAAGGGCAAGTAATTCGACCATCGCATATTCAAATAATCAAATAGATTTTTATTCGATCTATTCAAATCATTCTATCCAATCAAATTTTTAAACTTCGATGGTCGAAGTGGCCAGAAAACCTATTCGACAATTCAAATTCGAATCTTTTTTTAAATTCGATCGAATTTCAAATCATTCACACGTATTTAGTAAATCTGCCCCTTTGTGTTTTGGCTTAATTTTAGGGAAAGGATTGGCCTGGATGGATATCTATTGATGGACCCAAGTGGGGACTTGATATTGCCATGTTACCCTTGTTCCAGCCCTGTTCTGAACAGGATATTGCATGACAATCATAATTCTATAGGCGGCTTTAAAGTTTTAATTCACCTTGTGTAAAAAAAAAATTTCTAGTGTTACAGACTAAATATTAGTCCTGTAGGTCCATGTTTATTTACCAGCAGATTCTGAGCTGATAATAACAAAAATCAAGCACTGTCCGCATAGGGTTCCTTAGTACTTTCCATTAATGAGATTTTTAAAATGCAAGGGAAATGCATTCTGTTCATTTAATAGCAAAGAGTTTTCTTCAGTTTAATACATTCAGGGCCACCATCTGGAATCACGGTGTCCCATACTACTATACCAGCAGGGCTCTCCCCACCAAGGGGGTGCCTTATTACTAATACAGTATATAGGTCACCTGGTCCTAGGGTTGCAACCTATTTCAGAAACAGGCTGGGGCGGGTCAGGCTGAAGAGGTTCAGGGAAGTGAGGAATTTATAGGGTATTACAAATTTGTAATTATGGCCCTGGCCCTAGCTGGTGTTTTATGGGTTGGGCCAGTCAGATACTAGCTGAGTGGAAAACATACCTGGCCCCTACTGACAAATAGATGGTGACACATGTGGAAGAAGAACTGAACACTTAATCCACTCCAGTTATGCCCAATATAAAAAAACATACTGGCAGCATCCCATTTTGTCACCATGTTTTTGTGTGAAACTTAGGAAATCCTTTATTTAAAGGACCAGCAACAGCAAAAAAATCAATTGTTTTTAATTGCATTAAACTATAGCATGGTGTTACCCTACTCTGGTAAAATTTGCTTGTAAGCTCATACATAATTATATGGGGGCAGCCATTCAAGCTGGGTATGAAAAAAAGGCTTAGGGCAGAGACGGACGAGAATACTCGGAGATTTAGTTGCCCGGGACAAATCATATTTTTTTCTTCCCTGAAAAGCCTTCCTGCCAGCTATAATCCCTCGGTGGGATGGCACTCAGAGCATTTTGTTTGCTGAAGTTGCCTCACAAGAAAACTTCAGGTGATTTCGGAAAGCAAAGGGCTCCAAGTGCCATCTCGCCAGCAATTTAGATTCTAGCTGATGGGAAGGCTTTTCGGGGAGATTAGTCACCCTGAATGAAGAGTCGATTAGTCGCTGGGTGACAATCTCCCCAAATCTTCACATCTGTCTCTGCCCTTATGCTAATACAGCAGATAAGAGATACACTCTGTAGAATACAATGGATTTAGCTCTTACACAGAAAGATAAATCAGGAGTTTACCAGTTAGGACTTTTATCGATTCCAGACAGGACACTATATGCAAAGGAGTTTGTATGTTCTCCTTGTGCATACTGCACTCCAAAAATATACAAGCAGGAAAAAATAGCTCTACTGTGTGAATGTGATAAATAACCTAGATTGTAAATTCCACTGGACAAGGACTGAGTTGAATGATGTCTAATCTAAAACAGTATTGTGCTGGATTAATAGATAAAAAAAATATTTTCACATTTAAGGCTGTCACATGATGATTAGAACCTGCTTTTTCAATTCACACCTTGAATTGGTAGATCATGAATGATCTGCCCATATATTTGTGCCCAATCCTATTGCTCTGTTCATAGTCAAGGTCCCTTTTTCTGTAAGGGTAGTCAATTTATGTTTTTTTATTATCATCTTGACTATGATAAATCTGCCAACAGTTCATTATAGAGTTCTTCAAAACATTCTTTAGATGCCTGCCTGCCTCTGGATCAGCTGGAAACTAAATAGAAAATTTATAAGCAAAAGGTTGAACTTGATGGGAATGTGTCTTAATTTTAACTTCAACAACTGGATTAGTGTTGAAAGGTATTATTAAAGGGCGTATACAACATTCCCAAAATATAATGAGTGGGTTTTACACATTTTCATTCTGTACTGAGCAGTTAGTTCAGCATGGAGACACAGTTTTCTGCATAAAACCTGTCAGAACAGATTTGCCTCAGTATTTGAGAAAATATTCCAGGCCAGAAAACTTGGAGAGTCGCTAAACAAGAATTAAAGTTAAACATTTGCCTGATTGCTATTCAATAGGCTAAAAGATGTTTAAGGGGTAGTTTACCTTAACTTTTACAATCTTATAAAATGGCCAGTGCTAAAAAAGTTTCAATTGGTCTTCACTATTTATTTTTTACATTTATTTAAAATATTTGTTTCTTCTTCTGACTCTGACTTTCCAACTTTCAAATAGGGGTCACTGACCCCCTTTAAAAAAGAAATACTCTGTAAAGCTTTAAATGTCGTATTGCTATTGGTACATTTTAATACTAGACATTTTACTTGTGCCCTCTCCTATTCATATAGTAATTAATTGTCTCAGAATATCACTCTCTACATTAGGTGTCCCCAACCTTTTTTACTCGTGAGTCACATTTAAATTTAAAAAAGAGTTGGAGAGCAACACAAGTATGAAAAAGTCCATGTGGATGTCAAATAAGAGCTCTGATTCGCTTTTTGGTAGCCCCTATATGGACTGGAAGCCTACAGGAGAGAATGTTTGGCAGGACATCTGTTTTTTATGCAACCAAAACTTGCCTCTAAGCCATTAATTAAAAAATTAGCACCTGCTTTGAGGCCACTGGGAGCAACATCCAAGGGGTTGGAGAGCAACATGTTACAGTGAGCTACTGGTTGGGGATCACTGCTCTACATCATATAATAGTTAATTTAAAGGTGAACAACCCAAGGCTGGATTTACATAGCAGGCACCCCTAGGCCCACTGATATTCATCGCCCCTGTCCCTTCCCCCAATTTTTAATAATCAGGACTGGAGCAATGGAGATTGGTGCATGGGATTTTTTTTTTTTTTTTAACTCCTGCACATCCCCAGTGCTTCTGAACCAATGTGGGTGTGGTTGGGCAAAATGCCACCCCTGAATTCCCAGGCTGTGCAGGGGAGCAGGGAGCACACTGCACTGTAGGGCAGGAACCAATCAGCAGCTAGCAAGACCTGATAGGGAACTGAAACTTCTTTCCTCATGTGACTGCAGGGCTGTTATTGTTTGCCTTTCTTGTACTGTGCTTCTGACAGGGACACGCCCACTCCTCGTTTGAGACAGGGACCAGTGAACATCTACAGGGAATTCTAATAAAGGGACTTTTTTAAAGATAACTTTTTGTACCATGTAAAAGTAACACCATATATTACTCATAATTGCCTACAAAATTAGGGTTTTTTTCCTTTATCCTATAGGTCTCCTTTAATAAATGATATATTTTTCTGTTCAACAACTGCAGGACAACCACAATGACCCCTATAAAGTCAATTTCAAATTGCAGTCTTGCATGATGTCCCAACTTTCAGATGCACAAAATCATGGTTGTAAATGAGCCCTATAGTGTTATTATGTGATATATATCTTTCAGAAGAGGCAGGGAAGTGGCATGTAAAGTAAGCAGAAAAAAATTCTGGTATATATTTAATATATAAATAATTATTGTAGTGCATATTATCTGCAGTGCTCTAGGAGCTGGGAATCAGTCAAATCAGATGTATGGCTTAATGTGTAAATATCCCAATATGAGTCGTCACTCAGCTCCAATACTACAGATGTTTTCTCATAAAAAAAAGTCAAATTAAATCATTGTAACCAGAACTATATTTAGCCTATAAACAAGCAGGATATATCTATTTCCAGTTAAATAACCATGGTCCTGGAGTTGCAAACACTATTCATTCCCAGGTGTGCTGTACAAAATACACTGTGTGAAATGATCAGTTGTTTTTTCTTTTACTGTTTTATTTCCTAAGAATATATTTTTATTAAAAAAAAATAAAACTGGCTGCCCTGCAACTTGCTCGCAGGAACTTTATTTAATAAGAAAACAGACCATAAACCTGGAAGCATTTACAGTCTCTGTAGGATTCTATTGCTCTACACCTGGCAGGAATGGATATGTTTCAACCATGAAAAACTTTCTGCTCTACAAACATAATTATATCTTACTGCTTAAAGTTACTGTGTTATTGTATCTCCTAGAAAATACATATTAGATTCTTATTTTGTTCACGGATTTGCCCTGTAAAATGACCAAGAAAATAAACTGTGCAGCTGACATTGTCGGCCTAAACCAAAGATTTGCAGTTTATTATGCTCAGACAACAGTGTATGTCAGTTTTCTTGTATATACTGAAACACAAAATTGTGACAGTTACAAATAAGGTCATTCCAAAAGAAGCAGGCTTTTGGACACATTCATCATAGGGGATTCTTAGGTTGGAAGTACAATATTTTGCATTGTTCCTTAGAAGTTTACCTTGTTCATAGAGTCCCACCTCCCCAACCACTCCAAGGTCCTAGTTTTACTTAGAACTCAAAGCTTAGTACTAGAGACTTCTGCTCCAGGCACCCAGGACATCCACCCTTGATACTAGGTGAGACCAAAGAGGCCAAAGCCTCGTTTGTGCTCCCCTTGAATTAAACACAGACAGAAACTGGTCAACTGGGAAACCTCCCTTCTACCAAGTGCCAGGGTCACAGACCGGGTACTAGGGGAAGTTAATGTTTGGGTGTTCTACAGACATGTACAAAACTCTCTTGACCTCTACCTAGTCTGTGCCACAATCATTCACTGATGCCTTTCCAGACCCAGAGCTTGAAACAGAGCTAGGCAATATATACTGAAACCTTGGGCACACTGTCAGAAGAGGTGTATTTCTGTTAAAACACACAATTTGCTATTCCAGTGCTTTTTTGCTACCCTTCGTCCACTGAGCCTAGTTCTTTTACTGCTATTTGCCTGGCTTGTTTTGAATTTAGCTTTGCCTGCCATTGGATCTTGCTAACTGCTTCACCTTTGAGCCTTTTGCATTTGTGGGTCTATATTTTAGCAACCAGACTGTGAGACAAATAAAAGATGTCTTGACAATTTGGCATCTGAGAGCTAAAATGGACAGTTAAATGGGTGGTCCGCCTTTGCGTTAACTTTTAGTATAATGTAGAGAGTAATATTCCAAGATAATTTGCAATTGGTTTATGGGTTTCACTGTGTGTGGTTTTTGAGATATTTTGCTTTTCATTTCAGAGTTCAAAAGTCTGCTATTTCAGCAATCAGGTTGCTAGGTTCCAAGTTACCCTACCAACCATGCACTGATTTGAATAAGAGATTTTAATATGAATAGTAGATGCCTTAATAGGAAGATGATTAATAAAAAGTAGCAATAATAATAAATGTGTAACCTTACAGAGCATTTGTTTTTATATGGGGGTCATTTAAAAACTATACAAAATAAACAATGACCAATTGAAAAGTTGCTTAGAATTAGCCATTCTATAACATATTAAAAGTTAACTTAAAGGTGAATCACCCCTTTAAAATCCAGATCAGCTCCACTAGTAGTCTTTAAAACTAGATGGTCAATAAGATACAGGTGCCACACATTCAGTTGTAATGATTGGCCAAACAGGTTCACAACAGTAAACTTGAAATATGGTTTAATGCAAGCAAAAACCTATTTCCATTATAGACATTAGGAAATACGAAAATACATAAGAAAAATAAGAATTATGTGGTAGACTGCCATTGGAACTGCTGGCAGTGAATACGCATGCTGCAAGGAAATTAACTGCTTTCACACTCCATCAGGTCTATTTTATTCAATGAAAATGTTCCATCGTTTAAGTGTTTGTAGTTACACTGAAAATAAATGCACATTTTCCTTCTAAATTACACACTGTTTCTAAAGTGATAAAATACATCTGATTAAGAGGTGTTTGAAAGATAATCCAACGGAACACTGAAAAAGGAAACTAAAAATAAGAAAAACTTAATTACATGGAAATTGTTGGAATGTATTTTGAGATTATAAACATTCCAGTGAACAAACATAAATTGACTTTTAGAACACCGACAATATAAAGTGACAGAGTTGATCTGAGGCTACATACTACTGGCCTTCTAAATGAGAACATGATTTACTAATTCAAGTGCAAACTGGTGTCCATGTAGATTTTTTCAGTCAGTTTGTCTATGCAAATTGCACTACAGTGTGCAGATCAAAAATATTGTCTGCCTATACCTAGGGTTGCCACTTTTTTTGGTGAAAAATACCGGCCTTCCTATATATTTTTTTTTTCCTATTAATAACATTGAGATCAACCTACCAGGTGGCAACCCTACCTATATCCCAGCAGGTATTAATATTAGGGCTCCCTAGTACCAGTGTTTGTGTGACTTTCCTACACACAATGGGTAAAAAAAAACTCCAACAGAAGCTGATCCATCTGTAAGTAGCATACAGACTCCATTTATCCCAAGACCACTTTTATAGACCTTCACCTGGGCAATCTGTATTAATGTGGAGGTCAATGCTGTTATGCATATGACGCAGAAAGGTAAGAGTTCTGAATAGATGCCCCATTGTCTTGTTTATAGCATTCCATGACTTTAGGTCACTGCTACAAAGGAATGCAACAAGCTTCCCATAAAGAAAACCTTCCAATGCAGCTTATGTTCCAAACCAGTAAACTGGGGTCAGTTGCACTGCATTATCCAGCAGGTGTAGCTCAGAGTTAAGCTCATTTCCTTTGTTGTACTCCTGTTCCTGGTTCTTTTCCTCGTTGTGCCTAATCTCTCTCCTATGTGTATTCCTATTTCAATGTATAATATAGATGGAAATCACTGCATGTTTTATTCACATACAGCTTTTCTCCAAAATCCTTGTTTGACCTGATGAGTTTCTCTCTGTATATTATAGTCAGTGCAGACAGTATTTAGTCATGCAGACAATGCATCATTTTATTTAGAATACACTGTGCCACAGACAGATAGTACATGATGAAAGATAGCCAAGAGCAATGCATCCACCCGAATACTGGTTTTAAGATACAAATCTGTTGTTTTATAAGCTACTATATGATAAAGAGCATTGCTTGTTAGATGATAAATAAAAGCCATCAGAAGTAGGCACCAAATAAATAATAAATTGTAGCCTGAAAGGACTGTTTGGCACAAAGGAAAATGATGCTTCCTGTATATATTTTGTAATTTACCAGATTCTTTATGAGAACTGCCATCAGCAGAAAATATTTTTGGAAGCAACCACAACATTCTGTTAATATTTTACATATGATTTGTAAAAAAAAAAAGTAGCATTAGCCTAGTTTTCCACTTAATTTGCCAATTTTTCAATAACTTGTTTTTCTAAAATATTATATATTGTTTTTTATCTGGATTACATTTCTAAATTGGAAGTTATGTGGAATGATAACATATATATATAGTATATCATAAAGAACTCTAACCAAAAATTTATTATTACATTTACAGTACCATTAAAAGTATGTATATGCATGAAATGACATAGGTCCATATCAATTTGAGCACAAAGTACCACATTAGAAATAAGCATACATTATTTTATATATATTAAGGTAAGAAGTCTCTTACCGTAAACTGACCCCACAAAACCATACATACAAAAAGTGTTTGAAAATTTTTTTTTTTTTTACAAAAGATCTTATCTTACACATTACAGCATACATAAGTACCCTGTCCAATCCATCTGCTGTATTTATACAGTTGTGCTCATAAGTTTACATGTAAAATTTATAATTTCTTAACCATTTTTCAGAGAATATGAATGATAACACAAAAACTTTTCTTTCACTCATGGTTAGTGATTGGCTGAAGCCATTTATTGTCAAACAACTGTGTTTACTCTTTTTAAATCATAATCACTACGCGCCATCCCTAGTAGAGACCAAAAATGCTTACTAGTGCATACAAATGTTATGATTGAAGCTTCTTCCTGCAAACAACATAGAGTGTACATGTTTATGTGTTGTGAAAAAACCTCAAAAAATAAGGTTTAGATTTACTAATGGTCGAATTTCAAAGAGAAAAAACTTCAAAATTCAACCATCAAATTTTTTTTTGGGGGGGGGGTAATTTTCGATTTCTTTTGGAAATGGCCATATCGGATTGAACGATTCAATTGATTTCACCAAAATCCTTTGATTTCTCAGGACAAGTTCTCTGAGGTACCCCATAGGCTAAAATGGCAATTCGGCAGCTTTAAGCTGCGGAATAGTCACATTCGAAGGATTTTTAAAGGGCCAGTACTTCTAATTCTAATTTTCCATTTTTTTTTCAATTCAAATCAAATTTTGAGCTATTTGATACTTGAAGTAGCCCAAAATGACTTTGAAATTCGAATTAAAAAAATTCAAATTTTATCCGAATTTTCACTTCGACCCTTAGTAAATCAGCCCCTAAGTTTAGTAACAGCACAGCTGAAACCCATATATTTTATTTGGAAGTTTGCATTCTGAATTCAGAAGTGAATAAATGTCTTTCTCCAAACTAACAAACAGAAAATCTGAGCTAAAATTTTTGGTTTTCGCAAAACTGAACTCAAAATTGATATTTTACAGCATCTTATCCTCTGCATGATCTTGCGTACAAAGAAAAAATATTATAATTACGAATGCCAAGGTGCCTCTGAACTGTTTGATGCCCAACACACTTAGTAAACATAAAAATATGTTTTATGTATTGGATAACTTCTGAACAGTAAGCTAATCCCATAAAAACTTTATTTTTAAATAAACAGCCTGAAGAATATAATATGGATTACTAGGTATTTACACTAACTGCATATGTTTGGTGAAAAAAAGTTAACATTTCCCAAAAAAACAACTCCAATATTTAATCTTCTACTAGTTTTTTAGTACATAGACAACACATTCTAAATGTGAATGTATTATTTATCCGCAGGAAATTGATAACCTACAATAATATGGTATGAAAAGTACTTCGCTCCTGGAAACAAGAAAATATGAATAATATATTTCAATTTTCTTTTTGACATTTAGGCCCTTGGAAAAAAAGGTTCCCCCAGTGATAACATATATTCAGAAATCAACAGAAATTAAAAAACCAAATTGCTAAAAATGTCTTTGTAGTAAACAATAAACTCCTGAGGAATTTGAAATGTGTAAATAAGTCCCTCTGCTTCAAACTGCCAAACTGCAAATCTTTTCTAATGGATTTTTTTTTACAACATTTTTGACACAATTTGCAAGCAGATTTATGAGTGTTTTGCTTCATCGCTGATGGCAAGAACATAATTTTTCCAAATCTAGCCATTAAAAATCTAAATCTTCTATTAAACGCATGCTTTCTCATAAAAAGTAGACTGAAAATGAGGATAACTCTATGGTCCTGGCAAATATTTTCAGCTTTTTCTACATATAAATCAAATACATAGATATATAAATATCAGGACTTTTGAAATGTCTGTTTCAAAAAATTTACTGGGTGACTCCACAAATAAACAGAAATTTCCTCAGAAGCAAAAACAAATATTATCAATATTGCAAAGCTACAGTATGTGACATGAATTTAATGCTCATCATTATTGCTACAGCGGCATCTGCAAAAATTGTTTGGCTTTTAAGTAAACAAACCAGAATAGTTCTCAAATGTTTAACTCCCAGAATCTTAAAGGGATAGCTGAAGACGCGAGTTTCAGATCAGAGTTGGTTACAAAAATAACATCCCATCTGATAACTGCCATGTGGACACAATACCGATAATAGAGAACAAGTTATCACCATTTAGATGGATATGGAATCTGACCCTTATTTACCAGTTGTTGATTGCTGGGGTTAAACAATTTTTACCAGGGTGCTTTTTAACTAAATTGTATATACTGGAGACAAAAACTAAACCCTAGTTTTAAATAACGTGCACTGTGTCTTATCTCAGTGCAATACAGGCAGTAAGTGTATGAAAGTAACCAAAGTATTTTTTCTTAAAGGGAGCTTTCTAATACAGCTCAAAGTTTTTTTTTTTATTTAAAAATAAATAGCAGGGAAGTTTAGCAGGACCTGGCGGGGTCAGATATTTTGGGGGGAACAGAACAGCAGCAGGATGTTGAGGCAGCTAGCTGGGTGACAGAAAATCTAAGGTGGGCAAAAGGGAGACTGATCCTGGGTTTATACATCCCAACAGCTTTGTCACATTGTGTGAAGATGATTGGAGTGTGAACTCTGGATTGGCAAGTCTAGATGGGGCTGATCTCTCTAACAGCCGGGAGACCAGTTTCACAGTAGTGGTAGGGAGGAGAGCAAAGACAGGCCTAAACAGATTGTGGTTGTAGGGAATTCAATTATTAGGAAAGTGGATAGGGTAATCTATCGTCCGGATCGCTACAACTGAACAGTTTACTGTCTACCTGGTGCCAGGGTTTGGCATGTGGTTGATCTGGTAGACAAATTATTGGGTGGGGCTGGGCATGACCCAACTGTCTTAGTACATATCGGTACTAATGACAAGATAAATGGTAGATGGAAGACCTTAAAGAGTGAGTTCAGGGATCTAGGTCTTCCAATGTCATTTTTTCGGAAATATGCCATGTGCCATGTGCAAGTTTAGGAAGACAGCGGGAGATTAGGGAGCTAAATGCATGGCTCAAGCCTTGGTGTAGGAAGGAAGGGTTTGGGTTCCTAGAGCACTGGGCTGATTTTTCCTTGGGGTACAACCTATACAGTCGTGACAGATGGCACCTCAATGGAAGGGGGTCCACTGTGCTAGGGGAAAGAATGGCCAAGAGGTTGGAGGACTGTTTAAACAAGGCAAGTGGGGGTGGGTGAGAGAAGAATTATGGGCAAGCTAGGGTAAGGGGTCATGGGGAGGATTGAGGGGGCATACAGTTTACCAGCTAAGGAGGTCCCTCTGTACAAGGAAAACAGACTAATATTAACTTAACTTAAAATTCCCCTCAAAGTAATGCACATTTAAAAAGTAAAAGTAGTGACCTCCGCTGTATGCTGGCAAATGCATGAAGTTTGTCAGGTAAAATGGGAGACCTAGAATTAATTGCATGCTCTAAAAATTATGATATTCGATCGAAATAGGTCCATCTTTGATTGAAAAAGTCCTTTTAAAAACTTTGGGGGTCGAATTTAGAAGTTTTTTTACCTCTAAAATTCGGCCCTTAGTAAATTTGCCCCTAAGAAAGCAGGTATGACTCAAAATCAATAAGAAAAAAAAAGTGGAACTTATTTGTTTAAAACAAATTTATTATGCAGCGTTCAAATTCATGTTTGTGTTTATGACAGATCCCTTTAAAAAAAAACAAAGTATACATATACTGACAGAACAAAGATCTGGAAATCTCTTAAGACTCAACCCAACATTGGCAACCCTAGTACGCCATAGGAAAATAATGTTAAAGCACATTTTCACAATGGGGAGGATTTGATTCTTTAGGTAGACGGTTTCACTTTGACCCATTGCAGGAGAAAGATATATACGGCTGAATAGGGATGAGTGACACAGAAAATGACTCGGGAGGCACTGAAGCAAAAATATCAGAATTCAATTGACCTAAAGTAATTACAATTGGCAAGCAGATGGCTCACTATGATGTTAGATGAACAGCTGATGCAATTCTGTGCTTTTTTCGCCTATTGTAAAAAAAATGAGTTAGGTACTTTAGATGTTTCGTAGATAGTGAACCGGGAATATACTAAGGAATGATTATAAAGTGCAAAGGCCTAAGAAACAAATAATGTAACCGTAAGTGTCGAAATGAAAGATAATGCAATGATGATGCAAAAAGAAGGGGTCATTTATGACTGCTAGTGCAGTTGTGGTGGTGCAAATTTCCCTGTAGTCAGTTATGTGAAAAATCCCAGTTTAAAGCATGCATATATGTACCTTACAAATATTGAGAGGGAGGCTATCAAAACCCTGAAAGGAGATAAAGATATTGTAATAAGACATGCGGACAAAGGGGGCGCCATTGTCCTCCTTCATAAATTGTATTACATGATGGCGGTTGCTAAGCAATTATCGGATAGCAACACATATTAAATTTAGGTGCAATCCCACAGAGAAATATAAGGCACAGCTAGACGCACAAATCAAGGTAGCTCTAATGGCATATTATGGATATGAGTACTAGTAAGTTTCTTACTACTGATTTTCCTAAGACACCATACACTACCTAAGTTACACAAATCCTTGATGGCACCACCTGGATGACCAATTATTTCTGCCACAGATTCTCTATACCAGCCTGTGGCCATATACATTGATCATTTCCTACAACCGATAGTACAGGGCATGGACTCGTATGTTAGAGACACCACGCATCTTTTGACAATTTTGAGGAAGGTAACATTAACTACAGACTGTATCCTTGCACGTTTCGAGTCTATATACAGTAATTCCCCATACTAAAGGGATTTCAGCCTGCAGGGACGCTTTGCTTCGTTCCCATAAGGGCCCCCTACTGAATTTTTGATATATATATATATATATATATATATATATATATACACATGAACTGCTGGTGTCCGCACTCAGTTATTGTGACAGCGTGCACGATCAATTTTCTGTATTCATAAAGATGTGAAGGATCAGCACTCTCTTTTTGTTCAGGTGAATAGAGTGTCTTAATTAATACACTACATGAAACAAAGTGTTTAGCTACAGGTTGTTCCCATGTTTGCTTATTTTGTTTGGGGTCCTCCACTTCCATTTGTGTCTTGTTCACACATTTCATGCTTCCATTGAGTCCCTACTAGAGATGGCTTTTCTAATTGCAGTCCTGTGATTCCTCAATTTTTCCCTCAATGTCATAATAGTTTTGCCCACATACATGAGTCCACATGGGAAAACCAAAATGTACATGTACACCACATAGTCCAGGTAACGAAAGTCTATGTTTTATTTTCATCATTTTACCTGAAAGCAGATTGGCAAAACTGTCTCCTGTCAATAGGATTTATTTCTGGTACCAGAAGGTATTGTGTCTGCAAATCAATAGGTCTCCGAGGTTGGGGCCCCTGTGCACACCCATTGTTGGGGTCTTAACATGCCTGAAAGATATTGTTTTATCAGATGCCACTGTTGGCCAGATATTTTTGCAACTACTCACTGTATCAAAATGAGAAAATAAAATATAAACTCCTCTTTGTGTCTAGGAATGCCTTATACCAATTTCTGTCTTGCATGATTCACTTCCTGTTGTAAATAAGTCCAAACTCACCAGCTTTTATTTTTCAAGTTTTTTTCTGGTGAAATTTATCTTTTTATTGATAAATCCAGATTATTCATTGTTTCATAAAACATTTACATACATGTTTTTGCACATCTGTGGTTTATTTACCATTTTGTTTTTAATCAGGAATAAGCACAAACTTGTTTAAGGACCAAATCTGTTAGATTTCAGGTGTAAAAGAGGTGATAGCTGGAAACAGCTATGTAAAAACCAGTAAGCACCACTGCTTTTTACACTATTTGTCACACCAGGTATTGTTCTGCACCTGAAGTTGTACCCCTGACTTTAATGGGTTACGCCAAGTCTTAGCTAGTGTAAAATAAGGGCATAATTTCCTGCCATTAGCTATTTGTAATGGGTAATTTCCACTACTGCGATGAATGACATTAATTCATATAGAAGGAAAGGAAACTTTATAGATATGCCATTCTTAAAATCATTTTTACACAGCTTTTTTTGTAAGACACCACTTTTAAAAAAAAAAAACATTTGACACAGCATGATGTTTTTTTACATGTGTACACTGTGCTAAAAAGCAGCATGAATACGCAGAGAACTCCCAAGGTGTTTTGGGGTAATATTTTTGAACATGTATTGTTCCTGTAAAATACATCTGACAGAGCTCTTACAGCTGTATGTTTTATCATCTAATATTTGAGTAGTGGTTTTCTGGCATGCCAGACACAACCCTGCCTGCAACACATCAGTAATTTACTGACTATGAATCTTAATCAGCATGATGGAAGGCAGTATCACAGTTCTGTTGTGAAAGACGTACCACCTGCAGTGGCCAGAAAATAATGGAATCAGGATAAAAATACAAATCAATTTGAAAACACTTAAGGGCAGATTTAGCAAAAATCAAGAACCACCCAATGTTTCTCAATTGATCTAACCAGTGAGAAATTCCAAGTAAAATATCTAGTGGAGATATGGCTAAAGTAAGAAACATTCTTGGAACCAGTGTCGGACTGGGGCGGTGGGACGAAAAAAACAAAGTGGGCTCCACTGGCCCAGACCTGCTCCATGTTGGCGCATGCACACTGCCAGGGAATCGGAGGTTGGGAGGGGGCCCACGGGGACTGCAAGGAGGGTCCTTCATTTGCAGCCCTGGTGGGCCCCAAGGCTCCAGTCTGACCATGCTTGGAATTTGCTGTGGGGAGTAAGGACAGGGAGATAAGTTCTAATACATAAAACTAAGCTGTCCGCATTCATATGCATTAATCAGACTGCCTGAAAATGCAGGCAAATAAACTGCATGCACCATCTCTACCTGATTTGCCTTTACCCACTGTCAATTTCTGCATATCCATATGGAGGAGAAGCTAGATGCCCCTCTCCTCTATAGGGTGCAACTGAAACAGGAGACCCTGAGCTCAGCCACTCTCAATATATAATGACCTCTGCTCCATTTTGGCCCATTGTACTCCATAATTTCTGCCCCTATCAGCAAAGTTGATAGCAATACCAATGGAAAGAAGCAATGAGCTTTCGCTATATTCTTGTTCTTCTTATTCTGTACCAGCATAATCTGAGCTACCAAGCCCTTGTGAAAATGACATTTTCTCAAAAAAGCACAAAATATTTCTTGTTTATAACAGTTTAAAGGGCATATGCTGTGACCTTGTATAAGCTTACATATGTTTTCTTAGAAATATCCTAAATCTAACAGTTTCACAGTTGCCACATTTACTTAATGTGGCAATTTACTTAATCCATGAGACAGAAGAACTAGGTCACCGAAGAAATGTCATTTCACTACAACCAGAGAATGCTCCTCTGGGGAAAAATAAAGCTGAACCACCAGGCACAGATTACTATGGGTATGGCTGCCAAATTCACATTGGATGTAGAGTGCACACAGTTTAGAGATAAGGACCTTTATTTCAATCTCTTATTGCAGAACTTCTCAAGACTTCTCTCTACAGACCTTTTTTAATTAACATCATTAAATGTGAATCTATTTCTTCTTCAAGACTAACATTAGCAGAATGGTATCTGCTCATACATTTATAATCTGTAAAATCCTTTTAAAATACCAAAGAAACATTCATGCATATCCCAGGATTTCCATGTTTTAACACAAGTAGAGTTCATAAACACCTAAATCCATAGCTATATTAATTGGTTATTAGAAACAGTTATACAAATACCAGTTTTTGTTTTTGAGATTGAAGAAAAATTATGGCAAATTGTTTTCAATGTATAATTTAAGGTAACTGCCTCACACCTGTGCTGTGAGGATGGGGTAGCCATATTGGTTGCTGAGGGTGGGGCTACAGCTCTATAGATACCACCATTTGATGAGATACTAGTAGGATGTGGTACAATCTAGAAGAGTCTAGATAATGAAAGATTGTGACCAGATATTTGTCAATTTGTTGTGCCCTAGTATTCACTTCCCTTCCCTAAACTTATATCACATCACATTTTATTTCCTGTACTGGCATTTATTTGCTTTACACTAGACAACTACTGCTTTTAATTCATTAATTAATACAAGGCTTCGCTTAGTATGCAGTGCTGTTTTGAGCCACCAGAGAGAAAGCAGAGATATGCAACTAAACTGGCAAAAGGAATGGAACATTAAAACCACGATGAAAGACTGTCCAAGTTAGGGTTGTTTTCTTTAGGGAAAAGGCACTTTTGATGGGATTATAATTTACAACTACATTAAAAATCGTATAGACAGATAGCAGGGTTTGTTTTTCACCTATAAGAGAAAATAAGGCCACCCCTTTAGATTTGAGGAACAAAATTTTCATCTGAAGAATCACAATATGTTCTTCATGCCATGTTGTGATGGCAGATGCTATTAATGTTTCTAAGAGAGGCTTGGATGATTTATTGAATGAACAGAATATCCAGGGCTACAGTAAACTTAAAATCTACAGTTAGTTTTATTGATGTGTGTGTGAATGTATCTATTGGTCTGTATAAGAAGATGTGGATGTGTTGCGGATTGTTTAGGGTTGATTTTCATTTTTCAACCTAAATTTACTATGTGACTATATAATTCTGTATGCAGCCCTGCTTCCTCCATGGATTTAACTTGCTGGACAGTGATCTCTTAATTTAGGCTTCCTGTCCTGCAACTTCATATATAAATGTAACCACTGAATTTTTCTGAAACAGTCAAATATCTCCTATCTTCTTCACAGTCAAAGCCAGGCAATTTTAGGCAACAGATCCAAAAATATTGGAAATTTTATGAAGCTAAATTTGAGACACCACCCCCACAGCTGTTCTGAACTCCCAAGATCCCCAATAGCCAATGGCAGTTATTGGATACTGGAAATTTTGATTCATAACAAGTGCAAGGATACAAGTTTGATCATTTGGTTTAAAAAATATATAATCTTTAGAAAAAAATAAAGTTTCTCTCATATGTTTTCCTTGCCTGGGGTAAACAAAATTGCATGTATTTTATTGCATACATATTACACAAAGCTTTTGTAGTTTATGTAAGAGCATATATATTGTCAGAAGCAAACATACACTGAGTACTATAACATTTAATTTTTTCTATATGGAACAAATGAAAATGAAGTCAGCTCAAGCATGCTGCTTCTTCTGGTAAAAGGAAACCGAGTGAGGAGCAGAGGTACTAATATGAACCTTGGAATCTGTAGGGATTCAAAGTCTCCTGACTGTTAGAATAGTCTTTAGCAAACTTCTACACTCATCAAAGCATTTATGCCCACTTTAGGTGAGAATACAGATGCAATCACTTGGATTTGTGTGTTAAATGTATCGTGACTTAACTCATCTATCCCATTTATCCCACTTAGCATAGAATATTGTGTCATAGCATCCCATCCAATTAAAGAGTTCACCATTGAAAACAATGGTGCTTTGGTATGCTAATGAAAAGGTTAAATGCATTAAATGAGTTAAGATAACTTTGGATAACACAGTTTCTTCAATTAGCCCTGAGTCACGACGTATTTAACTTACAAATCCAAATGACTGCATCTGTACATGGGCCCATAAAAGCTGTAGTCAGCAGCTTATTAACCTGTGTATGTGGCCCTCCAAGGGACTTCCCCGACTTACATCTGGTGTATTTTTACTAAATTACACTGTGAACATTTGCAAGTAATTCCATTGACCATTTAAAATGTTATTTTTGAACAAATACATTTATTTTTTTATCTGTAATACTGGTGTGTGGACAGCCAACTCAAGTCATTGTGCCTGATCCTATGCTTTCAGAAAGAGCCAGCACTGCACAATGGATCTGCTTTCAAAGAAGCCAAGATGAGACTTGGGTTAGCAGGACTTGGATTTTTACTGTTGAGTGCTGTTCTTATATCTACCACTAGGTAGGGCATGGAAGCATTTTTAGCAAAGCATGTGTCAGGGTGACTAAATTTTATCCGAGCACAAGTCACATAACAGATGGCACCAGGGAAACTAACATGTCTAGCCTCATGTCAGATTTCAAAATGAAACATTTAAAAAATGAGTTTGTTTGTGGATAGTTAGTCTTTCTGAGGGCAGAAATGTTAATGACAATATTCCCTTTAACATTTGCAACCACTTAATTTTTGTTTGAATAGAAAACACTATGCCAGGCAGTGAGGCAGGCATTAGGAATGTGGACTTTGATGTTCCCATGCACCATCAGCGCCTGTCAAAGGGAACATCAAAACACACTAATTTCCAAATTCTGTAAAAGAAGTTAATTTATGAATAGGGATTTATAAGTGTTTGAATGTTTTTATAAACGTTTGGGATAACAGATGCACTTAGTACCTGTTTCATGGCAATGCTATATTTAAACAGAGTGGTATCAATTTTTATAATAGTAAATCTGCTGCAAAGGATTTGCTTTGCTTTAGAAAACCAAGTTAAAGTCAGGAGATTGCCTTCCTTCAGAAACTGTTGTGGCTGAAAGGTAAGGTAAGAAATAAAATACGTTTTCGAAAAGCTCTTCCCAGAAATGGCTGAACACTGGTTTCAATCAGCAGAGAGCTTGATAAAAACCCATTTCCAGATGCAAGATGATGCTTCTGCTTTAAAATAAGGACAACAAGAATGCTTCTCTAGCTATGCAAAGTTTAACTTCCTACCAAGTAAGCATGCATGAGAAATATATTTTTATTTTAAGATATATGCTCTCGGTTTTGTCCTTACCCTCCACACTGAAATAGGAGGCCACTTGGTAATGAGCCCATAAGCCCTAGACATAAGTAAAGTATGGATTAAAACATTGTGTTAGTTCTGATTCTGAAGGACAGTAAAGCAAGAGAGAGCAAAGAATAAGAAATTCAAATTAAGCAACAAGGTTGAATCCCAAAAAGGCTTGATATCCCACTAGTTCAGCAATTCGCAGACTCTCCTCAGTCTCAGGTTTGTGGAAAAAATATATAGTTGTGATTGCTGTGTTCCTCTTGAGACAATGTCTCTCGAGGAGGGGAAAACAGAGAATATTTTATTTAGTGCAGTATTTCAGCAGTTTTGTTGCACCCTCACACCCTTGTGAGATCAGTTTCCTTATACACCTGGTGATTAGTTTTCTTTTAACATAGGATTTAACATACAACACCTAAAAAAATGTGCACATCTCTAAATTATACAGTGAATATAAATTGTGATTCGACTGAAAAAACTATAGTCCAAAGGGGTTGAGCCAAAGGGAAAAAAAGAATGGTAGTGTAACTTGATATGCCCAATTAATTAGCGATACACCGTTGCTTCCCAGTGGCCCCGTATTCCAATATACTCACAAGATGTGAGTTGTTACAAGCAGATAATATGTGGTTCTTCTGTAACGATTCCTTCCATCAAAGTAAAGTTCCATTTATCGCATTTCGATCGCTCTTGGAAGAAGCCATTACCGGCGAAACGCGTTAGCGAGATCACTTCAACACGCAGGACTTGGAATTTCTATCCCCATTAAATACGCGGAACTCGGAGGGACGCCAACCGGCTTCAGCGCAAACCTGGGGGACATTTTTTACTGATCGAAATGCGATAAATGGAACTTTACTTTGACGGAAGGAATCGTTACAGAAGAACCACATATTATCGGCTTGTAACAGCTCACATCTTGTGAGTATATTGGAATACGGGGCCACTGGGAAGCAACGGTGTATCGCTAATTAATTGGGCATATCAAGTTACACTACCATTCTTTTTTTCCCCTTTGGCTCAACCCCTTTGGACTATAGTTTTTTCAGTCGAATCACAATTTATATTCACTGTATAATTTAGAGATGTGCACATTTTTTTAGGTGTTGTATGTTAAATCCTATGTTAAAAGAAAACTAATCACCAGGTGTATAAGGAAACAGATCTCACAAGGGTGTGAGGGTGCAACAAAACTGCTGAAATACTGCACTATATAAAATATTCTCTGTTTTCCCCTCCTCGAGAGACATTGTCTCAAGAGGAACACAGCAATCACAACTATATATTTTTTCCAAAGAATAAGAAATCCCTAAAAGAAGAGTTTTGATTAGTTGGTCTGTAAATAGCCTTGTCTGTCTGTTAGGCCAGGGCCAGAGATGAGAAATGTATGTATGGCATACTATAACAACCATATGAAATCTACATAATATTTGAAATCAACATAAATTCCCTACAGCCTTTTCATTATATCAGTCACACCTGCCTTCACCAGCAGCTGGACTGTGAGCTTATTTTGCTACATGACCCAGAGATGGGTGAGCTAACTAGCCTTAAACATAAGAAGGATAAAAAGTTGAACTTCCAAAACACGTTCCCAAAATGTTAATCACAGCCCAGATAGTTAATATTCTAACAAAATATGAAGGAGCATATTAACCAGTGTACCAGTGTACTATAAAGTCTACATAACTACTGTGACTGGTGCTGGACCAGAGTGGAGATCAATCTTTGACCTTCTATCTCCACATTCTGACTGTGTGAAAAAATAAATAGCAGGGAATATGCTACTGCTGCACATATTGCCAGAAGACAAACCAACCCACAAACTCTAACAGGGGCAGGAAATAGCTCAATTAATTAACAGGGAATAGCTATACAATAGCTGTAGCCTGATGTGACAGTCTCCAAGGATAGTCAGGGAGCCTCACTAATTGGCACCCTCTTATTCTTAGAGAAATAGTTCTACTATTTGCTGGCCTATAGATATAGTTGAAAAAGACACAATATAGAATTTTCTCCTTAATAGCTGTTTACAGCTTGCTACAAGTTACAGAACTGTTTTTAACTGTATATTGCGGACCCAAGAAGGATTTACAAGCTCGGTTGTATCAATTTGAGCACTTGCCATGGACTTGTTTTGCTAATTAATTGTAACAGAGAACATATTTATAGAACATCGCCAAATTGCTTAACTTGTAGATAGTATTTCTGAATATATGGTAATGCACTCATATGTAAATAAGTGCTTGCAATCTAGAGGAACCATTGTATTATAACTTGATTTACTGCCCTGTGTTCTGATGTATTGTCTTACATAAGCAATAATGGTAGGAATTTTCCATTTCTCAACTTGTAGAGTACTTATTTATCAAAATCCAAATTTTTCGGCATACAGGTATGGGACTCTTTATCCAGAATGCTGGGGACCTGGGGTTTTCCAGATAACAGATCTTTCCATAATTTGGATCTTCATACCTAAAGTCTACTAGACAATCATTAAAACATTAAATAAACCCAATAGGCTGGTTTTGCTTCCAATAAGGATTAATTATATCTTATTTTGGATCAAGTACAAGGTACTGTTTTATTATTAGAGAGAAAAAGATAATCATTCTTAAAAATTTGGATTATTTGATTATAATGGAGTCTATGGGAGACAGCCTTTCCATAATTTGGAACTTTCTGGATAACGGATTCCTGACTAATGGATCCCATACCTGTATTTTATTTAAAAGTTTGCCAAAATGCAAACCACGATTTGACCTTTTATTATTTTAAAAGCATTTAATTGGATCAGGTTAAAATTTGTTAAAATCTATCGAAAATCCGAATCATATTTTTTTCAAATTTTTTTACGGAGTTGGTCGATTTTATTTGTTCGTTTTCCCGAAAGTCAGATTTTTGCCCAAAAATTCAGGAAAAGTTGGATTTTTGGCAGACCACAGAAAATTTCAAATAGGATAGGGACCTCTCCCATTGACCTTGGCATGTCTGAGATGCTGGATTTTCAGATTCCTACTTTTTGCATTCTTGGTGAAATATTTTAGGTTTTTTTCATTAATATTTTTTTATAGTAAAACAAACTTGAATCCGTTTGAGTTTTTGGCATTCGAACTTTAATAAATAACCTCCTAAGAGTTCTGTATCCTATTTTGGATTGTATATGGACTGATGATGAAACTCAAAAACATACAAATGCCCTTTCTAGTGGCCAAAGAGTTAAAAAAACATTGGAGAAAATTAAAAATAAATTTCATAAGCTCTATACAGTTACTGGTGGAGGAAAAAACTCCTGTTTCAATGATAATTTTACACTTCGTTTTAAATGGCTTCAAAATTACGTGTTGTACATCTATATTATTGCTGTAAAATGCAGCCGCAATCGCAATGCTTGTCCTTAAGATTCACTGTCATTAGTTTCAACTAGGTATGAACGAGTGTTAATCTAAAACACTTAATGAACTAAAAATAGGAGCTCCGCAACTAAAAAGAACTGGCAGCATTTAATCATAATTAGGCAATTTCCTGCAAATTAAGGGGGCCAAATTGCTTCTCAAATTACCACCAGAACAGTTAGCCCAAGATGTCATTTTATAGCTCTCGTTTATTAAAAATTCCTAATCAAATGTTCTCTATTACAGAGCTGTGGAAAGATTACAGATGCTCATTCTAAGGATTTCTAACCCAGTAAAAACACAGTCTTTATAGAATATAAAATAAACGAATCCCACAGAAACCTCCATTTGCCTTTTATTTCATTAGAGATAGAAAGTAAACCTATATTGGCCAAACAAAAGTAAAATTAAATATATTTGTATAAATACTAATAACAAAGAAGGTTTTACCCAAGACACTATATGGGACCCATAGACTTAACAATCAATATGGTAAACTGAAAAGGTGAAAAGAAAACCTCCAGAATGCACAGAAGTGCACAATAAAAGCATATACAGTAATCGTGAAAACAATGATTGTGATAATCAACATTACCAATAACAGAAATTGGTATGTAAAGTGCAGTAATCCATAAATATTTAGATTTTTATGTGCACTAATATTACCGGAGAAATATTCTAGAATATTTTCGCTAAGGGAATTATTTATCAAAGGTCAAATTTTAGAGATTTTTAGACCTTGAATGAACTTGAATGAACTCACAACTTGAATGTTTTTTTAAGAAAACACTTGAATGGAACTCTAATCAGCCAGTTCAGGGTTAAAAACTTGAAAAATTGAATTGATCGAGTGTACTGGGGGAAAACCTCAAATCCATTTTTCAGGCAAAACCCTAAAAAAAAACTTGAATATCAGGAAGGCTATTAATATCTTCAAATGGTTCAACAGACCTCTGCTATTCACTTCTACATGACCTTAACAGGTTTAGTGTTCATCTTCATTGATGGCTCATTAGGTATCAGTATGATTTTTTAAATTGTGAGTAACTTCTGGCACAAAAATAACTTTGGGGATAAAAAAATGTTATCTTAAATTTATGTTAGGAACATTCATAATAAGCATTAGTAGAAAATCACTGTTTGTGGAAATATGTGACTCAATATCAGCAATATGAATGTATAAGAATAGTGAGGCCAAACCTTGTCTAGAAGGTCATCTTAGAGTATGGCAACACACCCCTTTACTTATGCACTGATCGCTTTTTTAGTTGCTAGTGCATATATCAAACAGATACAAAGGAGCTCCATTTCATAACTCTCCCCACAGTGAACCATCATATATATATATATATATAAAAGTTGCCTGCTTATGCCCACACTTACATGGCTACTGTCAGGAGTGCTCATTGGGCTCCCGTCTCCTACTGAGATCTTCCCAAAATACGGCGCCCACAATCCACGTGGACCTACACCGGTATCTTATCCTGGGTTTCCGAAATTCATGAATTCTTGGTTCCTGGCTTCCTGACCCTTGGCTTGACCCTGATTCTGATTCTTCCTTCCTGCCTTATTGAACACTTTCCTGAACCTGACTACTCTTACTCCTGATACCTTTTGGATACCACAAACTTGGACTTTAACCCTAAGTTTCCTCCTTGGTCTGGACTTCTCCTGCTGGGAGCCGATAGGCCCCCTAAACTTCCTCCTTGGTCCAGACTTCTCCTGCTGGGAGCCGATAGGCATCCTGACAGCTACAATCTCATCATTTGCTGCTATACCAACATAACACCCCCAAAGCTGCCACCTTTGGGTAAGTTGAACTACTGACACATTTAATTTGTTTGCTTAATGCTTAGTAGGGGTCACAAACAAATACAGACACATGTCAAAATCAACATAACTTACAGGTCACTAACCTGTATTTCATAGGAAGAACTGGCTTGAGGGCAGATGTGCTAGTGTCAACCACTCTGCCTGTTATACACAGCATGTTACACTGACAAAAGTGTATACAGTATGTGTATACAACATAGCTGTATTATCTGCATATTTGCTCAGATGGTTCATCATGTTCAACCAATTCCCTTTATCTAAAATGATTATTATCAGTTTTGAGCTACTTGTGTTAGATATATCAGGGGTCTAGTGGGGTGGTGGGATGCCCGTTGCTCTCCATGTGGGGAAGCCTAGTTGGCGCACATGTGCATTCTTTTTGGTTTTGACACACAAGTCCTTTTCTTTGGCATGCTGTGTCTGACAATCATCACACTTGGGACAAAATTCAAATATTTAAAGGTGCCACAGCCATTTTTTCATTGCCCAATGTACCTCTATTCTGAGATAGTTCATGGGTGTGCTCTTGTCTGCTTTACTGTTCTTGACCGTTGTCTGTCTTGATAATTGCTGTTTCACTGCCTGAACCAATATTTGCCTGATACATGACAACCCTTCTGGAATTTGATTATGTACTGCACTGACTGATTTGTTATTGACCCAGAACTGTTTCACAATACACTGCCGAATACCCTCCCATTGGTTCTATCACATTAAGACCTGGTGCATTTGAGTAGCAAAAGGTTCATCCTGGCATTAAAGGTGGCTGTGTTAGGCAAGAGTCTGAGCCGTGACAAGTATCTTGGCATTTGTTCTGGGTTTTGGGATACTGAACGTGACACTCTGCTATTCAAATAAATATTGACACATGCTATACTGCAATGTGCCATGCACCATTGTGATAATACAATTGTTGTAAAGGATTAGATTTGCTTAGGGAACCAGGTTAAAATAAGATAAGAGATCTCTTAATTTAAATGTTGTGGATCAAAGATGACTATTATTGCCAATGGCAAATCACTTCAGTACCACAGCCTATACCTAAGTTGGATAATGTTGAGGTTTGAAATACAGCATGGGGGGGGGGGGTATTCACAAACATAAGATTTTATCTCATCATTTTAATAAAAAAAGCTTCACCAAAAGCCCATCCCTGATTTTGCATTGGATTGGGAAAAAAATTCTATAAAATTGAGCGAAAACCTAATTCCAGACTTTTCCCCTGAATTGCTAATTTTTTTTATTTGCCCAATAACCACAAATTTTTCAGATTATCTATATATATATATATATATATATATATATATATACACACTACAAAAACACAAGGAATGGGAAAAAAACACAATCTGTTTATACAACAAGAGAAAGCAACCTAACATTAAGAAGATTACAGGCAATGGAAGTTTAATGCACAAGCATGCATTCTTTAGGTCAAAATGCCTTTATGGATAAAATACACAATTGAGAATGCAGCATTTATGAGAACAAAGACTATGCTTGCAGACATGCCTGGATAAGAGGATGGAACGCCAATGATGTCAGTATTAATCTGGACGTTGCCTAAGATGGCCCCAACCTTTGCCCCTCTAAACTGACATTGCTTCTACCGAACTAAACAAAAACAAAAAAAGGAATCGTTATTTTACAGTCATTTACCCTCTGCTGTCTATACTATAAACCAAGAAACTGTCATGCATCTCAAATCAAAATTAGTGGTTGAATCCCTGTTGGCCATAATGCTTCATCTGTCATTATGTCATTATTAGCGCAAGAATATCAAATGTTTTCTTCTTTTAACCCATGGCAATTTATGATCCAAAATCAAAGAGTTTGTGCTTTAGCAGTAACTTGACCAGAATTTATTCAGAGAAAGTATTTAAAATTTAGGGTTTTTTTTCTTGCTATGCTTGTTGAATTATTTAGGGCTGCATATTTTAACAAGTCTGTCTTGCAAAACCACAGATAATAAACACTCCACTTAATTTTATTTACAGAAACATTTTGGTGTTTGTTTTCTTAACAACGTTCTTCACAAGGAATATGTACTGTGTGTATAAAAAATGTAGCGATTTAAAGATATACTATAAGGTTATATTGTTCTTACATAACATAATGCATGTCCATGTGTTTCCTTGGTAACTATAAATTTTGTGTAAAAGCAAAGGATTTGAAGAAAATATAAAGAGGTTTGGTAAAAGTGAGAATGAGATTTCATGTACAAACTTGGCATTGGTGACTAGCAAACAAAGTGTTCTCTCTATACACAATGATGCATAGTTGTAACAATGGTTAATTTCTGGTTTTTGGTGGGTACCATAGGTATAAGACAATAATTGTATAAAATAAGTAACAGTATAAGCTAACAGTATTTCCCTATATGTTAGAGGAGAAAAAGGTATTAAGTCATATCCTCTTATTGTTTATTCTTACTCCATAAATAATAAACATTATCAGGATCCCACAAGTAATAACAAGCTTAGACACATAGAGGCTTATTAAGAAAATTCCAATTTGTGAATTTTCTAATTTTTTTTTCCAATTCACAAAAACGCAAAAATTTTTACTACACTGTGTTTGCTTGTTAATTAAAAAATGTGAATCTGAAAAACACAATCGAATAGAACTGTGGAAAATTTTTAAAAACACAATCGAATATAACTGTGGAAAAGAATTAATATTCTATTTACCATTTTCAATGAATCTACAAACTCTCCAACAAATTGAAAACGTTGGAAATACTTTGAAACTTTGAAAAAGAAACGCTTATATTTTACCTAGGAGAAATCCCATTGACTTCCACATGAACTCAGTGACCTTTAGATGCAGTTGGAGCTTTTCATGCTTAATAAATCTTATAAATGGTAAAAATAGCTCAAACAAACTAGAATTGCTGAAAAAATCTAATTCAAACATTGAGCCCCATAGAGCTGTTCATCTATAATTACTAGACAAAATTAAGTAATTCACAAGGGGCAGATTAACTTTATCCTCGACCCTAATATGTGTCCCTCAATACAGTCCCTATTTATTTGGCACATATGAATATTCCTTTCTAAAGCAAGCACTGATGGCTCTTTTTTTAAATACAAGGAGAAAATATTTTGTTTGAGGGGACAAAGGTGTATGTCCACCTTTAAATGAGTTCATGCTTTTTACACTTAATAAATCTCTTGAATTTTTAGAGCTTTTGAAAAAAATTGGAAAACCATAAATTTTTAGAAATTAGTGGAAAAAAACTAAAATCAATTGCTACTAAATGGGTCTATTAATATGATGTAAAGCGTTCTATTCTGAGACAATTTGTAATTGGTTTTCATTTTTTGTTATTTGTAGTTCTTACATTATTTAAATTTTTGTTCAGCAGCTCTCCAGTTTTACTTTAAGCAATCTGGTTGCTGGGGTACAAACTACCATAGCACTGATTTGAATACAAAACTGGAATAAGAATAGGAGAGTGCCTAAATATTAAGTTTAGTACATAATAGCAATATAAAAAATGTACAGCCTTACAAAGCATTTGTTTTTAGATGAGGTCAGTGACCCCCAGTGGCATTTAAAAACTGAACAGAGAAGGCAAATAATTAAAAAAAAAACATAATGAAGGCCAAGTGAAAAGCTGCTAAGAATTATTAGCCATTCTATAACATACTAAAAGGTAAGCTAAAAGTTAACTTTTCCTTTAATACATTTTCCTTGTTGAACAACTCCTTGTTGATTGATTCATTCTGTATAATATTCACTTGGTGGAATAGAAAGCAGAACTGCATTGCTTCTTTGTGTATTTCTGGCTTTGCAGTTTAATGTACTTTTAGGGGACGATTTACAAAATTCACGTGAATAGATCGAAGTTCGATCGAATTTCGAACGTAGGATTTTTTTGTTTTTGTCTAATATGTGAATTTTGGAATATTCGATCATCGAATAGGGAATGGTCGAACGATCGAATAAATTCTAATAGAGTCTAAATGAACGAATATTTGATCATTCGACCAGCGAAGGATTTTAATTTTAAAGTTTATTCTACTTCGGCAGATTGGACCTACCGAATGCAATAGAAGCCTATGGGAGCACTCCCATAGGCTTCTGAGGCTAAGTCCTGATCGAATAGGAGTCTTCGATCGTTCGAATAGTACAAATCATTCGAATTATCGAATGATTTATTCGTTCAGTTGAATGATTTATTTGACTGATCGAATAAATTTGTATTCGATCGTCGAATGATCGAATAAAAGGTAGCCTAGAACTATTCGATTAACATTCGAAAATCAAATGCTAATCGAATATTGAGTAGAAACAAATTTTTTGGGGGGAATAATAGTAAATTTGCCCCTTAATATTAGATAAGAATCCATTTTGACCATTGGTAACAAAGACATTTTTCCAGCAGGATTGTCCTGTGACCCCACCTTAGTCTGACATGAAAAGCAATATCAAATGCAAACATGGATGCTCTTGTCTTGTATTCATTAACATGACTGCATTATCTGCTTATTATTTTTTCTTACAAAGAGAGTCAAGAAAGCCACAGTTATTGCACTAAAGATATAACTGTTACTCCACATCTACCTCATTGTAATACAACCGGCTTATTTCTTAGAAATACGTAACAAAGTAAGTGTAATAAAAGTGATGGAGATATACCAAGGAAATAATGCCTGTAATATTATTAAAGGATACCATTTGGTGCCTTATGTCGTAAAGTTAAACCCTAAAGCAAGTGAGAAACCGTGGATCAAATGTACCGTGTATAATATGGACTTCATTGTTTTTACTGTACCAATAAATAAACCAAACCACCTTCCTGGTTTTTTTTATTTTATTTATTTTTTAAAACTTTTTTTGAGTGGGTGGGAGGAAGGCCTTACAAGGCTGTTCTTTGTTTTGTTTGAATCCTCTTTCTGTATCACCTAACCTTACCTATCACCCCTCTGCTTACCCCTTCACCGGCTTGGATTCTAGCTCACCTGCAGATTAATCCTATGATCCCGCTAATGAATTTGTATCCCTCTAACCACTATGCCCATAATAACAAATATTTGTGCACCTTGGGCCAAGTAGGGCTTTTTTTGGGAATAAATGCCCCAAAAAATTGAGTGACTCGGGAAAAAACTATTTTTTTTAATAATAAATGTGGTCCAATCATGGATTCTAGTTTGGTCTGACTTTTTTTATTTGATAAATAAGGCCCTTAATTTACACTTCACTCTCCTAGAAAAATATCAAGTATGGATTTGACTGAAGTATAAAGAAAAAGGAGAAATAAACTCATTTATAATAACACACACATGAATAATATATATTTCAAGGTGTCTTTACGGTCCCCCTGATATGGCATTTGATAAGATTATTGACAAATCTAAAGCTTATGTTCTTCTCCTGTGATTGACAATTTTTTTCTGTCTACATTACATGTCGGATGACAAGAGGCTCTGTCAATCATTGTGTAACCATGCATTTTTAGCACATAAATGATTATCAAGACAAGCATATATATATATATATATATATATATATATATATATATATATATATATATATATATGTATGTATGTATTGTGACAACCTGGTGGCTTGAACACATAAATTTGGGGGAAATTAGCAAATGGTAGACAGGGAGACACAGGCTCTTCAAAGAAACATCGGTTTATTTTCCCAGTAAGTCTTTCAAACAGAGGTGACCATTTCAGCATTTATAAAACAAAACATAAAAATAAATCCTTGCCCGTTCCCTCACTATACTGGGCCCCTTGTGGACTACCAGACAAAACATAGGTTGGGTCACCCCTGTACTCACAGTCTTTGAAGGAATTTCTCAGCATTCTGGCTATTCCTCAATGTCCCACACAGACAACAAAATCTGGCTCTTACTCACAGCCACAGACTCCCTCTGCTTCTTGCAGTAGCAGAAGGCACCCCAAGCTCCTCTGGGAGTTCCTAATACAGCCAGGTCTCCTACCTGCTGTGCCCTGCTGAGAGACACATTCTCCCATTCCAATTAACTTTAAATAGCCTTTCCACAGGATAGCTTTCCTGTGGAAGGTGAGCTCCAATCTCCGGACTGGCTCTGTGGAATGGAGTACCTGACTACTAAACTTAAACAGAGAATCTTTTCTCTGTTTAAAGACAACTCCCTTCCTGGAGTCTATCTTAGCACATGGGAAGAAATTAAAGGCTAGAGTGACCTTTTTCCACCTTTTCCCAGTCACTCTAACACAATATATATATATATATATATATATATATATATATATATACACACACACACACGTTTCCTTCAGCTAATAATCTGTATGTACAACTGTATGCATGCTCCTTTCTTCCAGAACAATACAAATATTAAATTATATTTATATAGGTGCATCCAAAATAAATTTAGAAACATTAAACTAATCTCCAAAATAGTTGCACTTTTAAACTTGCCACTACCTATCCAACAAACGTAGATGTGCAAACTAAATTCTTGGCAGCACAACATCCTATAAGTATACTTCCATCTATGGCAGATGTCTCCTCAGTGCAATGCCCTGCCAAGTGCTAGGATTGCTGCTACCTGCTGCGGTAGTAAAACCACCAGATGTGTTTCTCTAATCCAACTGCAAAAGTGCTGTTCCTATGGTTTGTACCTCTAGAAGCTGGAACAGTGAGGTTCAGAATGTTTAAAGGAAATGTAATTAATCCTTAATGTATATATTTACCCACATTATATTTTCAGGCAAATAAGATTAAAGGGCACATTAACCAAGGGTCGAAGTGAATATTCGACTAAAATTCTCATTTTTAAAATTCAAATTTCATAGTAATTTTTGGCTACTTCCCCTATCGAATAGCTTCGATTCGATTCAAATAAAAAAAATTGAATTTTAAAGTACTGTCTCTTTAAAATCCTTCGAATTTGACACTTCGCCTCCTTAAAGCTGCCAAATTGCCATATTAGCCTATGGGGAAAGCCTGTATTGAAATTTTTTTCTAAGTCCTAGGAATTCAATGTATTTTTTTGAAAATCGTTTGAATCGAATGATGCATTTGAACGATTAGAATAATTTCAGTTGGATCGAAAAGTCTTTTAACTTTGAAATTCAACAATTAGTAAATCTGCCCCTAAGACTATAATGCTGCGCTTAGGTATAAAAATCTTGTTATACGGATATTTCTTTTTGTATTGGTCTGGTGTAAAAAAAAAATCACATTTATATCAATGTTGATTAGCATGCAATGGATTATATGAAAGATTACAATACATCCATTTAAATGAAATGTATCTAATAGCTGCATAGGTATCAATGCTATTACATTCTTCATAAATTGCTCTTACCAATGTAATGTAACCTAAAGGGGGAAAGGTAGTATAATCCCCAATGGTAACCAATCAGCAGGTTGCCTTTAATGGTCACCTGTTTAAAAGCAAACATCTCTTTGGTTGTTATGGGTAAATGTACCTGGGCAAACATTATGCTTTTTTACAACATACTGGGGATGGAATTCCAATTTCTATTTACTTCAATTAAATGACAGTACCTATGAATTTGCATGGCCGTCTAAACCTGTCATCATCATGACTGATAATTGGAAATGTCTATATTCTTACCTCAATGAGCTTTCGTTCATAAGAGTTTGCAAGTTCTTCATTGTCTACCACAGACTTTACTTCTGGCAGGTTTTCCCCATCAATATTCCTTAGGTTTGGAACTAAAAATGAAAAATACCATATTTAGCAGGGATAACATATTTATTGAAAGAAACAAGGAAATTATTTTATTCAGGAAAACAAGAGATCGCTGGATCTCCAAGATATCCAGAGACAAATAAACAAAGGAGCATGTTACTTTTATGCTATAACCATCCATGGTTTTCAATAGGCTCAGTGCCTGGTGGTTTCAGTAGACATTCAGCCTGAAACTAGTTTAACGTTCAAGGCATTTGGAACATTATTTTAAAAAATGGTACATGTCCAAAGACACAAGATATAAAATTCAGCACAAATGAATACATTAACTAGACCTAACAACTAATGGTTCTGACAGATAGCATTTGGTGCTGTCAGAACCATTATTTTTCTAATATACAGATGAGTAAGTATCATGTGGTTGATTTGTCTTGTTATTTACCCTGATGTACCTTCTGTGGTGGAGAAAGAAAGAAAGAAAGACACCATATGCAGTAAAAAAAGGGATACAATATGTGCCTGACTGTAAATACCATTTTTAGGGGTTGTTCATCTTTAAATTAACTTTATGTATGTAGAGAAAATTTTTGAGTCAGTTCCAGTTGGTTTTTATTATTATTATTATTATTATGTGTATTACAATGAATGTGTAGTATGTGTAGCACATTTGCGTTTACATGTGGTCAGTCATCCCCCATTTGAAAGCTAGAAAGAGTCAGAAGAATGCAAATAATTCCAAAACTATAAAAAAGAAAAACTGAAGACCAATTGAAAAATATAGCCATTTTAGAAAATAACTAAAAGTTAACTCAAAGGTGCACCCCTTTATCAGATTTTTGCATATTGTTTTAGTTATGAAATATCTTTATCACAATACAAACAAATAAGCTGTCCACTGAAAAGCCTCTGTATAAACAAACCCTTCCCCCATCTACAGCCTACTATTTTTGTTTTTATAATATAACTAAATGCACACATCACCATATTTACATTGCAACACAACAGCTTAAAGGAAAATCAAATCCTCATTCTTTCTCCTAGACAATGCAAATAATTATATTTTTTCAGCTACAGCAGGTCCTCTGTACTTCCTGACAATGTTTATCTCGTAGATCCATTCGCCAACACTACCAGCAAGAACTGATATCTTAGTTCTGCTACTGCAGCACACAACACACAGCTTTCTGTCAACAAAAACAGCCTCTTCTGATTCTGTTAATATCATTTTAAATAGCATCCGTGCATGCACTCCAGAGTATGTCATCAATAAATGACACAATAGTGATGCAGAGGCGACAGTCTTATAAAAGATGTTTAAAAAATAAACGAACAAAGTTTTAAAGGTCACAAAGTAATACAACTTTTCAGTATAACCTTTATTAGGAATGTTCAATTATGGCCAAAATCGCTCGCAACGGGACAGATATTACGAAATATGGAAAACTGATTTGCTTGCCTCTCCAGTGGGAAATGAACTGCTCTGGAACACAAATTGCAATAACACAACCTAAAACAGGCTTCACAAATAATCAAACAATAACAAAAAAAAAATGTTAAACCTGGTAGATACAATTTTTCTATTTTTTCACATTACATTTTTTATCTCCTTTTCACTTTAAAAAAGGAACTGTATGTAAGTATCTGTAAGTTGTGTCAATGATTACTAAAATGCCTCTGTTAGTAACTATTAAGGAGTATCATAAATATGGCTGCAGCAATTAACAAATACATTGTAAAAAAATAAATTTTCAACATAGAAAAGGAAGGAAAGATTCCCTGAAATGTTATAGACACTCTACGCTTACATACAATTACATTTGTCCCCATTTTGATATAGATGTAGTTATTTATGTAATTATAGGCTCATGTCCTCAAAGGTATGGGGGCCAGAATAATTTACCACCACTGTACAATACAGTAGGTATAAATTAATGGCATTCTATTATAAATGCTTTATACATTACTACAGAATATGGTTTGCACCTTATGAATACAGTCTAATAATAATGTTCATATCAAGGGCTGATCAAGTGCAAAGATCTTATAATTACTGAATACCAAGCAAGAATGTACTATACTTGCCCAATTTGTAAAACTACTATTATTAATATTTAAACATGACTTGTAAAGGCTGTGTGACAGCTTTATGTGAAAGAGAACAACAAAAGATCAATATGCAATGATATTTCTTTTATTGCCAGGAAATTATTTTTTATTCTCCATTCCAGCTGCTAACAGAAATATATTCTCTTCTTTTTTCACAAAATAAACATAACTATGAAACATACTGATTTTTTTAAGCACAGTAATGATGATCAGTTGGGTATGAGTATAGAAAGAGTATAGCATACTCTATGAATTCAGGAATGAATAATTATGAATTCAGGAAAACATAATGAAAGTTAATGTAAAAACAACTCATTTACAGTAATGATACACTTAGGCATTAGTGACCATAACCCGCCCTCTCTCAACCCAGAAACATTTTGTAGCTTGTGTTTTTTTGCTCCATGAGAAGGGGATAAAATGCTAGAATGTGAATGGTTGGTAAAGCACCACATTCTGCCCAGTCACAAGTATCACAAGACATGTAATTTGAATATGGTTTGAACATAACCAGGCCAAGAAGTATGGCAACCCAAGGCAATACTACTTCACACTGTGTCCCCTTGAATATGGCTGGATGTTACAAATCTACAAAGGATGTGTAGATTCTGGCCCAAACCTACCAAACCCAAAAGTAAATCCACAGGTCCTGCAGATTTCAGACTGGCCCCCACATCTCTATCAACCACTACCTTGAAGATAATTCCCTCTACAATTACACCCCCCAGCCCCAGCCATTATGCCTGTACCATATGCCTCTTTTGTCTTCCCCTAGTTCTGACCCTGGAAGCAATATCGTTTTTCCATCCTCCAATGGAGTGCTATATTGTGCCATTTCCTTTAATGTCACCCAAGGTTACTTTGTTCAATTCATATATTTCAATAAAGGTAATCAAGACTAACAGATTCAGTTCAAATTCAAAACTGCATCTCTAACAACAAAGCATACTCTTTGAATGAGTTAACTTTTTTCTACTTTATTTTCCTGATATCACCACTAAACGGAAGAAGAAGCAGGATGCATGCATAGAGATTCACAAACCGAATATATTCCAGTGCAATCTGTGTTATATGCCTGCCCTAGCTTTGCTAAATGGGATCAACCACACTGCATTATTCAGCAGATGAAGTTCATTGATAAAAACCTCCCATTAAATACCATATTCTGTGTCAGTGTACTATACGCCTCTACATATAGAAGGAGTTTGCTTAAAAAAGCAGGGGAGCCAGCGGCACTCAACAGACTGCACTGTTTGATAGCAGCTAGGTGGACCCGATAGAGAACTGAAGCCTGTCATTGTTTGTGTGACTGCAGGGATGTTATTGGCTGTCCCCCCTCCTACTTTGTTTCTGGCAGGAACAGTTAGGACATGCCCATCCCTAATTTGAAACATAGACAGGACATTAACAATCTATAGGGAGCTCCAATAAAGGAGCAATGTTTAAGGTTAATGGTCCATTTTAGCCCAACACCATATCATTTTCCATATCACCTACAAGGGGGAATTTCACTTTTACTATGTCTCCTTTAACAGATTTTATTTTTAGTAGTATGGTGATATTCTAAATATTAAACAGTCAACCCCTTTCCAAGAGATGTGGCACAGAAAATTTTAACAAGACAGCTACAGAATTTCAGGATGGGTTTGAAGTACTATCTCATAGATACAACAAGTATTGTATTATTTATTGCAATGGAGAAAGAGTCTCTGAAGATTTATATCAAAGAATTCAACAGAGACAAGGATACTAAACACAAGCAAACAAAGTACTTCAAAAATAAGCCAAAGGGAAAAACCCACACAAACAACACTGCTCTGAGAGCATTGTCTCCTTGAACCCTCATTCCAATGCTATAATTCAGGCTACAAGTAAAACAATATCAGAAACCTACATGTAGAAAATGTACTAAATAGAAACCTACATTTCCTTTTCATTTTATGATGTTTATAACAATGTCTCTCATGTAACAATGAATTGAACTCTGCATAATACACATGGGGCAGATTTATCAAAGATTGAAGTGAGAATTCGAATAAATTTTAATTTTAGAAAAATTTGTTTTTTTTGTACTTCAGCTAATGAATAGAAAAAATTTTGATTTGAATTTTAAAAAATTCAATTCCAAATGAAAAAAAATTCATTAGAATAAATTTGAAATTATCATGTTTCTTTTAAAACTTTGACTAAACACTTCGGCATCTTAAACCTGTTGAATTGCTGTTTTAGCCTGTGGGGGACCTCCTATAATCCATATAGAGTCTTTTGGTGGACTTTGAGAAGTCAGAGTTATTGGGGCAAATACTTCGAATCGAATTCGATAAAATGCGCTAATCGTTCGATTCCAACAATTGGAATTTGACCGAAAATGGAACTAGTTTGCTCGAATTGTGAAGTTTTTTCACTTCAAAATTCGAGGCTTGATAAATATGCCACATACTGTATATACAATGTGAAAAACATTGCCATGAAGTTAGTGTTTAATATGTAGGGAATTCCACCCCTGTTCTGTCATGTAAAGTGATGGGCGAATTTATTTGGCAAGAGCGAATTCGCAGCGAAATCCCACGTTTCACCCGCCGGCATTCGATTTGTGGACGCCGACGCATTTTCACCAACGAATTTGCGCTGACATCCAAAAACTGATACTGGTGTCCAAAAACGGACACTGGCACCTTTCGCAAATTTTTCGGCGAAACCGGACAAATTCACCCATCACTAGTCATCTATTTAATAAACTCATAGTCAAGGCTTCACCCCTTGCTCCCTGCCAGTGGAAACATGAGAATGCAGTCTCCAATCAGGTAGGAAATACAGTACAATATATTAATAATTGTATTTCTGTCTCAGTACTTTTATGTTAAATGTGATATCTCCATATATGACATGTTACCCACGCTTAGCACATCATGTGCAAATATCACTGCAAATGTGGATGTCGGGGGTGAAGTGAAAACAGTATCTAAGCAGACCAGACAGTCCTTACAAACTGCACAGAGTATCAGAGCCGGGAGCACATCCAAAAGCTACCAACGCAATTGCCTGCGTTGCCAAATGGCCAGATGCTCCTTGAAGAAAAGTCTTTTTTCACAATTCTTTATCTGAAAACCGGGGATTAGTGCTGTTTCTGCACAGGAATAAATACATTAAAGGAGCCAAATGGGGCAGGTTTATGTGTGTTGATGCCTAAGCAAATGGAGACAAATTTAGGCTGTCTCTCTTAAACATTAGTGTGTTTATTAACTTTAAAACAGATGCAATGTGTGTAAATTTTCTTTAAATAAAAAATGTAAAAGGCTTTTATTAACACTTTACCTGTCCAGTACTTATATTTTTATTTCTCAGCTGAAGCCTTTTAAGCTTACTAAATCCAAAGGCAAATAATCATGGATAATGATCAAAATCCTAAAACAACCGCACAGAGTTACTGCTGTGGACCTTACTCTGATTGCCATAAATATGTGTATCTATTTTTCTAACATAGGTTCAGTGTAGTTGTGGGTTGAGTGCAGAGGACCTTTAGTATTTGTCTATGTGAATGTTGTGGCCACAGCCTCATTGCCCCAGTAATGTTTTTAAAAATTAGTGGTGAGCACACATTTCCCTTGTTTGTTATAATTTATATAGGAGCAGTGGCCAGCTTCATGTAGCTCCCACCCTTTCTAGCTAGAGTCAGGTGATCCCACTTGGTGGGCAATAAAAGGGCAACCATGTTTGGGAGTTTTACTTTGAAAGCAGCAAGTATGTTGCAGGTAAAACTTTGTCCCTGTGCAAAATGTATAATCAAGCAATATAACTCTTAATGAATTGTATGAAAGTAGAGTGTAAGACTGGCCATACTGGGGATTACTTTGACATAGTTGGCCAGCTTAAATATATTGCAATGTATGGACAAAAAATCTCTCTTTTGTTTAAATGGTAAGGCATTTTAGTAGCTTAACGCACAATTTATTTGTATCTAAAGTGCAGTTGCACAGTTGCAATATAGCAACCAAAACAATTATCTTTAAAGGAGAATGAAAGTCCAACTCCAAGGGGGATGCCAAATGTTAGGGCACCCCCCAAGGATTGTAATGACCAAAGGTGTAATGACCAATAGTCACAGTAACATAGTAAGTTAGGCTGAAAAAAGACTCACGCCCATCAAATTCAACCTTTTTTTTTTTTTTTTAACTCCCTGTTAGTTGCCAGAGGAAGGCAAAAAAAAACCATCCTAAGCCTCTCCAATTTGCCTCAGAGGGGGGAAAAATTCCTTCCTGACTCCAAAAAGGCAATCGGACTAGTCCCTGGATCAACTTGTATAATGAGCTATCTTCCATAACCCTGTATTCCCTCACTTGCTAAAAAGCCATCCAACCCCTTCTTAAAGCTATCTAATGTATCAGTCTGTACAACAGTTTCAGGGAGAGAATTCTACATCTTCAAAGCTCTCACTGTAAAAAACCCCTTCAGAATATTTAGGTGGAACCTCTTTTCTTCTAAACAGAATGGATGACCTCGTGTCATCTGGAAGGACCTACTGGTGAATAAAGCATTAGAGAGATTATTATATGACCCCCTTATATATTTATACATAGTTATCATATCACCCCTTAAGCGCCTCTTCTCCAGCGTGAACATCCCCAATCTGGCCAGTCTTCCCTCATAGCTAAGATTTTCCATACGTTTTACCAGCTTAGTTGCCCTTCTCTGTACCCTCTCTAATACAATAATGTCCTGTTTGAGTGAGACCAAAACTGTACAGCATATTCTAGATGTGTCCTTACAAGTGCTCTATAAAGTGGAAAAATGACACCCTCCTCCCGTGACTCTATGCTCCTTTTAATACAGCTTCAGCTTCAGGACTTTAGTTATACTGTAGTTGAGTTCGTGACTTTGGGTCTTTTCGCCACTTCAGGACTGTTCGGCACTTCCACATTCAGGACATTGCACTCTGCAGCACGGTTTCGGCGCTCGCAAGGCTCTTCGAAAAGTGTCCCGGGTCCGGGACACTTGTTCCCCCCTGATGGCAGCCCTGTATATTAGGTTTAAGAAGGGTTTGGATTGCTTTTTATCAAGTGAGGGAATACAGGGTTATGGAAGATAGCTCATTCTAGTAGTAGTAATCATAGTAGTTGATCCAGGGAATGGTTTGATTCATTTTGGAGTCAGGAAGGGGTTTTTTCCCCTCTGAGCCAAATTTGAGAGGCTTCTTTTGGGGTTTTTCGCCTTCCTCTGGATCAACTAGCAGTTAGGCAGGTTAAAATAGAGTTAAAAGTTTGAACTTGATTGACTTGTCTTTTTTCAACCTAACTTACCCTGTTACTATATGTTATTAGTCTTATGAATACATTTTTGCATAACTCTGCTTCACATATTTCTGAAGGCTAAGTTGTAGTACTCCATGGAGGATCCTGGAACTTGTCATTCAGAAATAAGTGAGGAGCTAGAGGTTAGATTTCGATGATCTGTCAGAACAGAAGAACAACCAGCCTTCAACTGCAGTGCTTCATTTTAATGCAATCTTTATACAAGTCTTAATTTTCCCACTAAATACTCACCTGTAATTAGCTAATAGATGTCATTCATTCAAATGGCAAATCAATCATACAGTCATTTCAACCCAGCATTAATATGCAGCATACATAGCTCATCTTGCCATTATTCATAATTCTCTTCAACAAAAAATGACTCACTGTGATAGGGCAGACAAAGGAATAGAATAACTCACACCTACATGGCATAGGACGATATATTAGGTAACATATTTCCCACCCCAAAGTTGTCAAGCTTTGACGATATTAAATAAAGACTTTAAAAGATATATATGAATTCTGGTTTTGACATTGTTTTTCTGATTGACACTTGCTTCCAGTATTTAATGTAGACATTTGATAAAAAGATCATGGGTGTGTTAAGGGTATGTTAAAAGCATACTTTTTTATCATTACAGTTAATAACGTTGGAACACTGTGTGAGCACTATTTTTATGAAATTCGAATAAACTCCAGATTTTACCAAATTTTTATGTTTGTGTATTTAATTAAAAATTGAAACCTAAAAATGCAGTCAAATAAAAGAGAAAAAACTTGAATTCTTATTCTACTTATTTTCAGTTGGGTCTACAAACTCTTTAAAATCTGAAAAACTCCAATTTTGCCTAGGATAACTCCTAAATGAACTTTTGGTTCATTGGTTAAATATACATTAATTAATTATTAAGGAGGTTATTTATCAAAGGTTGAATTGTTTTTTCATGAAAGAAATGAGTTTTAGAGGTTATTTTTCTGTCACAATTTGAATTTTCTGGTTAAATTTTTTTTTTTTTTTAAATCTGGGTTTTTGTTAAAAACTCAAAATGTCAAATTTATCATACTGCAAAGCTGGTGTGTTAAACTCAAAAACTAGATTAATTCAAGCAATTCAAGTATTTTCCACAAAAAACTTGATTAATAAGAGTTTTCCAGGTGTTTACCCCAAATTCACTGATTTGAGTTTATTCCATTCTAGTTTTTTCTTAAAATAGAAACCATTTGAGTTTTGAGTTAATTTTAGGTATAAAAATCCTCACAAAGCTCTAAAATTCGACCTTTGATATATAACCCCCTAAGAGTTAACTACATTATTAAATAAGTATCCAGACACTAGCCTTGTTAACATCACATTCCAGAACCATGGAATTTGCATGAAGCTATGTAAAAACAACATGGCCAATAGCACTTTCAAGAGACTACTCTGTATCTTCAATCAAAAGAAATAAAAATATCCTAAATTCCGACAGTGCAGCTGAGTATAATTCTAAATTATGCAGATTTGTCAGTTTGAATTCTAGTTCATGCTTCTTTCTTTTCCTTAATTAAACTACTACTTCAATTTTCTATTTTTATGTTTTGATATTTGTGTCATATTACCGTTGCTTAAATTAGCTAACTTACAATTTTTAAAATATTATTATAATAACCACCAGAATTGATTTGAACCAGATTATAGGGAATAGTCTGCTATTGTGGAAGGAATAAAGGATTATTATTATGAATTAGCCTTGCAAAACCACAGTTGAAAAGGAAAAAAAAATTAAACAAAGAAACATTCCTCTTTTGTGTTACGCACTAAATGCAGATCTAGAAATACAGCAATTACATGCAGATGCATAAAATTATGGAACTGGAACACAATTTTTATGCATGTGAGAAAGATATGAAAGTGAGAGAGACTGTATCAGAAATATTATATTCATAGTCCATGTTCCTGAGTTACTAAAAACTAATGATACAGTAGATAAACTGAATCCTTATGCTAAACACCTAAACTCAAGAATAAACTTCAAATGTCACCTATTGGCATGAAAAAGCTCCCAAAATAATATGGGTAATTAAAGGACAATAAATAGGCTTCAATTCATAGTGCTAGTATTTCATTAGTCACCCCTTGCTCAAGTAGATTGCTAGTTTAAAAAAAACTGTATATAGGGCAGGCATAACAGGGTCAAGGTTTTCAAGTGCTCCTGCTCATTCTACACAAAGTGCAGCCATGAAATAATTTCATGCACATGCACCTATTGGTAATCCTGTGTTCTGCTCATGCAACTGGTCTTGCAAATGGAAAGCTGCATATAGGATTATTTTCCCCTTTACTTGGCATTTTTTCTTCAAAAATTATGCTTTTAAAAAGATTTGAGGCTGAATAGTAATTAGAATTAATAGCACTAAAAATGAATGAAATGAAAATAAAGGTATAGCTTTTACTGAAGTTAAAGTTAATATTGCACTTTCCTTTAAAAAAGTTTCATTTAATCATACAGTATATACATATGTATATATACATATATATACACATATATATATACATATATACTGTATACACACATATAGCAGTCCACGAAAGCACTCACAGCAGTCATCATTCAGCGTGTATCAATTCATTTATTCGTGCAGGGTGTATCAACGCGTTTCGGCTCCGCCGTCAGGATAATGACAAGAGGTGTGACATCTTTAAATAACCCTTTCAACCAATCAGGGTCAATCCGTCTTTAAAAAATCACATACAGTATGTGTAAGTATATTAAAATATTCCTAAGAAGTGATTATACTCAATAAATGCCAATTATGTGGCCAATGTTAACTTATATATATCCAACTGTGCTGCCTTAAAGGGGTGGTTCACCTTCAAGCCAACTTTTAGTATATTGTAGATAGGCAGATTCTAAGAAAGTTTTCAATTGGTCTTCATTATTTCTTTTTCATAGTTTTTTAATGATTTGCAATTTTCTTCTGTTTCTTTGCAGCTTTAAAATGGGGGGTCACTGACACCATCTAATACAAATGCTCTGTAAAGCTACAAATGTATTGTTATTGCTACTTTTTATTACTTATCATTCTATTCAGTCCCTCATATTCCAGTCTCTTATTCAAAGCAATGCAGGGTTGCTAGGGTAATTTGTAGCCTAGAAAGCAAATTGCTGACACTGCAAACTAGAGAGCTGCTGAATAAAAAGCTACATAACTCAAAAACTACAAATAATACAAAATGAAAACCAATTGCAAATTGTCTCAGAATATCACTCTCTACATTATACTAAAAGTTAACTCAAAGGTGAACAACCCCTTTAAAATCCTAAAAGCCTTATGTGAAAAGCTAAAAATTTAAATATAGTGATTAAAACCTTCCTTATCCAATGCACCAATACAGTTCATAGATAGCTGGCAAGGGAATACATTTCATTCAGCCCTCTGGGGGCCACTATATTAAGAGTCCGCATCCACTTAGCTTCACGTTGTAGTAGCAGTTTAGATCTATCACCCCCTCTCCATGGAGGGGGAATATGGTCAATTAAAACTGCTCCTAAGGAAGGTAAAGGATGTTTGCACCCCAAGAAATGTCTGGCTAGGGGAGTGTCAGCTTTACACACGGCCAAAGCTGCACGTATGACAGAGACATGATTGTTCATCCGTATACAGAACACATCGTTACACATTTCCCCACATAACAAAGGCCATACATACATATATATATATATATATATATATATATATATATATATATATATATATATATATATAAACCCCAAAAGATTTACTTAACATCGTGCTTTCTTCCATTCAAACGGGATGCTCCCCATTTATGAAAGGTGACATTATTGGGGGGGTCTTTGCATTTTCACCATGTATAGCAGTCGTTTTAGTAGTACATTTCTTTCCAATGCTATTTACAGGATCTTTATTTAAACTTGTTTCCTAATGTTGAAAAACAATAGAAAACATTTAACTATTCCAAAATTTGTCCCAAGTTTGCAAAAATCTTTTGAAAATGTTCACAGCTCGTCATAATTTCTTGTTGACAATGAAAAGTTATGGTTAGGATAAAAAAATTTGGGAGCACATCAACAAAATTAAAGAACAGACAGTTTTTTTCTTAACAAAGTAAATGCAGCAAAAAGCATTAGAACAAATCCCCCAAAAGTGTCATAAATGAATAAGGAGTCACCATAAGATCACCTATTGGAAAACTAATAACCAATAATTGCACTCCGTATGCAGCTGTATGCGCTGTAAAAGTTTGCTCTGCAATGCGAAAATAGCACATTTTTAGAAATGTCAGATTTATTATTATTAGATTATATGTTAGATATAAAATAAAGTTCAATCAGATTCTAAGATTTAAGAAGCATATGTATCCGCTTAATGTATTAAGCAACCTCTACAAAAGATTTCTAATAGTCAAGCAAAGAGAAAGAACAAAGCAATGCAGCGCTCCATTATGAAACACTTTTCAAATATACCTATTTGCCAGTAACTGATAAAAATGAGTTTGATTGGGCTCCAGGAGACAACCGAATAACTTGGAAGTGCTTGTAGCATTGGCAGCACAGCAGCAAGAGAACGATAAAAACCCAATCCACTCGTTAAGCTGAAGAGTGCAAAGACCTTGCCTGCCAGTTGGCTAGCTACAAGACAAGGATTTAAAAAGGAACTGAAAATAAAAATTCAAATAAACCAAGCTGGTACTAAAACTCACTCTTATTTTAGAATGAAACACCTAATTTTAACATTTAATTTTCATAAACTATGTAAAGCATTGCCAACTATCTAATAATTAAACACTAAGTCAATGATGACTGCAGAATCTATTTTTATTAGGTGACATAATTATTGTGTTTAAAAGATGTAACACCACCAGCCAAATATGTTCAGGCTGGTCATGTTAGGATTCAATTACATTTCAATTGTAAGGCATGAAGTATTCAGTGGACATTAATTTTAGCTACCACCAACCCAAACTTCCAAAACACCATCCTTAGATTAGTAGGGTGGGAAAACGGAGAAATCTTCTAACTCCACCAATATGGTCACAGAGATAAGAGGAACTAAGCTGGAAATGCAACTGAAGATCCACTTGACCACAAGGTCAACTTGAGTTAGATGTCATTGATCTTATCCAATGGTTTGATACTTGGACCAACAATAGGATCACAAAAAAGGTAAATTCGGGCCATTGAGAGAGGACTGCATCAACAAGACAATGAAAATCAAACCCAGCTCCATACATGGGCCAATAAGCTGCCAGTTGGTACCTTTTATTGGCATGTCTATGGCCACTTTTATACCCATGCATTAGTTTTGAGCATGTTGCCTATCATGTTCCCACTCCCTGCATAAAATGCAGAGTTAAAATGTCCAAACTGGCCCTCATTGCTACCAACAGAAGTGAAAGTGAAGTGAAATGGCTATTCAAAACAAAAGTTGAAAAGGAGTTACTGCATCACAATTTCCTGCCTTCTGAACACTGGAAAAAATACAATTTCATTACATTATTCCTCAAATATTTCTATTTATAATAAACAAATCCTTGTTTATTATGCTTGAGCACACAAGCAGTAACTGGAACTGATTGTGAAGATCACTATCCCTCCACAGAGTATGGAACTGAATAATTTAATCTCCTCCCAGAGTAACTCCCCAAAAGACAGGAGTTACTGTAAAGTATGCCTTAAGGCAGGGGTCCCCAACATTTTTTTCTCGTGAGCCACATTTAAATGTAAAAAAGAGTTGGAGAGCAACACAAGCATGAAAAAGTCCATGGGGATGTCAAATAAGAGCTCTGATTGGATTTTTGGTAACCCCTATATGGACTGGCAGCCTACAGGAGAGAATGTTTGGCAAATTTTATTTTTATTAATTTTATTTTTTCTGTTGTTTCTCATTTAAATATTAAGATTATATCAGCCAATATGAATGTATTGTACTGTATTGTCTTGATGGATTATTATAAAATTCAATAAAAAGAAATTGAAAAGAAAGAAAAGAGAATGTTTGGCAGGACATCTGTTTTTTATGCAACAAAAACTTGCCTCTAAGCCAGTAAATCAAAAATAAACCCCTGCTTTGAGGCCACTGGGAGCAACATCCAAGGGGTTGAAGAGCAACATGTTGCTCGCGAGCTACTGGTTGGGGATCACTGCCTTAAGGTGTATAATTAAAACAGCAACTGTGAAATGCACTTTATGTTTAATCAGGGTATGTATTTAGATCAAAATGTGCTTTCCTCTACATCACTGGAATAATTAAGCACCCAAGTGGTTTGTCCTCCACATACATACTGTATACAATACAGATTTCCAGATACAAAACACACTACATCTTAATTTTCTGCCTATTTCTATTATACCAAATGAACAATTACCTCTGCACAGATTGCTTCAGAACCTGTAACTTGTATGTGTCTTATGCCAACATATATCAAAGAAAATTAGCCTGTACTTCTGAAAACAGCAAGGAAGCCAGCAGAGCACATGAATAGTGCTCCATTGTTATTAATAAGTACCTGAGTGCAATGGAAACTTCACTAAGGAAGAACAGCATGGGTTCCTTTTTGTGTAATGAAAATAAAAAGATTGATTCAATAACAAGTAAATTCCTACTTTAATCAATATTTTAATGCATGTATTTATGCACCAAATGTGACCTCCAGGTGAATGGAAATTATAAATTATCTACTTAGTGCAAATCATAATAATAGAACATGAAAACAGCCACAGTGCCAAAGACTTTAAATTCTTTTTTGTATTACAAAAAAAAAAATATATATATATATATAAATATATATATATAGTTTAAATTAAGCCAGTCACATGATGCTTTCCAATGTTCACATTGCAATCATAATTGAAATGGTTTCTTCCACATTACAGAAATACTGAAATCTTCACATACATGGGAAAAAAGCCAACAAAAGCAGTAGAATTTCACATCCTAATACAATACATATTTCCAAGGTTCTAGATATACATTAATAAAATAAGCACTCCTATTCTCATTTAAACCAAGCTTTGCAGTGCTAGTACTATGAGGTGAAGCACAAGGCCATTCATGCTTCTGAATTTTATTAAATGCCTTTCAGCCTTTGCTAATTAAAGGTCAACTAAGGGGCAGATTTATTATTTAGTGTAAATAATGGCAGAATAATTTGCCACACATCACCAGTCTTCATGGTGTAACAAAAGGCATAATATTTTTACACACATTTCTTAAGAGTGAATTCTGCTGGAAGTAATGTAAAATAAATGTGGCAAATCTGGTGTAAAATAAGGTAGACTTAGAAATATGTGTCATGTCTTAACATACAGTATTAAAATACAGTATTAAATAAAAAGTACAAGAGTTATCATCTAAGAATACTTAAGATGAAAAAGAACTGTTGGGCTGGTAAGAAAATACAAAATATCAGAAGAGAACTGGTGGGCTGGTAAGATCATACGAAATATCAGAACACATTAAAATCCTTCTTCCCAGGTTTTTAGTAACTTTGCCTGTCTGACAACTATATAGACAAATGACTAATTAAATGAATAATACGTATTTCAATCATAAGCACTGCTTCCTGCAAAGTCTTTATGCCACACATGTGGAAGTTGGAGTAAAACATCTATTCATATCCATATAAACCTCAACCTGCCAGCAGGAAGGAAAGCAGCAAAATGTCCTAGCTGTAAGTGATGTTCATTTGTAAACCCAAAATAGTTTTTAAAGTGTAATTTTAAAATGCATAATGGCATGTTTTTTTACCCCAATACAGCCTTTTTTCCCATAATTCCAGCACCACTGCATGTGATGCACCAATACAAAAATGAATATTCACTTTAGTAAATTATATTGAAGTTATGGCACTCACTATTTCAATTGCATCCATATAAGAATAGTATCAAGTCAGAATTAATAATGTCACTGGCACCTGATTCATTTGGTACCAAAAGTTGGTACCAAATTTCCAGCAGCCACTGCATGAGTTTGTGCTCACTTCTCTGCATTGGTGATCAGCCTTGAATAATAGGCAAAAAGCTAATTTAACTGCACTGGCCTTTGGTTTAAATGTCTCGAATAAAGCAAGTGTGGCTTTGAACCAGTTTAACTGGATGTGGATTGGTTCAAAAGAGGCCCTGTAAAACTAGACTTTCTGTGGAAATGGCTCATGGTCCTGAACTTTTTTACCCTTGAGTAGTGATGGGTGAATCTGTGGCATTTTTTCTGAGAAACGTCAAAAAACTTGTTTTGGACACGCATGTCCATTTTTGGACACAGGCGACCGGTTTTGGACGCGGGTGCACATTGCCAGCATTGAAAAATGGATGCCAGCATCCAAAAACGCCAGCGTCCAAAACGAGATGCTGGCGAATTTTTCCAGGCATTTTGCAAATTTATTCGCTGGCGGGGAATCACGGGAATTCACCGCAAATTCACGCCAGGCGAATAAATTCGCTACCCGTGAGCTGCATTCAAAAGTAAAAAGTGTTGGGGAGAAACACAGGAAAAAAGTTCCCTGGGGTGCCAAATTAAGGATAACATTGGCTATTCAGTTACCCTATGTGGATTGGCAGCCTACAGAAAGTCATAAACCTGGCTTTTATACAACTAAAACTTGCCATTAAGCTAAGAATTAAAAAATAAGCACCTGCTTCGAGGCCACTGGAAGTAACATCCATGTATTGGTGAGCAATACGTTTCTCAAGAGACACTGCTCCAAATCAAGGGATCATTAATGACCATAAGTGTAATGTACAAAAGGCAATTTATTAGAAATTGGCATTAACAGTTTTACCCGTAATGCAGCATTTTGTTCCTGTAATTGTGGCCATGCATGAAGTTGTGTCAAAACTGCTTGTATACATTTTGTGTACAACAGGGATAGGTGTTGACAAATTCCCCTTAAATAAGTTGACCCCTGCCATTGACTTCTATATGACCTTAACAGGTTTTTGTGTCATTTCAGATTCAAGCTATTTCCAGGGTCGGGGTATAAAACATCTCAAAAAAATTTGTTTGTTTTTTTAACCTAAAAATGTGAATTTTTACCAAAACAATTAACTTGAAAACTAGAATTATTTTATATTTATTTATGTAGCCTTGATGCGCTGCATTATGAGTTATGCAAAAGTAGTTCCCACGGCTGTCCTAATATTAGCAGAGTTGGCATAGCATGGATTTTTCTTTTTATTTGTTATTGAACTGCAGCAGAAAAAGCTGGCACTCATGACACTGTTAGAAGATGGGTCTTTAATATCAGGAAGATTACACAGTAGGGACCCAGGATTAACTGTGAATTCTAATTATGTTTTTTTAAAATAGTAACTTGTGAATTATAACGGATTATGTACCACCTACTAAAATTTAAAAGGAAATTACAAGATTGCCTCTGAGTTTCCTGAACTGTATAAAGGCACTCAGCCTGTGAGCATTCTATTGTTATACCTTTACATATATCTACAGAAAATGTTTTTTAAAGGAAGAGTTTGGGGTAAAATTAAAAACTGGGTAAATAGACAGACTGTGCAAAATCAAAAAATGTTTCTAATATAGTTAGTTAGGCAAAAATGTAATGTATAAAGGCTGGAGTGACTGGTTGTCTAACATAACAGAACACAACTTCCTGCTTTTAAGCTCCTTAAACTGAGGGAAGGGGGGACTACATCGAACATAACTGTTCAGCTATTGATCCTCAGCATTCAGCTCAGATTCAAAAGCAACCGTTATGACCAATGTGGCCCTCCCTTGAGTCACTGATTGGTTACTGCTTGGTGACCAGGCAGTGTAAGCCAAGAGACCTGAAAAGTAAGAAGTAATAGCTACATAGTTACATAGTTAAATTGGGTTGAAAAAAGACCATCAGTCCATCAAGTTCAACCCCTCCAAAATAAAAACCCAGCATACACACACACAGAAGTAGTGTTCTGTTCTGTTAGGTTAGACTTAAAGTCACTCAAGACCTTATTACATTTTTGCCTAGCTAACTATAATGAAAACATTTTTTATTTTGCACAGTCTACCTATTTACCCAGTTTTTACTTTTATAACAAACAATTCCTTTAAGCTACAGTAAACAAAATAATTTTAATGCAGGGTGTTAAATATGTTCATGTCCTGTCTACATACTGTTATGCTGCTCATGAAGGAAATTCTATTTCAATGATCATAGAGCTCATGTATGTCCAAAAGTGCAGTTGTGATCTCTGCACGTTTCCCACTGTCAGTTGCCCATAACACTACTTTCATTTAAGGTATTTGCTTATAAACTGAACTTGGCAGCACTTAGTCCTTCCTGCCTTTCCTTCAAACTTTAATGGGAGCTACCTCCACCTCAGGACCAAGGGGTTTCTCTAACATTCCCTGCATGGACAATGACACTGGGATTCTGGAATAAATTCTGCATTGTGGCAGAAAAAACATGCCAATTGAGCTTGAAATTGCATTTTGCTCATTGCACTTGCAGGTGTCCTAACTTTCTTTTTTATACAGTATTTCTTTATAATTTTTTTAACAATTTTGTCACAAAAATAAGCAAATAAATAAGGAAAGAAAAATAAACAAGCCATGGATATTACATATTCAAAGTATTATTGATCACAGAAGCACTCCTGTGGAGATAAAGACATACTACCAAATCAGTATGTCCTAATTTCTTTTTCAAATTAGTTTCTACTTTAATTGGCACAATAGTTCTCCAGTCTGGAAACAACATAAAGAAAAGTGGTTACACATTTCACTACATGTCTGGGGTGAGATACACACACTAGCAGGCCTATTTATCGAACTGTGCAAAATTGTTTACACCACAAAATGCAATTTATTTTACTTTGCCAGATCACTGTATTTTATGCCATTATTTTACACCTCTTCTGAATTTGTATGAACCATTAAATTAAATGGGAAAATCCAGGCATCATACATATGCCTCTAAATGTATAAATGCTAACCAAGAATTAGCAAGCTTATGGGTCTCTCTATCATTCTGGTTTATTTTTTGCACAAGAAATGGATGTTTCATATGTTTTCAAATGCTACCAGCATAAAAGTAATATAAGCATTAAATAAAACACAAGGGTAGAAAATGTAAAAATCAAAGATAAGATAAACAACTCAGTTGCCAGTCATTTCATCACATACTTTCATTCATGAAGTTCAGAAATGAATCATAAATCTGGAACACTAATGTTGTCTCTATACTAACACAATGTTCTTCAGTCTTAGTCATTCCTGAAGAAAGAATGCCAAAGGACTTCAACATAAAGCAGCTCTCCTGTTCTCTCTCTCTATGATTTATGAATAAGTTGCCCTTAAAGTTTTCTACAATTGTATTTTACCTAATCCTGTATATTCATTAGGTCTTTGTTTAAATGAAGACCTACTTCCATTTTGTTTAGATACAAATAAATATTAAACAGCTTCAGTTAAAGCTAGTATTCCTCAAAACTGGTGACTGCAAAATGCACTCTTTAACAGTTGCTTCATTTTATAAACTATCCCCTTTTGTATGGATCTGTTTAAATTATGTATTACTGTACATACAAAATAATGGTTTCTGTTCTAATGTTCAAGCTTAAAAGTACTTTGCTGCTGAAGTCATGTAAAGTTTGTCTTTGCACAATGAAGTCCTACAAAATTTGACATTGCACAACTAAAGCAATTCTTTAAAGGAAATCTAAGGTTATAGTCAATAGTGGGTGGAAAAATGTTAGGCACCCTCCAGTTATTATAAAATATTACCTGATACCAGGTATATATTTTTGTTAGAATTAAAGTGAAAAGACAAACTTGTACACAAAAAGTTTTACACTCTATCCTGCATGTGCCTGCCCTGGTCTGAAGAAAAGAAGAAAACAGTGACTGAAGATTGTGAATATTGAGCCCCTAGAAAATAAACGGGGTGCCAGTATATATGAATGAAAAGTCACTTACTTTGCCTTGACTAATCAAACATCTGTCTTGGCAGTATAAATCAAATTTAATAAAAAGAAAAAGTTCAATACTTTTAAAACAAATGAAACATGCAATAAACTGACAAAAGAAATAGCTAGAAATGTTGTACATTATGTTTTGGCTTCTGTACCAGCCCCAGGCAACCAAAGCCCTTTAGCAGTAAAGTAGCTCCCCATCTTCTTTTCTCCTGATTTACTGCACATGCTCTGTGCTGCTGCCACTTACAGAGCTTAGGGACTGACTCAAAATACACAGAACACATAGAATATAAGTGTCACAGTATAAGACTGATAAGTAATTAATTACTACATGGCAGCACAGAAACCAGTGCAATTAGCATCAGAATTTAATCATCAGTCCTGTAGCATCATCTTATATTACAGACAAACCTCATTTTCTGCTTGATAATTTATGACAACCCCTAACTTAGCTTCTCAACAGCTGCTCAGAGCCCACTTTCCAAGATGGTGACTCCCTGTGTTCTGGATCATTGCTGCTATTGACTAGTTGCAACTTTAGGCTGGTGAAATAAGTTCAGTATATAAAACATGACATTTTAGCCCTATTCATTTTTATGGTTTAGTTCTCCTTTAAGATACAATAAATATAAATGCAGTATACTGGTTTTGCAAATGCTGAGAGTGGCTTATGGGCAACATTTACTCCCTAAACCTATTCCTGACATCAAATTCTAAAACAAAAATCTAATCTTGGGTTGTAATTTTCCTCAATAATATTGGTTCACCAACACAAAATGAAATGCAGTATCATATTGTAGAGGAAATGAAAGTCTTGTTGTAGAAGCTATTTTTGCCCGTTCCATGTTAATTTAAGAAGAAAGCTTAACAGCTCCTATAACAAGAAAGTTCCTGGAAACTGCTCTGTCTGCATTTTCACCTCTTGGGCTCCTTCTAAATCAATGGATATGGATAGCTGGAAGTTCTCCTGAAGCTGTTACTCTAGCAAATAAATCTAGCAAAACCCTGCTGATTTCACATCTTGTACGAATGGTTTCCACTGTACAAATGATGTCACCTAAGCCAAGGTCAGAAATGTGTTATATTGCACTAATAAATATCAAATTACACTGAGCATTCAGAAAAGACGATGCGGCTTCTCATACGCGCACTGTCACTTTCACAAAATGTACAAGCGCTATTCATTATGTCTGCGAAAAGAAAAAATTTTCAGAGAGAGAACTTCGGGTTATCACAATAAGATGTGCCTCTTGCAACATATTTATATCTGATACCTATGTGAAGTTTTCCAGCACAGGAAATGTAGCAAGTAAGACTGACCTGGAACTGCTAGAATAGCTTGCACAGAACCACACAAGCAAGCTGGGTGCCTATTAGCCAATCTGTAGCTCTTAAAGATATGTCCCAGCATGTTAAGTGACAAATTTAATTTATTTCCCTAATGAGAAAACTCCTAACAGAATTGATTAGCTTTAGTGAATTAACCGGCTTGGATCTTTAGGAACAAAGTTGGAGGGGGAGAAAAAAGGTCTGATGATGTAGAAGGTGACCTTGTCTCATGTGGCTCATGTGTGCCTGAATGCTATGAGCGATTTCATTGTTAGGGTGGTTTTTTTTTTTCCAGTATAGAGTTGGAAAATGGGCAAATACTGAAAAACAAGTTTTAATTTTTAAACTATTCCCCTAACACTAACTCAAGCTGGCATAATTTTTATGATGATTGATAAATGTTGATATACAGTAATTATTTATATAGTTAGTTTGAGCTAATAAGGCAAGCATAAGCATGAATGAGAAATATTAGCTGCTAGAGAAATGGTGAGCAAAAAACAGTAATACTCTAATTATTGATAAAGTTCTTGTGTATTGTGCTTGCCTTATTATACCCTTGGAAATTAGCATGCTGAATTTAAAATATATTTAAAGATAAACAGGTCTCAGTAGGTTAGAGTAGTGATCCCCAACCAGCGTCTTGGAAGTAACATGTTGCTCCCCAACCCCTTGGATGTTGCTCCCAGTGGCCTCAAAGCAGGTGCTTATTTTTTAATTTCTGCTTTGGAGGCAAAACTGATTTATGACCAAACAGAGCCTCCTGCAGGCTGCCAGTCCACATAAGAGTCACCAAATAGCCAAATCAAAGTACTTAATTTGCACCACCCAGGAACATTTTTCATGCGTTTGTGCTTTACAACTCTGAATGTGGCTCACAGTTAATTTTTCTGCTTTTATGCCATTATTTCAAAATAGTTGTTACATTAACAATCTATGTATCATATGACATAGCTTTAAAGGAAATGTGTTTTAATTGGGAAAGGTATATATTTAACATATTAAACAGATGGAACATTTACACAGATCTCCAACTGCAGACACTCGTTATCGTTTCCCTGATGCTGCAGGAAAATAACTCTTGCAAAAGTATATGAGACACATCTATAGAAATCACAAATTATGCTACACTTCAATTTATTGGTTGAAGGGGTAAATATACAGGTTCATTATGGCAAAGTTGTTTTTCAGTTTGTGAAAGTCATTCAATCAGTCTAAAAATTATCCAATAATATTAAATATATGTTGCACTGTCTAGATTTTCAGACTAGGCTTTAGGTATTCTATGAAACAGTCATCGTTTAGAAACCTGGAGAACTATGCTTTACTCACACACTCATTGACTAGGGTTGGCACCTGGCCAGTATTTTACCGGCCTGGCTGGTATTTTTGATGGTTGATCCCAATGTTGTTAATTAGAAAAAAAGATAAATATATAGGAAGGACGGTATTTTTTTCAAGATAAAGTGGCAACCCTATCCTTGACTAACTTTATGTACTTTGTTTCAGTCATGTAGTTTTATGCCCTGACAACTGCAGAGGATTCCTGACAGAAAGAAACATAGATGCATCAATTATTAATGCTACAATGTGTTCCTTGTAGTGTGTTTGTGCCTCAATATGACCACTGCACAGCTCTTAATTTAGGTCAATATGTTAAGTTCTGTTGACTCGAACATTATCTTTTTTTCAGCACTGTCGATTTCATTCCAAATAAAATTAGGTTGTCAAATGTATGCACTAATTTCCAGAAGGGTATGACAAATTTCTCAGTGACTGTTCTGCATAGCACAACAGTACAATATAATTGCTTCATACTGGCAATACTTTTCTACGGTAAAAATTCTCATATTAGATTGCTCAAACACAATCTGCATTCACCAAAAACAATCTCTCAACCTAGCCATATGATTATGAATCATACACATTAAATGTTAAAATGGATATCAAAATGTTTGATATTTTGAGCATCTGTTCAAGAAGCACAACATAACATACTGAAGATGAATTCTTATGACATTTTTATGTGACTAATTGAGAGCAGTCATTTATTTTTGTGGTCCAAGTTCCTGCTTTAAATTTTAAAAAACCACAGATGTCTCACACCTGAAATAGAGTGAATTGCAGATCTCGATCCATGGCACACCACCAAACAGAAGTAGTATGTATCATTAATGTCATGATAAACAAGTAGCACACATCATTATCAACATAAGCACATATGGATTTATACTGCAGAGCAGTATTTATTACCTACACAGTCCAACAATTCCCTTCACCTATCCTTATCAATATAGTTAAGTGCAACTACAATCAGTAAACAATCCGATATTGTTGTTTCTGCTTTTTTGTCTGCTGTCTTTGAATTATTATGTTATTATGTTATTTTCTAGTTTTCATAGGGATTCGATTGAAGACATCTCTTCATAACCTTAGTAGAAGCAAAGAGATAACTGCAGCACTTCTTGGTTGCAAATGTGAAAATTTGTGTTTATTGGTCAGAAACCAACAGGCAACTTTTCGGGCCTAGTCCTGCCCTTTCTCAGTTTCTTCATAACCTTGACTTAATGAACGCACAGGACTTTGAAATATGGTGAAAAGAAATACAGTTTATTATTATTACAATGTTTCGGTCTTCCTTCTTAAGGAAAGAAGGAATTTCTTTTCATCATATTTCAAAGTCCTGAGATTGACTTGCTTTATATGATACTATTATATGATTTATATGATAATATATATATATATATATATATATATATCTTTGTATAGGACCTGCTATCTAGAATGCTCGAGACCTGGGTTTTTTTCGGACAAGGGATATTTCCATAATTAATATTGTTAAAAAATAATTTAAACATTAAATAAACCCAATAGAATTGTTTTGGCTCTAATATGGATTAAATATATCTTAACTGGGATCAAGTGCAAGGTACTTTTTTATTATTACACATAAAAAGGAATTATGTTTTAAAACGTTGAATTATCTGATTAAAATCAAGTCTATGGAAAATGGCCTACCTGTATTTGGGAACTTTCTGGATAAGGTGTTTTTGGGTAATAGATGCCATACCTGTATCAAACTAAGGATAACAATACAATAAAATGCCTATGTTTTATAGCTTTTTTTTATTTATGGATGTGCTGCAGCAGAAAAAGATGGTAGGTTGAATTGGAAAAGTACAAACTTATATCAGATGGCTTCAGTTGACTACAAACATAAAATAAACACTCTTTAAGGCATTTTACTGTGTGGTAGACAGGATTATTTTTTGTTATATAACTGCAGATATCCACACACAGCTAGATGTGTAATTTTTCAGGACAGGAGTTCCTGTGCAGAAAAGCTTGTTAGCATTTGTTTGTGCCTGAAGCCAATAGGTGAGAATGTGGTTCGCATAAAGTCACAGGAGGTGACAAAGGATATTACACATACATCTCTGCTTCAGACATACTGCCAGGGTCTAGGTGCCAATCAACTGCTCCAGTTCAGTTTGAAACAATCCCTATATAGTCTGTTTTAGGCTATGGATCAGTGGGAATGCCTGGAGTGTTAGATAGTCAATATCTTGTTTAGTTTGTGCTCACTCCCACTAGTGTATTGGTACAGAGAAACTTACATTTTTGGTGGAGAAAGCAGAACTGAAACAGGTTTATTGTAAGTACATTTCATTTTTTCAGTTTTACTACTATATATATGATTTGTATTTATTATAGTAAATATTATACTTTATTGCAGCTACCTTCATCAACACTATTCATATTTAATAGAGCTATAAATGTGGATTCATTATACAGCAGATGAATTAAAGAAATGTTCTCTAATGTATAGGTATTTAAACAAAAGTGCCAAAATCAGCTACCAAAGCAGTTTATTGCCAATAGATTAGCCACAGTAGTGCAAGCTAGCACTCTATTTATTCTGCACCATACCTGAGTAAACAGCTCTATAAACTTTCTGTGTTTGTTTAGGAAAGCAGCTGCCATATTGGCTTGTTGTGACATCACTTCCTTCCTGAATCTCTCCCTGCTCACTAATAGCTCTGGGTTCAGATTACAGTAGAGAAGGGAGACTAGAACAGGAGGGCAAGGAGTAAACTGAGCATCATGCTCAAGCCCTTAGTTTTGGAAATGTTTCTGACTTTCAGCAGATGCGCCTAAAACGCTGGTCTGATTCCAAAGAAGACTGGAAAAAGAAGATGGTGCCTGCGAACTCCCAAGGCCAGAATCTGCACATAGGGGTAAGTACAAAATTAGGGGCATTTGCCAGACAAGAGGGTACAAAATTAGGGGCTACCCAGACAAGGGGGTAGGGTTTTTTCTAGAACAGGTTGAATTCTCCTTTAAGCTGAAAGAAGTCTGATAAGAAGCCCATGCATCTTGGATTTTGTTAGAAGTCTCTGTGATGCAGACTTTCTCAATGGGCTCTGAGCAGCTGTTGAGAAACTAAGCTTAGGGGGTGCAAATCATGAAGCAGAAAATGCTAATTGTGCTGCTGTTTTTTAATCAGCCTCAGCCTTCTATTGTGACCTTTTATATATATTCAGTACATTGTGTATCGATCCACAAGCTCAGTAAGTGACATCAGCACAGAGCATGTGCAGTGAATCAGCAGAAAAGAAGACAGGTAGCTACTTTAGAGCCAGCAGGGTTGAATTCCCCTTTAAGGACAAGAGACCAAAACTGCACTGCATACTGCAGGTGAGGCCTTATCAAGCACATAAAAAAAAAATATAAAAAAATATGGTTGTCACTCTACTACAGATCCAGGGGGATTCAAGAAAGTAAATCACCATAATTTGAATTCAGATTATGACACCCAGCACTATACATTGTATATACTATTACATTATGCCATTATCTCTTGTATATCTTTTTTTACGGAATCTTCACACACACAAACATCAGCAATTGAAATATAAAGCAAATTGAAAGGTTGGTCTAATGGCTGGTAAATTTACTCATTCCAAATGTGCAAGAGAATCACAAGCTTTAAAGGTACGTGCCTTCTGTTAGGGATAATGCAAGAAAACTCACGTGCACACTCAGGCCCTTCCTTGGCGGTAACACTTGGTGCTTCAACGCTTTAGGGAGACGGCCCTCCCAGGATTTCATAGAGACAAAATATTAAGCTAGCACACAAGGCAAGTGCAAACCGGGGTCAAGCCCCTGGTACGTTTATTGTGGGCCCCCGACACGTTGTGACGTTTGCACTTGCCTTGTGTGCTAGCTTAATATTTTGTTTCTGTTAGGGATAACCAGCTATTCACCCCTAAAATGTTCTACTCTGAAAACTTGTATGTTGCAGTTATATGTTTAGTTAGTATTGTTTGGTTGGGTTTCACTGACCAATATGCCTAACATAATACATGCGGACTCTCTGAATTCTAATTGTTTTAGCACAAAACCATACTGGACTATACTGTTTACAAAGTATTTGCTGGGATGTGTGTGGCTAAAGCTTCTACACAGCTATAAATATTTTCGAAATAGTAGGAGATATGACTAACAATAGGAGTTCTCTTAATATATTTTCTTAAAGAATTCAGTATATTCGGACATTTGCCTGTACATCTATTATCCAGGACATGCATATAAGAGAAAAGTGCCAAGAAGTTATGATGAATAGCACTCTGATTGTGATGTGTAGCTCACCACCTGCTATCCAACTCAATATCAGAATTGGACACACATAACTAAAAATATCCGAGATATGATTTATTAATGTGCTCAGTTATGCTATGGTGCAAAATGATTCAGAAGTAAATGAATACACAATCTAGTGGTATAGAAGAACACCTCAGATTCTTCCCCAGCTATTACCGCATTATTGCAGCATCAGAAAGAATGCCATTCAAAACGGATGTTTAAATAAGATTAAAAAGCAATTTGAAATCTGGGACAAATGCCAGTGCTATAGAATAGTGGAATAAAAAGTAATCTCTGCCCCAGGAAACATGGCAATATTGCTGGTGTGGCCAGAAAAACTGCTGATTCTATCTCAAAATACATTTCAAAATCAGATTTACCCATTGAGGTAACAGTTTTCAAAACCCTATTTGGAATTAGAACAGATTTAAGATTATATATTATCCTATATGGATCTGTTACTGTATTGGTCCTTGAACCTGGATGTGGATAACCTTATTCTGTAACACTGCTTCTAAACCTTCAGCCTGCAGGCAGTAGACTATTGATGTGTGGGCTGGCCTGATACCCGCAGGTCGGGCGGGCTCAGGCTGACCTCACACTCCTCTTCGCACTCCTCTCCTGCATTCCCCGTCTACCATCTTCAAATGCCAGCTTCTGAATTCCGGTTTTATAGCCTCGCACCACCTCGGCCCACCCCTTTTGTGACATCATCGGCGGGGCGGCGCAGGTCTATAAAAGGAAAATGGAAGTCGGATGAAGGCAGGTGTGGGCTATGGGAGGGAGGGCTAGGGTTGGGTGCAGGCCGGGTTTCTCACATCACTACAGCAGATGGTTTACTTTGGGGGATAACAAGGCCCAACCTTAATCAAAGTAAAATGCTGGAACCTCCATAGTTCTTGGATTGGCCTAAGAGACAATTGTTCCATAAAAGATTCAGACAAATACTGAACTTGATCTAAAACTAAAATTTTTTTTTGGTGGGTTTATTCGCCAGTTTTTCACCCAACTATACTCATTCCAGTATTTACATTCAAGTTTTTTCATAAAACGTAAATTGTTCAAGTTGTGAGTCTATTTGAGGTATAAAAAAACCTCTAAAACCTTTCATAAATAACCACCCAGTGTGAAACTAGGGGGGCAATTTATCAACTTGTTTTTTTTTTTTGCACAGTTCAAATTTTGACTATCAATGCATGTATAGAATGGTTTTAAAATAGAAAAATGTTTGAAATTTATTAAGTGTAAAAAAACACAAAAAACCCTCACGTAAAAGGTTTTCTCGGTTCTAAATGCATGAAAAAAGTAGTGGATTTTTGCATTTTTATTCAGATTTGCTCTGTGCATTTATTCATTCCTGCTTTCTATACTCAAATCTTTTCATAAATAAATTCGTGCCTACCCAAGTTTATTCATGGTTGGAAAAAACCCTAAAACTACACAAATTGGAATTTTGATAAATAGGCCTCAGAGAGATGATCCATGTCTGTGTAAAATTTGCAGCCTGGAAGACATTATTGTTTCATGTAGAGGTGCAATATGTGTACATATATGTTATTGCTGTCTCTACTGCCTTCACACTTTCTGCATTCTAATGATTTTTGCTGTAGGATGGTTCTAACTCTGGCAACTAGAACAGAACGGAGTTTTTGGTGGTCATGTGCCAGATAAATGAAATGTATTGATTCTGTGTTGAATATGCTAACATAAGAAGGTGACTGATAACCTCCATTGAGGTCCTTTGGGAATTTTTCTGAATTATTTAGATAAGAAAATAAACTTTTACCCCATTTCTCACCCTGCCCTACAGAATGCACCCCTCCCACCATTAACTGCTACAAGCCCACTGGTGAAAACCCAACAGTCTTGAAATCTACATAATGTAGGATGTAGACAAACAACTTTGTTTTTCCTAATAGTAGGAAAAGGGTCAGTACTCTCTCTAATACTACAAGGTTTATTACACAAAACTGGAGGATGTATAGCTAACGTGGCATAAGTTTAAGCAATGCAGTAAAATATTTCAAAGGGAATTTGAATAGTAGGAACATTACATGTACAACACATTTTCTTTCACTGTGACAATTAGCATATTCCTGAACTTGGAACACAGCTATGTAATAATTGCAGTGTCAGACTAGGGGGGATGCCAGGGCCCATTGTAGCTGCTACATAACAGCACTGTGCACCCCACAACAGCTGCAATCCCTATCTGTTTTCCCCATTCAACACCCTCTAGCGTGTTTCTTTTCTCTTCATGTGGCTGTGATAGGTGGAGGGGGAGTTCATGGAGTAGCACACAGTCTCAGGCGGCCGAATATAACCCTGAATATTTTAGTTTCAGAAATATATGAGTACAGGCTTTTATTTACTCTATTTTATTACTGGCTAATATAGCCCTTGTTGCCCTTGAAAGCAAAAGTTAGCATTTCAGAATAATTCATTCAATCTCCATTATAGTCTGAACTTAGAGCAATTTGGTTGTACTTCTAGTTGTCAGCCTTTGCATGAAAGGTATTTGTTGTTCTTACATAAATACATACAACAACAAACAATAAGCAGGGTTATGACCCCCATTAAGTCTTAAATAAATTGGCGCTGTTGTTTTACTGTAGAAAAATGCTGCCTGCTCAAACATCATAGTGGTGATAATCATGTTGCTGCATTTTGAGTCTAGATATATGTACAAGATAAAATATCATAGTATTTTTCTTGCTACCTACTACCTATATCATTTACAATGATTATTAGTAAACTACTGATTGCTTTTTTAGTTTTTTTTTTTTTTTATTTTTGGTTAGTAATATAGTCAAATGTGGTATGTTGCTTGCACAGACATTTTTGGGCAAATGTAATAAAATTAACTAAGTTTGCTACCAGTCAAAGCAACTATAGCAACCAATCGGCTAGCATTTACTGGTTACCTGTTTAAAAGCAAACAACTTATTGTTTGCTATAGGTTACAGCTCCTGGGTAAACTTAGTGCCTTATATTACATATGGGGTATGGTTCTCAAGATGCATAATCTTGCTTAACCCTTTACTGTGCCAAGATATTTGGCTTTGGAATTTAAAGTATGCCATATTCTGCTGTAGCAGTTTGAAAATTCTGTAATTTATTGTTGGGTGTTTTTGAACTATAGAAGTAAAAAATCTCCATGAAACTATACATTCAGTATTGGTACATTCGGGAGACATGAGGCTTTCCAAATCAGTTGACTTTTTGTGCATAAAATAAAATTGGTATAAATCCCTCTAGCATGAAAAATAGCATTTTTTTTATTTGCCTTTGGTATTTAGAACTCTAAATCTTGCTCCAGATGTGGAAATGCACAGCAATTCTGGCAGATTTAGAAAGTTTAGGTTCTCCTGAAATAAGATTGTATATGTATGTATTTATGTATGTATGTATTCAGGTAAAATAAAAATCCTTCCCAGGAAATGCTCCTAAAGTGAAAGAGCACAAAATATTCAAAAGATTTCTGGTAGTGCGTGCAAATGAAACTGGAAATTCGGCCAGCACTTAAAGGGTTAAATAGGGTTTGTGTAAATATTATAAAATGGATTTTACACACACAATTTATTTTTGTATATGCAGCATATACTGTATCAATAAACTGCATAAAGTTGTCGTTAATACTATGTACAAATAGAGAAGCATTGTTTTGAAATCATAAACCATGGCATAATATGTTACAGCACTCAATTCAGAGTGAAAACAGGTGTGATAATATTCTGTTTTAATGGAATAACACAGTGGGCCATCTCAGTCAAATATTAAGATGAAGTTTGCTCCATCTGCACAGCTTTTTATTTTGCACACAAACATTATCTACTGTCATTCTGCCTATACATTTTCTGTATCAGCATCATAAATCACCAACAGTAAAACACAGATCTGGTATATACAGTAGATCAAATTAATTTCCCCTTTAATTATGCCAGAAACCTTGTTATGTTTCGCCTCACAGAATAATGGAATATAGGCTATGTCGTGTTTCCTATAAAAAGGTGCATTTCCATACAGTTAATGTATGAAGCCTCTGATTAAGTGTCGGACTATTCAATGACTATTCAATAAAGGTTTTTTTTCAGTTTTTGATTAACTTTTTAATTGGCTTGTCAGTGGACTTCCAGAGTGCCCAACACTCTTTTGTTTCCATATAGACAGTTTATCTGGTCACCCAAGCTGAGGCCCTGGGCCTGGTGCGCCTGGGCCACTGTTCTTTACTGGTGAGTTTTCTACAAGGGGGAATGTATTTATGCTTTTGTACTGGGTTTGTATTAAACATTGTTTTTTTGCTAAATGTCTGTATTTTTGTGCATTTAAGAAATAGTGTATTCCATCTGCTGATTAAATGCCTTGATTATTGTCCAAGGAATTATGTGATTAAAATAAAAAACGAATGTAAAATTGCTGACTTCTATCACAATCAGCTTTAAAAACAGCTCCCAGTTACTAAAGGGGAAAATACAGATTCTAAATATGCAGCCATTAATAATTTAAGCAACTGCCTCACTATTGCTATTGTTCAAGATAAGAATAAGACACAGGACTAGAGGGTAATTAATTTTACACAATTTTTTTTTCAAAGGAAGCTTCTTTAACCCTATATTTCTTCCAGCATCATTGACCTTGTTTAGTCACACAATGCAGTAGATTTACTAAATGCATGTGAACAGATTTCGGAATATTACAGATGATTACTAAAGTAAAGTTCAGGTTCTGCTGTCTGCTCACCACAAGGACAGCTATCCTCTCAATTTTGAGAAGCAGAATAGAAAGAGGAAGGATGAGCCGTGGGGAAAGAAGATGATGAGAAAACTATAACACTTTCAAGAAAAAGTAATAAGAAACTTGGGGGGTTATTTCTAAAAGGTATAGACAATTCCCCACAATTCACCAAACAGAAGGTCACAGATTTATTCATCAGCATAAGAATTTTATTGTGAAAATGTTTGTAAATTCCATGTCAAAACTGTAATCTACATGCCGCATGAAACAAAATGGTAAAGTGGCAAAAACATGACAGCAACTGTCAGAATGGCCAATCAAAATGGTAGAAGCAAAAAAAAAAATGTTAAAAGGGGGGAACCCGAAGAACAAAAAAGTGCTTGTGTCAAAAAGAAATACTCTCATAAAAGAGCTCTTGCCATTCAATCACCGCACCCCTAAAATGTTGTGGTAAGTTCCCAATTGACAATTTGCATCTTGAAGAAAATGATCAGACCAATGGGTCAAAAATGTTTGTATTTTACCTCTACTGTACAACAATATTTTAATCATAGTTTTGTGACCCATTTTTCAAAAACTGTACTCAAACTTTGGAGGAGCAAGAGAAAAGGGATTACTAGAAATTACATTTTGTTTCAGACCAAGCCCAACTTCAGAAAAAATCTATTTAAACCCACATTAATGTCCCACTACCTGCCTAAAACAGAACCTGGTGGATCTCAGTTGCATAAATGTGTTTACCTGACTAGATGTTACTGGGCACCACAGCAAAGGAATTATAGGGCCGCAAAATAACCAGAGGTTGTCCTGTTTTACCATTATATGTTGAAATTGCTCATTAAGTAGGGGCTCCTAGGCCCCCTTGCAGCCGCAGGGTCTGTTTCCTCTGTTGTTATGCCCCTGTTACTTAATCCCCTGCAAGACAGTGTAGCAGACCCCATGGATGAGAAGGGTAGCAGGTAAGCTCTGCCTCCTCCAGTCAGCTTCCTTTGTCACTATCCATAGGAAGAAAAATTATATCTACCCTCTCTGTCTTTGATAAGAGTGAAGCCTGATTCCCGCTGTTCAAGTTAACAGAAAGCAAAATGTTGTGAAAGCAGGCACTAGGCAAGTGGAATATAAAAATACAAAACTCCAGACCTTTTTTCCTATTTGTGACTTTATATTTAAAGGGATTGTTCAACTTTAAATTAAGTTTTAGTATGATGTAGAGAGTGATAGTCTGAGACAACTTGTGACTGGTTTACATTATTCAGTAACTCTCCAGTATGTAATTTCAGAAATCTGTTTGCTAAGGCCCGAATTACCCTAGCAACTATGCACTGATTTGAATAAGAAACTGGAATATGAATATTACAATATATTTGTACAGAACATTTGTTTTTAGATGATGAAGGCAACAAAAAAAACTATAAAACAGAATAAATGAAGGCCATTTGAAAAGTTAGAAATTAAGAAAAAGCCATTTTATAATATACTAAAAGTTAACTTAAAGGTGAACAACCACACCTATAATATACTAAAATTTAACTTAAAGGTGAACAACCCCAACAGAAATACCCAAGAATACCTGGCATTATACCATGGGACAAATAGTATTATAGCACTACTCAATAAGGGTATTAATAAATAGAAATGGGGATCATTTCTGATTACTGGAAGGCATTTTTTGAAGTCATGAGCCAATAGTTACTTGAAATAATTACCACTGCATTTTCATCTATGCTATGTAGCAGTTGTAAAGTAGTTCAAGCAAAATTGCCTAGATGTTATTTCTGATTACAATGCATTTCTTTCATGTTTTTTGGTGTTCCAAAATCACAATAATTAGTGGTGCAAGTTATATTTCTGCTTTGTCAGTGCACAAGAAGAAATGTGTTTGTAGTGCTAGAGTGCAAAAATATGTAACTTATTATGGAAAAAAGTACATATTTAGGGATCAGGAATGTTAGGTATATAATTGATTGTTAAGCAGAATCATTTATCTGCCACTCTAAGATGTAATCTTCTAAGACGAAATGTATGAAGTTCAGAAGGCACAGTCAAACTGCTTCAACAATGTATAATTAAGTACGTGGATGTGGGTAGTTCAAAGCTGCCGATAGAATGGAAGGCAATTCTAACAGGCACATATAATATCTATAATGGCATATGGAATATCATGGTTTTATTACAGTAATGTCTGCGCTTGTACCAATACCAGCATCCTCACCTTCAGCATGGCCTTCCCTTTTCAGCATCTGTACAGCACCAACATACTTCTTCAGCTGGACTTTTAATACCTCATTTTCTCTGGTAAAATAAAATAATTCTTCATTAATTAGGGAACGATATGATCAATATCAATGAGTAAAGAGAGTTGCAAATGTCCACATACTGTAAAGTAGCATTTGTATACATCATATTATTGACTAATCTTGCAAAATGTGAATAACAGCATTTTTCTAACATTTATTTTGACATTGGTATAGAACAGTTTTTGATTTTTGCCCCATTAATTCTGAATATATCAATGGTCCAGATCAAGTTCAATATCCTTCCATGACTTGCCTTTTTGGTGCTTGTAAAGGACCTTCCCATCACTACATGTTTACAGATTTCAATGCAAGAAGTTACCATTATATTTGCTTATGTTGTAGTGTTATCCATAAACAAAAATAAAAATAAAAATCACCCTTCCAGGAGATTATAATCTGAAAAAGTTCTTCAATGCAGACTATAAAAAATGGGTCAACAAAGGTAAGAAATATGGCAGCCGGTGTAACACTGTAACACTATTAGGCAATTTACTTCATACTACATACAGAGAGTTATTTTGCATACAATAAAAACAATTATACAATACATATTGATTGTTTAAAGGGGATGTAGGTCAAAATTTGTAATCCCCCTTTGGCTTTGGGAAGTGAATATAAGGATTTTTCTAATTGCAAGTAATTATTTTTTTAGCCATTTTTTAGTTGTTCGCAGCACAATCTATTCCCCCACTCATTCCAGCAGCACGCAAAACCTTCACAGTCCATGGCCATCTCTTCTTCTTGGCCCGCCTGCCACTTCTTCTAGTCCTGACGCCTACCAATGAAAAACAACTAGGCAGTGAGGGTGGGAGTGATGGTGAGGCACATCGAGCAGGTGTCTGCAAACAAGACTGCCTACTCCTTTTTCATTGTTAGGTGGGAGGAACTAGCAGAAGAGGCAGGTGGGGCTAAAAAGAAGAGACGGCCACAGGCCATGAAGGTTTTGGGCACAAGTCCTTATATTCACTCCCCAAAGCCAAAAGAGGATTAAAAATACATCCCCTGTAATAAAGACAACTAAAATCTCCAGACAGTATCACTGTTTGATGCAGTCCACAGTTCTGCCAGTACAAGAACTATAGGCAAATAAAAAGACACAACAATTTCTAGGGGCTTCAGTGTGCCCAAATACCCAACTAAAATAAGTGTGCCTAAGTTTGTGATGCCAAGCGACAGTGCAATAAGTGCATTTTATAATGTGCTGGTGCAATTATTTTGGAAGATAAAAACGTGCCCCATTAGAAAACAATCACAAATCTCAAATACTCAGAATTGGAGCACATCTATGAATTTGTTAACCAACTGGGAGCTATAGCAGCTTGCAAGCTGCCATTAAACAAAAAGAAGAGAATAACAAGTGTTCTTATCATAACATGCAAAGGCTGATTTAGAAGTATGATGTTTCATCCAATATCTAACAGCTAAGCATAAAATGTGTTACTTTGAGCTACTAAGTACTTTCATCTAGCTACAACTGTGTTGATAACCAGTCACATTTAATTTAGCTGCAAGCGAAGCAAAGTGTTTTGGCTGGCAGGTTAAATCATGTAAAAACTGTAAACATTACAATAAATTATTAACTAGTCTGGTACTAGGAAAGTCACTTCGCCTTCATGAAATGTTACTGCCTCAGTTTTATTCATGAGGACAGAAGATATGCAAGGGTCACCATGCTTCAATTAGTAGACACTGATATGATTTTTTATCTCTGGTTTAATCACATATACAGAAACTGTATGTATAGTTAATTTCTTAATGTATTGGTATTCACCTTTTTAAAAGGAAAACTATACCCCCCCCCCCGAACAATGTAGGTCTCGATCAAAAATATATTGCATAAAACAGCTTATGTAAAACCTTGCTTCATGTAAATAAACAATTTTCATAATATTTTCAAATAAGGGCCACCCCCTGCAATCCTGTGATTCACATTGCATTCAAATAGACCATACATGTTAGGTCACATGAGCCAATTAACAGACAGAGTTCTGTCTTTTGCTTCCACACGTCTTCCTGTTACAGTTAGAGTTGTAGTATCTCTGTGTCAGGTAATCTCTGACACAGCACAAAGACCTTTACAAAATGGTGGTTCAAGACAAAAGACATAAAAGTGCAATATTTACTCAAATATATATACCAGTTTGGTAAGATTCTTTAACATGCCACTTAATTTAAAATACACGATCTGTTGCTTGGGTGTATAGTTTTCCTACAAGCAGTGAGCTAGTCTCCCAAAATTGCTTGAGGCTTCAGGCAACTTCAAGCGATTTTGGAGGACTACGGGTAGTGACACACAGTCAGATTCTGGGAGATTTAGTCGTCTGATGACTAATCGCCTGTTCTTCTCCCCAAACTGCCTTTGCATGTCTTCCCTTCCTCTATAATGAAAAAGTCGCATGCGCTAAGCACATGCGGCACTTCAATTTCCGAAGTCGTCTGAACTGAACTGTGTGTCACTACCCTTAAGCAACACATGGGTTTTACCACCAATGATTTACATTTACATTACTGCCAGTAGGAAAGCTTTTGCAGGAGAAACAGAAACAGAGATTTATCACTGGCAATTAATCGCCTGGTGTGTCATTACCCTTACTATGTGTGGAGCCTAAGTCATAATAAAATCATGATTTTCTTGAAAGTGTGGACATAAACATATCGAAATTGGTCACATTGGCATGGTCAAGTTACCAACCAATGAAAAATTACTAACTAGCTATTCCAAAGTACTCTCCCAGGAAGGGGATGTATTCAAAACCAATGAATAATTGAAATAGTGCAAATAATATATACGCATGCATATTTTCCCTTTTAAAGTGCAACTTGTAAACACAGTGCTGTATATTCAAAAATTAACCACTGAACAGTTGAACAATATAATAATAAAATATAACAAACAGGAACATAAATATCCTGCAAATGATATCCTTCTAAACACTGCTTATTGATGTCATTGGTTATTCTCTGCGCTTAATGATATAATTTGTCATATGCCTTACTGAAACAGTTAATATGATTATGTAAAATATGAGGCTATTAAGTCATATCAGAGTTCTATGACCTAAGAGCTTCATATGGCATGCCTTAAACTATCCTATTCTTTTACAATAGAGGTATAATATTAATAAAAATACAATAAATAGCTATATACAATTTAAACAATTACATCCAAGACTGAGTGGTAAAGTGGTAAGTGACAAGCAGAATTAGGTCTCTGTCCAATAGAGCTTACAAACTGCATTGTGTGGGTAGTATACAGATAGATTAATGAGGGTAATTGGTGGTGCAGTTTATAGTGGTTGAAGCAGAGTATCCTAAGTGCCAAGACAAAATCAGTGCCAGTGTTTTAAGAGGTAGTATTGAAGAGTTTGAAGAAGGCTCCTCTACAGAGGAATGAAATGCTAGGGGGTTATCATATACAGTATGCGGTATATGCCAACGATCCATCTATAAATTTAACCTAACGGCATAGACTAGGAGCAACTGTATTCCATGAAAAGATCTGATTGATCGCAACTGTGTGAAGTATTTCTTTGCTTTATACTGATATTCTTTCTTACAAGGATCTAACTGCTTTACAGCTGTCCACTCACAAAGATGAAGATTTGGTGTGAAAAAAAAAGCCATAGGGCAGGTAGAAAGGAGAAGACCTGTAACAGTTATGGTGGCCATAGACGCACAGATAATATCGTACGAAACGAATTTTTGTATGATATTCGGTGCGTGTATGGTGGAAAATGAGCCGACCGATATCGTCAGAAGATTAAGATATCGGTCGGCTGGTTGATCGGGCTGGACGGAAAATTTTGATCGGATGCCTTTGAAAGCACCCTGACATCGGCCATTGTTAGAGCTGAATTGTCAGATACAAGTAGAATTCTATTGTTTCTACCTGTATATTTGACGATTCAGCTCTACACGTGTGTGTTGAAACGAACGATCTTTCTTGAAAAGATCTTTTCCGAGAAAGATCGTAATTGTTACGTCTATGGCCAGCTTAAGGAGACGGATAGGGAGAAAGGACACCTAGCTATCTACTCTACCAAATGTGGCAGTGCTGTATTCTTCTGGGCAGCTACAGTTCTTTTGTGTTCTGTAACGAAGTTCAGGGACTTTCCAGCAATTCTGGAAGAGAGGAAGGCAATGTCCAAAGTGTAAAATAATGGCCAACTGTGGACTTTTTTGCACTTGGCACACTGCCTTCCCATCCGTAAATGGTCCCTAATGTGTTTGACCTCCACTATCAAAACAGTAACTCTCTAGTCATCACTGCAGAGTGGCTATATAATTTCTGTAGATATGCAGATTATTTTTACACTGTAAAATATTATACCATAAGACATAAAAAAAAACTTTAGAGCTTGTACCATACACCTGTCTCGTCTATTTTCGTGTTGGCGTGCATCTGAACACAAATCAACACAATTCAGGGTAGCCATCATGACTTCTATTACCTTTTTTTCTTAGTATTTCTTATGATTTACTTATTTCTAACTGATAAATAATCCATCTGATCCATAGGAAGCCACATCTTTTGACCCACCTAACATCTTAACATATTTTCACATACCCAATTTCACAGAAATATATTTTTAAGGAGCATGTAAACAAGTACAGACATTTCATTTGACATTATATTAAGAATGCAATGTGTGAGCAGAGGAATGAAAGCCCCAACTCCCGTTGATTGTTTTCTCTAAATTCGGATGAATCGAATTGCTTCATTATTGTTCTCAATAATCTTCGGAAACCTTGCATAAAGGATAGGATAGTGTAAACCAGCCACAAAAAAATGCTATTAACAGCAACCAGAAATGGCACATGATCTTTTTTGAGTTGAAGCAATTTAGCCATTTCACTGTCTGCATATAAATTATACCATTTTGATTTTGTCTTTTTGATCCTGAAATAAAATTCTTTTAGAAAGCATAATAAAGTCAGTGTTATGCATTTGTCTTTTTGATCCTGAAATAAAATTATTTTAGAAAGCATAATAAAGTCAGTGTTATGCTTTTGAGCAAGATGCATAGTTTGGTCATGCTCCACCTGCTAGACTCCTAATACTGTAGCACTGAAAAACAGTTAGAAATATTTTAGTCAAAGAAATTAGTAATATTCAGATAACTTATAAGAACCATTTCAGTGTTCACATCCTCTTATTATTGTTATGCTGGTCAGGAAACCCTCAATCTGCACCCAACCTTAACCTAAAAAACCATAACTCCCAAATAGATGCCAGCACCCGACCTGTATCCGCATCTTCTTGCTCTTTATGCTACATCTGTATGCCTATGGTTCTAAGACAGGGAATTTGGAACACGTCAAAGGCAACTGGACATTTAGTTTTTTTTTCCTTGAAAACTCAAAATGTCCAGTTGCCTTTGACGAAATTCCAGTACTTACTGTATACAGTATATCATGACCTGGATAAATGAGAATCTTCATAGACATTCATTTATATAATTCCATTTATTGTGTAACTTTATGCTGTACATTTTCCTCCTTCTGTGCTATATTCATTCTCTTGCTACTCTTTGAGGCCTGATCACAAGGCGATTAACTTTTTGGTAGACTCAAAAACAACAGGAGATAAGTATTTTATTTGTAGTTGATTTTCAGGTGTAACTGTTATTTATTTGGGATTTTCAAAACTTTCTGGCAGAGCTGCATGGATCAGTGGAATATAGCAAACTTTTGTAGGTATAAAGATCTTATGCAAGGCTATCTAGAAATTGAAATTTTACAAACTCGAACAAGAAATATGTAACATGGTTATTGAGTTAAACAATGTGTAGAAAAAGCATGTTAGCTGACCATATATCTGATGAAATGAGCACATTCTGCAATCACCCTTTAATGGTGTTTACCACAACATGCTTCAGGAGATAGTTCCTTTTTCGAGTGAGGGGCTACTTCCCGAAACGTTGTGGGAAACACCAATAAAGGCTGATTGTGGATCAAGCACTGCCAATTACTGGTCTGTTTCTACTTTTGCATTTGTGGATTTCTATCACACTGCAGATGATGTGTGTTTGAAACAACAATCTGTTGTTCGAAACAACAATCTGGATTTTTCAATCTGAAATTTTTGTATTGAAGTAAACACATAAGTGCAATCAAGTACAGTAACAAAAAACATTTTAAAGCAAAGCTAAACACTAAAATGAATATGGCTAAAATTGGCATATTTTATATACTGAACAGATTGCACTAGCGTAAAGTTTCAGCATCACAATAGCATCAAGATCCCTGACTTTAAACTTGTCACGGGGGTCACTACCTTGTAAAGTGTCTGCGACACCAGCTTTTAAGAAGCTAAGCTTAGGGGTCACTGCTACTTAATAAGCAGAAAATGAGATTGACCTGTTATATAAACTAATGCTACAGGGCTAATTATTCATTTCTGATGCCAGTTGCACTGGTTTATGTGCTGTCATGTAGTAATTGTCTGTATTAATTTTTTATATTGTGGCATTTCTATTCTATGTGTACTGTATATTTACAGTTGGTCCCTAAGCTCAGTAAGTGACAGCAGCACAGAGCATGTGCAGTGCATCAGAAAAAAAGAAGACGGGGAGCTACTACGGCATCTTTGGAGGCACTGCTAAAGGGCTGTGGTTGCATCAGGCTGGTACTGGAGCCAAAAACATCATATACAAATACAGCATATCTAGCATACTTCTTTAGTTAAGCTTTAGTTCTAGTGAAATAAATGCGGCCAGTCTTGTACAGTATGTACAAGGAACAAAAAAGGTAACCTTTTGGACTTATGAAAGAGATATACAGTTCAAGTTGTTAAGAGCTGAGGGCATGCAGATTTGCAGACACCCTAAAGGCCTGAATTTCATCTTTGATGCATGTTGTTTTATAAGAATGTTCTTGATTTGTTATAAATATGTAATGTATCATATACATAAAAAACTAAGAGGATATAAAGGTTACACTCAACCTCTTTATTTCACAAATGACATTCATAGAGGAACAAAAGCCGTTTTTGGGAACAGCAGGACAAAATTTGGATGTAAAATCAGGGAAAACATGACTTAAAATCAGGGAAATGCCCCCCATTGAAATGCATTATAAATTGGTGGGACCACAAATAAAAATGTAAAATGCGGGAAAACTTAAAAACAGGGGACTTAAAATCAGGGTTTCACTGTATTTGTATCAGGGCTATATCCCCAAACTTCCCTGGTGAATCTTTACTAATTAATGTTCCTCCTGAAACATGGTGTTGTGCCTTTGATAAACAAATACTGTACACACAGGCCCGGCCTTAGGCCAATTGGGCCGATTTGGCGCCAACGGGGGCCCCGCATGGCCGCACCTTGGCTAGAAGTCTCGAACACCAGAATTTACCTGAACAGACCCTGGTAAACTCTGTTCAGAACAGTGTCTCGACTCTGGGCTGACGTCACCCATGCGACGTTGCTGACGCAACGCGACGTCATCTGACGTGGGTCACTAGCAGAGGGACGATTACCACTGTCACCACCCACCCTCAATACCTTCCTGCTGCGCCACAGCACGCGCGAAGACTGCAGGAACAGCTCCGTCTCTGAACAGCTGATCCAGATGTCACATTAAGCTCCTGGAGCTGAATTTGAGCTCCCTCACTGGCTTGCCTCGCTGCTCACTCCATAGTAATTGGAAAATTTTAAGGTACATGATGGGGGCACAGAGGAGAGGAGAAAGACAAACGCTAGCAAGCGTTGCAAATCTTCAATTTGCTTACTCAATCACTAAAGGTGAATTACTTGAGGTATTCTAAAGCAAATTGATTAAATTATAATATCACCCTGACCCTAAATATCTCCCATCAATTCATTACTCAAATTCATCAATTATAAAGTGACTTGCGCGATTAGTTAATATTAGTGAATTTATTGAATTAAATTCATTGTTCAGGACTTGAATACCCCACGAATTTATTGAATTAAATTCATTGTTCAGGACTTAAATACCCCATGCTTTTTCTCATATAAAGACATAGGTGAAAAATGTATAGAAGGTGGAGTTGCTCCCAAGATTCTAACTATTAGGATTTCTGGTCCTACCCTAGGAGCACCACTAAATTGGAGAAAACTCAATTTTTACCTTCCTACCTACTGTTTTCGAAAGAGGCTATTATAACCTAAAAGACAATAGATCCAGTAAAACAGTCTAGGAGAATTTTAAAAGAATTGATTTCCCTGCTGTTTTCCAGTTATCAGGTATTTCTGTAATTTAGATCATCATACATAGAGTCTACTAGAAAATGTTACTGGCTCTTTAAATGGGGGGGCACCAAAGTTGCTCCAATTGGGCCCCGCAGTTGGTAAGACCGGCCCTGTGTACACATGGCATTGGTTATGTTTCATGAATTTCTAAAGAAGGTAATATTCTAAGTGAAACTGTGGACTTGTCTTCTGGTGTGCAGGTGTGGTTTAATCAGGATTTTTTTATTTTATTTTATCATGTCTAAACAGTGAAAGAGGTACCAAGAGCTTAGAGATTCAAATTTGGGATTGAGGGCAAAGGGTAGAAGAGTTTTATTTTCATAGAGTGCTGTCTTGGTGTAAAATATCTATTGAATGTAATGGATGCCAACGCTATGGAATGGAATCCACTTTGCTAGGTAAAGGGATGGCAAAAATTCTGTTAAAATAGACAATTCAGGGACTACTGTATGAATGTTTAATAATATATCTGGGTAGTAGTGGGGCAAATTTCTTGACCCGTCCCCAACCTGCACCCGGCCCGCTGTTACCCACGCCAGCCCTACAGTAACATCACAAAAGGGGTGGAGGCAGGCAGAAGTCACCAGTGCCTGAAGATTTGGAGCAGGAGTTGGCACCACAGGTGTTGGGCTGGCCCGCACATAACTACTGGGTAGGCTATTAGAAGCGTTATGCAGTTGCCCTACCTATGGTATATATAGATTATTCTAGCCATGGCAGCAATTGCATTAAGTCACATGGCAAAGCTGATGAACCACACCTCTTCAGTAGGCTCTTTAAGTAAATTTAAATGAATCACATAATGTGAAGACTAAGGCAATAAAGAAGGATAAACCAGGTGCCCAGAGTGCAGTTTAGGAACAACTACAAAATGCAAGTCAGTAAAAACACAAAAAACAAGAAAAAGGAAAATAATTATAAGTTCAGTTAACCTCTGAAATACACAGGAAGAAAAAGTGATATTAGCGATATTGATAATGTAATGAGTTTAGTGGCTACAATATCTCCCATGGGGCAAATATTATTTCATATTTGAAACATATAAAATAAAATTAATTCAACACTAATAAGTGTAGGTCTGCTGCCAGCATGGAAGGAAGTAACAGGAGCTACAGTTTGAGCTTCAAACCTTACTTCTCCAACGATGAGTGACATTGCTGACTTTTATCAGCAATACGTTACAACTTGTAATAAATCTATTAAAAATTGAAACTGTCTCGTCACTGAAATCACAGTCTGGACACAACTTAGACAAGAGATAAAGGGCATACTTTAAGCGGATATACAGAGGCACATCCTTAAAAAATATACTATGTATTCTGGTCATGAACATACTGCAGAAGGAATTATTTTCATTTGAAATAAATCTCAACATATCTCAAACATATCCAGTGAACTGAATCACTCCATCAGTTTCATGTGCCTTTGAAAATGTCCTACAGAATTACATTTCGCTATAAATTTTACCTGTGACATCAATATTGTGAATCTCACAGACAGGAACACCTGTAATAGCGCCTTGAAAAATATAACCTTTGAAAATTGTTGTAGAGTTGTTGTTGTAGAGTAAGTGGCAGTTTAAAAGAAATCACTCAGAGGTTCTAACCAGATCGTCTGCAATACATCAAACATGACATATCTATAAGAGTGCTGCTATGATAGATAAAACAAGATGAAAATAAGGTAGAAAATACATTCTAACTGGTCAACCCCTGTAGAAAGAACTGGTTTTCAGGTAAATGCCCCCATGGAGTAGTTTTTTTAACAGAACTCTCTGAGCAGTGTTGTTGGTCCTTAAATAAAGGATGGATTTTAGAGATACAGTATTACTGTCAAAGGACTTAAACATATTTTACTGCCAAATTACTTTCAAACACAGACGAAAGAAGAGAGGACTGGCAAATCACAAAACAACCTCTTCTAAACAAAAATGAAAATGCAAATAAAAAAAATTGCATGTATCGAAAGTAAAGGTCAGAAAATATATCTAAATTATCCTTAAAAGTATGTTTCTTCAGCTCATGGTTAACACCAATGCAGGGAACTTTTACTTTATCTTTAATCAGACATATAAGACTAAATTTTTCTTCATGAAAAAAGATTCTATTACTATTTATCAACAAATTTCACAATGGACTGTAGCGGAGATGTTTGCTTTTTAATGTCTTTATTAATGACCTGGAGGTGGGCATTGGAAGTACTGTTTCTAGTTTTGCTGATGATACTAAATTGTGAAGAACTAGAAGCTCCATGCAGGATGCTGATAATTTGCAGAGTGATGTCTTGCATAAAAAAGGGCATTAACTCAAGGGATGAAAATATATTTTTGCCTCTTTATACGTCCCTGGTAAGGCCTCACCTTGAGTATGCAGTGCAGTTTTGGGCTCCAGTCCTTTAAGAAAGACATAAATGAACTGGAGAGATGTAGAACTAAACAGGTTAAGTGGATGGAACATTAAATTACGAGGGTAGACTGTCAAGGTTGGGGTTGTTTTCTATGGAAACAAAAACACTTGTGAGGGGATATGATTACACTTTACAAGTACATTACAGAGCATTGTAGACAGATAGCAGGGGGCCTTTTCCCCATAAGAAGAATCAATGCACCAGTGGCTAACCATTTAGACTAAATGGACAGAGCTTTCATTTAAAGCAGTTTAGGTGGTGCTTCACAGTCAAGACAATGGCGGTCATTTATAAAGTTCGGGCAGCGTATAATTGTTCGCAAATGGTAGTTTTGCCCATGCTTTTTCCTGAACGCTAAAATACTGCCCGTCTTTCCGGTTTTAGCGAATTCGCATTTTGAATGAATTTTCGCAAACAAGATGGGTCTTTGCGTGAGTACAGGCACTTTGCAAGGTTGTCTTGCGCGAAAATAGCATTAAAAGTAACTTAAATTCGCAATTTGCAAAACAGTTTTGCGAATATTTTCTCCGCCACCAAAGTTGTGGCGCAGAGTGTTTGCAATTTGTGATTTTTGCCATATTTAAAAAGCTCCTATAGACATTCACAATGTGAAAAACAAATTCGCAAATCTGTTATTCAGCTTTATAAATATAACCAGGCACAGGGCAAATGTATTCACTCTGCAAATCAATCTGCCCTCCGCGAAGTTTATAAATGACCCCCAGTGAGGTTGTGAAATGCACTGCCGGGTGATGTTGTGATGGCTGATTCTATAAATGCCTTTAAGACTGACTAGGATGATTTCTAGGACAAGCATAATCTCCTAGAAATCACGTGATACTAAAATCTAAAATTTGGATAGATATTGTAATATATTTTAAAGATGTGACAGGAAACAAAATTTAGGTCTCACTCAAAGGTCTTAGGTGAATCAAGGAGAGAATTTATTCAGGAAGGTTGATGTTTCACCTACCACAATAGAATGTATCCATAGATAAAGATAGGTTGGTAAATGTATGTGTATATGTGTGCACTGGGGTTCTTTTGTAGAGGTTTAAATTGATGGACTTTTGTCTTTTTTCAACCTAAATTAACTATGTTTTGTAAGATAAGACATGAGTACAGTATGGTATAGCCTACACCAGGGATGTCCAAACTTTTGGCTTCCCTGAGCCACGTTGGAAAAAGAAAAATTGTCTGGGGCCACATATAAGATACACAAACACCTTTGATTTGTAAAAGTACAGAAAATACACATAAAATAACTATGATACCAGTTGGATAACTAGTTGGAGCTATACACTAGAATATGGGACACCTGCATATTACAGTAAATAGACTTATTATACCATTATGACATTTCCTCTGGAACAGAGTGTTTCAAGCTGGGCCGCATTCATATCCATCCTGGGCCGCAGTTTGGACACCCCTGGCCTAGACTGTATGGTTTAACAGGCTACACGTTAATTTTACATATTTGGTCATTTCCTGAGCAAACTACATAATATAGGCAGATGGTCCCCTATTATGCAAGTGGACTGTTCGAAATTATTTCAATGTTGGTCATGCTAAAGGAAAAAGCAGAGCAACCAATATGAGACCCTTCCTACACTGTAGGGAGTTGTAATCCAACCTCAAACTCAATAAGGTGAATTTTTCACATAGGAAACCTTGTATATCCTCAACTTATAAATTGCCAAGCCTGACTTACAAAAAAGTGCAGATAGTTACCCCATGTAGGGCCATGTGGGAATGTTGGTTGGACTTTATCAACAGAAGTATATTTTCAAAGCTACACATGAAAACAAAACACCCCAAATGAAGCAAGAGATTGTTTAGTGCTTCTTAAAAAAAGGTTACATGAACTATTATGAAGACAAACTGTAATTTTGTAGAGTTACTTATAATAATATGAGAAAAGTCTAATTCCTTTAATAAAAATGCATGGATTCACTCGTAAAAAATTTGTCATAATTACCTAAATGCATGCCTTTTTTAATGTGTTGCACTACGGGGCTTCTAGGTTTTATAAAGCATAATATGTATATTAGTTAAGTGTAAATATTTACAGTATATACTTCTTAAGAAAACAATTTCAACAAATAAAATGCAAAAGTGTTAACAACTGAAATTGTGAAGTCTGAGTCACTTACTTTCTTTTCATATATTTAGAGCTGCAGATGCCCATCTATCAGTGTTCCCTAAGAATCATCCAGAAAATTCCAAGTTACAGAACTCCAATTATTAAAATACATTTTCCAGCAGTTTTTGGGCACAGAGTAGCCCAGTGTGATGTTTCTGACATCAGCTACTCCACTGGCACTGACAAATAATTGCAGAATAGTGGTATATACATAGTATAGTGTATAACAGTACATTAAAGATTTCCAACGGGCTACAAAGGCAACCAAAAAATAAAAAAAGTGGTCTTACTACAGTGGTGTGAAAAACTATTTGCCCCCTTCCTGATTTCTTATTCTTTTGCATGTTTGTCACACAAAATGTTTCTGATCAAACACATTTAACTATTAGTCAAAGATAACACAAGTAAACACAAAATGCAGTTTTTAAATGAGGGTTTTTATTATTTAGGGAGAAACAAAATCCAAACCTGTGTGAAAAAGCTAATAACTTGTTGGGCCACCCTTAGCAGCAATAACTGCAATCAAGCGTTTGCGATAACTTGCAACGAGTCTTTTACAGCGCTCTGGAGGAATTTTGGCCCACTCATCTTTGCAGAATTGTTGTAATTCAGCTTTATTTGAGGGTTTTCTAGCATGAACCGCCTTTTTAAGGTCATGCCACAACATCTCAATAGGATTCAGGTCAGGACTTTGACTAGGCCACTCCAAAGTCTTCATTTTGTTTTTCTTCAGCCATTCAGAGGTGGATTTGCTGGTGTGTTTTGGGTCATTGTCCTGCTGCAGCACCCAAGATCGCTTCAGCTTGAGTTGACGAACAGATGGCCGGACATTCTCCTTCAGGATTTTTTGGTAGACAGTAGAATTCATGGTTCCATCTATCACAGCAAGCCTTCCAGGTCCTGAAGCAGCAAAACAATCCCAGACCATCACACTACCACCACCATATTTTACTGTTGGTATGATGTTCTTTTTCTGAAATGCTGTGTTACTTTTACGCCAGATGTAACGGGACGCGCACCTTCCAAAAAGTTAAACTTTTGTCTCGTCGGTCCACAAGGTATTTTCCCAAAAGTCTTGGCAATCATTGAGATGTTTTTTAGCAAAATTGAGATGAGCCTTAATGTTCTTTTTGCTTAAAAGTGGTTGCGCCTTGGAAATCTGCCATGCAGGCCGTTTTTGCCCAGTCTCTTTCTTTTTTTCTCCCTTAATAACGTAAACCTTCATTTAAAAACTGCATTTCGTGTTCAATTATGTTATCTTTGATGAGCAGAAACATTTAAGTGTGACAAACATGCAAAAGAATAAGAAATCAGGAAGGGGGCAAATAGTTTTTCACACCACTGTATATTACATTTATAGGGTAAGAATGTGCATGCAGCATGTTTGCACTAATGAGCTCTATTAAAAAATGTCTCAAAGTGGACTCTGAGCCAAAACTTACCTTAGCAACAGTTAAAGCCATTTTGAGGTGAAACTGACATCTAGGTTTCTCATAGCAACAGAAATCTGAAAATATGACAATCCTACAAAATCAAATATGATAACTGTGCAACAAGACGATTCAGCAATTCTTACAACTGTGCCTTAACTATTGTGGTAATTCAAAAGTTGTTGTGCTTAAGATACAGCTGCGGAATTGTCACAATGTAGGTAGTTTGCAACTTTTGTCTAGGATTCTTGTACAGGTATGGGACCTGTTATCCAGAATGCGCGGAGCCTGGGGTTGTCCAGATAAGGGATCTTTCTGTAATAGGTCACTATTTCTCAAGTCTGATCATGAATCATGTAAACATTAAATAAATCCAATAAAATAGTTTTGCCTCCAATGAGGATTCATTATATCTTAGTTGGTATTAAGTAAAAGGCACCGATTTATTATTACAGAGAAAAGTAATTAAAAAAAAAATATGAATTATCTGCTGATAATACACAACAGCCATGAATATCCTGTAAATTATATCCTTAAAACACACAAAAACCATGAATATCTTGTAAATTATATCATTATAAACGGTGAGTAGTGATGTCATTTTTGTCACATAACTCACTAAAACTTGTGTATTATAATAAAGTACCTTCTAGTGAGGATATTAGAAGTCACCTCAGAGTTCCATGACCTGTATATGGTCATGGAACTCCTGGAATATCCTTATATCTTACATTAGGGGGAACTTTATTCACTATATAAACTGTGCTTAGTGATGTTATCAGTTATAATCTGAGCTTCATGACTTACTGAAACTTGTGTATTATAATAAATAAAGTACCTGTTGCAAAATGTGAGGACATTAGAAGTCATTTTGGAGTTCCATGACCTTTGGCCTCGTGTTTTTATTTGGTCACGGAACTCCCTGGTAACAATCTACAGATGAGTCAAATCCTTATGGGCCAGACCGTAATTTATATCCTTATAAACAGCCAGCTTCTACATCAGAATGCACTGCTATAAAGAGACAGCGTTTGTCACTATCACTATCTCCCTGCAGCTATACCTCCAACATGGTCACCTTGTCTGACTTTCCCGTTCTTATTATCTCTCCCATCCTCTGTCCTTCTCAGGTTTTGTGCAGCTTGCTCCATCTGCACCACTCATCCTTTTCTCTGGTCCCACTTCCTCTGTTCCAAGCACCCTTTGTGACTCTTCGGTCTTGTTCCATCTGCCGCTCCCACCCTCCATCTGTCAATCTCCAGTCTCACTCCTCTTGTCCCACCCACCAACATTCCTCTCCAGTCTTGTGCCCTCTGCTGCTCCCACTCTACATCCTTCAATCTCCTGTCTGTCTTGCTCCCGCTGCCCCTTCTACCCTCTGCCCTTCTAATATCCCTCTCTCCATTCTTCTCTCATGTTATTCCCCCTCCACCTAACACTTTCTGTGTCTCCTGTCCCCTTCCTCCACTCATTAACCTGTAGCAATATAGCATGGATGGCCAGGATGCCACAGATCAGGTCAGTCAGGTCAAAGAAGGAGAAAAATGCAGATACTGGAAATCCCAGGTAAAGGGAGACACAAGTATAAAATTGAAAACCACAAGAGGAGCTAAAGGCGAACTGAATGTGTCATTGTGTAGAATAGAGCAGATGCAGAGAGTATGTTTAAGCCACTGCACATAGAAACAATGCAGATTTATATAAACATGCAGGGGTTTACAGTGCCTGTATTTTCCCATGTGTTAGGTAGCAACCCCTCTATACCAGGCACTGGCACCAGGCACATGATTTTGAATGAAGAGAGCTGGGTGTGCTGGTGGAACATATACACTATCTGGATATAACAGTGATCCCCAACCAGTATATAGTCTTTATTTAGACATGTTAAGCTTAAACATACACTCCATTTTTTCTGTATTCAAGGGCCCCATAAAAACATTAACCTTTCCAGTGCACCAGGCAGTCATGCGAGATATCCCAACACATCTCTGTAAATTATCTTGTGCCAAAGACATTCAAAGGAAATTGAATTCTGCTTTCATTACCAGTGTTCACATTAATGTTACAACTCACTTAATGTCTCGTAGGCGAGCAATGTTTTTCAATGAGCAGTATATATTGATGGCTGAAACCAATTAAAGGAAGAAAGACAAAAGAGATTGTGCTCTGCTACCAAAATAAAAACTTATTAGGATAAGACTTATTGACTTTCTATAGCCCTTAATGGTTAAAGAGCATTTGCTGGGGAAATGCTAATAAAGAAAATGCAATTACTTCCTTTTTTGTCTCACAAATTTGTGATAAAATCCTCAATAAGAGTTTGGGTAAACATACTGGTGTCTAAATGCACATTTGTTAAAGACATTGCACTAAGCCTGGGGATAGAAATCTTGATAGAAAAAGTACAGGCCATCAATTTGAAATGCCAGTAATATTTTAACTGCAGAAGTTTCTGTTTGCTAATCACAGTTGCTACTTGTTGAAACCTAGCATGCAATCTATGTGCTATGTGAACCACAAGCCTTTCCAGCTTTCTGGAACAGAAATGACCATAAACTATATAAAAAAAGCCAACAAAAAATATCCTACCATTTAATTAAATAATTAAAAGTGCACCAATATCTACATCATTTTATGAATTTCACATGTTAGAAGTGTATGTGAGTTAAATGAACCAAGTTTCTACATTTTTTCTCATTATTCAAAAAAGACTTTTAGAGTTTAAGTGAGCTCACCTTGTAAAATTCTATGGTTGAACATGGGGTCACTGGATTTCATATTTTTCACAATTTTTACAGTAGGAAGAAGGGGAACCTTCTAGAACTGTCATGACCAACCTACTTTCGGTCCCTAGAATATTTCAAGTGAACATTATAAAGTTTTTGAAATTCTAAGACACTCATTCACAGTATCAGATTTTAGAAATGAAAAATTGTTCAAGGTTTATCTCGCACAAACAGGTTAAATAGTTCAGTTAAACAACTTAACCCGAGTTTTCTTATACAGGGATGAAACCACCTTTTACAGAATCCTTGAGTCCCAAAGCTTGATGGACATGGGGTATCTCAGAAATCTTAGAGCTTTACTAAAATCTACTTCATACAGTGCATCACGCAGAAGGTATAGTTTACTACCTGGACCTGAAAGGTTAAGATAAGGTGTGGAAGTCTACATCCTGAGAATCCAGCAGATTCGATATTGGTTTGCGGGCTCCCTGGTACAGTTATGTGCCCTGTTATCCAGAGTGCTCGGGACCAGGGTTTTTCCAGATAACGGATCTTTCCATAATTTGGATCGTCATACCTTAAGTATATTAGAAAATCATATAAACATTAAATAAACCCAATAGGCTGGTTTTGCTTCCAATAAGGATTAATTATATCTTAGTTTGGATCAAGAACAAGGTACTGTTAATTATTACAGAGGAAAAGGCAATCATTATTCAAATTTTGTATTATTTGGATAAACCTGAGTCTATGAGAGAAGGCCTTTCTGTAATTCGTAGATTACTGGATAATGAGTTTCTGGATAACAGATCCAATACCTGTATTTAAAGTTTCTGAATATCAAGGAGAACAAACCCTACAGTTTGTGTTTCTGGAGAGCCCTCCCAAACCAAACAAGTTTGACCCACTCAAATCTGCCCTGTTACCTTTATCTGTTAAAGAGATACTGGGGGTTATGTATCCAGTTACTCATAGCAACCAATCAGATTGCTGCATTCATTGTTCTACTTGCAGCTGGCTTCAAAAAGCTAATCACTGATTGGTTGCTATAGGTAACTGCCCATGTGCAAATATGCCCAATGTTGATAAATGAGCTCCACTGACACCTGAAATGAAATTCATTTTTACATTTATCATAATAATGCTTTTGAAAGATACTTAGTATGATGCCCCATGTTCCTGTATGAGGGGGCTGCCATATTTGTGCAACAGGAGTCTGTTTGCATTAGAAACTGTAACGGACAGGCTTAGATAGGAATGTCAGGTTTGCAAAACAGTCAGGTTTAGAAACTTCAACTAACAATTACAAAAATAAAGCTTTCAGCAAAAAATGATCAACATGACCTATTGGTAACAATGTATATTTGTATTTTAAAAAGTTGTTTTTTAGTGCCAGTATCACTTTAACAAAAGGCAGATAGAACTGTAGGGTTAGTGGCCACCATTTCTCTCCACTCAATCTTCTCTCACCAGTGATTACGCAAGGAGCTTGCACAGTTGAAAGTAGAACTAGGTCAACTTCAATTGCACATACTCAGTGTCAGAGAGCTCTCACTGGAGAAGATTAAGCAGCCTTAGATTGCACCACTCAACCCCCTGCTCTATTCTGCTTTTTATTAACAGGTAGAAAAGGGACACGTTTTAGCTATTGTTTTTGATATCCTTTAATGCTTGTTGCTACAAAATATGGAAAGACTCTTTAGCCACAAAACTTCCGGTCCCAAAATTCCAGATAATATAGCGCAGTCATGTATTTGCATTGTTTGAAACTGCATGAACTTACTGACTCTGTTAGCCACAGGTATCATCACACAGCACTGTAGTTAATATTACTGAGCCTTTCAGATAAAAGTTAATTGCCTCTAATGCAGAGCATTACAAATTATTTCATACCAAAATAACAGCCAAAGTACATTTGCTAATTTATCTCAGTCTCGGGAACAATGTAGCGTTATGAAATTTTCCATGAGAGAATTGATGGTAAAACAAAAATATATCTTTATGCTGACCTTTCATATCCAGTACTTTTTTTATATATATATATATATATATTTTTTTTTTTTTTAAATCACATTTGAAGGTGCTTCACATTCTAACATGAAAGAATACCTTTGTGGTTAGTTGTAGCTTTTGGCCTGCCCACAACTTGTTCTGTTGAATCTCTAACATTTAAGACTAAAGTTCATGACTTTTACCTTTATTCTGCCTTGTGTCAAGAAAACATTAAGTATAAAGTTAACTGCTTAGAACCTAAACTATACAACACCACTCGAGACAAAAATTGGATCCTCAATGAGATTAGCATCGAAGCCATAGAATACAAATCGTAATTCAGGAACACACCCTCTCTAAAATGGATGTACTGTAATATAGAGCAAATGTAGATGAATTTCATTGCGGTACATGCAGCCATGCCCACTACTGCACTTAATAAGGGTGCAAATTGCATCCATCTTGGCCTTCTGATGAATGGTGCTCAAATAAGCCCATGGATACTGGGGAACCCTGGAGCTACTGCCAACCTGACAGTTGCTCCACAGTTTCCACAGCATCAAAATGGAAGCAGAACTGAACCAGATGCAACTCTGCTCTTACCCACGCTGAGGCAGGAATTGTGGGAAAAATAACTGGATTGTGGGTAAAAACATGTTGAATTGCATCCTAAAACAATTACACATTGCAATTATGGTTTCAAATGACCAGTAAAGACCTTTGAAATACAATGTATTTTTCTATCCTACAGTGCAGTGTGCTCAATCCCGTCGACTCCCCTTCACAGTCTGGAAAAGGAGGCAGCAAAAAGTAAAATATATGGGAGGGACTAGTAGGGTTTTTTATTCATTAAATCAGCCGGAAACACTATTTTTTCTAAGCACAATCCTTATATATTTAACAAATGTCTCCTTTAAGTTTAGCGTGACCCTGGAAATAAGTAATGCAACATTCTACACAAAGTTCACAAAAATAATATAACTAAACTGTTAACCATTTCCCTAATAGAAGTTATCAGAAAAAAAATAACATGAACCTACACAGCATAGTAGCGGCTAAGTAGGTCTGTAACTGGAGCCTCTCGCTCCCAGCTCTGGTGGGGGGCTCCTGCAAGCCAAGCATACCTATCAAAAAAATTGCTTCCAAGGATCATAATGAAAGATGTCATTCATTCCAATTAAGTTTACTAACATACATCTGACACACAGGGCTCAGCAAAACACCTCTATTTCGCTTCACAAATGCACAGGCTTGACAAGTATTATTATGCTAATAACTGCTCTTAGAAGCAACTATCAGGGAAGTTGCTCCTATAACATATACACAGTTGTCCTAGGCGATTTCCACTTTTCATCATTTTTGTGTGTGCTGTTACATTTACATGGCTGTTTAAGTACTGTATGATGTTAGCCAAAGAATATGAATGGGTTGGATTACGAGCATACATTATTGAGCACAGAATGTTTTTGCCCAGATTGATTCTAAATATACCTGTCCTATAGAGAGGTACCTACTACACAAGCACCTAAGTAAGCTGGCTTTGTTCAGCCTGAGAAAACCAGTTCCATATGTCACATTCCAATGCAACAAATGGCCATGCAAATCCTTCTCTAATGCCTATTCACAATAAAAATAAGCTTCAGTGTCAAGCTAGCCAGCTCCATAGCATGGCTGTAACCACAGGAAGCTGTAGCACTGAAATGAAATCTGATCAGATGTTGAATATGTACTGGTCTACACCTTTCCTCACCTTCCCAAGACCAATCCCAAAACCAACAGTGATTGAGTTTATATGCATACCCATTTCAGTTATGCTTTTACATGGCACCTTAAATGCTAAATGTCAATATTTTTTTTTATTGGCACTTAGCTGCAGTATCTGGGAAGTTGTACCTATACAAGCACAAAGAGTGGAGTTACAGATTGCCATAGTCCATTAGAGTGAAATATCGATTCTCTTCATTCACTTCTATGGGACTTTTAAAACAGTGTTTATCTGTGGGTGAAAGTGAAAGTTCACCGTTTGGTAAATATCCCTTTAAAATGCCATAGAAATTAATGAAGAGAGGCGGTATTTCACTCTAGCCTCTAGCGGACTGTGGAGATCTCTAACTTCACTCTTAGCTAAATATACTCTAAAAACACTTGCTTTCAGTATTTGGTTGTGCTAGTGTCTTACAGTACAATCCCAGGAGTGCCCTAATCATTTCAAACCTATGGCCTAAATTTATAAATGTAAAAACAAAATATCCATTGACTGTTTTTAACTTTGTATAGAGAATAGCCTTCTTTTGAACAGGTCACTGGTTATTATAGAGTGCTAACCTAGTAATACAATAATGTCTTGCAATATGAGTTAAGGTATTGGTTACTAGTTTGTAGAACATAAAGCTATATCTTCCCAATTCAAAGAGAATTTCCTTCCCTGTGATAGCTTTATCTTAAAAAATATGGTTTAAAACTTCCATTTAAGATGATTCTTTTAATATACCAGCAATCAATCATTTTTTTTTTATACCAAGGCTCAGTCATTGAACATGATGTGAAACATGTTTGAAACATGCTGGAATGATTCCCTGACTCAAGTTTTCTACCTTGCCAATGCCTGGATCTTCGCTGTGTGCCTCTCCTCCTGTTCCGATGCTTTTCTCTTCAGGTTGTCAATTTCCAGTCGGAGTGCTGAAGAGTGTTCCATTTCTGCATCAAGCAGGTTTCTCAGTGATCTGGAAGAAGAGAGAGCACCATCTGCCATGCCTCTCAAACATTTTGCATCCAACATACAAAACTGAAGTTACTGTATCCAGTTCAGGACACTAAAAAAAACCCACAAATCTTTAATAGCAGAACAGAATGTACTGTTCCTTTTCTATTCTTTTTAATTGCTTCTTTACAATGCTGAAAGGGAGCTCAGGGCTGTACTATGTGAACTACAAATGGTCTGGTGGCCTTGAGGCCATGCTATAAAGGGCCAAAATTGCTCTGCTAAAAACTGATAACATAAGAATTGTTTAAAAAAAATGCTAGCTTACTGTGATCATATACAGCTTCATAATGGAAGGAACAGTTAGTGAGACCGACGTGATTTTACAGAAAGATGAAGAAAATGTACCATTTGAAAATGTACCAATACTCAGGTTAGACATTCAAGGAATTGTAATCATTGCTTATTTGTTGACTATTATGTTTTTGCAGGTAAAAATAACATTTTGCAATAAAAAAAAAAAAATTAGTTTATATGTGATTTCTGTTTATATGTGAAAAATTGTTGAGTTTATATGCCAGCCTTAGGGCCCACACATTGTATGTAAATCTCTTATTTACACTGTTTTATTGTAGGATACACTTTTACTGTCAAGGGGGGGATCAAGTAGACCATCCCAACTGACCAATATTTAGGTCTGATGGTTGCTTTTAGGTTGGGAAATGTAACCAATTTATTATTATAAATTATATAATTTTTTATTATATAAACACAAGGATCAGCATTTCAGGGGGACAACCCCCCCCAAAAAAACTCTTCATATGGAAGGTTTGATATAATTTAACAGAATGTGTACATTAAACCCACAGTCAATCTGCTGCAGCCATAACTGTGGGTTTAACAGTAAAAACGAAAGGAGCAGTGTTTTGGGGGGGGGGGATAAACCCTCCCATCCTCCGTCAGGAGGAAGGGAACTTTGAAACTTTCTGTATTAACCATTTTCAGGTCCCAAGCCCACAGGCTGACTGCCCCCACACTCACTGTGGGTTTAATGAACACAGTTTTTCTATGCATTTTGAATAAAAATGCATTAAAACAATGATGCATTTTGCGAATTCCCAGAACGCTACTCATGAAATTAGATGGATTTATGTAATAAAAAACATTAACTTTGTCCAGGAACATTAAACCATAGCAACCAATCAGCAGGTAGCATTTATTGATCACCTATTTAAAAGAAAATGTCTCATTGGTTGTTATGGGTTAGTGCACTTAGGTAAACTTGGTGCCTTGTATTACATATGGGGGTAAAGTCTTCTGTGAAATGATTGCTAATTCTAATCCTTTTGGCTTTTACTTGCATAATGCTGGGAGCAATAGGCACTGTTTTCATTTAAACATGACTTATTATTGGTTTAGAAATGCTAGGCCAGCACTAAACATTACAACACATGAAAACCCTATTTAATGTGATAACAACAAAGGCTACAGTGACCTAATGGGGTTATATCTATCTGTCAACAACTAAAGCAACCATGAGTGCCTGCTTGTGTGCTTGGAACACCAGCCCATCTATAAGAAAAACAAAAGGCTCCAGAAAAATGACATTCGTTATTTACAACACAATTACAGAACCTACGTATTCTGCTCTTCCAGCTCATCCTTTCTATTCATCATAAGTACGACAACTTGCCGAAGTTCATCTTCAGGAACAGAAAAGAAAAGAGTGGGTTTTTAGGTGAATAAATCAATGTCAAGATAAAAGCATTACTCAGAAAAACAGAGCAATTTGTTCATAATGCAAGTAATGATAAATATGGCATATTCCATATTCTACAGTAATCTGTGATTATTTCCCAAACAATAAAAACAAATTAAATCTAAACTTGCATTGTAGGAAGGTCATGTAAAAACTTGATGTGCAATTTTTAACAATTTGCTGAGAGTAAAATTTGTCCTTCTATTTCAATGTAACATCGTCTTCTGCCACCCCAACCCCTTTATTGTTATTGATACACTGTTATGTGGACATCCAGTATTATGTTGCAAATCCAAGGAAAATTATGCATTATGGGTAAAAACATGTCTTTTATAAAAAAATTTATGCCGGAAATAATGTGAAATGAAAATGGATGCAATTTACCAATGCAGATGCTAATTATCCTCTACACTGCTAAATTTCAAGCAAGTTAAAAGAAGGCACCCTAATTGTGTTGGGGTACTACAAGGAAAAAAATATAGAGTGCAGAGGTTAGGGAGTCCCTGTACTTACTACCTGCTATAGGATAAGGACATGGCTACCTTGCACCTGCCAGTGGTATGCTCTGAACCTCGGCAAATATTTTTGAATGAGTACAAAAGATAGTGATTTTGCATCCTTAGTGCTCTTGCACTTGCATTCAAGGCATTAATAAATTACCCTTCGCATGTTTACAGGACACATTGTATTTAAATGAGGATGTCATAATAATGTCTATGCCGAGTCAGTGGCCATAAAGTTCACTAAAGCCCTTTGAAAAGTTGCATTTTACCCATGCACCTTCACTTGGCCATTCATGTATTGTCAGAAGCAATCTATTACATGTACAGGTGTTGGAACTATTATCCAAAATACTCAAGACCTGGGTTTTTTTAGATAAAGGGACAATTTAGATCCCCATACCTTAAATCTTTTTTAAAAAATGTATTATATAAACCTATAGGACTGCTTTCCCTCCATTAAGGACTCATTATATCTTAGTTGGGATCAAGTACAAGGCACTATTTTATGACGACAAAGAAAAAGCAAATCATGTTTAAACAATTTTAATTATTAAAGTGGAGATTCCCCCTAATTCTGAGATTTCTGGATAAATATTATGGATAATACCCAATAGGATTGCTTAGCCTCCATTAAGCATTAATTATCATACATGTATATATCTAATTTATAAATACATATATATGTATATAAACATATATAAACATATATAAACATTTACCTTGCACCCAAGGCAAACCTTAAAAGCAAAGTGAAGGAACATATATATATGTACTGCAAAAAAAACCAGCAACACTGAGATGATTTAGTGAAAAAAATTACCAAGTAGTGTATATATCATAAAATGCCCTTGTTGATTATTATACTGTGGGAAAACATGTAGACAACTAAGAGAGAATTAGCATTAGATTAATGATCAATAATTTAGGAATATGCATGTTTTTAGTTACTTAATTTATATACTTTACTCAATATTCAATAGAAATTTGAATTTTGCTTAGCTTCTGGTAACTGGATTTTATGAGCGTGCAGTAGATATACCTAGCTGTAAGTAGTGATATAATATTGCTGGATCACAAATCATATGGATGTTAATAAATAAATATATATAGCTTTATACATCCTTAGCAGCCAGTAATGACACAAAGTATGGCCCAGCTTACACTTTTTTTACAACATGTATTTCTACACATGCACGAGTCACATATGGAATTTTTTACATATAGTATTTGTTGTAGATGTTTCTATACAAATGCATAAATATATATATATGTTGTAGCCCCCACCCTTCCCAGCTATAGTCAGGTGATCCCACTGGTGT
>CM044447.1:100614308-100658189 GCA_024363595.1 Xenopus borealis
TAATAAGACCTTAGAGTGCAACAGCAATCTTTTTTCAATATATATATATATATATATATATAATTTTTCGCCTATTAACAGATGGGTTTGAATAAAAAAAATTTCCCATGACAGTATCCCTTTAAGAGTATTCCACCATAGTATAAATTTTTGCGCTTCCCTACAGAGATTTGTGTTGTATTGGAGAGTCCAGCAGAGTGGACCAGTGAAGGGTGGCTGCAATCAAGATTCTTTACACCAGTTGAAGATTTCAAATTTAAGCGCTGAATGAACTTTGTTTTTTATTGTAGGAAGATATAGTGATAAATTTGAAATGCTCACTACCATTTTAGTATGTTTAGTATGTTTCTATTCAGGCCCTCTCCTATTCATATTCCAGTCTCTTATTCAAATCTGGACCCTAGCAACCAGATAGCTGAAAATTACAAACTGGAGAGTTGCTAAATAACTCAAAAACCACAAATAATAAAAAATGAAAACTAATGCAAATTGTCTCAGAATATCACTCTCCATGTCATACTAAAAGTTAACTCAAATGTGAACCACTTTAACATGGATAAATAGACAATCAATAAATCAGACCCTATAATGAATTGATTCTCAAGAGCTGGGAACTGAACCTGAATCGGCAGGAGACCCTAACTGCTTCTTCCATTGTTTTATATTGTATCTTTCTCACACTTTAACAAATATTATTACTAAACATGGGGTTAGATAAGAAAAAAATTAAAAACAAAATATCATGGCTTTATTTTTAGCCTTCAAAATACTGAATTAATATTGTATTTCTGATTTAATGCAAATCTTATTTAGCACGTCACTTATCTAATTATATTCTTCATTTCTAAGATCCGATGTCACATCATGAAATATCCTATTCCTGGCTTACATTGAACTGAAAAGTTAAAAATAATCAGTTCTCATGGCACCCACTTCTTGACTCCATGCCAGCATGTGCAGAGTTTTGCTAAAACAAACCTGTTTCCCCATGCTTGCTTGTCATTGTACATTGAACTCTGAGCTCATATCTAAAAGAACTGAAACCCTCAGCCCTAAAAGTGCCAGTGCTTTCATAATTGTAACTTGATGGCTATATAATAACCTACTGGTTGCCACAGGTTAGAGTCCTGCGCGGGTCCATTTTTTGCGACCCGCACCCGACCCGTACCCGCAAACCGCAAACCGCAACCCGGACCCGCGACCCGCAATCTTACCCACTTGGACCGCGACCCGAACCGTACCCGCGACTAGCTACCCGCAACCCGGACCCGCGACCCGCTGATCATCAAGAATCAGGAAGTGCTGTCATTGTAAACCGGAAGTGACATCATCGGAAACAGCCACGATCAGGGAAAAAAGGAGTAAAACAGGAAGTGCTGTCATTGTAAACCGGAAGTGACATCATCATTATTAGAAATGCTCAGAAAAAGGAGTAAAACTCGCTATAGCGAGGATCCGCGACCCGACCCTCAACCCGCCAACCTGCAGAATCACCGGCCCGCTTCTGTACCCGCACCCAGAAATTCTACAAGCAGTCCGCAGGGTACCGCGGGATTTTGCGGGTAACCCGCGGGTACCCGACCCGCTGCAGGACTCTACCACAGGTTAGTGACAGCTCTTCTTAAGCACATTCATCTGCACTTTGACTGCACTACGTTTAACTAAAGAAGCGCAAGGAAAGGGGCTAATTAGTTTCTGCATTCTGGCACATTAACAAAATAACAACAGAGCCTCAGAATCTGAAGGGGGCCAGGTTAAAGAGGCACTCAAACCAGGATCTGGATATGTTTCTACACAATTTATTAAATATAATGGCACATTTCAACTTTCTACCATCGTCATCTGCAATTACATTAATCTATTTTTCATTTATATAGAAAAATTTGTGGATTGCCTTCTGCACACACTTAATCAGGAAAGTGCCCTGGTGCAAACATAAAATATCTACAAATATGAAAAAGCTGTGGCACAAAACAGGGTCTTTTACAAAAAAATTATAATCGAGATTATATCGGCACTCACCACTCCAGTAGGTTATTAGCTGGGTGCTAACCAAAAATTTTTTAGCAGTCCATGAAAGCACTCACCATCCAGCATATATCAATAAATCGTTTATTGGTGCATGGTGTATCGATATATATATATATATATATATATATATATTTTTTTTTTTTTTTTTAGGGATGCACGATTCCCCGAATCCTTTGTAAAAGATTTGGCCAAATACCGAACCAAATCCTATATTGCATATGCAAATTAGGGGCAAGAAAGGACATGTGGGGAAAAATATTTTTTTACTTCCTTGTTTTGTGAAAAAAAGTCATGTGTTTTCCACACCTAATTTTCATATGCAAATTAGGATTCGGTTCGGCTATGCACGAGGATTTGGCTGAATCCGAATCGTGCTGAAAAAAGGCTGAATCCCGAATCGAATCCTGGATTGATTGCATCCCTAATAAATATAAATATATATATATATATATATATTAAAGTCCAATGATTGAAAGCACTCACAGCTTGCTCCATCAATTTCAAAGTGGTAAATGTTTTTTTTCCACACTCACATCAACGTGTTTCAACCCTCAAGGGGTCGTCATCAGGATGGTGTACCCAAGTGAAATACACCAATTTAAATTAAACCAATCACTATCGTGGGTGTGTTTCACTTTGATACACCATCCTGATGATGACCCCTTGAGGGTTGAAACGCATTGATGTGAGTGTGGAATAAATATAGAACTTTTTTCATACTCACCGTAATTTCTATTTCCAATTCACTTCCATGGCAGCATTAACCAACATGGGTTAATCCCGCCTATCAGGTCACTGGACAGGAAAGAGATAACAATTAGGTTTAAGTACCTTGCCCCTCCCAGCATTCCTCGTCTTAGTAACAAGCTCCCAGTAGAACGTGAATGCTACCATAGAAGTGACTTGGAAATAGAAATTACTGTGAGTATGAAAAAATTTCTGTATTTCCAAAATCAGCCATGGCAGCAATTCACCAACATGGGATCTACCCAAGATTAAATGAAGGGAGGGATCATTGCTGAATCAACCAAAAACTTTTATTTAGAATTAACAACAGATTGCAAGACTTCTTCCAAATCTTGCATCTTGAGACAACATCACATTCAGTCTGTAATGACGGATGAAGGTACAAGGAGATGACCATCTCGCAGCCTTGCAGATGAAATCTGGCGGGGCCCTGGCTTCCGCCGCCCAGGAAGTAGCCATGGCTCTTGTAGAATGAGCCGTTAGGTCCTTAGGAACTTCCCTGCCTGTCAACTGGTAAGCTAGAACGATACACAAGATAATCCAGCGACCAATAGTCGACTTAACTGGAGCTATACCCTTCCTAGGGCCTCTTGGAATCAGGAACAGCCTATCCGATTTCAGCCAACCTTCTGTTCGGGCCAAATAATGCAAAATGGCTCTAACTAGATCCAACGTATACCATTGACGTTCCGTATCAGATTTAGGGGAAGGACAAAAGGAAGGCAGCGTAACTTACAAGTCGGCATGAAACTGAGAAATCACCTTCAGAAGGAAATCAAAAGTAGGTCTCATCACCACTTTATCTGAATAAATAACTGAATCCGGTTCTCTTGCTGAAAGCGCAGAAATCTCACCAACCCGGCAAGCTGATGTCACCGCAAACAGAAATAGCACCTTCAATGTTGCATGCCAGTCTGAGGCTTCCTCCAGAGGCTCGAAAGGAGAACACATCAAAGCCCGCAGAACAATTGTAAGGTCCCATGGTGGAATCCTGGACTTTGTGGGTGGACACATCCTTTTCACTGCATTAAAAAATCTATTAACCAGAGGTTCTTCCACCCAAGCATAACCGGACAACGCAGATAATGCTGAGACTTGACCTCGAAGTGCACTCATGCCAAGTTTCTTCTGGAAACCCACAAACAGGAACTGAACCACCTGCTGGACTTCTAGAGCCTTCGGATTGAAATGGTGTTCCTTTGCAAACTCCACAAAACACTTCCAGACCCTATAATACTGAGCAGACGTAGAAGCCTTCCGAGACTTCAACAGGAAATCAATAAGGTCGACTTGGAAACCTTTCTCTGCCTCTCAACTTCCATGGCGTCAATGACAAGAGGTTTATTTCGTTATGGAACACTGGACCCTGAGACAACAGATCTGGCTGAGGGTGCAATCTTAGAGGTGGCTCTATTGCTAGACGTTGAAGGAGCGGAAAACAAGGCCCTCTTGGCCAATAGGGAACTATAGCTATGACCAGAGCCTCTTCGACATCCACCTTTCTCAACACCCTCCAGATCAAGGGAAAGGGAGGAAAGACATACCCGAATATCGTGCTCCAATCCTGGAGGAGTGCATCCACTGCTTCCGTTAAAGGACATGGCATCCTGGAGAAAAACCTTCTGCACTTGTGATTCTTGTTCGTAGCCATAAGATTGACTTCTGGCCTTCCAAACTTCCATACAATGTCCCAAAAGACTGTTAAACACAGGCTCCATTCTCCCGGCTGCAAGGTGTTGCGACTGAGAAAGTCTGCTTCCGCATTCTGACTGCCTGGAATGTGTAAGGCTGTCAGACCTGCCAGGTTTTCTTCTGCCCAAGACATAATTGGAGCCAGTTCTTTCAGAAGTCGAGTGCTTCTGGTTCCTCCTTGCTTCTGTATATAAGTCAATGCTGTGACATTGTCGGACTGAATCTTTACCCAGCTGTGCAATATTTCTCCCGTAAAAGCCAGTAGGGCTTCTCTTATGGCCCTCAACTTGAGGACATTTGACTGGAAAACTTGTAAGTTCCAACGACCTTGAACACAATGACCTTCTAAAACTGCACCCCAGCCTCTCTCTGAGGCGTTGATTGTGATCGTCACATTCACAGGATTTACGTGGACCAAGCTGTGTTTGGCATCCTCTGGAACCTTTAGCCGAGAATTTAAGCTTAGCTGTCTTCGAGCATTCTCTCTCAGAAAGAACTGTTGTAGAGGTCTCATGTGCCATCTGGCCCATTTCACCATCTGGATTGTAGACGCCATAAGACCCAGAATCGACATGCAAGATCTGACTGACACTCCCCGCTGTTCCTTGAACTGTCTTATCTGCCTCAACACATGACATATTTTCTCTTGTGGCAGCGACACTGTTCCTTCTCGAGTATCTAGTTGTGCGCCCAGAAAGACCATCCGTTCTGACTGCAATAGATTGCTCTTCTCCCAATTAATTACCCAACCGAACTGTTGGAGTACAGAAATGGTTCTTTCTCTGAATTCCAGAGCTTCCTCCCTTGATGCAGCTACTAAAAAATAGTAGAAATAAAGAAATATCGAAACACCTTCCACTCTTAGAAAGGCTATTACTGTAACAAGCACCTTTGTGAATGTTCTTGGGGACGTCGAGAGACCAAAGTGAAGGCATGTAAACTAGAAATGTTGATCCCTGAAGGCAAAGCGAAAATACTTTTTGTGGGCTCTGTAAATCGGTACATGGAAATATGCATCCTTCAGATCCAGATTTATAAGCCATGCCTGCAGCGGAATTGCTTGTAGAATGTAAATTGATGATTCCATCTTGAACCACCTGCAGTTGATGAACTGATTCAGAGGCTGCAAATCCAACACTGGTCTGAACGTCCCCAACGGTTTCCGAACTAGAAATAGCTTCGTGTAAAACCCCAAGCCCCGTTGAGACTTTGGAACACACTCCACTGCACCGGAGCTCAGGAGTTGGTCCACATACTCCTGTAAACACTTGGTCTCAATTTGGTATGTGAGGAACTGAAGACATCCTGAAAACATTGCGAGAAGGGATTCTGTGAAATTCCAAACGATAACCCTCTTGAATAATATTGAGGACCCATTGATCTCTGATATTCAAGGCCCAGACCGGATAGAAGGATGTTAGACGAGCCCCCACTCTGCTTGTCTGGGCCGGCCTGATCTCATTGTTTTCTCTCCAAATAAGTCGAGCTGAACGCTGAACGTTTTCTACTGGTAGGACGGCTCTCACCTCTTGTGGCCTTCCAGTTTGACTGTCCTCCAGCAGTCCTTCCATATCTAGTCTTGAACCCCGAAAGGACCTATTTATGGGGGAACTAGGCCTGCCCCCTTGGCGTCTGAACCTTTTTTCTTGCGTCAGAAACATACTCTTGCATACAGTATCTCCTTCAAATGGCAACTGACAAAGATTCACCTTAGAGGCTGAGTCTGCCAGCCATGGGCTCAGACATAAGGCTCTTCTTGAAGAGACCGAAAGTGCCATCGTCCTGGAAGCCAGATGTACCAAATCCAAAGAAGTATCTGTCATGAAATCAACCGCCAGCTTTAAATGAGACAGCATTTCACGCAGGACAGACCTCTTAACATTTGAAGAAATAGCTTCTTCCAGACTGTTTATCCAGACCTTCATGGCTCTCGATGTCGAAGTCATGGCTATGGCTGGCCTACATGTTGTCCCTGCCGCTATAAAGGTTCTTTTAAGATTGTTCTCAATGCGTTTCTGCATCGGATCACGAAAACTTACGGCATCGTCCACCGGCAATGTTGTTTTCCTTGCCAACCTTACTACTGCAGCATCGACTCTAGTAGGGTTATCCCATACCCTGGAGAAAGAGTCTTCCACAGAATATTTCTTTGCAAATCTTCCTTGGACAAAGAATTTCTTTTCAGTTTTCTTCCATTCAGAACTGATAATCTCCTTAATGGAATAGTGCACTGGAAAAGTTACTTGCCTTTTCCTGACAGATGGAAAAAATTTGTCTGCTGAAGTAGACTAAGGCAGTTCCTCTGAAAGACACAACGTCTTTCTCATTGCTTTAACCAAATTCTCCAATGCCGTAGGATCAAATGAAGTCTCTTCTTCAGACATCCCTTCTCCTTCCTCGGAAAATTCAGAACGCATCTCTCCAGGAGAATACAACTACTCATCTGAGACATCCGACAAAGATTCATATGGCATCTCTCTGAGTCTTTTAGCTTTTCTCTGTACTCCGGAGGTAGAGGCAGTAGCTTCCTGCATGCCCTGCACCACAGCTTGCTTAATAATAGAAACAAGCACCTCCAACTGCGAAACTCCAGAAGGCTGAGGGTCTGGAGGTGCTATAGGATCCGTAGTTGAAGCAGTCTTTCTAGACAGAGAAGGATCCCCTTTCTGCGATTCAGTTGACATATACAGGCTGAAACGGAAACAACAACCCTCAGTCACTATCCTTACTCTCTCTCATTATATTCATATCCAAGCAGGCTTACCTAGGACCTTTGGGCTGAGGCCCTTTTCCAGAACCAGGCTGATCCATGGCAACCTGTAATATATCATATTAGAATGCAGACACTTCCAGTATAACATCAAAAAACATTGGAGAGGCACTCACAATCCAAGGCAGAACAAGTTCCACTTCACATATTCCAGGAACGTGTATATAACATCCACCTATATCGCCAGCAATGCTTACACTGTTTGCTCCTTCTTATTGAGTCATTTCCGGACGCTGGTTTTTCTTGCGACACTTCCGGCGTGCAACTTTTCTTGCGACACTTCCGGTGCGTGAATTTTCCTGCGACACTTCCGGCGCACAACTTTTCCTGCAACACTTCCGGCTCTCGAATTTTCCTGCGACACTTCCGGCGCACTAATTTTCCACGGACACGCCTTTACTTATGGCGCGAATTCACCAGTGGCATTTTTTTTTATATATATATCTCTCCGATGCAAACATGAATCCACACGGAATTCCACTGATGCCTCTTACTTGTATGATGCAGTATCCACCTGAATTGGCTGGTTCGTCTGGTCTGCACATCCTCCTCGCACCGTAGGAGGGAATCTCCTAGCAGTTCCAGAATTTTGACCCTGCCCAACGGGTCCTTCTCACCACAACCCATATAGAGTGCACTTGGAGGCATCAGAGGGGAGAGAGAGAGAGACCCACTCTGGCATGGTAAGCTTTAGCAGCCTGCAGCCGGCAGTGACCTGGACAGGAAAAATTGTTATTCTTTCCTGTCCAGTGCCTTGATATTCAGGATCAACCCATGTTGGTGAATTGCTGCCATGGGTGACTTGGAAAAGATGTTTACCACTTTGAAATTGATGGAGTAAGCTGTGAGTGCTTTCAATCATTGGACTTGTATATATATATATATATATATATATATATATATATATATATATATATATATATATATATATATATATATAAAAAAATATATATATATATATATATATAAATAAATTATATATATATATATATATATATATATATAAAAATTTAAAAAGACCAGCACAAAAATCCTGGAATTTCTGGTCTTTTTGAATGCTGTATGAAATCTTACAGTGCACCTGGGTAGAGAGTAGAAACGGTGTGCTGTCCTCTCGAGAAAAGAAAAAAAAATATATATATATATATACATACATGCATACATATGCATGGACAGCAGTCAAGCTTCCTCTAAAAATAATATCTATATTTGCTCAGCTTAAAAATATCAGAGCCTTGTAAACTTACAGTAACACATATTTAAGCTGAGCAAATATAGATATTATTTTTATTGGAAGTTTGGCTGCTGTCCATATATTTTTATTTTTGTTGTATGCAAAGCCTGTGAACACTGAGAATTTGCAGCTCCTTCCAATTAGTTAAAGTGAGGACTTGAGCTGATTTAAAAAAACTCTTCTGTTAGTCTTGGAGCAGGAACCTCATCCCAACTGTGTATTGAAACACCCAAGCACTTCAACAGCCCCAAAACCCATGTAGCCACCTTTTTGTACTGTTTGCCACGATAAAGCCCAATTTTGATGAAGAAGTAAGTGTCTCTGATGTGACTCCGGCAGAACGCCCATGCGCAGAACTGAATAGATGTTGTACCAAAACCCTTGTGGCTCTGTACAACAGCAAGTAACACACTAAATAAGCACCATAACTCTTGTGTAGAATAACCGCTGGCACCAGCCAAGCGGGGGGAGGGGGGGTTGTCATTTTCTACCTAAAAATAACAGATTGCATACTGCCTCTTACATCATGCATTTAGAAGCACATTTTTATACCTTCGCATTCGTATCTTCTCCCAGTGCTACCTGTGTTATATGCAAGAAAAACAGCAGCGATGTGGATTAGACTCAGGGGAACATTTATTACATTAACAGGGATTTGAAAGCACTGCTGACGGTAGCTGTATTTCCTCAGTGGCTGCAGCTGTTTGCTAAACAGTAACAGCCGTCCGGGAGCAGGGAGGAGGTTACTGCCATATCACTTGGGCACTCTCATTCCCTCACTTAGCACTGAGATGTGATTCACCTTCCAATGACAGGTCAGTCGGAGAAAGAAATGTGACAAGTCCCATGACCTGAACACTAACACTGTTATATAGAGCTACTGCCTGCCCCAAGAACACACTGATCATTTTAATAAATGCAGATCCCAAAAACATATCTTGGACATTAATGTAATGCCACATGCAAAACATGTAAATTGAAAAAGTGAAATATGTGTCCAGTTTCTACCATGAACAATTTTGAGAGATTTATAACGGCTTTGGGGCAACTGTTTTTGTTGCTGCTTTGTTACTCTGATTTATATTCCCATCTAAACAACACAAAGAAATACTGTAATGTTACACTGAGGAATAGATCCTCTGTGCCTCTGACAATACCTATTTATCCAGAAGACAATGCTAGCGATACAGAACTGAATCCCATTCTAACAGCTTACAGACCCATCAGGCAGTTAATTAAATAAAATTTCATTTAACTCAATTTGGCACTTAATCAACTAATCTTTCTGAAATGTTACATAACTGGAGATTTTAAAACAAGTTAATTTCACCTTTAATAAAAAAAATGTGGCCATTCTTTAGTTTACACCCTTTTTATTATGAAGCATTTTACCGTTTGAAAATGTTAATTTAATATTTAAATAAATCAATTGTGAAAGTGTTGGATTCTGAGACCTGAAGTCCCTCTACTTTCAAGAGAATCCGTGTAGCACCCATTATAACAAGCAGAGGGACTTCTAGTCTTAAGATCAGTCACTTTCACAATGGAACAAGATAAGGGAGTGGCTGCATTACACAGTCATCTGATGGGATGTTGGGAAATAGCTTGTCAAAGTGACAGTTTCCTTTCAATCTTTGAAATTAGGTATGTATCTGTAATGTAAAATACATTTATATTTATTTTTGGATGTTTATGCATGTGTGCTATTTGAGACAGACTGAACAAGCTCATGCCAAAAGGGGTATATGTTGCCATTAAAGAAGAAGGAAAAGCAAAAATTAAGTAAGCTATATCAGAAAGGTCTATATAAATACACCAGTAAACCCTCAAAGAAATGCTGCTCTAAATCCTCAGTCAAAACAAGCACTGCATTTCTTTCCTTCTGTAGTGTACACATGGGCTTCTGTATCAGACTTCCTGTTTTCAGCATAAATCTCCATGGCTAGGGCTTGAGCATGCTCAGTTTGCTCCTCTCCCCCCCCCTCCCTTTTCCCTCTCCCTCCCCTCCCTGGTGTAATCTGAGCCTGCAGTTATGAGTGAGCAGGAAGAGACTCAGGCAGGATGTCACAACATCCTATATGGCAGCTGCTATACTAAACAAACAGAGATTCTAGCTGTTTACTCAGGTCATGGTAAAACATTCTTTATATTCATAAATAAATATAGTCTTATAGCTTGCACTATTGTGGCTAATCTATTGGCAATAAACTGCTTTGGTAGCTTTCCTTCTCCTTTAACAACTTGAATAGAAAAACCTGCAATTAATGTACAAGTGTGCTTTTAATTTTGTGATCTATAGAAGTAAATCTGTCATGTCAGATAACATTTGCTTCTGAATTATAACTATTATATACGCTTGACCCGCCCAAACCTGCTCCTATGCAATATAAAGATATTACTTTAGGAGGTGATTTTCTAATAAAGGTTTCAAATTGTACAAAAGCATCAGTCCATAGTCTACATTCACAAAAAAAGCATTTGGCTGGTCTGAGACACTGTTAAAAAAACCAAAAACATACGTCTGTGAGATTATGGGTTATTGCACAGGAACAACTTTGCTAAGTTACAAAGGTCAATAGTAAACCCTAGTTGTAAAAAAACAAAAAAATTGATGGATATATCCTCATGCTGAATAGAAGTTATAAAAGGCATTTTAAAATAATGGAGGCACAGGCTTTACTAAGCATCTCCCATTACACATGGCATTCCAGTCTAGCAAGACAGTTGATTTTCAGTTGTAGCTTGTAAACACAATATCAGCATGAAAAGCATTGACTAGGAGAGAGAACATTACTGGACCCTACGAAAATTCTGAGGATGTCTCACACCTGTTAAATATCTGTTGTGAGAACCTCTGATGATAAAGAGTTCTCCCCCTAGTCTCTTGTCTTACCCTTCAAGTGAATACTTTAAAGTGGACCCGTCACCCCAAAAAAATATCATATTTTATCACATTCATCACAAATAAACATTAATTACACTATATAAATTATTTTAATCTTGTTTTCTTCAGTCTGGGAATTCATAATTCTAGCAAGCAGGCAGGAGCCATTTTGTGGACACTGTTATTAAGGCAAGCCTTGCATCATCTCAGAATCTTGTTTGTGCACCAGAATGGGGGACCTGATGTCTATCCCCATGTCCTGGCTACACAAATAAATGGTTAAGGGAACTGGGGGAATGTGTGGGGAGCAGTGAAATCTAGGAAGTGCTGAATGGAAAGTGAAAGTAATTATCTGCCCCGCCTCTATGCCTAAGGCATAGAGGAGTGGCAGACAATATTTGATTGACAGCTGAGATTTTTAAATGAGCTTAAAACAGCTATGAATGCTTTAATAAAAATTTGAAATGGGTTTTCATGTTTAATTTGAAAAGGACTTTTATTATACAATTTTTTGTGTCTGGGTGACAGGTCCACTTTAAGAAAAAGTGAAAGAAAAGAGATTAGTAGGAGAACTTTATCATTATTAACATGTATTTCTATAGCGCCAACATATTTCAGAGTGCTGATCAGAGTGCCTCACAACAGATATGTAGCAGGTGTCTCTTGAACCATTTGTACACTGATTGGCTGTTACATGACAAATGAGCTTACATAGTTTGGCCCAAAGTATGATACCAAGACCTTATTTTTTGTAAAAGTTATTCATAAAGTCTGAGACTGTTCACTGGTAATCATTCTAATATTCTTTATGCAAATAATGTATTTTTACTGTTTCTAGCAGCCTGTAAACTTTAGAAAGAAGATTAGACTGATCACTGGCACAGGGCTGTTTCTAGAATATGGTACTGGATACTGGGCTAGTCGTCCAGTTCACTAAAAACTAGCCAGGGTATTTCTGTAGACGGTCATCGTCTTCCATATTGTCTTTGATTCGGTCCAGGCAGCCACATGGGCAGTAGAGTGTAAAGCACCCTACTGGGCTGGAGAAAAGAAGAAATAAGAGAAAAATAGCGTAGCAAATGAATTCCTAAAGAAATGCACTGGGTCAAAGAAGTTTTAATCAAACCCTTAATTGAACTTGCCCCGGGTATCTGGTAAGAGAAGAAATAATACCTTTCCTTCTGATTTACTGGCTCTATAGTCACCCCTGCTGGATAATCATTCAAAATAAATACTCTGTTAATGTACTTTAGCTCTGGGTTGTTTCCAGGAAATTTGAATGTGTTTACAGTCTTCTTTTAAAAGGCTAATTTAGTCTATATACTGTATATATATGGGTCTATAGAAAATACCCAGAAAATCTTCATCTTACACAAATAGTTAATCTTTAAGAGTGATGTTTACAGTGGCTTATGTTGTTATATGTTTGTTGGTATATATTTAGACACCTTCAAGCAACAATTCTGTATTCCTAATACGAGTAAATCCTGAAGCTTTCTGTTATTTATTTAGCCTACGGTCTTCTTGAAATTGCTGGTAAACGGAGATCAAATATTGGTCAATACTTTTTAATCAAGAGTGGGATGCATTGCTATATGGGTCATATGGTGCAATATATGCAATACCATAATATATTTATATATATATATATAAAACAAACGGACTGGTGCACACAAAACAATCGCCATCTGCCATCAACAACATACTGTAACAAACACATCGCACTCCAAGGACTTGCATTAGATACAAAAAAATTTGTGTTTTATTCCCAACGTTTCGGCATCCTGACTGGAGCCATCTTCAGGAGAAAAAGGGGATACCACACATGTGAAACATATTAATATAGGTGAATTTGGCGCCAAACAAACAACTATGACATCATCAAGCTGTGTCTGAGAATTATACATGTGATTGTTAGTTGTAGCTCCAGGATTCCCCTGCATCAATAGGTGTACCCAATGGTGTAACTATAGAGGAAACGCCCCCCCCCCCCCCAGTCGCAAGGGGCCTGTACTGTGGGGCCTGCTTCTTCTATAGCTAATAAAAAAAACCTCCTCCCCAGCCACTCCTCTTACCAGAAAGGTAGGGGGAAGCAAGTTGGGTTGGGATGCTGGTGGGATCGTGGGCGGGGCATGGGTGGAGGCAGGACATAGGTGTGGAGTAGTTGGAATTGTAAAGGAGAAGGAACTCGCACACCCTACTCTTACATGTAGAGCTGCCTGGTGCGCACAGGTAGAGGCTCGGCCACCTCCAATTGCAGATCCAATGAAGAAATCCAATGGCACACAGAACTATGGGAAAACTTCAAGTCTTTATTTTAGCAGAGTGCCCTGCACTCTGCTAAAATAAAGACTTGACGTTTTCCCATAGTCCTGTGTGCCACTGGATTTCTTCTGTGGAGGAGGTGGGACAGGAAGTGGGCAGGAGGATGGGGATCGCTGGGCTCCCAACTGAAGCCCATACCACACTGAGCATGTGCACAGTCATGGCCTTGCAAAGATGTTTAACAAAGTTACAAAATGATAGCCCCCTGTGGCCAACTTTGAATGCATAAACCATTTGTTTAATTATGCTTCTGGTGCAGCATGTTCATGTTTATATTTAGTAAAAAAATACTGCATTTATAGCATTATTCTGTTTTAGACTTTAGTTCCCCTTTAACGTCCAACTGACATAAAATCTGGTATAGGGCACATCCCCATACTAGACCAAAGCTCCCCTACAATATTGTTGTATCAAATAAAATGATCAGAAAAAACATTATGGCCACAGAGAGTACCTTGTCACGAGGTAATAGTATTCTTTTGCATAAATGAGAAAGGTGAGCTTTATCCAAGAATAGTTACCCTACAGATCACAGAAAGAACAGCTTTTAGAAGCTGCAAAGATTCTGCTTGAGGCCTGCGAGGATCTGAAAATGTATTTACAGTTCTAAGCTAGGTTTGTGATATGCTGAATCTGCTATGTGGGCAGACAGTGGCACAAAGAGAATTTACTGATGAAACTTCCTGCTCATATTTGGGTCTGTGTATAGAGCAGTCTGACAATTGCTAATGCATTGGAGGCAATAAAATGATTGTAATTTCAGTAGCTGCAGGCAGGCAGACCTGCACCTACCATAGTGTGACTTCCCCTAAAGATACAGGTGATTTTTCCATTAATGCTCAAGTAAAAAGGTACCAAAAAGCAGTTTAGACGGTCGCTTTTTCAATATTTCAGTAACGGATGAGAAAAAAAAAGTAAAAAGCGGTTCCTTGTGTCCCAGTGCTCGTTATTTCATATTTTATACCTGCTTACCATTTAGAATCTGGTTGCTATGCAACCAGCCTCCCTCTTACTTAGAATCCACACTAATGGCTGCAGGACAGTCCTTTCATACACTCTCCCTTGCCTAAAAGAAGCTATACTGTACATGCGCATATGAAGACAGTAAATACTGTCTGCATACCATCATAGTAAGAATTAATAAGCTGTGTTGTACAGGAAATGCCACCAGCATAATAGGTCTATTTATCGTTCCCTGTTATTGATCTAGCAGCTCACATTCATCAATCCAGTTTCGGCAAAACAAGAAATGCACACACTTCCTATCTCCGCAGCTGGGCTATCAAATATAAAATGCTACTTATCGAACACAGGATTTAAGCTAGATGCATAAGAAAAAAAGTTACGCAAAAACAACAGACTTAAAGGCAGGTCTGCCAAAAAGGCAAGAAAGAAAGAACAATTTCCCCCCCTAGTGGCTGTTACGCTTATTAAAGTAACATGTAAATGCACCAAGCAAGTCGTAGAATATATACAGGAATAACTATGTTCTAAAAGCTGATATGCTGCATACATGTATTTATACAACATATATAGGTAATCATTAACCAAAAGACTTAATGTTTAGGATGTAATGTTGTAATAATTTAATAAGCAGTTCACAGATTTTGAGGTTAATTTCACAAACTTTCTACTAAAGCAAAACTGGGTTTTACTGACCACTTGTGTGTTTGCTGTAGGCAAGGCAACTGCACGTGTGGCTAAAACACGCACAACAGCTCCAAGTTCTGAACATCGATTGTCACCTTCACGTTATCAGCTTCTATTCCCAAAATTCTCAATTACTTCCCATGTGTAAGCCACTGCAGCTGTCAGGGGGCTGGTAGTGGAGAAGACTTCCAAAAAATATAGAAAGGGGATTCTTAACTAAGATAAAGTATATGGAGAGCTTTAGTAGTCCTAAAATTCCTTTTATGCATTTAATTTTTTTAACAAGGTTATTGGAACTGGATGTCCTTGATAACTGGTTTGCTTTGTTCAGGCTCAATTTTGGAAAGTGGGAAGAAGGATTCTCCTGGGGAAAATAAGTAATTAAAAATAACTATTTATTGGACTAAATGGCACACTTTGCTATCTGAATGCCTGGATACTTGCATACATGAGATGGCTGGGGGGGGGGGGCTATGAGAGTCCTCCAAGTATAAATGGGCCCTTTTCTCTCAGTAAGTTATTGTGTCCAGCTTTCCCTGCTGGTTCATCTGACAAAATATACACCTGGACAAACAGCTAGTGCAAGTTATATACAACTATAAATCAGTAGAAAAATATTTAAAATATTTAAAGCTAAAGCACGTTAAGACAAGCATTGCAACACAGTAGGTAGCATTACTGCCTTGCAGCACTGGACTCCTGAGCTCAATCCCAGTCAGGGCTGTATATGCAAGGAGTTTGTATGTTCTTCCGGTGTATGTGTGGGTTTCCTCCAGGTACTGTGTTTTTTCCCCTCTCATGCTCCAAAAACATCCGGGAAGGTTAGCTGTCTACGATTAGTGTGTGTGATTGCAATAGGGAACTTAGACTGTAAGCTCCACCAAGGCAGTGAATGATGAAATTACTGAAATGTTTAAAATGTTGTATAACCAAAAGAATATAACTTAACAACCAAACCATATATACTCATGACTTTACAAAACAATCCGAACTTTCCACCTAGCATGGAAAAAGGAAATTTCTCTAGATGGAGTAGAAGGGGATTAAAAGAGACTAAAATAAAAGATCTCATTAAACAAAAACTATAATCAACTACATCAATATATTTCAAACATATGCAGAGACAATTGGGATAGAGAAATAACACCATTTGAAAGAATGTTAACCAGTATTACAGAAGTCAACAAACCTCTATCTAGAATATATAAATTACTGATAGCAACATACCCCCAATACACTACCAAAATACGTAGGGAATGGGAAATAGAACTTGAAACAGAGATATCAGAAAGTACGTGGAACAAGGTAATCAAGTCAATATACAAAACATCAATAGCCTCTAAAACAAGGGAAGCAGCCTATAAATTGATAATGAGGTGGCATTACACCCCGGTAAAATTACACAAATGGTACCCCAACACTCCTGAAGAATGTTGGAGATGCAAAGGAGAGGAGGGTAACCACACTCACATCTGGTTGACATGTCCAAAAATACAATACTATTGGAAGGAAGTAATAAAGATCATAAACAAAGTAACACAAAACAATATTAAAATAGAGGACACAGCTCTAATATTACTGAATGCTGATATAGGGAACACAGAAATTGCGAATAAGTCACTAACCCTTCAACTTTTACAAGCAGGGAAAACAGTGATTCCATACAAATGGAAATCAATAGACCCACCAGATCTTCGTGAATGGTTGACGAAAATTGAGGAAATTAGACAAATGGAAGAGATTACATGTTTAAGAAACTGCCAAATCGCTAAATACTGGAGAATATGGACACCATGGATTAATTATGTTAAAGCTGATAAGAAAAATTAGAAGGAAATGATACACTGACAGTCTTATAGAAGGAGAGAAAGAGATGGGTTAACCATTCACGAAAGATATGGGAAGGGAAGACTAGAAAAGGTATAACCGAAGGTATATATAGATAAAAACATGTTGTAATCTCTTAATTTAAGGGAATATAACTGGATATGTATGTATCTCACGGATGTATCCTAGGAAAAACTTGTTGTCAACTTGCAATAAGATAAATTGTATAAATGTGGAAAAGCATATGCAAATGTTTGGAAACTCTTCCCCCCCCTTTTTTTCTTCTGTACCCCCCCCCCATACTGAAAAGTTAAAAATAAAGAATTGAAAAAAAAAAAAAATGTTGTATAACCTGTCTCACTGGTGATACATAAAAAAATAATTCCTTACCAAAATTGACAGTGTCTCCTTCCTAGCACAGAAATTATGTGTTTTACTTTATTAGAGTATTTTAGTACTAAAGCCATTACATTCTAAAACAACTTATGTGTATGCGTTACATATATCATATATTCTGTAAACATGAACCACTGTATTCTGATTAAAAGCTATTTTGACTTAGTTTTTATGTTATTTGCTTATTGCTACATAGATAAAGAATGTACGAAAATTAGTATATCAATGCAAATAAATTATTTTCACTTATTTGTGTTACTGCTTCTTCAAAGGGGTTGTTCACCTTCCTTAGGGCTCTTACGGATGAGCTTTTTATTACCTGCACTCCCCTGCGGCTGAACTCATGAAACCAGAATGCAGGGGAGCACAGGTAAAAAAACGCACTCAGTGTTTAATAGGAAATTGTCAATAATAAGTCAGCATTGACATCCTTTAAAGGTCCTGTAAAGGTCATGATGCACCAGTCACAGTGGACTCGGGTCAGCATAATTATCCCATAGACTGGAACAGTGTTTACATTTGTACTCCTGTGACTCAAAGGATAACATGGGGCAAAGCCCTACCAGATCTGTGTAGAGAGAGTTTCAGCTTACAAGTGAGTCCAGGGTATTGTTGTATATTTTGTGTATTCGATTACTTCAAATTACTTATAGGAAAATATCAATGTTAGTGATTTGCAGGTCAAGAAAATCTCACCCCAAAACCAACCCTAACCAACCCTCACCCGACCCTAACCTGCAAAATATTGCAATTGTAGGACCCACACCTGACCTGTACTAGCATTTTCTCACTCTGCATGCTACTTCTGTGCATGCCTCTGGTTCCAAAACAGGGAATCTTCAGGAGAGGTGGAGCAGTGTACTTCCTCAATCTGACCAGTACCCAACCCTAATCTGCAATGGTTGGCTAAATTTCAGACCAAACAGTTGGGTCACTGTGAGTCAACTCGCACATCACTAGTCAGTATAACAAAATGCGTAATTTGGATTTTTCTGGATAGCTGGTTTCCAGATAACACATCCTGTGTTATCTGGAAACCAGCTATCCAGAAAAATCCAAATTACAGAAAAGCTGTTTCCCATAGACTCCATTTTAATCAAATAATCTAAATGTTTAAAAATTATTTTCCTTTTCTCTGTAGTAATAAAACAGTAGCTTGTACTTGATCCTAACTAAGATATATTAATCCTTATTGGAAGCAAAACCAACCTATTGGTTAAGGCACAAAGATCCAAATTACTGGAAAACCCCAGGTCCCGAGAATTCTGGATAACAGGTCAAATACCTGTACTTGGAATTGAAGCAAGCTGTGTATTAAATATGTTTGTTTTATGTTAAATGTACAAACTTGACCTTACTTCAAAGATAAAAAGACTTACTAATTGTCATTGATTCTGGACCAGGCGCTAAAGGTAGGTCACTGCTCAGTGCATTGGTAGGAACAGGAGGGCTGGCTTTCATACTGTCAAGGGAAGAGAAAACAACATTAAACAATACATCTAGATAAAAGTATCCTCTCACATCCATATACATGAAGAAAATAAAATTCAGTCACTGTCTTCACAATGTTTCAACATTGCTCACTGTGTTTCTGAATCAGACTAGGGGGTTCATCAGTCATATGATACTTTAGTTCCATACGTGTCAAAAGTCAGAAATTAAAGTGTTTCTTCAATTCTAATGCACCACTTGTGACATGCAAGCTTGATGTGGTAGCCACTAAGCTGTGTATACAAGACACCATCACAAAAAGGCAATAGAGAGAAATCTAAATATGGGAATGTACCTCCTGGGTACCAGCTCTGATCTTTACACATGTGTGGCTAAGCAAATACAGGCTAGTACACAACATAAAAAATTGTATCTATAACATCATGATAGTACATTTTAAGAAAAGCACCTGAACTGAATATCTAATCCTCTCTGAGCGAGTTCTACAGCAATGGTGGCATTCTCATTTTCCTCTCTGTAAGGTGGGTTATCCAAATTGTCATCTGTGGCAAATAAATAAAACAGTAACACTGACTAACATGAATAAACACCATTCAAATTAGAACCTTAATACATTATTTGAGCTTAATAATTATTATCCACTAACTCTATCTCCTGAATGGCTGCGTCAATACAAATAAACCAACTAGGGAGTGTTTATGCAGCTTTAACTCTGATGCTAAGGAAAGGCAAAACTAAAAAGCCATCCATCATAGACATCTGAATCATTACCACAGATAGATGGATTCTTTCATTTGCCTTTATGAGGTTATATAACCCAAGCTGGAAGATGATAATTTGTGAGCACTTCATAATTCTCCAGATCCAAAACTATTTGTGTAAGTAATATTGGAACAAACATCAGCAGTAATAAGTTTAGTATGTAAACTGTTTCAGATGTAGCCATGCAGATAAAGCATTTGCTTGCATAAAAATGATAGCTCAGTACTTAGGAAGTCATTTGAAAAATAAATGGTCAGTAAATAAATGTTAATAAAACAAATTTGTTAAATCATGCGGTGTACACATTTAAGTCCCAAATCTAACTGCTCTCTCATACGTGCATGATCTAAAGTATCGGAGGGATGGCTCAGCAGAGCACACAGCAATTTTAAAAATTGTCTTCTAAATGGCTGATTCCAACATTAAAACTAATGTGGTGGTAAAATAACAGAATTTGTAATCAATAATTTAGCTTGAAACAATTCCACTATTCAAGTCAATGGCTGTTATTGCAGTTTATTTATAAAGCATCCACATTTTATGGCAACTGAACATAATAGAAGAGGAAGGACAACATGAGCAATAAGGCAGCAAGCAGAAGCTAAACCAAAGCTTTTGGAAAACTTACAAACTCAGAAAGGGATATGAAAGAGGAGGTACACTATTTTGGAAAGAAGGATCTGAAACTAAACAATGCCTAGTTGTGTCTAGGTACATTCACAATTGTGCTGTATGTTGTTTCTTTCAATATTAATATATAAGTTATTAGTAATGAGTAAGATAAGTTTCATTTAACTTTACATTTCAGATGAATATTGCTCATCTGCAAACCTGAAATGAATAGTGCTTATTTAATAGTGGTATATTGCCTCAGCACTATTAGGAATAATAAAAGAAAAATAAGAACATGAAGAGTGCAAAATAGATACTTAGCAAGACAAAGTTAAAAAAATAGGTTCAGGGCTTTGAAATAAATATTCCAGTAGTTTTTATCTACGCTTCTTAGTCTGCCATACTAACCACACACTCAAAGTACTTAACAACAATTAAAGCACCTAGTGTGAAATAGTCCTCTTAATTTAATGCAATGATAAAAATACAAACTAAGAGACATGCAAATGGAGAGAGACAATCAGTTATCAAGGAGGGGCACTGTCTACAGCCAGTCTAACCCTAGTTACACTAAGAGCTCTGTACTCTATCAGGGCTGCAGGTATTTCTAATGAAGTTGAACATTTTGTATATGAAAAGGGTTTCTTACCAGAATGAGAGCTGGAATCATTGGCATTGACTGGAAATAAAACATCAGAATCATGAAGAACCTGCAGTGGGGCCCAGCAAGAGACTTGAGGATTATCCATACTTCCTACAGAAACCCTAAAATACAAGAGAACAATTGCAGCCAATTTTAGATCACGTAATGGGTTCCATATTTCGTTTGGAAATACACAAAATGTGGGGCGCTAGTTGAATATTTTGGGACAACACCATGGCAAGGAGCAATCATCATACAATGTGACTACACTAAGGGGCCGATGTACTAAATTCACATGAATAGATCGAAGTTCGATCGAATTCGAACAAATTTCGAACGTAGGATTTATTCATTTGGTCGAATATGCAAATTTTGGCATATTCGATCATCGAATGGTCGAATGATCGAATACATTCGAATAGATTCGAATTAACGAATATTCGATCATTCGATCAGCGAAGGATTTAAATTTTAACGTTTATTCGATTGCCTACTTCTCCAGATTGGACCTACCGAATTGCAAAAGAAGCCTATGGGAGCACTCCCATAGGCTTCTGAGGCGAAGTCCTGATCGATTAGGATTCGAACGATCGAAGTCTTCGATCGTTCGAATCGTACGAATCATTTGAATGATCGAATGATTTATTCGACTGATCGAATAAATTATTTGACTGATCGAATAAATTTGTATTTGATCGTCGAATGATCGAATATCGAATAAAAGGTAGCCTAAAACTATTCGTTTAGCATTCGACGATCGAATGCTGATCGAATATCGAATTTGGTCGAGCTAATTATGGGGAATAATAGTAAATTTGCCCCTGAATGTATAGATACAAAATCAGTGGTTAATTCTGATTTCTTGATGCAGCTATGTTTTTTCATAATAATATACTTTTTTAGTAGCATGTGCCATTGGGTAATCATAAATAGAAAATTGCCATTTTAAAAAATAAGGAGAGCCTCCTGGGATCCTAGGATTCAACGGTTTACACAAACATACCAAACAAACTATAGAGTTAGGTCACATGAGCCAATTAACAGACAGAGTTGTGTCTTTTGCTTCCACACTTCTTCCTGTTACAGTTAGAGTTGAAATATTTCTGGTCAGGTGATCTCTGAGGCAGCACACAGACCATCACGAAATGGTGGTTCAAGGCAAGAGATGTAAAAGGGCAATATTTACTTAACTATATATTCCAGTTTGGTAAGATTCTTTAATATGCACTTAATTTGGGGGTATAGTTTTCCTTTAACTTTTAGCCCAAAGTGAAACCAGCACCATATTTCATTCATTATTCCATACGATATTAGGGAGGGGGTTTACTTATCCTATATGTCTCCTTTAATGGAAAAATATGCTTGTGTGCTTTACTATTTGAAAAACCTTGAGCAAGATATGACAAATGCCCAAATACAAAAAAAAAAAACCTAAAATACTATTCTCATATCTGAAATTTAGCAAGAAAATGTAAGAATAATTGTAAAAGTTTCATAAAGTCTAGTTATATAAAAGCTCCTTTAATACAAAAGGCTATAGGGGTCATTTATGATTGCTGCGTTCACTCAAATTTTCCCCGCAGTCAGTTGTACAAAAACCTCCACTCATTAAAGGCACGTGTCAAAATTAGCTCCTTGCACTTCTGTATAGTTGTGCTTGTAGTCACTGCCTTCCTTCTGCCTCCTTTTCTAAAATCAAGTGCTGCTGTGTCTATTGACACAGAGGAACCCTAAAGGTACCGATACCTTCATACCGGCCAGTGTTCCAGGGTTACCACCATACGTCAAAGGATGCAGTGCAGTTGTGTCTAAAGTATTCACTGCACACGCCGCTCTCACAGCAAACACCAGAAATGATGCCAACTAGACTTGGAAAATGCAATTGTGTCTGATTTATGGTGAAGTGAAAGCACAATTGCATTTATTTTGATGCACTATTCACAATGATATCAGTAGAAACTCCCACACCAAGCACTGTAATGCTGAAATTTCTGGAAAAAACACTTTCATTGCAGGAAAAAAACATGGTGATTCCACTCTAGATTGCACTTTGCTTAGTGTGCATGTGGTCATAAATGACACCTTATGCCTTCAAGGTTTACAGCAAAGTTAAAGAAAATAAACCATAAACGTATAACTTTATCTTACACTTTTGTAAGTGAATTCCCTATGTGTAAGGTTCCCCAGAATCTACGTTGCTTAGCAGGAAATCACAATACCAGTAAATACCGTAATGCTGTTAGAATAAACTTACATATCAGAAGAAGAGTTCTCAGCTTTTGCACCTTTTTTGGCAATTTCTGGTTCAAATGAGTCGCAGTCATCTAAGTCTTCATCATCAATGCTTTTCACATCTATCTTTTGATAGGCAAAATTTCCATTAACACAGGGAGACTCGCTTTTCCAGGAGGCAAGAGGGCTTTCATTCGTATGCAAGTTCAATTCAAATTGATCTTCAAAGTGAGGTAATGCTGCAATGGATCTGTCAGAGTTTTCCTCTGAACTCTCCATACTATTCAAAGGCGTATTTGAAGCATCACCCACATTTTCTCCATCATCATCATCAAACGAGATGATATTTGACACTTTCTTCTTCTTTTTTCGATCTTTTTTCATTTTACCATCTGCAGAGAACAGAGCATGAGGCAAAAAAAACTGATAATAGAGGAAACACAAAATACTGAAATATGTCTTGAAAAGTCTTACTAACAGAGCTACTAACTGGCATTAAATCTGAAGGGTGGTGACACAGTCCATAAGATATGTGTGTAAATCACTAAGAGAAATAAATTGACTTGATGTTTCATTCTTCTCCTAAAAATGTGGTTTGCTCAAGCTAAGTTCTTTTATGACAAGGAAGTATAACATACTGCTGACAATGTTCTACAGAGACAAAGAACCACCCAGAAGCAAGAAGACAACAGAATTCATACCTGATCATCACAATCCAAAAATGAAAGTTGCTATGGAATCAGCACCTAATTCCAGTGATTAGCACATTATTTTATTAGGGGGTGGAAAACAAAAGCTGATGTTTTAGGGGTTGAAAGAATGAGGACATAGGATAAAAAAAAAAGAGGATGAAAGTTAATGAATTTTACAAGGCGGGGATAAATTAAGATATAAGCTGATGATCAACAAAGAGACTTATGTGGACAGAAGGTTGAGCCCATTTTTTTCAGCCATCAACAGGGGTGCAATGAAGCTGTGCCCACAAAATTCATACCTTTAAAGTGATACTGACACTATTATTTTTCAAACTATTAATGTACATCAAAAGCTATCTATAGCTCATGTTGATTGTTTTTCACTGATAAAGCTACTTTTGAAAGTAATGGTTACTTGAAGTTCCTAAACCTGACTGTTTTGCCAACCTGACTGTCCCTTCTCAACATCAGTTAAAATTTCTAATGCAAACAGACTACTGAAGCTCAAATATGGCAGCCCACTCAAAGAGGAACACAGGGGGTCAGATGGGTAATGTAAAAGCATCTGCAAATACTTTTATATCAAAATTATAGATAGCATGCAAAGCAATATGATAGTTGTTAAAGGGAACCTGTCAAACACATCAGTTAATAGTGCTGCTTCAGAATAATTCTGCACTGAAATTCATTTCTCAAAAGAGCAAACAGATTTTTTTATATTTCATTTTGAAATCTGACATGGGGCTAGACATTTTGTCAATTTCCCAGCTGTCCCAAGTTATCTGATTCATTAAGAATACTATTATATCATTATACATTTTACACAGTTTTACCTGCAACTTACTTTCTTTCAAAGTTAAAACTCCAAAACATGGTTGGCCTTTTATTGGGATCACCAATATATTTATTGAATATATTGCAATATATGGACAAAAAATCCCTGTGGGGGGGGTGTTTTCAGTAACTTAATGCACAAAATATCTCAATGTCCTTTATATACATATAATGAGTGAGTGAAGAGGACCTCGTCTTTGCATGAATTTCGTGGTAACAGTCTCATTGCACCCCTGCCTAATGGTTTAAAATTTAGTGGTGCGCACACTTTTTTGCTACAGTTTATACAGAAACAGTGGCCAGCAACAGTCGACTTTTTTTTTAGGGTTTAGTTCTCCTTTAATTCAAACACTAACATATGCTATTATTTGTCTCTTCCACTAAAACGGTCTTACCTGACATAACGCTCTTGGAGAGCACTGGAAGCGGGTCTGAATCCTGCTCTGGTTTGATGAGAATGGAGACAGCAGACGATGCAGTTATTTCCCTAAGAAGGCTGCTAACACCTTGAGTTGACTCTTTCAGCAGAGATGTGACATTTTGCGTGGATTCTTTAAGAAGATCTGATACTGTAGTTGTGCATTTAGATTGTCCATTTAAATCTTTGTTATCAATATTGATTGCAAAAAGGATTGAATTTAAGCCTTAAAAAACAAGGGTAAAAAAAGTATAGATATTTAACAACGGGCACATAAGAATATTTTGCAGCTTTTGTAATATTATATTTATTGTACACCTCTCCAGCTTCAATTTAAGGTGCAATTGGTCTCTTAATTTGCTGACAATCATGAGACTATTATCATTTCTATTATTATTGTTATGTAATGTTTTTTCTTGACACCCTCTACTAGGTACCTCCCAGTTGGTTATACAAACCACTGCAAAACAAGAAATCCGGTTCAAAATTGAAAAAAGGAAACATTTAAAGAATAAAATTAATCTTTATTTTGGTCACATGTAAAAAGTGAGTTATTTCTATACAGTATATCATTTAAGTGTAAACTTTGAAGAAGTACATTTTTAAAAACAACTTGGATCCTTTTAGAGCCCAACTTTAAAGGTGTGGTTAACCTTTAAGTTAACTTGTTATAGAATGGCCAGTTCTAGGAAACTTTTCAGTTGGTCGTTTCAGCTTTCAAATGGGGGTCACTGACCCCATCTAAAAACACATGCTCTTTAAGGCTACATATTCATCGTTATCGCTACTTTTTATTACTCATCTTTCTTTTCAGACCTCTCCTATTCACATTCCAGTCTCCTGCTAGGGTAACTTGGACCATTGCAACAAGATTGGTTAAAATGCAAACTGGAGAGCTTCTGAATAAAAAGCTAAATAACTCAAAAACAACAAATAATAAAAAATGAAGACTAATTGAAAATTGTTTATCACTATCTTATTAAAAGTTAATCTAAAGGTGAACTTGTTGCGTTGTCAGATGCTGCCTATTCAAGTGAACAGGGGGTTACAATTTTCAGTACTTTTCAAGAAGTTCACAGTCTACCACTGTTACGTAGCATGGTTTTCAACAGAAAACACCGGGCACTGAGAGCACTGGCACATTTTAGTATGAAAGAGCAAACTTGGCTGAAAAATAGCAGTATTGGTGCTGTAAGGCATTTTTCATTCAAGTGTTTGCCATCATCCAAAATACAGTTTCTCTGCCAAGGCAAAACAACAGAAAGCTGTAACCTGCTTGCAAAGAAAAATAAACAATCATGCTGTATCCAAAACATTAGCTATCATTATATAATAAAAAAGAATACCAAACAAACTTGTGCTCCCTGCCCCAAAACTAAAGTGATGAAGAGGTGCAGAGGAGGCAGCAATCTGTAGCTATTTGTTATCTATAGCTGGACTATAACTGGAGAGAGTTGTGTTGTGCACATTGTCATTAAGAACACTTATATTTGAGGGCACACAAAGGCTTATAGTGAAATACAAAAAAAATGGTTTCAAGAAAATAACTTTTTACCAGCAGCCATGTTAGGAAGCATGCTAGAACGCTCCTCATCCAATAAAAACGACCAGTCTTCATAGAAGAAACTGAAATACAGATAACATGCATTTAGAACTTTTTTTTATTTATATAAACACAAACCATGTACACAGAAGTACAGTTCTTCTAGTCCTGATTTCCCCATTCATTCCATATTTGTCACACTGGAGAGTTTGTTTAAAAAGGCTATGTACCCCCTTTTTTTTTTTTTTTTTTTTTTTTTTTTTTTTTTTTTTTTTTTTTTTTTTTTTTTTTTTTTTAACAGTGAACAGTTCTTGTACTGAACATACTGTAGGCCTGTTGTTGTCATTACAATATGTCATTACAATATGAGGCCCATTTATCAAAGTCCGAATTTATCTTAATTTTTTTTAAAAATAACGCAGAGCAAATTCGCACAGGTTTTTTCTCCTTATTTATGAATACACTTTTCCAAACATTTTTTTTGCAGGAAAAAACCCAAAAAAAACTAATCAAATAAATTTTTAGTATTTTCCATCCGAAAACCATGAAATCTTCGCATTACTGCATGAAACCCAGTGAAGATTCTGACTTTTTCCATTTCTGAATTTCTCAATTTATGGGGGGGGGTTTCACAAAAAAATCAGATTTTATACAAAAAAAACACAATTTTTTTCAAGTTTTTGGCATTCGGAGAGTAAATATCCCCCTATATTTATTATTTTTACTTCTTGCAATAAGCATGAAAGCTAAACCACTTTTATTTAATACATTCCAGTTAGAAAATGAACCCCTTTCTTCTTGCTAGCCTGGCAAAATGTTACTAAAATAAATTACCAGTCAACAATATGATCAGCTTATTGCTCCAAAGCCTAAAGCTTATGGCACACAGTGCATTTTGTCCACTGTTGCTGCCTGGCAGAGAACAGTGGAGGATAAGAAAGCCCTGGCTTATACACATGGAGAAGTGACAAGCACACTTAAAGGGAAAACTTCACCCAAAAAATTATTCCAAATATTTTATCACAGAACAAAAATGGGAAGTCTTTAGAATGCTAAAAAATCCCCTGTAAGCAAGGAATTTCATTGCAAAGCAAAACCTTTTTGGTTCAATAGAAGTGTTGGTGTTGAGGTGAGTAAGAAAAGACATGCTTTTAAGGCTTTCAAGTTAGCTGGGACAGCCGAATCAGTTAGGTACAAGGAGGCCAATAAATCATGCAAAAAAAGCTATCAGGCAAGCTAAAATCAATGTGGGAAAGGATATTGCAGTAAGCAGTAAAAGAATCCAACATTTTTTTTAAAATATGTTAATAGTAAAAAAATTAAGGTGGAAGGGGTGGGACCATTAATATCAGAGGGGGTCAACTGGTTGATGAGAACAAGCAAAAAGCTCAGATTTTGAATGCATATTTTCGTCTGTCTACACAAATAAGGAACCAGCTAATGAAGGTTTCCTTATTAATAGTCCCAATTCTAGTAATATATCTAATGATGCATGGTTCACACAAGATAAAATTCACAAGAGACTAGAACATGTTAAGATAAACAAAGGTCCACGCCAGATTGTATTCATCCCAGGGTACTAAGCGAGCTTAGCTCTGTGATTGCCAAACCTCTTTAATTAATATTTCAGGATTCACTGAGGTCTGGCATGGTGCTGAGAGACTGGCAAATTGCTAATGTGGTGCCTCTATTCAAAAAGGGATCCAGTTCTCAGCATCAAAACTATAGGCCAGTTAGTCTGACATCGGTGGTAGGAAAGCTTTTCGAAGGGTTAATAAAGGATAAGATACTGGACTTCATAGCAAATAACAATACCATTAGTTTGTGCCAGCATGGTTTTATGTGTAATAGATCTTGCCAGACTAACTAATTAACTAATTTCTTTTTATGAAAAGGTAAGCAGGGACCTCGATTCTGGGATGGCAGTGGATGTGATTTACTTAGACTTTGCAAAAGCAGTTGATACAGTGCCACACAGAAGGTTATTGTTTAAATTAAGGAATGTTGGCCTGGAACATAGTATTTGTACCTGGGTAGAAAACTGGCTAAAAGATTACAGACTACAAAGAGTGTTGGTAAATGGAACATTTTCTAATTGAACCAGTGTTGTTAGTGGGGTACCGTAGGGCTCTGTACTGGGTCCCTTGCTTTTCAACTTGTTTATTAATGACCTGGAGGTGGGCTTTGAAAGTACTCTCTCTATTTTTGCAGATGATACAAAATACTTCCTATGCAGGATGCTGCTGAACCTATAGGTTCCATGCAGGATGCTGCCACTTTGCAGAGTGATTTGTCTAAGTTGGGAAACTAGAAGATGAGGTTCAATGTTGATAAATGCAAGGTTATGCACTTTGGCAAAAATAACCTAAATGCAAGTTATACACTAAATGGCAGTGTGTTGGGAGTTTCCTTAAATGAGAAGGATCTTGGGGTTTTTATAGATAAGTCTAATTCTGGGCTACTAAAGCCAATAAAGTTCTGTCTTGTAGCTACTAAAGCAAATAAAGTTCTGTCTTGCATAAAAAAGGGCATAAACTCAAGGGATAAAAACGTAATTATGCCTCTTTATAGATCCCTAGTAAGGCCTCATCTGGGGTATGCAGTGCAGTTTTGATCTCCAGTCTGTGCAGGTCCCCTCCAGCCAGGTTCCCTGGCACCATCTTCAACAGCAATGTCTCCTTCCGTCAGCGCTCCACTGCGCTTGTGCAGTAGGACGCATTTGCTGGTTTGTACTACTCCGCATGCGCCGAAAGTTCACGAAGTGCAATTGGCGAATATTATAGAATCCATTCTCTGAGACATATATGCAATAACAGGGGAAATCAGGAAAGGGGCCAATACTTTTTCACATCACTTTCTATTGATTGTCCTTGCTAAACAAATTAACTAGCAAGAACAAAGACTTGTTGACTTAAAAAGACGACTTAAAAAACCCCTACCCTACGTAGACCCCCTCCCTCCTCCCCCCCAGCCTAGCTGCCCCCCGGGGAAATTACTTTTTACTTACTTCCTCAGTGCAGATTCTGTCCTCGGGAGTTCATGGCAGCCATTTCTGGAAATATCTGTGACTTTCAGGGCATGCGCAGTTGTTCAGGACCGGAATATTACTCCAACTGTGCATCTGCTTCCAAAGTTTAACGAAGAAAAGAAGATGGCTGCTGTGATCTCCCAATAACATAATCTGCACCGAGGTGTAAGTAAAAATGTATGCATTTTCCCGGGAGAAAAGCTAGGCTGGGGGGGAGGGTCTACGTAGAGTATGGGGGGCGGGGTTTTTTTATGTTTCAGGTTGAATTCTCTTATAAGGAGTTCTAAACAATGAATATACTTAATACAACAAAACCACAGAGTTACCTAAGCCTGTTTGGATCACCAAGCAGCATATGTACATATCGCTCCAACGAATATTCATTTAGAGCACAGCGAAGCCAGGCGCGACCTCTCCCTATATCTGTTGTGATGGTTTTCAAAGAGTAGAACCGCTGAAGTTCATGTTTACTGAGAACTTCTTTTACATATAACCAGAATACAGGATCTAGAAAATAAAAACAAGGAACACGTGATCTGCAGAAAAAATTATACCAAGAAATGCATGTTTTCCTGGTTACCTGCAACCTGATCCGCAGAAAAAAAATGCAGAGAATAATACAAGTTTCCATGCAAAATTCCTGAAAAATGTGAAACAATTATACGTTTATAACTGTATGGGGACATAGTTGTAATATGCAAGTTAAACTATAATTAAAATTCAAATATATCTTCCAAGGACTGAAAATTAACTGGCCTAATAGTTTAATTATCTTGGCAGAATTAAAAATATGAGTATTTTAACATTAGTATTGACTTAGCCTGTCTATGGACACAGAACTATACAACTGAAATATATTTATAACTTTAGACAAAATAAAACTACAGGTAGAAAAAGGTGGATGAAATGGTTCACTGAGGTCATTCAGAACATAGGCAAGTACTTATGTAGTACAAACTAGGCTGGCTTCTCTAGAAAGGTCTGATACCTACACTATGGTGAGCTAAAAAAAAACAGTTACTTATTTGAGAAAACTATGGCAGTAATTTAGAGGGAGCAAGACTCACCTTGGCTTGCAGCCCAAAACAAAAGCATTCTTAATCCCCCTTTTAAAGCGCCTTTCGTGCCCAATTTAAGAATACCTGCCACTGTGCTCCATGATAATTTATTTACATGCAGCTTGTCTAGAATAATATCAAAACATCTTTGAATATAAGTTTTAACTTTTGCGGTTGTTTTGAAAGTGGGTTAACGATTCTTTGTTTTGTCCATCCGAAATAAGCCTAGTATAAACAAAATGATTTGTACACATCTATTAAAAAAAAAGCCTCTCCACTCTCTAATGTATTGTCTTATCCTGTGATTTAGGCATACACATAACTCCTCTTGCAACTCCTTAAACAAGAGTTCAATGCTTTCATTTTTGGTTTTAAGCCATTACTTTGTGTTGAACATGAGAAATATGTAAATACCGTGTGTTACTGTCTTTAAGTGGATTTCTTTTAGGATCCTTTAGCACACCACTCCTATTTGACCTGTCTGGTTCAAACATATTGCTCTTTTTTGCCTATTAATTTTTATGATTGCAACCAGTATTGCATAAATACTTTCCATAGTAACCAACTGAAAGCATTTTGGCTATGTCTGTAGGGTCAAAATGCCATACATAATTCATAAAATGCTAGAGCTTTCCATGGTCCTGAAGCTTTAAAATACTTGACTAGGCAGAAATACAGCACCGCAAGATGGCTTTACTTCATCCAAATAGACAATGAAGTTACAAGATGTAATGGTTCAAGTAGAAAAATATTTTTCAGGAAGTCACACTCAATGGCAAATGAAAATTTGAAATTCAATTTAAAGTATAAATATATATATATATATATATATATATATATATATATATATATATATAGAACCAACTGGCTCTCAACACAGACCAAGTTGGGTTGCTATAGGTGCCCGGATTGTGTTACGTGCAGATGTCTTCTCACTAGCCCGAACTTTCCTCATACTGGTAAAAGATACAAGATAACACATCGACTGAGCTCTATGTTTACCTAAATTGTCTATATCATCACCTGCCCATGTGGGCTATATTATGTGGGCAAAACAACCACCACTATGAGAGAAAGAATAAGTAATCACAGATCGGCCATCAGTAAAGCACTCAGAGAGGGCAAGGCCCTACAACCAGTTGCTAGACACTATCTAGAGAAAGGACACACATTACCCACTTTTAGGTGCATGGCAATTGACTTTCAACCCCCACTGGCAAGATGAGGCAACAGAGACCAAGCACGCCTTAGAAGGGAGTCAAAATGGATCTACAGATTGGACACAGTGACCCCACGTGGTCTAAATGAGACTTTACCCTTGGGATGCTTCATTTAGAATTTCTTATTGTTTATTTTCCTCCTTCTCCACATGAGCCTCTGTGTTTAACATCAGTATTGCCTTAGACTGTTGATTTGTGTAACAGGTTTTTCCTGTATATATGTTTTTAGCCACATTTTCCACCAATATTATCACTGAACTCACAATTTTTGACAGTTTAAATAGCCATTTCAGCCCTTGGTGCTACATGCTACTATATACCCAAAGGGTGGCAGGCGCACCCAGGGTTCTTTATTAAGAGGGTAGCAGGCGTACCCTCGATTAACCAGGAATTGAGACAGTACAGGGCGCTTCCCCTCAGTAGTGGCTTTTGGTCCTGGAATGTGGGTAAGGGTGAGCGAGTGACAGGGTGCAGGTTCCCCGACGAAGCCATTTTAGCGCTGTTATTGTGGAACACTCGAACCAATGTGTCAATTTGCAGTAACCCGCGGGTTTACCAACAAGCGTTACACAATGCCGCAGCGTTGCTAGGCATTGGCGTGCCTAGCTACAGATGAACACATGTGGGACCACCCCTTTTCACCACCCCTCCAAGCTCAATGAGCATTCCCCACCAATGCAGGACCTTGGACAGCTAGGCTAGCCACGCCCACACTATTGTCTGCTAGACTCCGGTCCCAGACACACCCACTTTACTGCCTCTGGTCGCATTATTATGTTGGCAACAATGTATTTGCTAAGTAGTAACATGTGGCTGAGCTGGTACACTGTCATCACTAAGATATACAATAGTATGAACAATGCTTTTCATTTTTTGAATCTATTTTAGCGATCTCACTGTAACTAGTTTGCCTAGCAACACACATTGGCGCCAAAATTGCGTGTTTAAATGTTTTTCCTGTGCACTATGCTGTTCTTTCCCTGAAGAAAGTTCCAATAGGAACTGAAACGTCGGACACAATAAACCCACCATTTATTTGAACCTTTTTGCCTGGATATGAATCCCTAGAGTGCTGTTATCTTCTATTACTCTGTTTATAATTCTCAACTAGCACCCGGGTTTGTTTCAGTTGGGTTCATGGAGTGCAGCAGAAGCTAAATATATACAATACAAACTCAAGAAATACATGAATATGCTAATGGGTCATTTGGCACAATCTTCCAGTGTTGGTTGAACCCTGAGAGCTAACATGTGGCTTCTTTATGAAGTTTTCTTTTAATTACAGGAACCCTCTGTCTAACTACTTATATTACTATGTAATATGTTTTTTGTCATGCCTATATACACTGGATGTTAAAATGTACAGTTAGTTGCCTTTCCTCTCAATTCTCTCTTGTGTAGCTTAAAAAATAGATACCATATGCAGATGGGATGCCTACACTTAGGAACCTCTCCCATTCATATCTGGTCTTTTAGCCAGTAGTATTGATACACGTGTAAGCACCATAACTATGTAATATGAAACAGTTTTAACTTCTCATGGAATGTCTAGTACATTAACCAATGACAAAATAAATTGTTTCTCAAACAACTTGTTAAAAATGCATGCAGCGGAACTGTCAAAACATAATTAAGCATATTGGCAATAATAACTGGTTACCTGTTTCTGTTTTACTTGCAAATCCTGCTGCCTGTTTGATTGCTGCTGCTGTTAGTGCTAATCCTCTGCTCCTTTTCAAGCCATGCTGCAACACAGCTTCAAACTGTGCACACAGACAAATAACTCTGCATTGAAACAAATCTTTAATTAAAGCACTGCATGCTGAGAGTTTTATAGGCATCTCCTTCAGGGAAGTAAAAAGTGTCAAAAAAGGCGGGATTGTGTCTTGCTGTGTGCTATCACTGACATGGCTTCTAAAGCCTATTAATTAGAGTTCATCCACCGTAAAGAAAAATATTTATATTCACGGAGCTCTTTACAGAATCTAGGTTAAGTTTTAAGTAAGCAAACGCTGAAACAGGTTTGCACATATTGCAGTTGGCAACAAATACAAAAGCAAGGCTTTTGTATGCTTACAAAGTATTGTCAAATAGGGCACTAAACAGACACCTGAAAGCACCAATATAATACTATAATAATAATGGAATCTCTACAGTGGCATTAGTACTACACTTGTCATAATTCACAATAATCTCTGCCCCAGAAAAGTTTACATTCTTATTTCTCATTCACATATCTGGGTCAATATTATTAAGAGTTAATTAACCTGCCTGTATATTTTTGGAGTGTGAGAAGCAACCAAAGCACCTTTATAAGATGCATGTCAACATGGAGAGAATATGCAGACTCCACTATGATTTTTTTAAAGGAAAACTATACCCCCCCCCCCGAACAATGTAGGTCTCTATAAAAAGATATTGCATAAAAAAGTCATATGTAAAACCCTGCTTCATGTAAATAAACCATTTTTATAATAATGTACCTTTTAGTAGTATGTGCCATTGGGTAATCATAAATAGAAAATTGCCATTTTAAAAAATAAGTACAGCCTCCTGGGATTGTATTATTCAACGGTGCACACAAACATACCAAACAACTATAAACTTAGGTCACATGAGCCAATTAACAGACAGAGTTGTGTCTTTTGCTTCCACACTTCTTCCTGTTACAGTTAGAGTTGAAATATTTCTTATCAGGTGGTCTCTGAGGCAGCAAACAGACCATCACAAAATGGTGGTTCAAGGCAAGAGATGTAAAAGGGCAATATTTACTTAAATATATATACCAGTTTGGTAAGATTCTTTAATATGTCACTTAATTTTTTTTTTTTTTTTTAAATTATAACTTTTTATTGAATATTTTAAGATATAGGAATGGTAAGGGGTACAGAAATAAGAGGGGAGGGGTAAGGGAATAATAAGGACATGTTTCTACACAGAAATAACATCATGTTTGATATATACGTGTAATATGTCACTTAATTTGATATAAATTATCTGTTGCTCAAGTATTCAGTTTCGGGGTATAGTTTTCCTTTAAGCAAAATAGAAATTTGATCTTGGCAAAACAATAATGATAAAAAAACAACTATAAATGTTAACAGTTCAATTGTAAGCTCTACATGGAAGGGGACCTCCTTTTTCTGTCTCTCTAACCTCAAGGAACTTAATGGGGTTAACTTTCAGGTTAACTTTTTTTTTTAACTTTTAGTATATTATAAAATGGCCAATTCTAAGCAACTTTTCAACTGGTCTTCATTATTTTTTTTTTTTATAGTTTATGAATTATTTGCCTTCTTCTCCTGACTCTTTCTAGCTTTAAAAGGGGAGTCACTGACCACACCTAAAAACAAATGCTCTGTAAAGCTACATATTTATAGTTATTTTATCCCTCATGTTTCTGTTCCAACCCTCCCCAATTAATATTTCATATTCTCATTCAAATCAATGCATGGTTGGGTAATTCGGACTCTAGCAACCAGATTGCTGACATGGAGACTGGAGAGCCGTTGAATAATAAGCGAAATAACTTAAGAACCACAAGTAATAAAAAATGAAAATCAGATGCAAATTGTCTCAGAATATCACTCCCTACATCAGACTAAAACTTTACTCAAAGGTGAATAACCCCTTTAAACACTATGTCCTTGTGCAAGCTCTGTGTACATTTATTGTATTTATTATGTTACTTGTTCTATGCGTGTGTACTGTGTATGTTACATGCATACAACTCTTTCATAATGTGCTTTAATAATACTTCTTAGTGAAGAAAATAACTCAAAATTTTCGATGTATATATACCCTGATGCTGCCATTTCAAACCAGGTCAATGTCCCTATCCCAATTTGAAGATACCGTGGTGCACTGGGTTTAGCCCAATAATTAAAAAAAACTGGGGTTTTGAGCAACAAACTACTTTTGCTCTAATCCCATTTATTTAAGTTATTTTAATGATAAATAAGGCAAAATCATGGATGGGAGTATGGTTGAGGTTTGTGTAATAAAATAAATTAGATTAAATTTGGATATTAGGAAATAACCCCCTTATCCTCTGCAATTTCTCTGTGTTTGTTTCTGTTTCTGCAGTTATAATAAATATGCTCATATCCTTGAGCCTACTATGGATATATTAAACATGAAGTACATTATTTAACATTTGGAGAAATGTTAGAAAGCAAATCCAAGTATCAAGAGATTCACAACATTTTTGACTAGGTACATGAGAACTGAAACAAGCACAGGAGACGCCTTCCCTCTCCTTCTACAACAGACCTGCGTAGAAAAATAGTACTGTACATGAATTTGCCAATAGGTAGCCAACTTACCTGCTATCAGAATCTGAAGCTATTTCCTTGCGCCCTCCAAATCGTATCTGGCACTGCAAAGAAGTGTAATGGAAAGTTACCACGTGCATTTCAAAAACATAAATGTGGTTATTGTTTTAGACTGCCTTTTTTTCCTTATAATCGTTCAGCGTTTTTTTACAAATCTATCCTCTCATATGATATAGAAATCTTCTATCCACGGGTTAATAATATGGTTTATAATATTATTTATAATAAGCCATATTCCTTTACTGCACTTAAAAAAAAAGACAATTTCAGCAAGATTAATCTCTCTGCTCTAGACAAGACTCTGGGGTTTATTTAACAGTGGGCAATTTGCACCTGGGCAGTAATCCATAGAAACCAATCAGTGATTAGCTTTTATCAGCCAGCTGCAGGTTGAACAGTGAAACAAACATCTGGGACTACTGCCGAGGTGCAAATTTGCCCACTTTTTATAAACAAGTCCCACTGGGAATAATCTAATGACAGTGAGCGTGGATACTGATCAGCCCTATCACTGAAATAACCAACTGCTTGTGTTCAATAGGTATTTTTGGATGTAAATGTATAAACATAAAACAGAGAGTTAGAATACTCGCATTATATGTCTTATACAAAAAAATGTACACAGATGCCTCAAAAAATCTGACCTGTTTTACTGCATCCAGCAACCTTTCCATCAGATACTGCCTTTTCCCATCATTATTCTGTGACCCTGAATCAAAAAGGATAAAGAAAAAATAATTTATAGTTCAATTCATTCTGATACAAAGTTTTCCTCAGTACCGGCAGCAGAAAACACATAAAAGTGCAGGTGGATCAGCAGGAAAAGGATCATTTTTTAAATGTTCTCTTAAACTAGTCAGTCCACCTTTGCCTCTGTGTAAATATCAAATAGAAATAGTTTATACACCAGTTCTGCTTGTTCTCAGTGAAAAAAAAAAATGTTCACTCTGATCGAGTGCAGCTGGCAATCTAAGTGATAAAAAAGGGTCATAACCTGAATGAACTACTAGTGTATTTTCTAGGGGAAGAGGAGTTGCTAAACAAGTCTCCATGCAGACTGTGTTCTGCTGCTAGTGACAGGGCTATATAAATCTTTTACTCCCGTGCTATCATAATAAGTATACTGATTTCCAACCCTGTTGACACAGCGAGCCACAATATACCATGCAGTTGTAGATAAAGCTACACAATTTATGGAACCCTTCAGCAAGCTGGTGCCATTAAAAATTCCTTTGAATCCCACAGGGCTCCAATTGGACCGTGCTATAGGCAAGTTAGCTACCAGAAAAACATTCCCCAATACTGTATTTTTGAAAAGGTACAAATTTTGTAAAAGCCATAAAAGGTGACCAGTAAAGGTCACCTACTATAGATGATCAGACCTGTAGCAATCTTTACACCTTTTACTGAATAACCCCATTTAGTATTACTGACAAGAAAAAGGGGCAATGGAAATGTTTCCAACTGACATCCTGATGCTCAGAAAAGCACAATACCGAGATCTTGTACTGAAAGACCCAAGGTAGTCATGTGCAGGTCAAGAAAAAAAAAAGACCTGCACCTTACCAGGAACACGCACATGACCCTAACCAGTCATTCACTCATATTTATAGAACTGTGCCCACCCTGACATCACAGAATGTGGTGGGGCATGCCCGCAGAATTATATAAAAAGGAGTGCGTCCAGCAAAAATGAGACACACTAAAGATCATGTCTTCTCTATACGGAACTTGACCCAAACCAACCTGACCTGTGGGTCCCGCGGGCTTCTGGTCAGCCCAATAACATCAATAATGCACAGCAGAAATGGCCATTTTGGGGCAGGTTTCTTCCACATTAAGGAAGTTATTATTATAGTTGTGTTCTTCCCGAAAAATTAAAAATGCAAAAAGCGTGAATCTAAAAAAACTCGAGCTTAAACCTGTCGAGGTCACTTAGAAGTCAACGGCAGTGGTCCTTTGAACCATTTGAAGATGTATTTAGCCTTCATGATTTTGGGGTGGGGGGGTTCTGTTATTTAAACTCAAAAACTCGATAAATTTGAGTTATTCAAGTTTTATTTTTTACTCATAACTTGAATGATTTGAGTATTCAAGTTTTCCCCCCTGATTGCATTGATTCAAGTTTTTTTTCATATATAAGCAAACATTCCCGTTGTAAATTTGTTTGAAGTAGAAAAAAACCTCACAAACTCAACCTTTGATAAATCACCCCCTAATTCAAGAACCTAAAAACCTGAAATCAGATTCAACCACCCTCTATTTCTGCCTGTTTAGGTCATGGGATTATTGCCTGAAAATCTAGGCGCATAAGTTTTTTCAAGATTCCAACAGACAGAACTTGGAGATGATTTCTGAAGATGATTTTAGTGTGGGAAACACAGGGAAGACAAAATGTCAGGAACTGGTACTTGAGCTACATGACAAATATGTAACATAGAAACAGAGGCCACTACAATACAATGGGACTTACTGACTATATTCTATTTACCAAATGTAATACTTGATGAATGATGGAATTTATTTGTAATGTTATGCCCCAAAACCCTCTCCCACCCATTCAAAGCCTGTATGTTGTTCTAACAACTGTTCACTGCTTTAATATGTCATTAATAGGATGGAATTCGAAAAAAAACTTATGGTAAGGAGAACTAATTCATACAGATGTTTTAATTAAGCCATATATATTTGTAAATTGACTTATGGAAAGGAGAACTAATTCATATAGATGTGTTAATTAAGCCATATATATTTCTAAAGTGCTATTCCAGGTGATATATGAATGTAAATATAATACTTTATTAGATTCCCTGTCCAATTTCAGCTCTGTTTCACTAGGACATTAAACATTTTACTAAGCTATTTTACTAAGCTGTCTCTGTCCAAATATTTATGGACCTAACTGTATAACTAAATCTCGCAAAAAATAAAATAAAATCAGTACTGCGATTTGGCCACGTGGGCTGCACGGTTGCCCAGTATTCATTATGTCTCCTTCTAAGTTTGATTACAGCCTGGGCACTTATACAAAATTAGTTTGTATATTATTCCCTTGTCTGTATGGCTTTCCTGTGGGTACTCCAGTTTCCTACCACAACTGCAAAAAATATACAGGAAAGTTAACTTGTGTGAATGAATGCAACAGGTTATTGCTCCACTGAGGTAGGCATTGAGGTTAAAAATCAACAGTATGTTAAAAATGCTATGCAAATTAGAAATCAATACACATGTAGGGACCCATAGGTTTCTATAGGCACCTATGGAGTTAATCCCTAACCTTAGTAGGTTTTCTGCTATTGGGTGTATAATTCCTTTATTTAATAAGGATTTTTATTGGACAAAGAGTGCAATAACCACTCCCTGCCACTAAGCTATATATGGTGTGCAGGGAGGGGCCTCTGCCTCTTTGGCCTGCTGGAACTTGAATCATCAGGATGGGCCACTGAGCCTGGGAGCAAGGAAGGCCCCAGTGAAACCAGCACCATAACAGGACCAGCCCTGTTAGGAGGACTTGAGTCGGGGACCAGGCAACCCCGTGAATGAGGTTATCTAGAAATCAAGGCAGAACTCTAATAGTCTCTCTAGAGAGAGAGAGATAGAGAGTCTATGTAGTTGAACAGTTCTATGTTCCTCCGAGGAGATATAGAAGGACTAGAACTCCTACAAGGCTTCCCCGTAAGTCTTTATCGTAGGGACATCAGTGTGTAGGGTGATAGGTTAGAGCAAAGCCTGCCTGCCCCTCAACTGATCCGGGGATTCTGTATCGCTGAGGACACACTTCTGGAAGGGTACATAAACCTTAGCCATACCCAGTAGGTGATCCTTGCCTGATAAATCTGCATCCAATACTCTTTGAGTATATATCAAACCTGACTGTTACTTGTGTGCTAAATAAACGTTCTACATTTTGTTTAAGAATCTCCTGGCGCCCATTATCTTTATTGTACAGGTCTGCCTGGGTATTGTAGTTATACTACCCCTTAAGGGATAGCTTCCACTTGGCGAAGGCCCTGCCCTGATGTGTAGATGTCGCAAATGTAACCCATGCTCTACTAAAAGCTGGACACCATACCTAATCTGGTTATATAGCCCAGAAAAGCGTTACACACAAATAAATAATAATAATAGTCTTAAATCAAAGACAATATTTGGTACATGCTTAGCCTTCCTGCAATCATCATTTTTTGTTTTTTCTCCTGAAAACAGCAAAGAATAACAAGTCACTAATAATAAACAAGAACCAAATTTACTTGATTTCTAGTTGCTACATAACGGGTTAACTTCTAGAACAAAAAACTAAAATCAACATAAGCCAGAGGTGGAAAAGAATCAGTGATGTGATAATATATTGTGCATAGTTCAGCTGAATCAGTTCATTTATGGATTACTTCCACGTTAACAATCTGCTACCTACATAAACAGATGCCAAATCTTTCCGGCAGTTGGTTAAAGGAGAACTAAACCCTAAAAATACATAGGGCTAAAAATGCCATAATTTATATACTGATCTTATTGCACCAGCCTAAAGTTCAGCTTGTCGATAGCAGCAATGATCCAGAACTTCAAACTTTCCACAGTGGGTCACCATCTTGGAAAGTCTGCGACACTCACATGCTCAGTGGGCTCTGAGCAGTTGTTGAGAAGCTAAGCTTAGGGGTTGTTGCAAAATAACAAGCAGAAAATGGGGTTGGCCTGCAATATAAGCTGATGCTACAGGGCTGATTATTAAATTCTTTTGCTAGTTGCATTGGTTTATGTGCTGCAGTCTGTGACATTTCTATGCTATGTGTACTGTATATTGTGGGTCCCTAAGCTCAGTAAGTGACAGCAGCACAGAGCATGTGCAGTGAATCAGCAGAAAAGAAGATGGGGAGCTACTGGAGCATCTTTGGAGACGCAGATATTCCCTGGTAAAGGGCTATGGTTGCCTTGGGCTGGTACAGAAGCCCAAAACATAATGTACAATATTTCTACCTTACTTCTTTAGTTTAACTTTCCTTGTCCTTTAAATGTGGATTCTGCATTAGAACCTGAATAACCTACCATTTATTGCTACCATCATCCATAATATAAAATGCTTATTTTATTAGGACAACATGGCTGCACAGTTTTAAAAGATACAAAATGAGTTGTTTGCTTAGTATCAGTAGAAGGTAAACTTCTAGTTAAAAACTGAAAATTTCAAGTAAAAGATGAAAGGATGATTTCCCTTTTTTCCAGTGGATAGGCTTTTTGGCCTGTTCTTATTAGCATAATGAAGGGAAATGCTACTAGAACAGTGTATATTTTATTTTTCAGAGCAATGAAACAGCATGTACTAGTAATACTCTCACCATACTGTAACCCTACTAAAAACTCTGCTTTGATGAGGACAGGCGCACTCATAGGGGCAGATTTACTAAATTCACATGAAGGATTCGAAGTTCGATCGAATTTTCAAAAAGATTCGAATATTCAAATGTTTTTGAAGACCACTTCGACCAAAGAATTTTGAATATTCGATCGAATCGAATGATTTGAATAATTCGAATAGAAATCTATTTGACTATTCGACAGTCAAAGTACTTCCTCTTTAAATTTTTATTCACCAGATCAAAGCTACCGAATTGGGTTTGGTTATTTTTGATTGAATAAAAATATTTGATTGAATGGTTAAAATCGTTCGAATAGGTCCATTCGAACGGTTTTATCGATCAAATATTTGCTATTCGATCGTTCGACCAATCAAACTGCGATAAAATCCTTAGAATTCGAGTATCAAATCTAATCTATTCACATGGTCGAATTTGAGGGTTTTCTAACCCTCGAATTGACCAATAGTAAATCTGCCCCATATTGTCATGTGAAAGGGGCGGGAACAGGGCCGGGCCAAGGTAGTTTGGCACCCTAGGCAAGAGGTTCAATCAGCACCCCCCCACCCCCGGGGGGGTGACCATTTCCCACCTATTCACTTTTTCTTAAATAAAGAAACCTTATAACACATTAATGAATCAAACTGTACGTGCGCCAGCCAGCAGCACCCAAAAAATTGCTCCCAATCTGTGCCTGTGCCAGCAGCACCCAAAATATTGCTCCCAATCTATACCTGTGTCAGCCTGCCAAAATATTGTCCGAAATCTGTATCTGTGCCACCAGCCATTGCCACCAAGTCTGTATCTGTGCCACCAGCCATTGCCCCCCCAAGTCTGTACTTGTGCCACCAGCTGGCCACCTAACTCTGTAACTGTGCCACCAGCTTTGCCCCATAAGTCTGTACCTGTGCCACAAGTCTGTACCAGCCATTGCCCCCCAAGTCTGTACCAGCCATTGCCCCCCAAGTCTGTACCTGTGCCACCAGCCTTTGCCAGAGCAGCAGCAAAAATATTGCCCTAGATCTGTGCCAGGCAAAGGGCAAGTAAGAGGGAGGTGGGGACTGAAGTAGAGCAGAACGCTGCTGCTGGAGACAGGGGCGAAGTTAAAACTTAAAGAATAAAAAAAAAACATTATTTCCCTTCTAAAGTGCCCCCCCCCCCATGACTGCGCCCTAGGTGGCTGCCTACTCTGCCTACCCCTAGTTCCGGCCCTGGGTGGGAAGCAATGAACCTAGGGCTATTCCAAAGGACATTAGTGCAAATAGCTGCTACATTGTTAATGCCTACTGGCCAGTCTCCTGTGTCACAGTAGGCTAGGATCCCCATGACTGTCTCAGTACATAACTTCTATAATATACATATGTTTAAGCTTGCAATATTTACGAGAGGCTAACCTGGAAATCTGTTTCAATGCATCTATGTCTATGGACTTAGTGAAAACAGTTGGCATGAAATGATGTTGTAATTGTTTAGCTTTTATCTCTGCCACAGTATAATAAAGCCAGCAACCTGGCACTAGACATAAAATTAAATTATATGTAAGCGAGAAACATGGTTACTTCGGAAATAGCAAGCATAAAGGAAAATGTGTCTCATTTTGGCATTCCAGTTGTAACTCCTGGCTTCAGATCATGTTCAAAATACAGAGAAGCAGTACTGTACAAGAGCCTGGACATAACATTGGCCTCACGATAACTGCAGATGCATTGCAATAACAACTCTTGGCAACAGTACACACCACAAAATGAGAACCGTTACTGTGTAACAGCCTGGACATTACATTGGCATCACAATGACTACAGGGAATTCATTTTATACCTTCACTTTTCACAATGATTTGCAAAGGAAATTGATGTCCTATACCTCAGGAATTCAATTGCTGGACTCTTTCCTGTTCAAAACTAAATTCCTGTTCAGACTGTTGAAAACTAAATTCAACCTTACTATCCTATTTAATGATGCCATTTACATGATATTTGCGAACATTTGCGAAGTCCTGAAGAGGCGGAAAGACCCAAAGTACCGAAAGGAGCCGACATTGAAGTCCTGAAGCCACGAGTTCAATTCTACTGACACCAACGTGGGTTTTTTTTTGTTTTTAAATCCCCTGGCCACCAATTTTTTTATTTTAATACTCTATAGG
>CM044447.1:100668149-100704323 GCA_024363595.1 Xenopus borealis
CCCCCCCCCCCACCCCCATTATTAGTACAAACTGTGCTCTCTGCAATAGAAAAGCCAAAATTCTGTTTTGAAAATTAGAATTTGTGCTCTTGAAGCTACCAAGAACAGCTTTTTTTGTCCGAAGCTTGATTGTACAGTTCACTTTGTTTATTGTATAAGCATTTGTGCAACAAGGGAACAGGATTCAGTGGAGGCTAGCATCACCAATTAATCTTTAGCTGCCTACACATGGGCTTTATGTGCTTGCTAGGCAAATAGTTAAAGGGATTCTGTCATTATTTTTATGATGTAGTTTTTTATTTCTAAATTACACTGTTTACAGTTGGCAGCTTATTGGGCCATGTTTGGGGCCTTCCGACAGGTTGCTCTGATCGATAGCTAGCTGAAATATCTACCAGATCTCAATCGGGCAGGTTTAAAAATCCCAGATCACTGCTGAATCTGTGCGTGTATGCTGTTCTGAGATCTGATCACCCGTTTTGGATGCATTATGATCCGATCATTGGGCCCTAGGACCCAAGGGCCCGATATCGCCCACTTCAATGTGTCTTTTTAGATGTTAGACATGTTGTGCCATAATTTTAGTACAAAAAAGGCAAACAAAGAGGGAAGCAGCATATGATCTTAGTTTTATCTGCTACATTACCCATCAAACTTGAGTTATGAGTTTGCTACAAAAGTGCTATTTAAAAATGAAACGAAGAAATAACTGAAGCGAAAAGCTATGCAAAGTGCAACGTGTGGTTAGTGAAACCAACATGAACAAAGCCAATGGAAATTTACAGAATACTCTGTTATTTAGAAAGTTCCAATCATTTCATATTTGTATTTTATACATATGTATAAAGACATAGAGGGAGATGTTAAATTAGCACTTCATAGTTATGTATCAGAATATCTTTATATGTGAAATAGCACTTGTCTGATAATTGCACCATGAATATATATTTATATATAAAGCTTCTGAGATGGAGGCCCCCCTTAGATCTCCAGCTTCTTTTCTGTTGATTAAAGGTGGCCATACACAATAAGATCTGCTCGTTTGATGAGGGTGACATCAGATTACAATGAAGATAATCTGCGCCGATGGGATTAGGACAGCATCGACTATCTGATGCGGTCCATGATCGTCAGAAAAATCAAACCTCCCCAATCAATATCTTGCCAGATTACGGAGACCCGACAGACTCACCCATCTTCTTTTCTGCTGATTTAAGGTGGCCATACACAATAAGATCTGCTCATTTGGGGATGTCGCCAAATGAGCAGATATGTCCACCAACAGCAGGGCGATATCAGATTGCAACATAGCGAATAGATGCCAATGGGAGGACCGCATCAATTAGTTGTGCTAAGCACCACCGTGTTGTCTCTATTACCTTTTCTACTAAATAACCCTGAATGTGATTGTAATTTCAAGGTTCCCACAGCTGGTTGAGTCTTGCACCAAAATCACACTAATGCCATTTTAACTTGCATGCCATAAATGATGCTACCCCCACTCTGAAAACGTTACATAAAACATTTACCCAATTTTCAAACCAGCAATTGCATATATGGTGGCAGGCACAACTCCCTGTGTTGCTGCAGTTACACTGGAATTTTGGGAAAAATAAATAATTGGCAAAACAACTTGATAAATTTCCATCCAAAAATTGCCCATTGCACACTACATTGCATTCATAAATGTTTACTACAATGAACTATATATACAGTATATTAGACCTTGTTTGCCATCTGAAGGAATAAAGTTAGTCAAACATTTATGAAGCTATACATACAAAGGTGGATTTGTTGGTGGGATGCATATAAAGCCATACAAACATTTATAAGGGAGCGTTTTGACTATATAGATATAGTTTCATAAGTAGGTTTTATACTCAGTAGTAGAAATATGAAATATGAATACTGACTAAGGGTTTTAATAAGGAGTGAAATAGTTTTTTACAGACTGTAAGGTTACTGATATTACCAGAGGAGTGAAATAGTTTTTTACAGACTGCAAGGTTACTGGTATTAACATAGAAATAGAGCTTGACAGTATAAAAAAAGACTGTACTGAGTAGGTGTAAGGAATTATCCCTCTGCTGGTTTTGAACCTGGGACCTCTTGTAATCTAGCCTGTTCCCTTGCCTTTCCCCTATTCTGGCAGGGCTCACCTTGTATTGTGGTCCCTATGGTTAGCCCTGGTTCGTCTGATTAATTCAGCTGCTCTGCACTAACTGGCAGATGTAGCCTATTCCCTAGTTAACTCCCAGCAGAGGGCCCTTAATTAAAGCATGAGCAGACCTCCCCCCAGTTGCCAGTTCATAGTTCTACATTCTGCTGGCCACCCGGTTCTATGCTCCTAGTGTCAGTTGACTCTGTTCTTGGATATCTACCCTGCTGTTATGTCTGGTCCTTGTTCCTGCTTTCTGTTTTTGGACTTTGTTTTATCTTGATCTCCCGAGCCAGTAAATTGCTTTATGTTCTGTTTGACAATAAACTTTCTGTAAGCATCTAATCCAGTCTACTCCCTCTAATTACCCTTTAAATATTAACCCAGTGGCCCTTCTGGTTGTTTCTGTGTGGGATTTGGGCCACTGAGCATGACAGTAGGACCTTTCATCTTGTCTTTCAATGAAATGAAATTCAGTTAGTAAGTAATACATAAGCATTTGGAAGCACAAAATTCAATAGGTTTGTTCTAAAGCAGTGATCCCCAACCAGTGGCTCGCAAGCAAAATGTTGAGCACCAACCTCTTGGATGTTGTTCCCAGTGGCCTCAAAGCAGATGATTATTTTTTAATTCCTGGTTTGAAGGCAAGTTTTGATTGAATAAAATCCAGGTGTACTGCCAAACAGAACCTCCTGTAGGCTGCCAGTCCATATAGATTGTGCCAAGTAACACATGTTAGGCACCCCCAGGAACTTCTCTTGCACTGGTGCTGCTCCCCAACTCTTTTTAAATGTGACTCATAGGTTAAAAGGCTTGGGGACCCACGTTCTAAAGTATTCACAATTCCAGAACATACATCTGCCTCTCCCAGGCCACACATTAAATTGCTAAAACAGCTGTCAGTAGACTATTTGCTGACCTGTTAATGTTCTCAAGACCTATAGTTGGGCAGGTCTGTACTGTTCACTTGTGAAATGTTCACAAAGACAAAGAGCTAAAATCAAGCTTGTATAATAATCACCCCAAACTACATGGGTCATCAAAATACAGAAATAAGTTGGTGATAACCATCTTGGATCTTGCTTATGGCATGCAAAACCAACTGATTCAAATAAATATAGCCTACAATTACATTGTTCTAAATTGCACAATTCTGTAGATTCTGTTTTGGCTTTATATGCTAACATTTGCCTTTATTGTAAATGTACATCCAGGTGCAAAACTTTTTATAATAACTGAGCTAAATATCATCTCTTGATACAGTATTAGCTTCCCCTTTAGCACCTTATAGACTAAAGATATACTGTTATATTCTCTTCACGTGACTATTTTCTCCATCCAGAATAGGAAAGTGTGTTTGTTCCATTTCCACAAAAGCATCGCCCCCCACACCTGCCTCTGTAGCAAAACAAGCAGATGTTTTTGTGGTTACAAGAATAGCAGCTCCTTCCTCTATAGCCGGCAAAGGAAAGACATAGTCAGATAAAGCCCTGTCATAAATATCACACACGTGATCTTCCACTACCTCACTGTACCACTTAGGCAATGAGAGTTTGTTGTTGGACTTGGCCTCCTGGATTGCTTCTTTTATCCTGTATTTAGCATCATTATTATTGTTGCCTTTTTCCTCTGTGACAGAATCTGCAAATTTAATTGAGATGATCCGTTAAGGTGTAGAAAACAGAAAAGCACAGTTTTTAGAGCAACATTTATGTCTAAGATATATGTATTTTATATATTATTGTTCAGCAAAATCTAGCAAGCATACCTTTTTTTCAACATGAATGCTAAAATGCAGACAAAAGAGAGAGAAAAATCTATACCTAAATATTTGCAAACATTAAGAAACATACAGCTAGCCTAAGCTGTATGTATAATTAGTTTTTTTCATCTGTTGAATTACATTCTCAAATCTTTTGATGTAGTATTACTGCTCCCTGGGGCTGTATACATTTGCACAGCAATCTATAATATTAAATTGTTATTCTGAAATAATAAATGTCCATAGCTTCAGAACTGTGCTTGACATGTGTAAATATGTAGCAAGCCTTTGAATTCCGTCTCGGTGTAGAAACATGTGCCTTTCTACACTTTCCATTTACTAAAGACTGACATATTAAAAGATACATTGATTATCAATCAGAATTTGTTCCAGAGAAGGATGGTTATGATAACATTAGGAAGTTATTTAATGTTTAATTAGGAAGTTGTATAATGCAGGCTCCCCAATCAGATGTCTCTTCTATGCTCCTATCTCTTGACCTAGAAAAGATATATGATTCAGTGGACTGGGATTACCTATTTCATATCATTAAAGGACCAGTAACATCAAAAAATGAAATTGTTTTAAAGTAATAAAAATATAATGCAGTGTTGCCCCGCACTGGTAAAACTGCAGTGTTTGCTTCAGAAGCACTACTATTGTTTATATAAATAAGCTGTTGTGTAGCCATGGGAGCATCCATTTAAAGGAGAAAGGACCCCATGTTATTAAAAGGCTTTCATATACTTTTTAGCTAGAAGCAGAAATGTCTGTACTAGCAAATATACAGAACGTTTTAACCAATAGTCTGCTTTTCTAGCTCCAAAATCACTAATAACTATATGTCTAGTATATTCTACAGCTTACAGATATAGTACAGTTATTGTATAAGTACTTTGGAATTTTCACTGACTATTCACAAGCGTTGAGCCCTGACTTTTATAAAGGCATTTTCCAAATCTCCCTCAGGGAAGATGTAATCATTGGAAAGTGTAGGGACCCTGGGTTTAAGGTAAAACAACTCAGTCAGTTCCCCTTTATATTTCGACACGTAAGGGTCATTTAGTATACCCAGGCAGCTATGTCCCTTTTCCTGGGTCCATATTAGTTCAAGGGTATTGTCCCCTAGGTGGCAGTAGTTTAAAGTATAAAAGAACCATGTTCTCAGGGACTGTCCTGGGACCTTGCCTCACTGGGAGGCAGTACAGGTCCAGGCTTGCCGGTGGAAAAGTAGATATGAGCAATTTAGTGACAGTGAATATTGTAATAGTCACTCTAGGAGTGAGAGTACAGGGTAGCTAGTGAGCAGCTTCCGCTCCAACAAGAAGTAGTGGGGTGAGGACCCAATGGTGTGTAAACCATACCTCCCAACTGTCCCTTTTTCAGAGGGACAGTCCCCCTCTTTTGACAGCCCAACCTGCAGTCCCTCATTTGTATTGGAAAGTCCCTCTTTTTTCTGCACTGAATAGCCAGAGAAATTGGCTTTTGGTAGCGATCCCAGAACAGCTAACAGGTGCAGATAATACAATTTGTACTATTTTGAGATAAGAAAATAAGTAATTGTAACAGTTTAGATAAGGAGAAATATTTTCAAACTTTCATAACCTGTCAAATAAATGAACATGGTAATTAGGATCGGTCGCCTCACAAAGGGGCGTTTTTGCTGTGCTACGTGCTAAATTAGTTTTTGTCCCTCTTTTTACTTCCAAAATTTTGGGAGGTATGTGTAAACCACTAGAGCAGGGACTACAGTGGGTGAGTTGAGGACCAGATAGGGTACCAAGACCCCAGGCTGAATACAGTGGGTGAGGTGAGGACTAGATCGGGTGCCAAGATACAAGACCCCAGGCTGAGAAACCCGACCCCTAGCTTTTGTTAAATAAACAGGTTATTTTGCTGCAAGAGTCACCTCTCTGATTGGATCTGTCACGGTCAGCACCCTAAAACCAGAACCAATGCTAAGCCCTGTTCTCGGCTCTTGCTTCTGCCTCTAACAGCCGCCTTTCACCTCGGGAAGGGCCCTCGGCTAATCGGATGCCGCCAGGTCTTATTAAAGGAATAGGAAAGAGCAAGCAGAGCTAGTGAACATAGGCTCTATGATCTAAAGCTGTTTTATTCCACTCTAATCAAAATAAATTTGACTGGTGAAGGTAAGAATATTAATCCACAAAAACACATGTTGCTTAGGTATGTTGGATCACAATGGTTTCCGTCTGAAGATTTATTTACAAAGACCCCCCCCCCCAGCTGCAAGAGCATATATATATATATTCAAATTCATAGTGCATTACTGACAGCAGAACAGGTAGAAAAATGCAAAAAACATGTAATCTTGCACCTATTTTTTAGCTTTGCTTATCTGTAAATGGGGCCCCTGTTCTTTCCTCTATTTACCTCCCTGTTTGAACTTTTGCATGCAAGGACTATTCATTATCTCATATTTTTACCCCGTACAACTAAAGGCCTGGAGGGCACATAAAGGCTTAGATACAACTATGGCAGTGGTTCTCAACCTTCCTAATGCTGCGACCCTTTAATACAGTTCCTCATGTTGTGGTGACCCCCAAACATAAAATATTAAAATATTTTCATTGCCAACCCAGAGCAGATTGTTTGGAAAGTACAGGAGACGTTGAGGCTGCATAAAGGTTTGTTTTCTGTGCGTAGTGTGGCAAAAATTTTTTTGCCACACCCCAATTACCATGTTAATTTTACAAATGTTAAATAGGCAGGGAGAGCTATATGGCAGTCCCTACTAAGGGGATATAGAAAATTGTAGTGCAACTGGCTTCCCTACACAGGTTACTGAACTACAACTCTCAGAACCAACAACCGGAGAGCTACAACCTTGCCCTAGGGCTAGTGGGGAGAGAGATGAACCAGCTCCTGGAACCCCTTAAGTGACCCCCATGAAAGGGTCGTTCGACCCCCAAAGGGGTCCCGACCCCCAGGTTGAGAACCACTGAACTATGGGCAAAGTACTCAAAGTGCATACTAAAGGACAGAAAGTAAGAGTGTGCCCCTATATTACATGATATTCAATATGTGCTTTTTAACCCCTTTTTGCATTTTGCTGTCATGGATCCTTTATTGTATCTAGTACTGCATCACTCAGGCAAAGATGAACCCATACTGTAAAAACACCATTTAGATATTCACAGTTAAGTGATCAAATTAAAAACACCCCATTCAGCTGTCACTAAACTACAGTGTCCGTTGTAGTCACACAGCAATACTGACTACTGAATCACATGCAGACTCTGGGTCATAAGACCACTACAGTTTATATGATATACAAACCCCATGAGGATGATAGAGATCAAGATTCTAACTGGCAGCCCCTGACAGAGCCTGCAGCAAGTTCATATTTGTAAGACTAATAACACAAAGTATAGTTTATATTTAAAGAGGAATTGATTTAGACACTTTCCCTGCATGTGTCAGTATCACGTTAACGTGTGGCATTTTTAGTTACTTCAGTTTACATTCTGCAGTTCATTACCCATTAGTACTAACACGGTTTGGAAGCTACTAAACGAAACCAGCATTTGTTTAAGTGAAGCTGAGAACAGGTGTGCAGAGAATACATGAATTGGGCTAGGGAGGCCTAAACAGTTTCAGTTGAGATAAAATTAAATCATATTGTCTCCTCCATCTGAGAAAGCAATAATTAGCAAAACAAGCTCTTTTTTTTAATCTATAGTAAAATTTTAATGTATCTTTCGTTCTCCTTCCTGAAGATTATAAATAATAGTATGTTCTGAAGAATATATGCACGCATTAGAAAATACTATTCTTTTCCCCCATCTGGCAGGGAAACAAGGACACATCTCCAAAATAATGTCCCCACTCCAGGGGAAAACAATAGTATTTTCTGAAGAATATCTGCATGCATTTGAAAATACTATTGATTCCCCCATCTGACAGGGAAATAATGTTTTGGTGAAAAGTATCTTTTATAAACAAATTACTGTTATGTAAGATGAAATGTAGCATGTAATTTATGTAGAAATAACCTTTACCTGAAAAAAGTGAAATGAATCTGAATATGCTGTTAAGGAATCTAGCTTCACACATCTATTTATTTTAGGTTTCATGATGCTTAGTTGTAATTTGAAAAAATATGCAGGTCTTAGCATTTTTAATAGGGACAAATCACTTCCACTGGTGCATACCAAATGGCTTCCTAAAATGTAATTATTAAAGAAGTCCAATCTTCCAGAACAAGAAGCATAATTTATAAAGTTGTACGGAAATGGCATTCAAATACACAAAATATCGGCAAGTAAAAGCAGTCAAGGTCCTACAGAAGTCAACGGGAGCTGGGCTGATCCTACGGGACCTTGTTTTAGCCCTTCAGACTTTTATGTAGAAGCTTTTTCTATGTATTTTTTTTATAATGCCATCAGTTAGTCACTTGACTATTTGAATAAAGCTATGCCTATTGGGTACAGCTTTCTCACAATACCTGGCTTTCTTTAATGTGCAAAAGCAAAGGCAAAAGCCTGAGCTCAATGAATTTTGAAATTAACTCCATGTGCTTAGTATTATAACAGGTTATTGTATGACATTGCCCTATATCAATGTGCAAAGGCAAAAGCCTGAGCTCAGTGAATTCTGAAATCAACTCCACGTGCTTAGTATTATAACAGGTTATTGTATGACATGGCCCTATAACTTATACTTCAGGTATGATAAAAAAAAATTCTTATTTACCTCAATGAGTATCTCTTGATTTTTTTATCTGCTTTGTAAGCGCAATGGTTATCAAGGCTATAGCTGATATTAAAGCTATTTAAAAAATTATTAAAATCCAAACTATCCAGTTTGAATCCTTCACAAGTATTATAACAGGTTATTGTGCGAAATGGCCCTATTTAAACTATATAACCTATACATTAGGTATGATAAAAATTTTACTTATTTACCTCGATGAGCTGTTGTATGTCTTGATTTTTTCATCTGCTTTGTAAGTGCAATGATTATCAAGGCTGTAGCTGGTATCAAAGCTAGTAAAAAAATTATTAAAATCCAAAATAACCAGTTTGAATCCTTCGCAGGTACAGTCACAGTTGTAATGATACCTATAAAGTGGTGTTAAATATTTTAAAGAATATTATAGGTCATTAATAAATTACCATACAGTATTAATATAACACATGCACAAAAAGGGGAACTAAACCCTAAAAATGAATATCCACAAATGCCATATTTTACATACTGAACTTACTGCATCAGCCTAAAGTTTCAGCTTCTCAATAGCAGCAATGATCCAGGATTTCAAATTTGTCACAGGGGGTCATATGCTCAGTGGGCTCTGAGCAGCTGTTGAGAAGCTAAGCTTAGGGGTTGTCACTAATCATTAAGCAGAAAATGAGGTTGGATTGTAAGGGCTCCTACACACGGGCGTTTTTACCTGCGCTCCCCTGCGTTGCGTTTTGCTGCGTTCAAACGCAGGGGAGCGTAGGTATAGACGCACTCAATTATTTTCAATGGGGCTGTACTCACATGAACGCATGTAAGCGCCGAACGCAGGAAAAATGCAGCATGTTGCGTCTGAACCTGCGTTCGACGCTTACACGCGTCTCGTGAGTACAACCTCATTGAAAAGAATGAGGTGCGTCTAGACCTGCACTCCCCTGCTGCTGAACGCAGCCAAACACAACGCAGGGGAGCGCAGGTCCAAAACGCCCGTGTGTAGGAGCCCTTATATAAGCTGATGCTACAGGGCTGATTATGATGCTAATTGCACTGGTTTCTGTGGTGTAGTAATTATCTGTATTAATAATTAATCAGCCTTATATTGTGACATTTCTATTCTATGTGTACTGTATATTGTGAGTAGGTCCCTAAGCTCAGTAAATGACAGCAGCACAGAGCATATGAATCAGTGAATCAGCAGAAAAGAAGATGGGGAGCTACAGGGGCATCTTTGGAGACAAAAACATAATATACAACATTTCTAGCCCACTTCTATAGTTAGGTTTTAGTTCTCCTTTAACTGATTGAAGGGCATGGAATTATGTTTTTTATTTTGTGTTGCTCTCTTCTGGAGCACTTTTATTTAGTAATAAATATTTGTCTTTATAAGTACACTCATAAGACACTCATAATCCAGGGCAGTCTAAGATCCCTTTAAAATATTTATTACAAATGCTCTCATTTGAGGCAATGAGAAAATCAATAAGTGCCCTTGTACATAAATCTTAAAGGGATACTGTCATGGGAAAAAAGGTTTTTTTTCAAAATGAATCAGTTAATAGTGATGCTCCAGCAGAATTCTGCATTGAAATCCATTTCTCAAAAGAGCAAACAGATTTTTTAATATTTCATTTTGAAATCTGACATGGGGCTAGACATATTGTCAATTTCCCAGCTGCCCCAAGTAATTTCTATGGGATTTTTTTAAAAGTATTTATCGATGGGTGAAAGTGAAAGTTCACCCTTTGATCAAAAAAGCCTTTAAAAATGCCTTAGAAACAAACGGAAAGAGGTGGAATTTCACTATAGCGACTATGGTGATCTCTAACTTCATTCTCTGATAAATATACATCATTGACTTTGCATGTAGCTGGTTCTCATGGCCCATGAATTTCTTTGTATTTAGCTAAATTATGTCATCATAAGAAAGTCGCGCCCTCAGATACACATAGAGACTAATGTTACTTACTGCCTGCACAGTAGCTTCGACATGGAATCGGCTGTATTTTTGTACATCTCAGAAGACAGGACTGACAAGACTGTAGCAAAGAGTCATAATACTCATTTGTTAAGCAACGGCTTGCCATTTCGAACAGCACCCTCAATTCAGAAACTGTATCAATGTTCAGGGTGTCCTATGATGCAAATAATGCAGATGATAGAAAGGGTGCCTTTGCATTCAGTGAAGTTAGTTTTTTCTACCACCTCTCACAGCCGGTGGGGTTTCACCAGAAGATGATATATTTGAATAATTTCTGACGATAGATCTCAACAAACTTTGAGAATACACAAGGGACACAAGGTGACTTGAAAAAAAAAGTTATTGTACATTTGTACTGAGGATAACTCACTGGGGAGAGAACTTGATATATTTCCCAAGTCTGTCATCTAAAAGTAAACATTCAGAGGCAAATAAATGTGGCGTGTGGTGAAATAAATAACGAAGGTTAAGGTGACTAAGAAAGCAAAATGTTATATACTACCAGTTATAGGTACTTATGATGGTATATTAACATTTAATACAATATTAATCCACGTAACTGCAGTGAATACATGTGTTTTATGAACAGTCTTCATTATTTTTTTTTACTTTAATATTTTGTTTGTAAGATCAAGGAATGGCATTTAAAGGCAACTTGTCACCCTAAGAAATTATGTGGACACTAGTGTTGTGCAGGTCGGGTTTTACCCAACCAGCACCCTACTTCCCTCCACTCGTTCCCAACAGCGCCCAACTTTCAGCTTCCTTTTATAGACCTGTGTTACCCCGCCAATGACATCACAAAAGAGACGGGGCAAGCAGACGCGCATCTATAAAAAAGGAAGCCATAACTAGGAAGCCAGCAGTGTAAGGGGGTGCGAAGTCGGCCTGAACCCACCCAAACCATGGGTAAACTGTGTGTATTGGGTTGGCCCACATATCAATAGTGGACACTGTTGTAAAGGCAAGTTTTGTGTCTATTATCGAGTTCCCTTAAGTTTATTACATAAAAATTTTACAGAGCAAAGTGTTGGCTATACATTCTTTCAGCATTTCTGTAAGATTGAGTGTGCTTTATTAATATAATGCAAATACTGGAACAGATACAGAAGAACATGAAAGAAGAAAGATGAGATTTTAGAATAATTACTTTTCCATTGTGTCAGTATTGTGTGAGCATTTTTATTAACACCTATCAATTACTCAGTCATGTACAAAAGTAAATTAATTGATGAAGCATAATCCCTCATATCTTCTGTAAAAGATAAAACAACTAAGTCAAAACCATAGCAGGGTTAAATCTCTAACACATTTAGATTAGCTTGTATGTGCTAGGGAACATAATTAGGTCATTTGCAAGAATAGTCTTCTGCTATATAATTATCATAATTATTCCTTACTCACTTTAATCCCAAGATTAATACTGTGTGATGTTTGTTAAATGTTTTGTTGGTTTTATTTGAGGAAGATGATTTTTACTCAGGATGTTTAGTTATTCACAGCTCTGCGAAGTTATAGTGTTATGAAACAGTGAATACCCAGATAGAAACTACTTGCAAGATGTATAATATAACATGAATGAAATAAGAGAAACATTTAGAATATTTTTTTGTGGGAACTGAATCAGTTGCCATGCAGTAAACACAAGTTGCTTAACTTATCTGACAATAACCACATTACATGAAAAAAGAGGTGAAGTACTTTATTTAAAGATTTAAAGATACAAATGTATTTTTACTTCATCTTCCTTCATTCCCTTTTATTGTTAAACGGTTACTTTGCCTTGCATTTATTCACTGTAACAACATACATTGTATTGTGAAATCACTAGGACAATTGCATTGCTTCATTTCAAATTGTTGCCTGAAAACCTTACCACCTGCATTTTAGGCACACATTTCATAGATTACCCTTTTTATTGGAGCCATTCTGCTAATTACACAGATACATACTTATTTATATTCATTGTACCAACCTTGAAGGAAGGTTGCAGCAGAGATTATGGGCGCCAACTTCTTCAGTCTTCTTCGTGAAGTAAGCTCCATAAACGCCAGAAGAAGTGTTAGGAATTTAAAGTATTTATTAAGTGAATCCTGTATTGCAGCAGGAAAAGAAAAAAGGTATACACTTTTAATTTCCAGGTCCATGTAGAGGAACAATCTCTGTAATTCTCAGGAAGACAAGCCTGCACAAGGAAAGATTAGCAGGAACTTCCAGGAAAGTAAAGCTCTAGCTGGAAATGTTCTTATTGGAGTTAAGTAGTCTTTAATGATGAAATCTTCCCACAGGAATTTAGATGAAAGGATCCAGCACCAGATGAACCTCCTCAGGAAAGAGATGGCGTTACTCCTTACTGCTGAGCAGAAAAGACCATTCCCTTAAGGTAAGTAATACTGGAAAAAGGTAATACAGGTGTGTATTCTCTTCCCGAATTTGGGAATTCTCTTCCCATTCAGGTAGGTTAATATATAGTCAATCCCAGCAAATAACAGGAAATGAAGGCAAACAGGGGTTCATGACACAGTCTATAGCAGAGTAAGCCAGGCAGTTTAGAGAGGCAAGAGTTAACAGCACAGTCTTTGATAAGAAATTATAATATGCTTGAATTCAGCTTCAAAAAGGGTTAATTAGTACTGCAGGAAACTTCTTGAGCAATATTGAGCTCAGGCAGAAAACAATACAAGTTTGAGTAATTCTTTTAACTCACTCATGACAGAAGACAAAGTGCAGGGCTGTTGCTAGGGAGCCACCACCTAGGAACTGGAGTGGTGCAGAAGGAGACAGCTGGAAACAGAAACCCTCGAATCAGGCAGGAAGGATCCTTTCCACTAATGCAGAGAAGCCCATAGGGGTGGACTGAGCCAAATCCAGGACCAGCAGGGATCAGGACCTGACGGGACCACGGAGCATGAACACGCCGAGGCTTCTTCCGGGTTGATGCAAGTATAAATGTGCAGCTTATAGGCTGAAGAGGAAGGCGCCACAACTCTGTAACGGAGCTGCAGTGCCTTACAAGAGGACCCAAAGTTGGAAGATGGCGGCCATGAACTCCGCTGCGCTGAATCTGCAAAGAGAGGTAAGTAAAGACTTAGGGACAATTACCAAAGATTACGCCTAGGCTAGTGGGTGCAGGGGGGTCTATGTAGGGTAGGGGGTTTTATTAATAAGGGTTTGGGTCTCCTTTAAGAATATCAATGCAAAAAGGCCTTTCCAAATCTATTAATGATTAGAAACATGAATGTAATAAACTGCTAGCAGTGAGTTTAAATGATTTTTCTGTGTTAGTACAGGCAAATGAGACAGACAAGCACAATAAATTCTGGTCAATTTATCCAGGCAGGTAAGACTAGCCTGTTCCATACTTGCTCGCAGCTTAGACAGCAAGAGGAAACAGGAACAGAATAATGAATCATAAAACAAATCAAAAGAGGAATACCCTTAACCAAAATGTCCACATAAGCAAAAATTTCTAAAATGACTATTATAAAGCATACCGGTAAGTCAGTTTTAAACTCTAAATTTTAAATCATAAAAAAATTTATGAAAGTTATGAAAAATTTAAAAGTCAATGATAAAATACCATTGTTCAAAAAAGGATATAAGTAACATATAATGGCATAATCGGTTGCATAATTTATTGATTTCTAAATTAAGGCTTATGACCAAAAATTGCATGGCTCATGTCTGTCCACAAAATGGTGACTATATTTCATGACAGAAAGTCCTTATTGCCAAGAAGCTTTACCATTAAGAATTATGATTCTCCAACCACCATCATCTCCCTAAACGATATAGGAAAAGCTTGGTTAACCCATGACTTGTAATACAATGAACACATGTTACTTAACCATCTCCTCCGCTTAACTCTCCAACTTCATAGTTAATACTTTATATTACAGATTGATATTATACATTGAAAAGCAGAATTTAATGACCAGTAACACAAAAATATTTTACTTAAAATACTATTTATTTATATTTTCTACACTGCACTAAAAATTATTTTGTTAAAGAAGTCCTATTTGTTTATATAGTCAATGTCCTATCAAGGCTGATGTGTTAAGCATCTTCTATCTGTTCTGCAAAAGCAACACTGTTGTGTTCAGCTCAGTTTTAAGCCATGGTAGCGTTAGCAGTTCAGGAGCTTTCAGCATATGGGCTTGTTTTCAAGCAATTGAGTCTGCACTTTCAAAAATCTGGTATGATTGCTAGAAAACATATTTTTAAGTTGAAAATATCTGTATATCTATATTCTGGACTGTGTACTGTTGAAGGGCAACAAAAGTGTTCCAAATAAAGGCATTTTTATCCTACAACATTTATGGTGCCCTTATTTTTTAAGATTGGACAGTGGCCACTAATGATGCGTGCGCCAGGATTTTCTAATATTAGGAACAGAGAAGCTGATTCTGCCACATAAGCAAGTATTGTTCAAGGGCAAAAAACACAGGACTGTTTTAGTCACTTTTTTGCCCAATGCTCATATATAAAACAACTACAGATATAGCATATGTTCTTGCAGTGGTACCAAATTTTCCAAATAAATGTACAATACATGTACAAAGCTTTTTTTTACTAGGTAAAACAGAAATCCTCAGGTCTAACAGATGCTTTCTTCAAAAGTTATTGTTTGGTAAAGCTGACCAATCATTGCATTTCATTTATGTGTTCCCTTCATTACAGCCTTTGGATGATGTTACCTCCAGAGGTCACATAAGGACGAATGCTTGCGCAGCTTTATCAAACAATCACATTTGGACAAAGACCTGAACTTGGTTGCTTCCACTGATTGGAATAAACATAAAAACCTCCCTCTGGAAAGCATTTACAGAAAATTTTGTGACTGCCACCTTGCGTAAGAGAGTATGGTCCCTTAAAGACACAGGAGAATAAAGAAGCAAATCCAAATTTCACAAGAAAAGTAAATTCTTGTATTGTAAAATTTGGTGTATCAGTAAGTTTCATTTAATAAGTCAAATTAAAAGAATATACAAATTCAGCCTAATGATATACAGGTATAGGGCCTGTTATCCAGAATGCGTGGGACCTTGGGTTTTCCAGATAATGGATCTTTCTGTAGTTTGTCATACCTTTAAGTCTACTAGAAAATCATGTAAACATTAAATAAACCCAATAGGCAGGTTTCCTTCCATTAATGATTAACTAAATCTTAGTTTGGATAAAGTACAAGGTACTGTTTTATTATTATAGAGAAAAAGGAAATAATTTTTTAAACATTTGGATTATTTGGATAATATAGTAACATGGTAAGTTAGGTTGAAAAAAGACACACGTCCATCAATTTCAACCTTTTTTTTTTTTTTTTAACTTGCCTAACTGCTAGTTGATCCTGAGGAAGGCAAAAAAATCCCTATCTGAAGCCTCTCCAATTTGCCTCAGAGGGGGAAAAATTCCTTCCTGACTACAAAATGGCAATCGGATAAGTCCTTGAATCAACTTGTACTATGAGCTATCTTCCATATTTCTGTATTCCCTCACTTGCTAAAAAGCCATCTAACCCCTTCTTAAAGTTATCTAATGTATCAGCCTGTATGACTCATGATTCAGGGAGAGAATTCCACATCTTCACAGCTCTCCCTGTAAAAAAAAATACCCTACGAATATTTAGGTGAAACCTTTTGAGGTGAAACTTTTCTTCTACTCGGAATGGGTGACCTTTTGTCAGCTGGAAAGACCTACTGGTAAATAAAGCATTAGAGAGATTATTATATGATCCCCTCCAGAATGGAGAATGGAGTGTATGGGAAACGGCCTTCTTGTAATTGAAGCTTGAACTGAAGAAGCTGCTCGTATGAGTAGTGAACCATCTTCACGGATAACTCAGCAAGTCCAGTTGTTTTAGAATTATATTATATTAGATATACCATGACCTGGATGAATGAAAATCTTCACAGTCATATTCCTGTGATTCAGAGCTTTCTGGATATCTGGTTTCCGGCTAATGGATGCCATACCTTTACATATTTGTAGTTGACTTAATTGAAGAATATTGGTAAAAATTGTTTATTATATAAGTTTATTATAGTGGATTAACACTTATAAAGATAAAGGTAAAACACAATGACAACAGCAATAAGTTGTAATGTAAGAATTTTATGCATTTGATGATGATGGTGAAGTGTATCCACTAGTAGGATAATTCTAGTTTTATTAGAAGGGCTGTCACCTAGTGGAAATAGTTTGAATTGCATTCAGTGTTTCATAAAAACTATTGAGAAAATATATGCTGCTAACATAGCTGTCAGCTCAAATGGGTTTCCTAGGATTTACCTCGTTTTGGAGCCCCTAACCCTGGCAATGTATGCCTTCAAGATAGGTTTTGGAATTCCCACATATGCTGTCTTAGCAGCAAGTAAAGACGTCACTCTGCATCTGTTGCGCACACTGCAAATCCCCCTGGGTCCTCACAGTTCCAAGTTGCTGTGTCCATGCTAATATATTTTGTAACTGTATGAAAGGGAAATTAGTGTAATGCCTGCCGTCAAACGTCGGCGCATAAATACTGGTGCACGTCAAGTCGGACGCCGTAATGGACGGTATAAGGCCCCATCACCTTGAAAATGTCTGATCTTGGAAGCTTAGCAGGGCCAGGCCTGGTTAGTACCTGGATGGAAGACTGCCTGGGAATACCAGGTGTTGTAAGTTTTTTATGCCAGTATACTTAGGTGTTATGACAGCTAATTTGGGCGCCTAGCTTCCTATTAGTTCCTGATGTGTCTGTCCATCCTCAGCCTCCTGATTGGTTCCTGGTCCCTTAAATACCTTCCTCTTCCTCCTCATATTGCCCAAGCTGGCTTCTGTTTCCACAGTTCCTGCTCAAGCCTAGCCTGACACCTGATTCCTGGTTTTCGACTCCTGGCCTGTTTATTGACCTCTGATCCTCTGCCGCCTGCACCGACTCTTTTGCCTGTTTTGACTTTGCTGCTGTTTCAATCCTTGACGGTACCTCGATCTCGGCTATTCCCTGCTCCTTTGCCTTCTCCGCCGCAGAAAGCCCGGGGCCCCAAAAGGGCATCTGTGAAGACCGGAGCCGTAAAGGAGTATCCGTGTCCACCAGTCTTCCTTGCACCAGTGGCTCTCCTTCGGGATCCAAGCTATCCATAGGATTCAAGGTAACAGATTGTTACAATTAGTCTCAGGTAGTAATAATAATATTTTTGGTGTACATGGTAGGTGGCTAGGCCTGGATTGGCAATCTGTCTGTTCGGGATCAGTCTGTTTTCATAAGAAGTGGACTGTTTGCTCATAGGAGTTTACTGCCTCTAAAATGTACAGTGGTGTGAAAAACTATTTGCCCCCTTCCTGATTTCTTATTCTTTTGCATGTTTGTCACACTTAAATGTTTCTGCTCATCAAAAACCGTTAACTATTAGTCAAAGATAACATAATTGAACACAAAAGGCAGTTTTTAAAGGAAGGTTTACGTTATTAAGGGAGAAAAAAAACTCCAAATCTACATGGGCCTGTGTGAAAAAGTGATTGCCCCCCTTGTTAAAAATAACTAAGAACAAAAGTAATTGAGGTCTATCAGTCTGGTAAAGGTTATAAAGCCATTTCTAAAGCTTTGGGACTCCAGCGAACCACAGTGATAGCCATTATCCACAAATGGCAAAAACATGGAACAGTGGTGAACCTTCCCAGGAGTGGCCGGCCGACCAAAATTACCCCAAGAGCGCAGAGATAACTCATCCGAGAGGCCACAAAAGACCCCAGGACAACATCTAAAGAACTGCAGACCTCACTTGCCTCAGTTAAGGTCAGTGTTCATGACTCCACCATAAGAAAGAGACTGGGCAAAAACGGCCTGCATGGCAGATTTCCAAGGCGCAAACCACTTTTAAGCAAAAAGAACATTAAGGCTCGTCTCAATTTTGCTAAAAAACATCTCAATGATTGCCAAGACTTTTGGGAAAATACCTTGTGGACCGACGAGACAAAAGTTGAACTTTTTGGAAGGTGCACGTCCCGTTACATCTGGCGTAAAAGTAACACAGCATTTCAGAAAAAGAACATCATACCAACAGTAAAATATGGTGGTGGTAGTGTGATGGTCTGGGGTTGTTTTGCTGCTTCAGGACCTGGAAGGCTTGCTGTGATAGATGGAACCATGAATTCTACTGTCTACCAAAAAATCCTGAAGGAGAATGTCCGGCCATCTGTTTGTCAACTCAAGCTGAAGCGATCTTGGGTGCTGCAGCAGGACAATGACCCAAAACACACCAGCAAATCCACCTCTGAATGGCTGAAGAAAAACAAAATGAAGACTTTGGAGTGGCCTAGTCAAAGTCCTGACCTGAATCCTATTGAGATGTTGTGGCATGACCTTAAAAAGGCAGTTCATGCTAGAAAACCCTCAAATAAAGCTGAATTACAACAATTCTGCAAAGATGAGTGGGCCAAAATTCCTCCAGAGCTCTGTAAAAGACTCGTTGCAAGTTATCGCAAACGCTTGATTGCAGTTATTGCTGCTAAGGGTGGCCCAACAAGTTATTAGGTTATTAGGGGGCAATTACTTTTTCACACAGGTTTGGATTTTTTTTCTCCCTAAAAACATTCTATTTATTATATCACATGTATTTATGGACACACATTATTTATCTGAAGAATATTTGATCAAAGTCACTTGATGAAATTGCACACTACGTATAGTGGGAGGTAGATTCCCCTCCCCTCCTTTTTTCTAATTGGACACAAGCCTTTTAATTGGACACACCTTTTTAATTGAACACAGTATTTAAGGGGGCACAATGTTTGATGTGATTAGGCTTGATAAAGGGCACAGAGGTGTCCGAAACGTTGCCTGTTTTTTGTCTACTATGAGCTAATAAAACACTTCAATTGCACTGAATTCCAGTCTCCAGTGTGCTGCAGTATATGGAATACTTGGACTAATGTTTGGACCATAGGCAGGCGTGGTCAGAGTACTGTTACAGCACCTGGATCCACATCGGATTAAAAGAGGTAGAGCACTCCAATCTCGAGTGGAGTTATAAAAAATGAGGTGAAACTTTACTGGTGATGTTGCCCAGAGCAAATCAGATATTTGCTTTAATTTTCTAACTGTGAAATCTAATTGCTGATCGTTTTCGCCGGTAATGCTTCACTCTAATTTTTAAATAGCATGACAATTCTTTTGCTTTCCCCATGCCTTAGAATCCAAAAAACATCAGTGCAGCACTGGATAAAAGATGGAAGCATCTATCAGGAGTCCAGTCATTGACCTTTTACAGGTAGTGGATCCCTTATCCGGAAACCCGTTATCCAGAAAGCTCTGAATTATGTAATGGCTGTCTCCCATAGACTCCATTATAATGAAATAATCCAAATTTTTTAAAATGATTTCCTTTTTCTCTGTAATAATAAAACTGTAATAAAACTGTAGCTTGTACTTGATCCCAACTAAGATATAATTCATACTTATTGGAAGCAAACCCAGTCTATTGGGTTTATTTAATGTTTACAGGATTTTCCAGTAGATTTAAGGTATTAAGATCCAAATTATGGAAAGATCTGTTATCTGGCAAACCCCAGGTCCCGAGCATTCTGGATAATAGGTCCCATACCTGTATACACACCCACTAATTACAAGCAAACAGGTAAGAGGTGAAGATGGTTACCTTTAATAGCCAACTATTTTGTGTCAAGTTGTGTGCATGTTATCAGGCCATATCACCTGGGTATGTAAACTTTTGATCAGGGCCATTTGGGTAGTTTGTGTAGTGATTATGATTTAAAAAGAGTAAACACAGTTGTCTGACAATAAATGGCTTCAGCCAACCACTAACCATGAGTGAAAGAAAAGTTTTTGTGTTATCAATCCTATTCTCTGAAAAATGGTTACGAAATCATAAATTCTGCCAGGGTATGTAAACTTATGAGCACAACTGTAACTAGGCCCTGTTTTGCCTGTTGCCACTACATCTCTCCTCCAGTTTTAACTTCCTGCTACCTAGCACAAACCTGCCTGTCTCTAGCTGCACTGACCAACTGCAAGTTAGGCCACTGTGTTGCAGCAATCTGCAAGATGAGCACTAAGTTTGTATTTGTTGGTTTTGGATATCCCAAAGCACCTGTGTGAGGCACATGTGTATGTACAAACAAGCTGGTCAATCTTTCACTGACATTTGGACCTCTGGTTGTGCTAAAAGCAGGACAGCAGGTCAGAACAGATGAGCTTGGATGCGTAATGTTGAACTACTGGCCTAGTCCCAGCAGGCCTGTATGTGAAGCCTAGAACCTGTCATTTTTAACTGAAGGAACAGATCATATCATAAAATTCAAAAGTGGCCAACCATTTCCAGCTAAAACCTGTCAACGTCAAGTAAAAGTCAATGGCAGATGTCTCTTTTACAATTTGAAAATGTTTCATGTCTCCATGGTCTTCAAGGGTTTCAGGCTGGTATTTGTTCAATAATCAATAAAAGTAAAATTCAAAATGAAAAAGTCATACGATTCGAGCATCAAATAGAAAAAAGTTGCACAATTCCATCCGACATATTTTCCCACACATACGTTTTCGATCTGATTCTTTGATCAATTAGTTAAATTCGTGGATAGGAGTTAGGTCAACTTTATTTTAATTAACAAATTAATAAACAATTTGCAGTTGCTTTTCAATTCTTATTATGTGTTTTTTTTATTTATTTGTTTGTGCAACAGCTCTTCATCTTGCATTGCATTGACTTGAATAAGAGACTGGAATTTGAATAAGATAGGACCTGAACAGAAAGATGAATAATAAAAAGTAGCAATAACAATACATTTGTAGCCTTACAAAGCATTTGTTTTTAGATGGGGTCATTGACTCCCCCATGGGTGTCCGCAGAAGGGGGCAGTTGCCCCACCTTGACTTTACAAGCTAGTTCCAAAATATTGTCTGTAAATTGTGGCAAACTGGCATCTTGCACATGTAACTTTTGGGGGAATTAGTCAATGGTGGGCAGGTAGCGTAGGACAAAGGAGCATAAAGACAGGGACACAGGCTTCTTCAAGGAAAACAGCAGTTTATTAACTGTATGTTTCTAAATTTGTGCTCTGTTAATTCAGTGTAATCTTGTACATTGTATGCTTTAAACTATGCAAATATAACATTTTTTTGATAATACCATCTTGCCAAGCTTCATTCAGTGTGCAACCCCTTTCTTGTATATATTAGGTTGATCTCTAAGTAGAAAAAAGAGAAGAGATTGATTAATGTACATTCCCTGGTCCCCTGTCATATAAGTAATCTATGCAGTTGCATGTGTACAAAGACAGGGGTTTTTTAGTTACAAAATTATGATCATAAGATTGATAAGCCACCACACCAACGTCAATGTAAAACCCATATGGCGGTCCCTAACTATTTACCTCTGGTCATAATATCAAATGCTAAAGCCTCCTGGCATAAGAACATTACCTGAAATAAAGGTCTCCCGACCTGGGCATTGGTTTCATCCATTGGGCTTAGTCCTCCCCCGGCATTAGCTTTCAAAGGGGAGAGACAACCTAGACCCCAGCTTTGGCTCCATGAGATTAATCCTCCCCCGCTTGCGGCTTTTAAGAGAGAGAAACTTCCCAGACCAACAACCATTTCCAAAGGCATTGTTACACCATTTAAAGGGATAGGGGTGCTACAACCACAGCTGTAGGCCAGGCTTCCATGTGGTTGTAGCACCCCCACACCCGTCCCTGTGTTGCAGTGTTTGTAACTGTAAGGGGAACCATATCTCAGTTATAGAGACTGAATAAAATATATACAGTATGTTTTTAAGACAACACTTGAATGTTATAAATGGTTTTAATAAGTCTGCTGCCTCCAAAATAACTGAAACCATTTTCCATTTGGTGAAAGGAAAGGGAAGAAGGCATTGCAACAGAAAGTAATGTTTGGGACCCCTATCTAAAATAGATAGAAAGTAATAATACATGAACATGAAAAGGGTCTATCCAGTCTTTGAGGGCCTCACTACTCAAGAGAATGGCATGGCTTGTTTTTAGGAAACCCGGAACAGAGGAAATGGGCGTAGAAAAATGTTTGACTAAAATCATTGTTTTGGGGATTGAACATGTGGATGTAATCATTCCATTACCAGGTCTCTGCTTGACTGCATGTCATTAATAAAATGAATGCTGGCCTTATTTCTTGGGTGTGTGGAAGTGTACAAAAGTAGATTCATAACAGGACTGGCAGGTTTAGGAGTAGAAAGGAATTTCTGAATGCTACGTTTCAGCCAGTGGAGAGATACACTGTCCCTGGGCAGAAGCATGAGGTTTTTGTGCAACTCTTATTAGCTATTAGTGGAATAGATATTATTTACTACAGTTCCTGAATGTGGTGAAGTTTTTGTTGAAATTCACAATTTAGTAATAGGTATTGTTTTTAGCTGCTGCTTCCCCAAGCACAGCCAGCCAGACTTTAAGCCCTATTTACCAGGCATCAGACCTATCCTGCCCCGCTCAAGCAGTTACCTGGCTGATCCATTGCAAACTCTGGATGGTTGTTGGAATGGAGGGCCCATCCTACTGTCCCCCCTCACAAGTTTTTAATTGCACTCCGGAGATTGCTCTTCACAAACCTTACACTCTTTCTCACTCTCTCCCACTGCTATCTTATGATTTATTTTTTTACCTCTTTCAACATTCATAGCAGTTTGATTCTGCTTTCCTCAACAGCTCATCTTAAGATGAACTTCTAGAAAAGAAAATGCACCACTGGAATACAAAAATGCTGAAACTTTCGTAGGCAAGGATGGGTTGCACAATTTTTAAATGGCTTGGCACTGGTAGGATTAAACATGTAGCTGCCTGACTGGGTGAAGTCATTCAACAGTCTTCAAACTCACCTATCTTTTATTAAGTATAATACTTATGCTAGCCTGTTAAGTTCTGTAATACCTGGAAATGGACACGCTTGTTCTTTGTAAATATAATAAAAGATCATGCAAATATCAACATAATAGTCCAGATCAACTATTTCTCACCAACGCTTCAACTATTTCTCATAGTCACCACCTACGCATCATACATGTAATACATGGTCACCAAGCTTACCAGCTTAGATTACAGATGTCATGTTTCATTAATGTTTTAATTGCCCCAAAGGCAAGATAATTATTGGAACAATATGAATGCACTGTTTTGTCTAGGAAATACTAAATAATCTTCTGGAATATTAGTTCAGTGTACATATAGATGACTGGAACCCATCTAAAAAAACAGAAGGTTTAGGAGTAGGTGGGTCTTGTGTGTTGAAAGCAAGACAGACATATGAAAAATATAGGACCAGAAAATCCCCTTTCCAATACAAATATGGGATCTATTAATTGCAATCCAATAATACAAAAAGCTCTAAAATACAGGAAGGCTATCTCCCATTGTTTTAAAAAATGTTTAAATAATCTTAGAAGACTAAGGGGCAAAATCACTAAATTCGCCAGTGACGACTTTGCAGCCATTGCAACACTGCACCAGACGAAAATTCACTCAGACAACGTCCTGGGTGACGAATGGTGGCGAATTTTCTCTAGTGTTACTTCAGCAGAGTGATCAAATCAAAGCGAAGATTCGCTAGTTTTCAATTCTGCCTACAGCAACGTCACTAGAGTTCTTGTGCTCAGGCTAATTTGCATACGGCAGGAAATTTAAAGTTGAAAGAAGCGATTTATGTTAGATGGTGCATCTAATACATTAAATTTACACTGATAAATAGACATACCAGGGGAACCTTAATAAAGTCAATAGAGTTGTTTCAATGCCCTACACATAAGCATAAGGCCACTGTTAAATAATGTGACATATGGTCGAAAATGTATGGGGGGAACCGGGTATCTGAAAAAATTTTAATGCCTTTTACAGTCTAACACCATGTCAGAGTGAAAATTCGCCAGCGTTCTTTGGACTTGATATTCCACTAAAAAATTATGATGTAAGTAACTGATGATTGAGGATGTTCTATGCACAGGTCTGAGCTGCCGAAGGCAAGTCTGGCTATAGAGGTAGCGTTCAGTAACCTTTAGTGAATCTGCCCCTAAGTCGGTTATTTACTAAATTTAATTTTTTTCTCATATTTTACCAGAAACAAACCTAACCTAACTTCCATCCACAAATGTGGTTAATTTGCTAATAATTAAACTCCAAAAAATCAGAAAGAAAAAAACTTGAAAAATTCAAGGTTTTATGAACACCTTGACTGTTTGACTTAATAGGCTTAAACAGCTCGAAATTATCAAGTTTTCTAGCAAAAACCAGTGTCAAACACCTCAAAATAACCGAAAATTGTGAAGGCAAAAAACATCTTCAAATGGTTCAAGGGACCTCTGTCATTGTGGGACATTCACTAAGATCAGAAAAAATCGCCAGCGCAGGTTCGCTAGCATTCGCCATACTTCGCCACGTGAATTTTCGCCAGTGCTACGCAAATTCACTAAAGTGCGAATTTACGGTCAGGTCGGTGAACGGTAGCGTAGTTGCGCTACTGTTACTTCGCTAGACATAGCGCAATTATGCTAGAGAAGCCTATGTATGTTACAGCCACTACGTTGCACTACACAATCTCAGGAAACCTTTAATAAAAAAAAATAAAGTTGTCCTATTGCCCTACATGTGCCCCCTATATAGTTGTGTTGCCATATGTTAGGAAATGTAGGGGTGAAGGAGGTTAACCCCCCCCCCAAAAAAAAACGATCTTTTTCAGACTATCGCCCACAATGGTAAAACACGCCACAGCGTTTTTTTGGGACTTGGAAAAATTTTATAATTTTTTTTTTCCAACTCCTATCTTTTCTATTGAACTTTGCCTGGTCTGAGCAGGCGAAGTGAAATCTAGCGTAAGTGGTAACGTCCAGCAAAAAGTTGATCTTGGTGAATTTGCGTAATTACGATCCTTTGTCAGTGCGCAAATTTGCCTGGCGTAAGGGTGCGAAGTTGCGCAAGACTATCTACTTCGCTAGCGTAGATTAGCCAGAGCCGGTGTTAGTGAATTTGCGAAGTTACGATTTGACGTCACGCTGGCGAATTTGCACGACAGGTTTTAGCTGGAATATTTTTGGATTCTGATTGTTTGCTGCTTTGCAGCATAATAAATCTCTAAAAATTCCATCCAAATTATGGCTCAAAAGAGCAAAATGCTAAAACAAAAGAACTCTTATCTGTAAAACCCCGGTTCCTAGCATTCTGCATAATAGTATGCATATTTGTATTAAAAACCAACTCATAATATTTGTGTGCTTCCACTTCTGCAGAACAGGAAGGAGTTCTCATCTTCTGCCTGGAACTAAGTGATATTCCCTGTGCAGAGAAAAAGACATGCTCCCGTCACTTACCTTATACATACATATAGATACATAGATGCATGGGACATTTCACATATCCATACTCAATTACACAGGAGCAATAATTTTTTTTTTTCATTTTTAAGTTGTGAATTGTAAATTAGTGTACATTCAGCACAGTACATTTGAAGCACAGATGCCAAATTATTATAAAATGTTTTCCAGATGAGTAGACGGGTGCCAAAAATTGTATTGACCATGATCATGGTATATAGCTTGTTTTCTTCTCATGATATTTGAATTATCAATGCCAGACCAACACCTAAACATTTACATCATTATGTCACACAATGAAATACAGTTCTAGACCCAGTGGCCAAGAATTTCCTGTGTGGTATATATAAAAAAAGTGTTTTTATATGGCTTTTTTTCAAGCTAACACTTCTTTTACATTGGTATTTTACTGTTCCCTATGCAACATAAATACACATGATTTTATATGATGAACTTTGATTTAAAGTGTCTGGTGTATTTTGGAACAGTTTAGTTTTGTTATATAGTGAAACACCTGAGAGAGGTCAGACTGTTGAAAACAGACTATACTCTTCAGCCAGCAATGCCAAGTCTTGAACTAACATTAAGGCACCATTGAATTCACCGCTGAGTTAGAACCTCTCAGATGAAAGCAAGCACAGCGGCAAGGGGGAAGTAGGTTTACCATATGTATTCCATGGATATTGGAAACTGGAAAGAAAACTATTGGAAAAGAACAGAAAAGAACCACATATTTATCAAGAGCTGAATAAATTCATTCATACTTTGGTATGTGTGCAATGTATGTAAAAATGTATATGGCTTGTAAAATGATGACATGTTCATGCAGCTAATAAATATATTGTCCTGATTAGCCCTCCCCTGGGGTTGGACAGTATTGAACCAGAGTGCACCTCTAATGCTTTCCATCATGCCTCTAAAAAGCATGAAGAACACATTTATGGTTGAAGGATACTGAGAAGCAGCTGTGTCTTCATTCCAATTTCTGTATTTTTCTGTGTATTTTCTGTAGACCTTTAGAGCATTCCTACCCCTCAAAGTACCCTTCTGTTTTTTTTGTTTTTGTTTTTTTTTTTAAAAGAACCTATGATGACTTATGAATTTACTTAATTTCATTGACCACTGAAATTAAAAATGGAGGGGGAATATGTAATCCCTAAAATTTGGATGCTACACATGTGCACTCTAGTAAAATACCATTTACTGAAGGGTTCTGAGCCACTGTGAAAAATAATGAAAGCAGAAGTGGAGATTGGCACTATCTAATGACATAGGCATTCCCATGTTATTCTGTAGGTCCTGTGCTCTGTGCAATAATGTAACGATCTACTGCCTCTCACTTACACTGTGGCCTTCATGTCAGTGCAGTAATGAAATAAATCATGGCTTTGTATAGGGAGCCAGCAAAACTTCATACAGGAGAGTAACTACAAGGTAAAATGGATCCAAGGATGCACTGACATTTCTGTGTTAACCTAACTCAGAGTCAGTGTATATTTTAAATTACTCTACACCCACATCAAAGGTAGGGTTGTAATTTGCCTGTACCAACTTGAGAGGCAAAATTCATTTAGTAACTGTACAGCTACATCACATATGTTCTGTACTGACCTGATGTTTCCAAGGATGTGATATTATATATTTATAGTTTTTTTTTTTAATCTTAACACTTTCTTATGGATCAACAGTAGCAGTTAGGCTGATATTAATCTTAGAAGACAGGGATATTTAGTCAAGACCATAAAGGAGGGAAGAGATCAGGAAGTTCTCAGAGCGTTGGCCATCTCAGCAGTTCTTTAGTGTTGACACTAGCAGAGACAGAGTGTGGCTTTGGTCATTGCTGAATCATCAACAGCCTCCAACACAAAAGCCTTGATGGTCCTGACAGGGACAAAGGAAGATGCACAGTCATATCATGGTCATTGCATGAGGTGACTGATCCATGTTTAAATGTTTAACAATGAAAGGGCTACCACATTTTCCAAAACATATGGTAGGAAAGTTTGCAAAGAGTTTTGAAAAGCAGATGACAATAGCTCATCTTTTGAGAAAGGCCTCGGAGGAGGCCGAAACGTTAGTCTTTTAAATAATAAAAACATTTTTGATTTATCTTAAGACCTGAGAGTGCAGACCTTACTACTTGGAGATATATATATATATATATATATATATAGATGACTTTATGAGCTCCTTGTCATTTTTCTTGCAAAATTCGAACCTTAGTAAATCTGCCCCTAAATGTTGGGATCAAGTACAAGCTACTGTCTTATTCTTACAGAGAAAAAGAAATAATTTTGTTTAAATGTGGATAAAATGGGGTCTATGAGAGACTGCCTTTCCATAATTCGAAACTTTCTGGATAATGGATTTCAGTACAATGGATCCCATACCTGTGCCAAATTAAGTTATTTTGTAGGATTTAGGTTTCTGTTTGTTGGGCAGATGGATGATCCTGACTGAAATCTCTGGTCAATTGGTTGATTGAACTGGTTCAAACATTTTGGTAAAGTTGTGGTTACCCTTAATAAATTCACTGCAGAAAATCTTCTGGAGTTCTTCCTTTTTATACAGAAATTTGGCTCAAAAGAAGAATGCTTTTGTTGACTGGTGCAGTGTAAAGTTTCCTATTTCTTTACACTCATTTTTTTAATTGAAGCATTACAGCACAAATAACATTTGGCAATAGTTAAATGTGTAGTTAATTACAAAGAAATAAATAGCATAAATTATAGGCAAACGTGTATTTCTGACAGTTAAGGGAAGCACACGTAGTTATGCTGTAAGTTCTTGAAGGAGGGGGATCATTTAAATATGAAGCCAATACCCAATTTTCTTAAAGAATAACACTGGAAAAACAGAATGGATGGTATGGAATCTAAACGGCAGCAGCAAATTTTATTAGTCAGCATGTTACATACAAGCATACTTTTTTCTTTCAAACAACAATGAAAAGATGATCATCAGGAATGCTTGACCCATTACTGTGGATGTCTGCTATGCCAGCCACCTTGTAAAGGTGGGCATGTAACAACAGGACAGCCCAAAGATCTAGCAGTTCCTCCATACTTCCTGCAATGGGGATCCCAACACCTCACAAGCATTCAAATCCAAGAAAATCAAAATGATTTCCCTCTCTCTCTCCTAAGCCAATCATACGCCCCCTGCAAAATTGCTGTTTTTTTATGTGGCTCTAGGGGCCCATTTCTACCTTCAAATCTGCTAGATTTTACACTTCAAGCTATTGTTACCATTCCTGCGTCTGGAACAACCTATGTCTTTGTTTCATTTGGGAAAGATGATCATTTTTATGAGGAAGGCTAGCTTCAAGTCACTTGTGGATGTATGCACAAATCAAAGGAAACATCTGATGTTAGACAACCAGGAAACCTGGCTGTGTAGAATCCTAGTAAGTAATTCAACTCACACTTTTTTTTTTTTTTTACTGAGTTACGTATACAGTATCTGATCATTCAGTTGACATCAGGGCCGGATTTACATTGCAGGCACCCCTAGGCCCACTGTCGTTCGTCGCCCCATACTCTGCCCTTTGTTCACAAATTTTCCTCATCAGGACCGGATCAATGGGGCTTGGTGCATGGGAATTTTAAAAAACTATTGTATTTCCTGCGTATCACCAGTGATTCTGAACCAATGTGGGCCCAGGCCTAGGTGGCCTTTCCACAAATCCGGGCCTGGTTGACATACTGTCTCACGGTCACCACAGACCCTATCGGCCTTATCAACTCTTAAAGGAAAAGTTCAGTGTGAAAATAAAAACAGGGCAAATCTATTGTCTGAGCAAATTAAAAAAAATTTTTTCTAATGCAGTTAGTTAGAAATGTAACGTATAAAGGCTGGAGTGACTGGATGTCTATCTAACATGATAGACAAGACAGAATGCAACTTTATACTTTGCAGCTCTCTAACTGTGAGTTAGTCAGTGACTCTAAAGGAGAATTCAGCCCCCCCTTGAAGTTAAGTACTCATTTGTCCCACTCCCTGCCTCCCCCTGCAAAGTCTTACCCCTGAATCCTTCTCCGTTCTCCCCTAGCGATCAGAAAAGCAGAGTGAGCTCAGTGGAGCACACAGCTGCCATCTTTGCAATCTTCGTGAATGGGCCCGGCTTTTTGGAGCATGCGCAGTTGTAGCAAATTTCCGGGTTTTGACAACTGTGCATGCACCAAAACACAAAGTCCATTTACGAAGATTGCAAAGATTATTAAGATGGTGGCTGTGTGCTCCACTGAGCTCACTCTGCTTTTCCAGTCGCTAGGGGAGAAGGATTCAGGGGTAAGACTTTGCAGGGGGAGGCAGGGAGAGGGACAAATAGAGGGGGGCAGATGAGAACTTAACTTCAGTGCGGGTTGATTTCTCCTTTAAGGGGGGCCACATGTTCAGTTGCAATTGATCCTCAGCATGAAGCTCAGATTCAAAAGCAACAGTTATGACTAGGGTTGCCACCTGGCTGGTAGGGTTTTCACCTGGCCGGTTTTTTACCGGCCTGACCGTTATTTCTGATGGTTGATCTCAATGTTATTAATAGGAAAAAAAGATAAATATATAGGAAGGCCGGTATTTTTTTTAAGAAAAGGTGGCAACCCTACTGGCCGGTATTATAACGGCCTGGCTGGTCTGGAAAAAAAAGGTGGCAACCCAATTCAAAAGCAACAGTTATGACTAGGGTTGCCAACTTTTCTGTAAAAAAATACCGTCTTTCCTATATATTCCTATATATTTATGGTATCAGTTTTACTGGCCAGGTGGCAACCCTAGTTATGACCCATGTGCCCCCCACTCAAGTCACTGACTGGTTACTCCTTGGTCACCAGGGTAACCAGTAGGGTTGCCACCTTGGGGGGTGGGAACAAAAGGGGCGGGGAGCGACGTAAAAAGGGGCGGGAGCATCATAAAAGAGGAGGGGTCATGGAAATGTGCAGCAAAAGGGGTGGGGCTGTGATGCTGAAGGGGCGGGGCCACCTCAGCGTCGGCGAACAAATAAGTTTAAAGTGAAGGGCTGAGGGCTTTTTGCAAGGGTATTACAAATTACCAGCAACCACATTGCCAGTAAATTTGTAATACTGGCCATTGCTAGGCCGGTAAAATACTGCCTGGGTGGCAACCCTAGTAACGAGTAGGGTTGCCACCTTTTCTTGAAAAAAATACCAGCCTTCCTATATATTTATCTTTTTCTCCTATTAATAAAATTGGGATCAACCATCAAAAATACTGGCCAGCTCGGTAAAATACTGGCCAGGTGGCAAGCCAGCCAGTGGAAACTCCAGCCTTTATACAGTACATATTTTGCCAACATTTTTTATTTTGCACAGCCTATCCAATTACCTAGTTTTTAATTTTTTACACTGCACTGTTCCTTTAATAACTTTATCAACTCTTAATAAACGTGGCTAGTGTGAGGTGTCTTTTGAACTCGATGTTGAATCACAACCACCACTTAAAACTAGGGCTGGAGCCTGGAGTTATAAGAGTGAACGAAGGGCGAAGACGCCATTCAGAAACTACATTGCCCACAATCACTTTCCGGATAAAGTAGGCGTGGCGTCTGGGTTCAGCTCCCGCAATGGAGGCTGGGATTTATAGTTTTTCGAACGTCAATAGTCTCGCGTCCGTCAGCGGAGAAGTAGGGAGCGGGAAAACTACAGGGCCGGCCTACGTAGCGTTGCGTGACGTGCGCCGGCTTACGTGGTTGACGCCGCGGCAGCACACGAGGAGTCGTTGAGAGCTAGTGCTGAGTCGGGTTAGTGCCGCTGTACGCCGGCTGCCTCCTGGCTGTGTGATAACGGGTACAACACTCTTCCCTCCCACGCGGGAAGCACTCCGCCACCCTGCCGACTCCTTGTCCTACCACTTCAGCTCCCCTGATAAAGCAGCCGGTATATCCCAACCCGACTCACCCGGAAATGGACGCGAGCGACTCGGCCCCGGACTCCTGGGAACAGGCGGACATGGAGGCCACGGAGATGAATAATTCCATGGCCACACTCAACGTCAACGCCAAGCCGTTTGTCCCTAATGTAAACGCCGCAGAGTTCGTGCCGTCCTTCTTGATCGACAGCGCGACGTCGGACGGGCAGGAGGAAGAGGAGGAGCAGGGTAAAGATAGGTGGTTTTGGGGGGAGGTGGGTTAACATTACACAGGCCTCACCTTTGATGGTTGCCACCTGCGGATATACAGCTCTCCTTCAGCTTCTTGCCTTGTGGAGAGCTTTAGTTCTGCAACTGGTGACTCGCCATAGGATGAAGTGTTCCTTTGAAGCCCCGCGTCTGACGCTATTCTTTGGCTCACCAGCTGTCCTTCCTCAGCATTCATCTGAGTCAGGCTGCTTCTCTGTGTTGTGTCTCACCCCAGGGTCTGCTCCATGGCTGTGTTACATATTTTAGCCTTGGAGGAGGCCTGCATGGGATATCTGTCACTTGCTTTAGCCAACTGCAACAGTAGCCTGCTGGAACCACTACAGCATCTATATAGTCCTAAAGAAATCAAAAACATGTCTGTATATATAGATATGTGTGTGTGTATATAGACTTCAAAATTGACCCGCATCCTGAAAATGATACAAGCGATTTTATGGAGACATCACTTGTGTATCCAACATTTCAGCCCTCATTCGGGTCTATAGATTTATATATATATGTACAAAGTGGAGTGGAGCTTAAACCCAGTCCATGTATTAGTCCAAAATATGGACAAATTATATATTCGAACAAAAAAGTCCAGACAAATTGGTGCAATAAAAGAAAAGTTTTACCATACTGGTCAGGTTTATGCTGCAACGTTTCGAAGCTCCCGCTTCTTTTTCAAGCATCAATACAAGGTATGACATCACATCCTATTTAAAGGCATAGGCTATAAACACACCCACTCATAAATTAACCCTTCGTGTCAGGTTATAGAAATCACAATGGAAATACACATTCATATAACAAGTATATGGCATATTTAGAAAAATATGGACATAAGTTGTCAAGCCTTAGATTTCCGATATTGGAGTCTGTTGCCCCCCCACTTCAGGGGGGCAACAGACTCCTGCAGCTCCAAAAGAGGGAGAAGTTTTGGATACACACATTACAAACACTACAGCCTTATGGTCTCAATAGAGAATATGATTTACATAACTTTATTTGATTGAATATTTTGTTTACTGAACATTGTTTTTCAGACGGGGTAGTACTGGGATTATATAATAATACACACCCTTGGCTTGACAAACCATTTGGTTTCTGAAGCAGCCAGGTAGTGTATGCACCCTTGAAACTCAAGTGAGTGGTGCGCTGAGGAATTTTGTATTGTCTATTTGTAGGGCACTCCCCAGGCCAGTGGTCGTTTTGTGTAAAAAACTGTGTATTATGCTAATTTAGATATAGAATAATTTTACTTTAAAAGTAGTGCTTCGGACTGATTTATTGAATATTTCAGCAAAAACCCTAACAATCCCTCCCTATCACTTCCAGCTCACTGAATTCCCAGTCTGTGCAGGGGAGCTGGCGGCTCTCAGCTCACTGCACTGTAGGACAGGAACCAATCGGCAGCTAGCAGGACCTGATAGGGAACTGAAGCCTGTCTGCGCTTGAGTGACTGCAGGACTGTGATTGGCTGTCCCCCTCCTACTGAGCCTCTGGCAGGGACTGTTAGGACAGGCCCACCCCTCATTTGAATCAGACGGGGACCAGTGAACATATACAGGGAGCTCTAATAAAGGGGCTATTTTTAAAGATAATATTAATTTTTAGCACCATGTAAAATCAACACTATATATTACTCATAATTACCAAGAAAAATTAGGGCTTTTTCCTTTTTTCCTATGTCTCCTTTAAAAACTATAGGGTCTGTGTACTTAACTGAGTGCTGCGCCACTGTTTTTTTTTTTTGTTTTTTTTTTTCATGAGGGCCAGCCCGATACCTGTGGGTCGTGCGGGTTTGAGCCGACCTCGCACTCCTGGGTGGTTGCGGGTTGAGCTCTTCTGCTTTTCCTGCCCACCACCTTCAAATGCTGGCTTTATAGCGAGTCCATGATTTCCCTGTCCCTTTTGTGACGTCTGTGGGGCGAGTCTAAGTGGTCAGGTGTGGGTCAGGAAAAATCCATCCCGCACATCACTAGTGTGAACATATATGCAGTACAGAACGTCTGTCAATTTTATTAACATGTATTTATATAGTGCCAATATATTTTGCAACTGCTGAAATATGTTGGTGCTGTATTGCATGTGTCCGACTTAAGTGTGTAAAGAGGATGACTGGGACAGCAGAATACATTGTGGTGCGGTGATGTGGTCCGGTGCATGTTTTAAAGAAGAGGGATTAGTAATTCGAATTATTGGGGAAGTGGGTTGTTGATGCTAGTTTCTGCATGTTTGCACTTATTCACATATAAAGTCTGCATGCTTCGTGGTTGCGTGGTGGTGCAATAGCTAGCATTCTTGCGTTTTGGCAATGGACTTCTGGGTTCAATTTAAATTAAAGGCCATAAGCTATAATTCTGTATCTTCATATAAAGAGTAAGTTTTTAAAGGAAACTTGAACCTTAAAAACAAGAGAATATTAAAATGATGCTGCAGTGCACTTTTGCCATGTACATTCATTATTTGTTTTCATTCCAAGATATTAAAGGGGTTGTTCACCTTCAAACAACTAGTTGTTTTCAGATAGATCACCAGAAATAGCGACTTTTTCCAATTACTGTCTATTTTCTATTTGTAACCAGTTTTCTGATATTGAAGTGTAAAGTGTAATTTTTCACCTTCTAAAGCAGCTCCAACTGTTCTAAACTGATACATTTAATGGATACATTTCTTATCTTCGTCCCTGCTGAGCAGAATCTCTGGGTTTCATTACAGGCAGCTGTTAGAATTGATACAATAGTTGCTAATATTCCAGAGATTTTGCTGTGAAATGTATCAACTAAATGTTGCAGCACCTGAATTACTGAGCTGCCAGACTCAAACACCAGAGACATGAACATTCAACTTTAAACTCTTTGGAAAAACAGTAAAAGATAAATAATTGAAAAGAAGTCTTTATTTCTGGGGAACAATTTGAAAACAACTGAACAGAAAAAAGTGCTTGGAAGGTGAACAACCCCTTTAAGGGATACATCAAGGATCCCCAACATTTTGAACCCATTTGCAACATTCAGAAGTAAAAGGAGTTGGGGAGCAACACTAGCATGAAAAATGTTCTTGGGGTGCCAAATAAGTGCTGTGATTGGACATTTGGTAGCCCCTATGTGGATTGTCAACCTACATTGAGGCTCTGTTTGGCAATGCACCTGTTTTTTATACAACCAAAACTTGCCTCCAAGCCTGGAATTAAAAAAATAAGCACTTGCTTTGAGGCCACTGGGAGCAACATCCAAGGGGTTGGAGAGCAACATGTTGCTCGCGAGCTACTGGTTGGGGATCACTGGGATACATGTACTGTTGGCACCAATGAATTTTGTTACATCGCCACCTGGTGGTAGTTGTCTGACCCACGTAGTCAAAGAAGTCATCAGGAGAAAGAATGAGGGCTGCTCTGATCTTCTTCTTAGGAATGATTTGAGAAAGGTTTCTAATTTTTTTTCCTAAGCAGAAGAACATAAGAGCAGGCTTTCTTTCTCCTGACAACTTCTGTTGGCCATTTGCCAACTAGTCTGACCACAAGTAGTCAAAGAAGTTGTTAGGAGAAAGAAAGAGGCTGCTCTTATATTCTTCTGCTTAGGAAAAATAATAGAACCCTTTCTCAAATCATTCCTAAGAAGAAGATCAGAGCAGCCCTCTTTCTTTCTCCTGAAAACTTCTTTGACTACTTGTGGTCAGACTAGTTGGCAAATGGCCAATAGGAGATGTTGTAACAAAAATTTATTTGTTAACTGCAAGTATCCTTTAATATCTTGGAATTAATAATAAAGAATATACATTGCAAAAGTGCATTGCACCCTCCTCATTTTTGTATTCTTATTTTTATCCTTAATGTACTTTGGATAGCATCATCCTATGATACTAAATAAACATTCACAATAGTGGTACATTAATGTCTCCTAGATCACATCAGATGTTTCCATGTATCCGTGTATTCAAGTTATCTAGTAATGAAATGTAACTCAAAGTTAGAAGTCTAATTGCAGCCTTACACAGCATAGGTCTAGGTCCGCTCATGAACATATTCTTTCATGTGACTAGATGTGAGTGATCGGGTTTCATGTGTTTTGTAAGGTTGTTGTTTGAAAGATGACCTCTTGTCATCACAAAT
>CM044447.1:100705717-100740445 GCA_024363595.1 Xenopus borealis
TATAAACTATATCCAGTGTATGCACTCTTACCGGGCTTCAGTCAATGCGGGTGCATAGGTCAACAATATCTTGGATACATTAGAAAAGGGACTCGCACTCCAATTTAATCAAATGTGCCTGGTTGCAGTTCCAAAATACATGTACGAAACAGCAGCAAAAGGGTCCGCACTCACAGGTCTTAAAATAAAAATAAAGAAGTTTGTGTACATATATGCCCCTCAAAGGACATCCTATATAATCATGTTGGTGTAAGATTCTGAACAGAAATGAGATCTTTCAAGATGTCATTTATCCTAAGACGGGGTTTATGCAGCTGCTCCTGGTTTTTTTGTTCTAGCTTTTAGCTCTGGTTCACAACAGTGAAATGGATTAAAGGAAAACTAAAGCCTAAAGCTTGATATGGATACAAATGTGGTTTTGGATACTGAACTTACTGATCAGCAGCCAGAATGCAACTATGATCTATGCCTTTAAAATTGGCCACACAGGCTTGCCATCTTGGATCCTGTTAGACTATCTTTTTAGTGCCTGTGACACATGCTCTGCACATTTGGGCAGCTTTTGAGAGACTGAGCATAGGAAGTATTCAAGCATCATTTGAGATTCTATCTGTGATGAGAGCTGATGCTACAGGTTTGATTATGCATTGCTCATGCTCTCTAAAGTAAAGTACTTACATACTTAAGTTGGGTTGGAAAAAAAAAGTTCAACCCCTCCAAATGAACCCAGCGCATACACACACACATTGACCCCTCCATAAACTCGCATAAATGATTTACACCAATATCTATTTTAGTATCACAATGATCAACTGTCTGGTGCTATCCAGAGCTTTAGAATGTTGCTGATGGGACAAGCGATTTAAATGCCTATGAGTAATATTTACTGTATCTATTGATGTGTTTAACATACAGTGTTCTCTGTGTTTTGTAGAGTGTTTCCTAAAGGCACATGATGTTTTTGAAAAGCCTCTGTCCGCAAGATGATTTTAATGATGCAAAAAAAGTGGATCCACTCTAATCAGTGGTTTTCTGTTGCTGCATTGCAAGTCACATCTTCCAATCAATTTAGGAAGATACTGATTCTACCTAATCACTAATATACAGCTACAAATAACAATATAATATTATTAATAATCTACAGCTACATAGAGTGGAGATTGGTCTGAAATTGCCTGCTTTCACTCCTCCGCATAGCCGCACTCAGGCCAAATGGGGAGAAACACATCTGATAACAAAAATGTTGCTTTTGGTTGGCTGATACTTAAGTCAAATTCTAAGGGTTTGTTTGCCTGTTTATCAATGATTAGGTAGAATCAGTATTTTCCTAAAGTGATGAGATTTGGCACAATCCTGAACTAAATTGTAGATTCATTGTGTCTTTGGTTTATGTAAAGTATACTAGCTGATTATTCTTATTTATTTCTTGTTTACAATTTGTTTACAAGGATGATTGTTGTAAAAAGTCAATCTTTACAATAGTTTTCTGTTGTCTACAGGTTCTGCCACTGCTGTTGGCATGGATGTTACCGAGCCTGTTGGGCCTGTTGGTAAGTGTAACTACTTTGCCACTGAGGTCTGATTCCTAACCACAAGAGATTAAATTTATTTTCCAGCTTTTACTCTTTCTCAAAGCTGTCACTCTGTTTGCAAATATGTTTTTCCATTTCTTAAAGTTCACCTTTAAATTAACATTTTATGTAATTTAGAGAGGGGTCTTGTGAGACAATTTACAGTTGGTTTTCATTTATTTATTTTTGAGTTATTTAGCAGCTCTTCAGTTTGTACTTTCAGTAATCTGGTTGCTAGGATTCACATTACCACAGCAACCATGCATTGACTTGAAGAAGAGGCTGGAATGACTAGGAAAGGGTCTGAATAGAAAGTTAAGTAATTATAAGTAGCAGTAATAAAATAGTGTAGCCTTAAACAGCATTTGTTTTTTTAGAGCTGGAAAGAGTCGGAAGAAGGCAAATAATAAAAAGTTGGAAATATGAACCTAGAGTTTTGTACTTTTGGTATATGTCTGTATTGGAGCTGATACAATTCTTTCCCCTGTATGTAGTCAAAGGCACTAAGTTTGCATAGGTGCGCTAACCCATAATAGTTTATTAGATCTTACTTTTAAACAGGTGACATTGAATGCTAGCTGCTAATTGGTTACTGTAGGTGATTTGCTGTATAAAACCAGGCTCCTTTTATTATATCAATTGCCCAGCACTTATAACTGGGGATTGATTTCATTATACTGTGAGGTTCTTTGGAACTTTTCATTCACTGCTGAAAAGCAGCAAGAGCACAATAGAATGGAATTGAAAGTAAAATCAATTTCTACTTCCTATATGAAGGAGCACAGTCAAACCAAATAATCAGTCCACTAGGAAGCCATCTTTATAAAGAGAAGTTCTGAAAATCAAAGATTAACAGGCTCCAGCTGGAAGCTGATTTGCTTTAAAAAGGAATTAGATTGTGACTTAATTTTAGATGTCCTTTGTTTTTGTGCTAGAAGTACAAAAACTAAACAGGTTTGTTAATTAGAAGTTCAGAGAATAGGTCATGTGCTAAACTTATGTTGGCCTTTCAAGACGTTGTCTAGATACTAAGCAACATGTGTCGCAACAGTTTTTCCAAGTAGCCTAACTTTTCATTTAAATTCAGTTCTGCTTAGTGTTAAATGTTTAACATTTCAATACTCTCTTATTCATATAGGTCAGATTTGCTCAGTAATAGGAACACAAAACAATAAAAAAAAACTATTGATCCACCTTATAAAAATAATAATGCTGTGAGTAACTGCATTGCGTCAGAGAATTATAGCTGTTTTAATGTGTATGATATTTTCCTGCACTTCAAACTAACATAAGGCTTCTTGTAGTGGAAAATGGGGAATCCGAGATGTCACCAGAAGAATCTTGGGATCACAAAGAAGATCCCATAGAAGCAGAACCAGGAGGCGGTTCTGAGGGCGATGGAGGGACTCCTGAAGAAGTTGCCTCCGAAATGATGGAGGAAGAGGAGGAAATTCCAAAACCCAAAATAATTGTTGCACCTCCAGATGCCCCAAAGAAAGAACATGTAAATGTAGTGTTCATTGGACATGTAGGTATGTTTCGCCTCTGCGTAATTTTTTTCCTCAATATACTTCTTTCTTTGGACATCAATGAAAATATGAATACTTGTGTTGTAAACCTGGTAAAAGTGCCAGGTCATCCTCAGAAATTAGGTATTTCAGGAATTCCCGTGTTCATTAGTAATTTACATTCTAAATTTGTTTCTCTTCAGATTAGAATCCTATCTGCATCTCTGTTTCTCTGCGGTCTTGCTAAGTGTTGGTTGAATCAGTTTTTCAGAAGACCGCCTTATAATTTTTACCTGCCCCTGTTCTCGCTGGCAGATTTTGTTTTTTGTTTTTTTTTTTTGCTTTTGTGCCAAACTAAGGTTAATAAGATTTGTCCTTTCCAGTCTGGGCACTTAGCAGGGGCATTTGTGAAAATATTAGTTTTCTGCATTACTACTAGATCTATACAGTTACCTGTTAACAAGCAAATACTGTTTAGAGTTTGAGTCACGCGTTGCATTTTGACCCTCAGAAAGAGGTTAGTATTCATGCAGATGTGTGCCGGCTTTGCTGAAACAAAGTGCCAATTATGATGAGCTTACTAGATGTATCTATTACACAGAAGTATACTTTGAGATGGTTTTACATTTAATACTAGTAGAAATGTTTAAAGGAGGCCTTGTACTTTATACAAACTGCTTTATGTATTGATGTCTTTGAGTGGTACAGCCTTTAATATCTTTCCTTCTTGTTTAAGATGCTGGTAAATCAACCATTGGTGGGCAAATCATGTAAGTAAATTTATTTCTGAACTAGTTTCCATGATCCGTTTGCACTTCATTTATTCACCCCAGAATACAGACTGGATTTTATTTCATTACTTATGTTGAATACCTGTACTTAAAATAAGTTTAATAACCAGCTGACCTATATTTATGTAGCAAGGGCAGCATATAATCTCTTGCTGACAGCACGGTAACTAAGGAGTCATATTTCCAATTACCTAGTTCAAGTGTGGAAGTCTTTCTCTTACATGAAAACCTACAATTTCCTACCATGCATATATGTTGGGCAGGTCTCCCACACCCAAGTGGCATTCTTTGTACTGCATACATCAGCACCATTTGCCATATGCCATAACATTTCCCTAAAACAAATGGCAGCTTTCGCCCAGGGGCCATTTTCCATCTGACACATCATTGGTGCATTTATATCTGCAAATAGCATATATGCAATGTAAAATTCACGCACTTGAAGAATGTACACTAACACTTTCAGAATTTACTATTATGACATGTCCTGCTGTAATGGTTACTCTGAGCTCAGGAGAGGGGGTTATGAGTTAAAAATAGGATCAGACTACTAGAGCAGATTTTCTTTGGCAATCTGCAATGCTGTCTCTTCATTAGACTGGAGGGGTTTGTTTACTAATCTAAGTTGAAAAGAATTAAGCATGCTCAATAGGGGAGGGGGCTGAGTGGATTAGTGGAGCAGAAGGAATCCTAAGCGATTATAGGAGAATTCAAATGTCATTTAAAAAAATCTACCATCCATAGACTCCTCCCCTCCCCACCCCCCATCCTAGCTGCTACCCCGGGCAAATATCCCTAAGTAATTTTTGGAATGAGAGCGGCGTATCGGGAATTTGTGACTTTTGGCGCATGCACAGTTGTGTCGAAGTGGAAGATTGCTCCAACTGCACATGCTCCAATACGCAGCTCTCATTTTGAAGATTACGGAAGAGAATAAGATGGCTGCTGTGAACTTCTCTGGACAGAATCTGCACTGAGGGGTAAGTAAAGACTTTGGGGCATTTGCCCTGGGTAGTAGGTAAGCTGGGGGGGAGGTCTATGTTAAAGGAGAATTCAACCTGTAAGTGTAAAAAAACCCTTCCCACCCCCTGCCCTGTGTAGGCCCGCCGACCTGCCCCCCAGGCAAATGCCCCTAACTTGTTACTTACCTCTCTTTCCAGGTCCTGTCCAGTGGAATTTGCAGGCACCATCTTGTCTCGCTCGCTCTTCATCCTGTACTGACGGTCGTTTTCAGGCGCCTGCGCAGTACAAGGAATTTGCCGGTGCAGAGCTACTGTGCATGCGCCGAAAGTCACACTTTCCAAAAAAAATTATCAGAAAGTTTGACTTTCAGCACAGATTCTGCATACTGCACATACTCTGGAAAAAGACGGTCGGTACAGGATGAAGAGAAAACCAGACAAGATGGTGCCTGTGAACTCCACTGGACAGGACCTGGCAGGAGGGGTGAGTAACAAGGTAGGGGCATTTGCCCAGGGGAGCAGGTAAGCCAGAGGGCGGGGGGCATACACAGGGGAGGGGGTAGGGTTTTTTCACTTACAGGTTGAATTCTCCTTTAAAGGGGAAGTAGGCCCTCCTCCCACCCGGGCTTTTGCCCCATACCTGTTAATTACCCCAAAGTCCAGGTCCCCTCTAGGCAGGATCACGTTTGCCATCTTGTCCCGCAACGTCTTCTTCCTTGGTTTTGCGGCGCATGCGCAGTAGGGTGCATTTGCTGGTCAGTACTACTGCTCATGCCCCAGAATTTCACAAGTTTCCGAAAAGGAAATCTGAAAACTTAGTGAAGTTTGGGTGCATGTGCAGTAGTACCAACCGGCAAATGTGGGACAAGATGGTGCCTGTGATCCTGCCTGGAGGAGACCTGGACTTTGGGGTAGTTAACAAGTTAGGGGCAATAGCCATGGGGGAGGAGGGGTTTTAGTGCCGGAGGGGTTGACTTCCCCTTTAAGGGCATGCTGCAACATTACTATTAACCTTTGAACAACCAGACTGGCAGGTATTTATTGATGTCAAAGAAGCTCTTCAGTGATTACATTTTTGAATGGGCGGGTTTACATATCCTGTAAAGCTGATCTTGCATGTGTTTTTTTTTTTTTTAATTTCTTTTGCACACATAAATATCCTGGTGGAGAAATCGCTCATCTGCCTGTGTTCCAACAGAGCTGACAAACATAGCATCTCATGGTTTTCGATAATGCGTAACTGCATTTTCAGGGCAAACTACAGCCCATGTGTGCACACAGGCAGATATCGTGTCTTTCCCTTCTGTTGGATTGCATGGATGCACAGGTGAACATAAGCTCATAGCCCATATGTCAGTTGCACCATATGGGCTCCTCTATGGCAGACATTCTGAGCAGAAGTTCCTTGGCTAGAAGAGCAAATGCCTGGTATGCCATCGGTCAAATAGTCAATACAGATTTGTGGAATTGAATTGCATATGTAACTAAATTTGTCATGTATTTTCCCTCTTCCCATTTTAGGTATTTAACAGGCATGGTTGACAAAAGAACTCTTGAAAAATATGAAAGAGAAGCTAAGGAGAAAAACAGAGAAACCTGGTAAGATTGATGAATAATAATGTGGTATTATATATAGTAATTGCAACTATGCTAAACTACCCTCTCTTGTAAGGTTGGGCTTATGTAAGTAAAATTTATTATTTTTTGATTCCTCAGATGGTGGTCTGCCCCATCAGTTATTTATCAATCTATTTATAAGGAGCCACCATGCTGTACAATGCTATAAAAGTATATGTATATATACTTTTAATAATATATATATATATTTCCAGAGGCAGCCGCACTCCAATCCGGATTTTGTGCTTTGTATGCGGGTGCAGGTTCAAAATAGCATACTTATTTGTTAATACAGAACCGCACTTTATGCTGTGAATCAAGTCACTTTTATTTGCATGTGTTTCCAACGTTTCGGCCCCCCTTGGGGCCTTTTTCAAGGATCCTTATATATAATTTTTTTTTTTTTTTTTACAATAATTAAGAGAAGACCTCACATAATACATATACACAACTCGTATAAGGACATCAAGTTTAAAGGAACAGTTCAGAGTAAAACTAAAAACTGGGTAAATACCTAGTGCAAAATAAAAAAAACATTCTAATATAGTTGGCAAAAAATCTTGCGTGTAAAGGCTAAAGTAAGGGTATGTCTAATATAGTAGCCAGAACACTTAGATTTTCAGCTCTCTAACTCTGAGTTAGTCAACGACTTTAAGGGGGGCCACATGGGACATAATTTTTCAGTGAGTTTGCAACTGATCCTCAGCATTCAGCTCCAATTCAAAAGCAATAGTTATGATCCATGTGCCCCACCTCAAGTCACTGATTGGTTACTGCCTGGTAACCAATCCATGGAAACCAAGAGAGCTGCAAAGCAGGAAGTAGTGTTCTGTTATGTTAGACATCCAGTCACTCCAGCCTTTATACATTAGTTATTTAGCCAAAAATGTACACGGTATACTAGAATTTTTTACTTTGAACAACTAATCTACTTACCTGGTTTTATTTTTACACTGAACAATTCCTTTAAGTGCTACGTGGTAAGAGACAGTAGGAATTTGGTCCCTGCCCTTGTAGAGTTTAGAGTATAAGTTAATTGTACATACATGTTTGTTGGGAGGATCTGTACTTTCCCACAGTGTCTCTCTCCCAGCTTGAATTCCACTCTCTGCTGGTTAGGATCACACTTTCTGCCTTCCTTTATCCTGTTTACACTCTTCCTTACACATAGTGTATGCAGGATATATCCCCTGCCTCTTTCCATGGGTGTCTGCATATGTTGAACTGACTAGGAAAACTCTTGATTGGTGTGAACTAAGAGAATATGGTGGCAACAGAGTCTCCTGTAATGCCAAGTTACATTTTCATCTGTCAAGTCCCCTTCCCCAAAAGTTAAATGCTGTTGTTATTGGTTTTGAAGCGATTCTGTCATGGCAAAATATGATTTTTTCCAAAAGCACCAGTTAATTGTGCTGCTCCAAAAGAATTCTGCACTAAAATGCGTTTTTATAGGAGCAAACTGATTTTTTTAATATTTAATTGAAATTTGGCATGAGTCTAGATATGGTGTCTATTTCCCAGGTGCCCCCAAACCATTTAACTTCTGCTCTGATCAAAATCACTCTTTACTGTAAGTTGGAATATCATCCCTAACCCCCATCAGCCGATTAGCAGCCTATCAACAGAACAATGGGCAGCTAACTGGATAGCAGCTACCTGACACCCCTGCATGATAGATTTGCTTGCATTGCTTGTTAGCCCCATCTAGTACATGAGAATAGCACCAAAGCAGGAAAAATTCAGCTTTTTCCTGCTTGGCTGCTATTGTCATTTACCACTAGATGGGAATAGGGAGCATGACTTGTGTGGTGGTGAAGTACTAGAAAGGGAGAAACAATAGCTGTCTCAAAGCAATTCCATCATAAAGCGCTGGCTCCTTAAAGCTCAGAATCAAACTCAAAGCACAGATGGCTGCCTCCACACCAATATTACAGCTAAAAAAAATTTGTTGATCCAAGAATACAATTTTAAATGGTAGGGTGAATTATTTGCAATGCAAAACATGTAATTTAGAAATATACAGAAAATCATGATAGAATTCCTTTAACAATAAAACTCCTTTGTTACTCGGGTAGCAAGACATTTTTTGCTATCCATAAAGAGCTTATAGCAAGCATTTATAAAAATTTTGCTATTGATTTACCTTTACATTTTTTGTGTTTTAATCATGAGCAAATATTTTGCTTGTTGGAATTAAAGATATGTAGTTATAGATATGTCCATTTCTTTCTAGGTATTTGTCGTGGGCTTTAGACACAAACCAGGAAGAACGAGACAAAGGCAAAACTGTAGAGGTTGGTCGGGCCTATTTTGAAACAGAGAAAAAGCACTTTACTATTCTAGATGCCCCAGGCCACAAGAGCTTTGTCCCAAATATGATAGGGGGTGCTTCTCAAGCTGACCTTGCTGTTTTGGTAAGAGACATGAATATAATATGGCCATGCAATATTTGAGGTTTCCGGCGTTTGGATACTCCAGTTTTTAAAATGCATATTGTTTGGCAACTCCTGCATCGCTTGAGTGGATTTAAACTAGCATCTTATGCAAAACCTCTAGTGTACTAGATATACAAGGCTTTGTGATCTGAAAAAGGTTGTATAAGGGTAATAAACATATCTTAAATGTACAGTTATGGGATCAGTTCAGTCTACTCATTATCCAGAAAGGTCCGAATTACAGAAAGGCCTTCTCCCATAGAATCCATTATAATCATAATCCAAATTTCTCTCGCCTATATTGGGGGACACAGGCACCATGGGGATGCAGATCCTGCAGCTTGGGAGAGTGGACACTAAGAGTTAAAGATAACTCCTCCTCCTGCTCTGGGCTTAATCCCCTGCCGCCTCCTACTTTCTACCAGTTTCTTTTAGTGTCCTCAGAAGAGAAGACGGACATCACAGTGGCTGGAGCAAATGACCTAACTACGGTGCGGGTCAGGCCACAAGGGGTCAGTGATACTGCTATGCAGTGCCCCTCAGCCAGACGTCTTTAAGAGGTGCCATCTGCCTTACTGCTCTTCGGAAGCTGCCTGCTTAGCTCCACATTCCCCCTGAGGCTATAATATGGCACACTTCACTGGCTGTGCAGATAAGATTTTACCTGCTTCCCACCCACTCTTAAAAAAAAAAAAAAAAAAAAATAAGCGGTTACATGGGTAGCTAGAGCCCAGGGGGGGAGTAGCACAGGGTATCACCTACTCCCATCCCGAGTTTTATTAAAGGAAAATTATACCCCCCGAACAATGTAGGTCTCTATAAACAGATATTGCATAAAACAACTCATATGTAAAACCCTGCTTCATGTAAATAAACCATTTTCATAATAATACACTTTTTTAGTAGCATGTGCCATTGGGTAATCGAATAGAAAATAGCCATTTTAAAAAATGACAGCCTCCTGGGATCCTAGGATCCAACGGTGCACACAAACATACCAAACAAACTATAAATTAACAGACAGAGTTCTGTCTTTTGCTTCAACACTTCTTCCCTTTACAGTTAGAGTTGAAATATTTCTGGTCAGGTGATCTCTGAGGCAGCACACAGACCACCATGAAATGGTGGTTCGAGGCAAGAGATGAAAAAGGGCAATATTTACTTAAATATATATACCAGGTAGGTAAGATTCTTTAATATGTCACTTGATTTGATATTTGATCTGTTGATCAACAATTCATTTTCGGGGTATAGTTTTCCTTTAAGACACAGGGAGCCCATACACTTATCTTGCTTTGCACTCTGGAACGCAACACGGGGCAGACACCGCGCGTTCTTAAAAATTTTGAACGCCGGATGTCCTGCCTCGTGTCAGCGTCATCGGCGCAGTCCCTTCTACTTTCCCTGCCGCATCCTAACGCCTTCTACACAACGGTGATGCGAGCCAAGCTATACTCCCTCCACACAGGCAAGTTGGTTGGCCTCTTGACTCGTGTACATGAGTATTTACTGCTTACACAGGTTATAATATATACATATATTTTGCAGACTGCGCCTTCCACGGGCCCCCACTGCCTTCCCTACTCGGATCAACCATGTCAGAAACCACAGAGCCCTCAGCTCCTAAACGCAAAACACCCAGGGTGTCGTATTTGGCCTGTGTAGGGTGCAAAAAGAAATTTCTGGTTGCTTCAGCGGAGGCGGTGTGCACAGCATGTAGACCCATCATCCCCCCCGACCCTCCTCCTACTACTCACACTAACACAGTAGCACCTCAATATTCACCACCTCAGGAACGGCTCTTAAACCGATGTTCGCCATCGCATGGGTTGCGAAAGCGATGGAGGTATGGGTGGGACAGGTGGCACAGTTATTAGGATCTGATGATCCAACGACAGATCTCTTGCTTTCACAGATAGCAGACGCCACAGCCTACATGGGTGAAGCAGCACTAGACGCGGCCACGTTAGTCGCCAAGACGTCGGCACAATCCGTTGCAGCTCGCTGGTTTCTATGGCTCAAAACTTGGTCGGCAGACTTTACTTAAAGTCTTTAGTAAGCCTCCCCTTCCAGGGAAAACAACTATTCGCTACGGAGCTGGACAAAATAATATCGCAGGCTACAGGGGGCAAGAGCTTCCTTCCACAAAGTAAACCCAAGAAACCTACTTTCAAGAGGCGACCCTTTTTTAGTCCCTTTCGGCAGGGACAGAAAGACCTAAACCACAGACTGATAAGGCCAGCACGAGTTTTCTCAAAGATACCACAACAAGAGAGAATCTACCTGGTCCTTTTCCAAGGGATCCACCAAGCCCCCTCAAGACAAGTCTTCTTCTGCCTGAAGATGTGCCCACCCCTGGAGGGCCTCCTTTAGGGAGACGCTTACGAGCCTTCCAGGAGGTGTGGTAAGATCTCGTTTGGGTACTCCAAGTAATATCGGAGGGATACTTGATAGACTTTACTCAACATCCTCCTACCATATTTTTCATATTTTCCATATTTTTCATATCCAGGGTTCCAGTCTGAAGTGGCAAGCATTTCTAGGGGTCATACTAGAGTTAGCAGACTCAGGGGTCATCCTGCCGGTCCCACAGGTGGACAGGGGAAAAGGATACTCTTCAAACCTATTCATGGTACCCAAGAAGGACGGCTCCTACAGACCGGTGCTAGATCTAAAGGCTGTCAACAAGTTCATCAAAACTTGCCATTTCAAGATGGAATCCATACAATCCGTTCTATTAACCATGGAAGCATGTTAGTTATAGACATAAAGGACGCCTACCTCAATGTACCCATACATCCAGCCCATCACAGATTCCTGAGATTCTATGCAGCAGGCAATCACTGGCAGTTCGTAACCCTAGAGAGAGCTTTTCTATCAAAGGTGAAGGTCGACACGCTTCAGAGCAGGATCAGGGACCTCGTGACATCCAACAAGGTTCCACTTTGCATAGCCATGCAGGTGTTGGGCACCATGGTTGCTTAGTTTCCGACAGTGCCTTATGCTCAGTTCCACACCAGACCTCTACAACAGCTCGTAATTCGGCACCAGAGGAGGAATCGACAGGATCTGGACCGACAGATCTCGATTCCAGGACTAATCAAGTTTTCACTGAAATGGTGGCTGCAACTTCAACGACTAACACTGGGAAAAGCCTTCCCCACTCATGGTTGGACGATTCTGACAACAAATGCCAGCCTACGAGGATGGGGAGCAGTCCTAGATCAGGACACGGTACATGGACTCTGGAGCCCATTAGAGAAGCTTCTCCCTATCAATATCCTAGAGCTGGGAGCAATACGATATTCCCTACAACACTGGACACATCAGTTACGGGGGAAAAGCGTTGAGAGTATAGTCGGACAACGGGACAGCAGTAGCCTGCATAAATCAGGGAGGCACAAGAAGGCTGGCAGCATTAGCAGAAGCAAGAATTATTCTGGCATGGGCAGAGGAACATGTTCCAGCAATATCAGCAGTCTACCTACCAGGGATAGACAACTGGAAAGCAGACCACCTCAGCAGAGAGACAATCGATCAGGGGGAGTGGAGCTTACACTCAAGAGTTTCCAGTTGATTGTGGACAGGTGTCTCTATCGAGATGGCATCAGGTCCACGTCCAGCAATCATAAGGTACCAAAGTTTGTAGCCAGAAGCATCGACCCACAGGCTTGGGCGGTCAATGCCTTGTAATTCAGTGGACTTTCTTACTACGGTACGTATTCCCTCCCTTGGCTCTCATACCAAGAATACTCAAGAAAATCAGAAGAGAAAGGACTCTAACAATCCTGGTAGCTCCTTACTGGCCACAAAGGCCTTAGTTCGCAGAGATAGTAGAGATGGCAGTGGACATACCACTACATCTCCCCCTAAGAGAGGTTCTTCTCACACAGGGACCCAAATTTACAGCTATGGGCTTTAACGGCGTGGCTCTTGAGGCCCTAGTTCTAGAGGCTTCAGGAGCTCCCAAAGAGGCGATACCCACAATGTTACGAGCTCGGAAACAGGTATCTGCAAGAATATATCATAGAGTTTGGAAAACCTTTATATCTTGGTGTGAGTCGATAGAAACAGGGACATTCTATCTTTCCTCCAAGAAGGTCTCTCAAAGGGGCTAGTACTCTGAAGGTTCAGGTCTCGCACTTTTATCCTTTTTCAACGGAAGATAGCTCAGGGTGACAACATCAGGACATTCTTACAGGGGGCCACTAGACTGGTAACCCCTACAGATAACCAGTTCCTCCCTGGGACCTAAATGTAGTTTTGTCGGTTCTTCAAGAGGAACCCTTTGAACCACTTGACACAATCCCACTACTCGCACTCTCTGAGAAGGTGGTACTCTCTGGGATGATGTGATAGCCAATAGGAATATCGGCACTAGCAGCGCTATCATGCAGATCTCCGTTCATGATTTTCCATTGTGAAAAGGTGGTCTTTTCATCTGAATCAGGACATAGTCGTTCTGTCGCTCTGCCCTGAACCTAAGAATGCTCAAGAGAAACACCTAAACAAGTTGGATGTGGTTCGAGCACTCAGGGTGTATCTGGTAGCTACGGAAGATATTAAAAGGCCGGATTCCTTATTTATACACACGGAAGGTAAAAAAGAGAGGAACGAAGGTTGACAAGTCGACCATTGCAAATGGATTTGCTCCACGATCATCAGGGCATATGCGGTAAGGGGTAAACCAATCCCCATTCAAGATCAAGGCACACTCTACACGTTCAGTGAGCACGTCCTGGGATGTTCGTCACCAAGCATCTGCGGAACAGGTCTGTCGGGCCGCCACTTGGTCTTCCCCACACACCTTCATGCTTCGGCTGAGGCCAGCTTCGGGAGGAAGGTTTTGCAAGCAGTTCTTACGTAAACACTAAGGGGTACAATTCCCGCCCTGAGGGGTTGCTTTGGGACATCCCCATGGTGCATGTATCCCCCAATATAGGTGAGAGAAAGGAAGATTTTCGTACTTGCTGTTAAATCCTTTTCTCTCATCCTACATTGGGGGACACAGGCCTTCCCTCCCTGTTAGTTACACAATTGACCCTTTGGGTCTTGGAATGTTCTCCCTGTTGGGAGCGGGTTCTTAAGTTTTTAGTTTCTACAATTTTAAGGGTGGGAGACTCCTTGGTTTTTGGGTGATGGTTGAGTTGCTCCTTCTTTGGCCAGAAACTGGTAGAAAGTAGGAGTAGGCAGGGGATGAAGCCCAGAGCAGGAGGGGGAGTCCTCTTTAACTCTTAGTGTCCACTCTCTAAGCTGCAGGATCTTCATCCCCATGGTGCCTGTGTCCCCCAATGTAGGATGAGAGAAAAGGATTTAATGGTAAGTACAAAAATCTTGCTTTTTAAAAAAAGATTTCCTTTTTCTCTGTAAATAGTAAAACAGTATCTTTTTGCACTTTAAGACTACTAGAAAAAGTAAAAAGATCCAAATTACGGAAAGACCTGTTATCTGGAAAGCCCCAGGTCCAGAGCATTTTGAATTATAGGTCCCATACCTGTATTAAAATTTTTGCAGCATTTCAGTCATTCTTGTTTGATTGGCTTTCCTTTGTGCTCTGATTTGAAGGAATCTTCCTTTACTACTTAAAATAAATCATTGAGATTATGCTCAGAATGTGTGAAAACTGTGGTTTTTTGTTTGGCCTTACAACAGACCAAAGTTTGGCTGAGAAACAGCCACAGTTTTTGTACTTTTTGGCAGTCTGTACATGGAGTCCAAAATTCTAGGGCACAGGGGGAAGCTGTATAAACCAAAATAGTGATCACTGAACTGTGCAGCATTTTTAATTTATGCAAATTGGGGATATGTTTGTGTGTGTATGGAGATGAAAATGAATGTTTTTGTTTTATGACTAGATTCCCTATAATGTTAATTTACACTAGAGACTTGGACCAGAAACCAGAACCTAAATGTTTTTTTTTTTTTTGTTAACCCTGTATCTACATTTTCACCTTGTTATATACCACATCATCATGGTGATCCTTAAGGCCAATTAAGTGGACTTGGCTAAATCATGTGAATATTTTAAACTAGACTGTGTATATAGTGTGTTCATAACCAAAGTTTTTTTCTATTTTTTAATGAAAGTTTTAATTGTCCATTTGGGAGGACTTTAAGAGTCTCTGTAATGTAACATCTTCCAAGGGCACAAGTGATATTGCAGAGAATGTTTTACTTGAAGCAATCCCTAGGTTAGGCAAGACCAAGGTTTTTTTAATAGATTTGTTGCCAATTGTAGCCCAGATTTATGGCGGGCAACAATTCCCTTACACTTAGTCAAGTTTCTCTACTGTACTTGATTCTATCTGTAGTGTGTGTAGTGCTATGTTGTAGTTTTTTTAATTCTTTGTGCACATATATGCAAATCATTTTCTAAACCTCAATTGTTGTAGGTCATATCTGCAAGAAAAGGAGAATTTGAAACTGGTTTTGAAAAAGGTGGACAGACCAGAGAACATGCTATGTTAGCAAAGACAGCTGGTGTAAAACATTTAATAGTTCTCATTAATAAAATGGATGATCCAACAGTGAATTGGAGCAATGACAGGTATGTCTTGTAATAACAAATGTTAGCAATTGAAACCATTTTGTAATCTAATTTTAAAGGGGAACTAAAGTCTAAAAGAGTCAAATAATATCTGCCATAGTAGAAGAATAATCATAATATGCAGACTGCACTGGGTTGCTGATACAAATCTCTACACAATCGTCTGCTGCTTTACAGGGAAACAAACAAAGCTGATTGAGCTCAAGGAAGTAATGTGGGGAGGCTTTCCCATGCCTTTTGAAAGTATGATCGTTTCCCTGCAGTGCAGTTAGGGATCGTCTGAAGTTTGCGATCAGCAGCTGTCAGAGCAAGTAAAACAAAGGGGGGAATTTCACTGCATACCTTCAGGTTTATTGTAAATTGTACACATTTTTTAAATAAAGTATATTGGAGATAAGATTTCTTTTTCATTAAAGAAAGTAAAAATGAGATTTTTTGCCTTCACATCTCCTTTAATGGATTCTAGAAGATGAACAAAAACGTCCTTTCTTTAAGGCCAAGAGAATTTTACATTATCTTATCTATTAGATGCATGTTTTATTTCGTTATGTTTTTCTTGTGTGTTGTAGCCAGCCCAAGCTTTAATTTTGTCTTTATACTTGTGTGATCTTCACTGGGTTTTAGGCAACTAACACCTGCACAGCCATATTTCGGCATATCACTCACCTTAGAATTTCTTTATTCACTTAGACGTTGACTAAAAATATGTTGCCAAGAAATAGTTTATTTGTAGGTGCTACATAAAACGATGTAATCTTTAGAAGTTAAAAAAAAAAACATCTTTTTTTTTTTTCTTTCTTTACTGCTCTTAAGATATAATTTGGCTCATGAACAGATTGCAGTGCAGAATGGTTCTGTCCTTGCTGTTTTCACAATTATTAATGTAAAAAAAATTTCATCCATTCTTTCGCTGTGTGAGGTTAAAAACATTTATTTTGCAGATATGAAGAATGTAAAGAAAAACTAGTGCCCTTTTTGAAGAAAGTTGGTTTCAACCCTAAAAAAGATATTTATTTCATGCCATGTTCGGGGCTCACCGGAGCTAACCTGAAAGAACCAGTGGAATCATGTCCATGGTACATGTAAGTAGAGAAGTGTATGCAAGATTTCCAGATTAATACTGGGTCTGAGTGGAGCAGAGCTGGAGAAATACTTTTGAGGGATTGATGGGGGGGGGGGGGGGGGGGGGGGGGGGGGGGGAGGTTGATAAAATGGGGCATTCTCTTGCAGAGTTCTGTTGGACACAGGGGCCATGGGGTATAGCTTCCTTCACTAGGAGGCAGGACAGTACTGCTACCATATCCCTACAGGGTCGGTCAGTCACAAGTGTCATCAAGGAGACAGGACATACTGGAGGTCTTTTATAAACATTGGGCACACATAACCCATAGCAACCAGTCGGATGATTTTTCATTGCTCAACCTGCAGCTGGCTGAAAAAAGTGAAGCACTGGTTGCTATGGTTTCCTGCTTGGGTGCAGTTTTATCCAGTGTTTATAAAGGAGTCCCCACAGCCTTGTCACAGAATTACTGTGAGCTCTAATACATATGCTAGGAAAGGTAGGACCCCCCCAAAGATGCAACTGTCAATGAGTATCTGACACTCAATTCCTTGCATGAAGATAGAATGAAGAGAAACCGATGCTGAGAGAGGGAAAGTGAAGATAAACTTGATTATTTCAGAAACGGTACAGAATTTTTTATTGATTACATTTAGAGAAGTTTTTATTTCAGTTTGATGAAGCTTATAGTACATTTTCATTTTTGAGTTACCCATTAATTGTTCGTGTAAAAGTAGAAAGTTGCTGGTAATCCTCAATTCTTAGCAGGTGAAAAGCTTTCCTTCTTGTATGGCACCTCCACCTCAGCATGCATATAATTCCAATATAGAGAGTACAAGAATAGGCTTCAAACTGCAGAAGTTAACTGCTCAAAGTGGTTATTTTCCACACATGTTTCGAACCAATGTGGGCTCTTTGTCAAGAGTCCACAATGGCTCGAAACATGTTGTGTGGAAAATAAACCCTTTGAGCAGTTAACTTCTGCAATTTGAAGCCTATTCTTGTACTCTCTATATATTGCCATTAATTGTTCCTCTTATACTCTATATAACTGACCCTATAGGGATATGGTAGAGCCTTCCCCTCTCTTAGTGTCCTGTCTCCTAGTGGCGAAAGCTATAGCCCATGGTCCCTGTGTCCCACAGACATCTGAAGAGAAAGGGATTTAATGGTGAGTAACACAGAATCCCCTTTTTTAGGTACTGCCAGTCCAAGTAAATGGCCACTACCCATTCAGTTGATTCTGTCAATAGGACACCAACTAAGTGAGGAATTCTGTAAGTTCCAACCTCATGACAGTGGGCTGGATCAGAGCATGTGTGTTTGATCAGAGTTTCTGTTGTCGTAACGAACTCTTGTTAATTTATGTGTGATTTGATAGAATATTTTTTTTTTCTCCTCTAGTGGCTTGCCATTTATTCCATATCTGGATAGTTTGCCAAACTTTAATAGATCAGTTGATGGACCTGTCCGACTGCCAATTGTTGATAAGTACAAGGTGCGTAATTTTTTTATTTAGGTTGGACAAAACAGGCTTTTCTTTCTGTATGTACTCTTTGAAGCTTTTTGTTTAAAATCTTGTGCACTTCATGGAATAATGATCTGGATCTTGAATAGACTTCTAAAACACATGATTCCAAATCAGTAGCTTTTTTTTAAAAAAATTTTTATGAAAATTGATTTACCTAGTTATAAAATTTCCCTGTAGTGGCATGAACCATATACACTTCCCCTACACTGTCTTGTGTAATTCATCAAACAGTGCATGCTTCCATATTACAGGTATGAGATCCGATATCCCGAAAGCTCTGAATTACGGAAAGGCTGTCTCCCATAGACTCCATTTTATCCAAATAAAACAAATCTTTAAACAATTTCCTTTTTCTCTGTAATAATAATTTAGCTTGTACTTGATACCAACTAAGATATAATTAATCCGTATTGGAGGCAAAACCAGCCTATTGAGTTTATTTAAGGTTTATATGATTTTATAGTAAACCTTAAAATATGAAGATCCAAATAACAAAATATCTGTTATCTGGAAAACACTAGGTCCCGAGCATTCTGGATAACGTGTCCATACTTGTATTCTATATAAGTGTAATTATTCATATCTGCAATGTCACTCTGTGAAACATTCTTAGAAATGAGTGGAGCCTTGTTTGGGCTCTTGCTTCTAATATTCCTTAAATTTTAAAGCGTGATCTCTTTCTTATAACAGTAGTATTACATGTTTTTGTTTTTTTCTTTTCAGGATATGGGAACAGTGATTCTAGGAAAGCTAGAATCTGGTTCCATTTGTAAAGGACAGCAGCTTGTCATGATGCCAAACAAGGTAATTTTTATTTGTTTTTAGATATTTTGTCAATAAGAATAAACTCCCAGTACGGCACATTTGTATCTAATCATTCCCATTTTTGTTGTGTGTCATAAGGGAATGTTTAGAATTGTATTGGTCCTTGGGGATCTATTCGAAGTTTAAAAATGTCAGTATAAATGATTTTTATCTCCCATTATTTTATTTTTCTCCAGCACACTGTTGAAGTTCTCAGCCTCCTTTCTGATGAAGTAGAGACAGAACTTGTAGCACCAGGTGAAAACCTGAAGCTCCGACTCAAAGGTATAGAAGAGGAAGAAATCCTGCCAGGATTTATTCTGTGTGACCCTAACAATGTTTGTCATTCTGGCCGTACATTTGATGCCCAGGTAAGATATTGTTAGAACAAGCATGCCTGTCCTTTAATAGAAGCTGCAGTTGTAGAAATTACACTATACTCTTGCCATCATCTGTCATTCTTATATATTATTTAATAAACATTTTATTCTGTTTTTTAGATTGTGATAATCGAGCACAAATCTATCATCTGCCCTGGTTACAATGCAGTGCTACATATTCATACCTGTATTGAAGAAGTCGAAATAACAGTATGTTTATTTTATACAATTATTGTCAGCAATTTACACACAACTTAAAAAAAGGGAAACCATCTGAAGCAGGCACCTATAACTACATTCAGATTTGTCATGTGTCCAAATGACTTTAAAGGTCATTTTATTTATTATGTAGACCGTAATATAAATAGACATAGCTATCTGTTTGAAGCATTATTGGAGGCTAACATTAATGTCCTAATTATATAGTAGTCTTTCTTAAAAATCCTGGCATGACATTTCACCACCTAAAGATTAGCATTGTGTATATAAAAGTGTCCTTGTGCTTGTTTGATGTAGCTGTTTGAGCATTATAAGAGGGCAGGTTAATTGGAGTAGACGGATTTTAATTTCCCAAAATGAATACCTCTCTAGGGTTTATTCCCACTGCATTTTTATGTGGAGTTTGACAAAAATAACATGTTCCTGTGACCAGTCAGAATTGAGTAAGTATTTAGTAATGTGTTAGTTATTTTGTCCACTGTGCCAAATGTTGGCCTGCCATACTTAAAGGATTCAGTTGATCAAAAGTGTTATCTGAAATAAAGGTGGATCCATAGGAAGTTGTGCAGATCTGATGATCTTTGTCTCTCAATAGGCCTTAATCTGTTTGGTAGACAAAAAATCAGGAGAAAAAAGTAAGACGAGACCCCGATTTGTAAAACAAGACCAAGTATGCATTGCCCGTCTAAGGACAGCTGGAACAATTTGCCTTGAAACATTCAAAGATTTCCCCCAGATGGGACGATTTACCTTAAGAGATGAAGGTGGGTACTTGTACTTGAGTCCTGTAAAGCTTTCATTCTTTGTATTTCCCCTTTTGTTATTCCTTTGTTAATAATGTGCTTTCCTCTTCCATTTTTGGTTCCATTTAGGTAAGACCATTGCAATTGGGAAGGTCTTGAAACTGGTTCCAGAAAAGGACTAAGCTTCTCAATGCTGCACAATACTGTGTGGAAAATTGACTCTACAGAAGCCTACTTCACAATGCCTTCTTGTGTTCTGCCCATTGACAAAATGATTATCCAAGACCAGTTTCACAGCAGAAATACGTCCACATTGTCAGCTTTCTCATATTGAGAGCTCTGCTATGCCACTGTTGAATTTCCCTCCCTGAACATTTTTCCACCCTTCTAAATTCTGCGTCCTAGGAGAGATTGGCAATAGCTTCATAAGTTATGTGGACAAAATTGCCTACAATAATGAAAACCTAAGAATTTTTTTTTCTTCTTTTTAAACAAGTACATGCAATATCACTTTATCCTCACCTCCAGAACGAGACAACTTTTAATTCTAAGCATCTTATTAAAAAATGTTAATAAAATATTCAAGTTAAAACCCTTTTCGGTATTTGAATTGCTTTTGAATACTTTTTTTTTTTATCTGAATGTAACATTGCTGCATTAACTTTTTAACGTTCCAAGTAAACGATTAATATATCGGCTTGGCTTTTTTTTTTCTAAATGACTCCTAACCCAAAACACCCAAAAAGTTTTTTTTTTTTTTTTTTTTTTAACATTTAAACAATTGGGCCCATTTATTTAAACTCCTTTAAAGTGACCTGCGTGTATGCAAACTTGAACAGCGCTTTGGTAAATTTTAAGTCTCTCAAAACAAATTTGCATTATGAAGTTAGTGTCATTTTGGAAAATGTGGGGACATCCATTGTGCTCTTCAGAGTGAAAGAAGTCTGTGCTATAAATGCTAAGGAGACTGTTACCTAGCTTCATTCTGCCATAAAATAAAGCTGAATTACATGTATGGCTCTGAAGAACATTTTTGTTTTTTTTTGTTTTTATTTACACAAGTCATTAGTGGCTGCTGAGCTACAATTCAGATCCTGAAGACTGCTGTTGTCAGTTCAGTCTTTTGTGTTGTTTGATATATGGCTTGACTTGACCTATTTGCTGCTTTAAAAAACCGTGAGATGAGCAGTGGACTATCAATATTGAGCTCATATGAGTTTGCACATTGAACCTTTGAATAAATGATATAGTCCTGCTGTCTGTATTCTCTGCATATCAAGAGTTAAGCTTCTTTCTAGAGCTGAAAGCAAGTTCTCTGGTAATTAGAAATGAACAATAAAGCTATGTCCCCTGTAAAACCCTTGTCCCAAGACCACCATGATTTAAAAGAGCAATAGATTAGCTATTTTTAGCTGGGTGATTTGGAATTCTAAGCATCCCCAAACACTGCTTATAGGAGGGAAAGTGCAATACCTTTTATTATCTAAGTGGTGGTGTTTCCTCCTCGGCTGTTTTACCTTCACTGTTAAGACCAGAATCCTGCAGCTGGAAGGTTTCAGGATTTAGTGAACCCGATATTTGTTTTAATTGTGGATTACCCCCCCCCCCCCCCTGTTCATTCACACCAATGAGGCTACATTGTAAGGCCAGAGAAAACTTGTCCTTCAGTTTCAAATGATTACTCTTGTAGCTGCCGTAATGCATGAAATGGAAATAAATTTTATTATGTCAGCAAAACTGTGGGATTTCATTTTTTTAATATATAATTTTTAACGTTTAGATAAAAAAAAATATTTTAAGGTAATTACCAATTAACTTTTCTTTTTTCAAAATTCAATGTTTAATGTGTAATTTTTCTGGTATAATATTATGAAAGCATGGCTTCCTTTTCTATTTCAAATCTATACAGTACAGTGTAGTCTTTGTATGGCAGTTCTAAATTTACTTCACATTACTTCCTAAAGTGCCAAGAACATTCCAAGCATACAATAGAAGCACTATGTGATAACTGGCACATTGACTGAAACGCTGCACAATACACCGTAAGCTGTAGAAAGCCCTGACACTTGGAGTGCATGCGGTATGATCTTAAAGGTGTCATGTGTTATATGATGTATGTATGCCTAATTGTTTTGGAGAAATTATGTCATGGTTTATTTATGTGGTGAATAATATACAATCAAACTGTGTAAAAAAAAAAAAAAAAACCTTGCCCAACTTATTTCTCCAAGTCATCTTGGGGGACATTGGGGTATAGCTGGTATTGCTAGGAGGCAGGACACAACCTTAAGAAAAAAAACTGCCTCCACTGGCTATACCCCAAGCAGGCTGAGCTTAGGTCAGTTTGAGTTGTGTCCTCAGGAGGTTAGGACTTCTACAAATTTCTGCTCCGCTTTTGGCTGGCATTTGGGGTTGTGTTTGTCTTTTTACACAGTGTGAAGACTCTGTAGCATTGCTGCTGGGGTCACTGTGGTGCTTTGTACAGACCACTTAGCCACCATCTCTCCTTCCCTCAGGAGACCAGGCTAGCTGGCAGGCAGTGGGAGAGAGACCCTCTGCATCAGGAACAGGTAAGTTGGATCAGGGGCTTCCCTGGGCCATTATCCTGGGGGAGTGCTTCCTCCACTATACTGTGGAAGGGAGCTCTTATTGTACAAAAATATTTCTCTGGGGGGTAGATATTAATGGGACATGCCTTGTTCCCTGGTGCCCCTTTTTAAATAGCACATTGCATATATAGGAGTGCTCAGTGTTTTTTATGGTTGTCTGCCACATGGTCCCTGAATGGCGTCCGTTATTTGTGCGCAACAAACTTTGCATAAAAATTCTTGATTGGTTTTGCCGCACATTTTAGTTGGCGCGCGAAACACAGACACCGCCCATCTTATCTGTGCTCCCATTGAACTGCACACAGAAGTGCAAGGGATACAGGGCAGACAGCACTACAGCATGCATATTCTCCCCTCATACCTATGAGAAAACTAAAGGGCACTTTCAGGAACATACTCTCCTTCCTGGTGATACCCACAGGTTAGCGGAAGACATTCTCACTGAGGGCTACATGCCTCCCCCCACTAGTGCACCAATCTTTGGTACCATGTCTGAGGGGCCCAGTGACGGCCCTTTTTTTACCTAGGGCTGCACCTTCATCTGCAATAAAATAATCGGCCTGTGCCAAATGCCACAAACGTTTGCCCGCCTGGCATAATGATCCTTTATGCAGCAAGTGCAAGATGCTCAGACTAGATTGAGTCTCCCCCTCTGGTGAACCAGGCACCACAGGACGACCACTCGGCCTCCAGTAGGGAAACTTCTCCACACAGAAGGCAGGCAATGCCAGAGTGGGCATCCCAATTGGCTACGGGGATACCATAATTGGCACAGTCTCTGGACAAGTTGCTAGCCCGCTTAGACGACCCTAAGCCCAGACCCTCCAAATGCAGGGCCCTGTTTCCATCTGATGACGAGAGCGACACCAGACATTCATCACCCCTCTGGAGTCTGGGGAAAACCACCACCTCTCTTGAGGGCGAATTATCTTCTTGATCAGAGAATGAAGAGGAATCCTACCAACATTCCCCTGATGTGGATACACTCATTACTCAGAACTGGAGACCCTGCATCTCCAAGAGACACAGGCATCGACTGCGCTGGGTTACTACGTTCCGTGTTCTTGCCTTCAGGCTCATCCCTCAAGACCGTTCTAGCCACGGCCTGGGTTAGCCAAGCAATACAATTCTGCTCTGATTCTCTCATCACCGCTATGGCTGAGAAATCCCCACGTTATGAACGTCTTAACGGGCTTCCCAAATCAAGGAAACTAATGACTACATCTGTGAAGCATCTCTGGATGCAACAGAGGTTATCAGTAAATCCTCAGCACTCGCAGTAGTTGCCCACCGATCCCTCTGGATGAAATCTATGGTCGGACGACATCCTCCAAGAAATCCCTAATGTCCATCCACTTCAGGGCTAGACTTCTCTTTGGGCCCGATCTTGACAAGATAATCAGTTAGGCCACAGGTGGCAAAAGCACTCCACTTCCGCAACCCAAGACGCATCCTTCCTTTCGTAATGGCAGGTTTTTTATGGCTCCCAATCCAAGATCGTGAGGTCAATCCCTCCACGACAGACCTTCACCGGTACGGGGCGCTTCGGCAACAAACCCAACATCTTTCTGGAAAAATCGGAAGCACACTTCGCAGACAGGTCTACCATGGCATAACGCCACCCACAAGCTCAGGGAAATGGGCTGGGTCCTGACTCTAGGCAAGTCGTCTCTAGTACCTAGCCAATCTATGAACATCTTAGTCATGAGCTTCGACACGTGAACGCGAAAAAACTCTTATGCCAGAAAAAGTGCTCCATCTCCAAGCTCTAATGTGATCCCTACAGAAACCATGACATACAGTGAAATTCTGCATGAAGGTTTTGGGAGGCATGGTCTCTACCATAGCAGCAGTTCCCCTTGCTCAGTTTCATCTTCAATTGAACATACTCAACATATGGAACCGGAGATCCCGCTGTCCCCACAAACTAGGTCTTCTCTTCGCTGGTGACTAAAATCGACTCACCTCAATTGGGGAAGAAGTGTTGGGAAATTCCCTCTGGCGCATCCTCACTACAGACGCTCTTCGGCTGGGGAACTATTCTAGAGGGCAGATCAGCACAGCAGCCCGAGTGAGTACACAGCACAGGGTCATGGACCCCCAAGCAGATTTACGACTCACTCCACTAGAGGCGTGAGTACATCCTGGGCGTTCCAAAATCAAGCCTCAGCGGAACAGCTGTGTAAAGCAGCAGTGTGGACTCCGGTTCACTCTTTTTCCAAAATTTACCATTTTGATACCTTGTGGCCTCTGACACCCGCTTTGGCAGAAAAGTGCTTTAGGCCGAGGTGGTTACTTCACTATAGGCCTCTTCCCACCTGAGCTTTCAGGGGACAGCTTTGGTACGTCCCCACTTTCCCTGTGTCCCCCAAGTGACTGAAGAGAAAGAATTATCTTTTTTTCCATGAAAGTATTTGCCTGATGCTTTTACATTACTTTTCTAAGCTCCATGTTCCTGTATGAGGGGGCTGCCATATTTGTGCAGCAGGAATCTGTTGGCATTAGAAACTCTAATTGACAGGTTGTGAAGGGACAGTCCGGTTGGCAAAACAGTCAGGTTTAGGAACTTCAAGTAACAATTACTTACGAAAGCAGATCGATCAGCAAAATCTTTTAATGTAGATTAATATTTTGAAAAGAACATTTTTAGTGTCTATCATTTTAATCCCTGACCAGTAGCACATGAGCAACATGTTAGAGTCCTGCAGCAGGTCGGGTACCCTCGGGTTACCGGCAAAAACCTGCGGTACCCTGTGGGTTGTGGGTATAGATTGCGGGTCGGGCCACGGGTCTTCTCAATAGCGATCTTTACTTATTTTTTCTGGTCATGCCGACTTCCGATGAGGTCACTTCCAGTTATAATGAGGGTCAAAACATGATGAAATAGTGATGAGCTCACCTATATATAAGTCATTGATGTGGAGTCAAGTGGGGGTCATAAATAGAATATGGTTTTCTTGGATGAATTTAGGAAGTAGCATGTTACCAAACGTTAGATTTATGTGAATACAGGTTATGATATGCATTATTCAGAAAACTCTGAATTACAGAAAGGTTAGCTCCCATAGACTACATTTCAATCAAATTCAGACTTTAAATATTTTCCTTTATCTCTGTTATATTAAAACAGTACCTTGTACTTGGAGGCAAAACAAACCTTTTGGTGCTCACATAAAATCAATGGAGCAGCACAGAGGAAATGGGACATGTTTGTCGGGTGCTTATTTTGTGACATACATAGTCATATGGATACAGTAAAGCAAAGACATGGACATATATCAGAGCAAACAGTTTGTGTGCTGAAAGATTCTGGCAGGTGGACAAAAAGGGCTTATAACATCTCAAAAATAATGGAATTAAGACCGATGGCCAGATGTAAGTTATCTCGAAGGCAGAGAAACAAAAACATGATTAATATAACAGAATAAATTGATTAGAACAGCATTACCATCTGTTCTCCTTGTATGTTTAATCAATAGACATTAAACTTGACTGCATTTGTTTACACAGGAATACACAACCAGGAATGACAGACTGTGTTTCTTGAAACTTGCTTACACAGGGATATTCCAGACTCTGCTATCCAGTTAGAGCAGTGATCCCCAACCAGTAGCTTGTGAGCAACATGTTGCTCTACAACTCCTTGGATGTTGTTCTCAGTGTCCTCAAAGCAGGTGCTTATTTTTGAATTCTAGGCTTGGAGTCAAGTTTTAACTGCATACAAACTAAGTATAGTGCCAAGTAGAGCTTCTTGTAGGTTGCCAGTCCACATAGGGGCTACCAAATAGCCAATCACAGCCTTATTTGAAACCCCCAGGAACATTTTTATGCTTTTGTTGCTCTCCAACTCTTTTTACATTTGAATGTAGCTCATGGGTAAAAAAGGTTGGGGACCCCCAGCCTGTTGAGCCAACAGACAATCTGAACTATGTGAAAAAAGTCTTGGAGAAGGATTGTGTATCTATGTTATGTATTGGTGCACAAATGCAACAGTAATCTCAAGTTATTGCTTAAAGATGGTGGAACTCCTGTTTGTAAAACGTAGACCATTTTATTTGCCAAAGGAAGTCCAAATTGTTATCGCTGTTTATGTGCCTGCACCATTCAAGTGTCAGCTGAATTGCATGATGCTATTAATAAGATCCAAACAGCATATCCCATGGGTGTGCTAATTGTTGCAGATTTCAATCATGTAAATCTTAAGTATGTGTTTTCAAAATGTTATCAATACATAGACTTTGCTACATGTGTAGTAAACCTTATATTTTGTTTACTCAACTATCAAATATGCTTATAAATCTGCTCCACAACCAAGTTTTGGTTCTTCGGACCATGTATCTGTAGAATTAATTCCTGTATACTAACCGCTACTTAAACAGGAAAAACATTGTATAAGAGATCAGGGTGTGGCCAGAGGGGTCTGTGTTGGCATTGCAGGATTGCTTTGAATGTACAGACTGGAATATGTTTAAGGAAGCTGATACCTATAAGGGAAGGTCTACACGAGGAGATTCAAGGAGATCAGTCGCCCCAGCGACAAATCGCCTCTTCTTTTGTGACTAATCTCCCCAAACTGCTTCCCCCTGTTTTACGCCGGCTAAAATGAAAATCGCCTGCAGCAATTAAAGGAAGGTCTACACAAGGAGATTCTGGAAATTAGTCGCTCCACCGACTGCAACGTTACTCTACACTATTACCTATACTAGATACCCTGGGACTATAGCCTGACCAAAAGATGTATTAAAAATATCAGAAAAAACACCTGGCAATTGGTCCGCACATTCCTTAAAGGACAAACAAAGGAAAAAAGACAAAATCCCATTTTTACTTTTTTAAATGAAAAAGAAATCTCCATTATACTTTAAAGAGATACTGACACCTGAACGTTTTTTTACATCTATTATAATAACTGGTTCTGAAAGCAACTTCTAACTTTGCCATAAAGTATTTGCACGAAGCTTTTTTACGTTACCTGTCTGATCCCCCATGTTTCTGTATGAGGGGGCTGCCATATTTGTGCAGCAGGAGTCTGTTAGCATTAGAAACTGTAACCAACAGGCTGAGATGGGACAGTCAGGTTGGCAAAGTCAGAGAGTCCGGCTTAAGAACTTCAACTAACAATTATATACAAAAACAAACCTCTGAGCAAAAAATGATCAACATGACTTATAGGTAACATTTAATGTACATTCATATGTTAAAATTATTTTTTTAGTGTCAGTATCACTTTAATTAAAAATGTCTACCATTTTTTATTAGAAACCTGACTGTTCTGAAAGGCTGGGAAGTAAAGTGGTGGCTCCCCCTGCTGTTCATAAGTATGATTGTTTCCCTGCACAGCAGTTAGGCACTGTCTGACAATTCCTATCAACAGCAGTAAATGAAGGCAGAATTTCACTGCATGCAGTCAGGTTTCTTTTTTTATTTAAAGGTTTTATTCGTGTTCAATTACATTTAATCATGGAAAAGAATATTGTCAACAAGTGAAACAATAAATTAGCTTGATAGATACAATATACATAGCTGTGTTTTGCTTGCATCATCATTCAGTATCATGATATATTATACACACAGTGTTATCCATCTGTGATAGAATTACTTCTTGTCCCAATATTCCTGGGTCATTTGTGGAGGGATAGATTAAGTAGAAGAGAGGGGAGGCGAGAAAAGAAAATGTAAGATGAAAAGGAGCAATAATAGAGAGGAAAGGAAAAGAAAAAGGAAATAGAAAAATAAATAAATAAAGGGGTGTCAGGTTCTAGCTTAAAAAGAAAAGGGAAAAAAGATTTGAAACATCTTGCGTTTTAACAAGTGGTACCTCTATTCTGCAAGTTATCCAGGTGCTGGATCCATGGATGCCACTCCAGCTCTCCCTCGTAGCTTCTATCTTGAAGCCTGTATCTGATAGATTCCATTGCACTGATCCAGTTTACCTTTGACATTAATACTTGTCGCCCTGGGACAATGGGTTGTTTCCAATTTGCTGCTAATAGAGATCTTGCTACCATGTGTCTCCCGAAGCCAGCAGGGCCCTTCCTGCTCTCCCTCACTGCTCTGCCTGTCTTCTATTTGGTGAACTCCCTCTCTGTTGTATCAAAGTAAGTACACAGCAACTAAATCTGACTGCTGGCAGCCATTCCACAGTTCCACTAGAAAATGGGGGGAGGGGGGTGTGAGGGCCTAATTTGTGTTGAATATTGATTTCATACTGTAACTTTTGCTTGGGAAAAGCATGCTTCTTGGCTATGAACAGAATTGCTAAGTTATAACTGCAGCAGCTTAGCCTATTGTCAGGGGAGGGCAATTGTTATGACATCAGGAAGGGGGATATGTGGAAACCTGGGGCACACCTAGCTGAAGTAAACAATGAGAGAGAGACTACAGTACAGTTTTTGTAAAATAGGCGTGTCTTGGGGCGTGGCCACCAAGTGGGCGTGACCAAAAAAATTGCCACTTGGTGCCAGAAAAATTTTCTTCTTCGAATGTGGCCCAGGGAAGCCAAAAGGTTGGACACCCCTGGTTTAGAATGTATGGCTCTGATCTTTATTCCCAATAGGAATGTGTGTGGTGCTGCTTGTATAGTGAAGTTCAGAACCTCAGAGAGTAGAGTCGCTACCATTTTCCAGAATTTTTGAGCTATACGGCAAGTCCACCAGGTGTGCAAGAGGAACCCCTATCTCCACACTCTCTAAAGCATTTTGAATGATCCAGGTTGCCACTTAATTTACTAATACGCGTTGGGGTGTAGTACCGGCGGAAAATAATTTTATAAGCTCTTTCACTGGATACTGCGCATATACAGTCAGGTTTCTTATAAAAACGTACACATTTTTTAAGTAAAGTATATTGCAGATAGGTTTCTTTTTCATTAAAGAAAGTAAAATGGGATTTTATTTGTCTGCCTTTACATGCCCTTTAACCTCCATTCGTATACCCTTGAGTGTTGCAAAAATACAAATGATCCAAACAAGGATAATAAAAAGGCAATATTTATTCACAACCATGTAGGGTTGCCACCTCTTCTTAAAAAAAATACCGGCCTTCCTATATATTTAGCTTTTTTTCCTATTAATAACATTGGGATCAGCCATCAAAAATACTGGTCAGGTTGGTAATAAACGGAAAGGTGGCAACCATACAACCATGCCATAAAGTGTTGATTAAAATCCAATTAAAAGCAAGCAGCACTGGATCTGGCAGGAGGGATCCCTCCTCTTGGAGTGCTTAACCCAGATGATATCTGATTTAATCGGGTGTTGGGGTTAAGCACTTCCTGAAATCTGATTTCATCAATCAGGTGTTGGGGTTAAGCCTCCCTCCTCCTAGATGCAGTACTGCTTGCTTTTTTTTTTTTTTTTTTTTAAAAAAGGTTTTTATTTTACATTTTGAAACAAACACACATTTAACAGCAAACAACGTAGGCATTGTTGTTGAAGAATGTAATTGGTCACGCAGGAACACAGCTTATTCGATTAAGACATTTAGGTATACATTTGAATCATAACGTATGTTACAAATTAGGTTCATGTGTGTATTATATTTTCTTTAAATTCCCAGAGGATTTAAGCATGTTACTATATGACTTCATTTACTGAGATATATTATCTCATATATTTGCATTTATTGAGTCTCTGGGTCTACTTCAGGACAGACCTCTGACCAGGGTTCCCAGATTTTTCCAAACTTTGTTGGGCACTGTCTGACTATGTATGTTAATTTTATCTTCGGGAGCCTATTGTTGACCAGTTTTACCCACTGCTTTACTGTTAGGGGTTGGGGGCTCATCCATATCATGGCAATCTACTTTTTGGCATAAAAGAGGAGGGTTCTTAGTAGACGTATCGTTTTATTTAGAGGTGCCAGTTCATCCACCATCACAGTAGGCACACCTATGGTGTTAGTGCTCCAGGGAGCAGGATTTCATTAGTCAGGAAGGCTATTACCTTGGCCCAGAACCTTTGTATCATGGGGCATGACTAGGGTTGCCACCTTTTAAAAAAGTCCTTACCGGCCGGCAGGGGGCGGGGCCAAAAGGGGGTGGGGCGTGATGTCAAAGGGGGCGGGTCCATGCGTGCGATCGGGCTGAAAAGCGAGAAAGGTACGTTTTTCATTTGATTTCAGGCAAGGCAAGGGCCATTTTAAGGGGTATTACAAATTTACCGGCAGCTACATTGCCGGTAAATTTGTAATACCGGCCCCGGCCTTGGCTGGTGTTTTACCGGCTAGGCCGGTAAAATACCGGCCGGGTGGCAACCCTAGGCATGACCAAAGCAGAAGGAAAAACACAGTGTCCGGGTGCTGGCATTTTGGACAATTTCCATTGGGGCTTTTGCCCATGGCTTTAAGTCTGATTGGAGTAATATATGTACAGTGTATGATACAGAATTTGTCTGATCTTTAGTAGAGATTAGAAGGTTGTACAGTTCCCTGTTGCATCTTCCCACATATCGTCACCTAGAGCAGGAATAATGTTGTTCCACTTGGTTTTGTTAAATGGACTATTAATGGTGGGTTTCAGTGTTTGGTCTATCCCAGAGACTAGTTTTTGTGGATTTGTATCCCATACTGCTTGCTTTTAATTGGATTTTAATCAACACATAATGGCATGGTTGTGAATAAATATTGCCATTTTATTATCCTTGTTTGGGTCATTTTTATTATTACAATACTCAAGGGCATACGATTGGAGGCTAAGTCCCAATTCTGGTATTTGTACATTTAAATTGATTTGTTTGTGGACACTCCTATTCTCATGGCCCTTGATTATAACAATTATTGATATTCTTTGCTTGTTTCATATTCAGGGTATATTCTAAGGTTGGAAGATTTGTGTCGGCTGCCGATCTGATGATTTTCAGTGGGAGATTGTCACCAGCTTTTGTGGCGGATTTGTTCTTCTACTTTATTTGATCTGAATGGTTAGTGGCAGGTCAGGAGATGGGGATTTCCGATCGTTCATCCGATATTACAGGTCGATGTTTACGTCTATGGCCAGCTTTAATGTGCACATGCACAAGGTGTTGTTTAACCCTTATCTGCCTTTTCTCTGGCATCAGTTGTATGTTATAGACTGAATATGTTATAGACTGAATACAGAGGTAGATCAAATGTCACCACCACATTCCTGTATGCGACTTCAGGCTAGAGGTGTTCTTCGATGGTAGCACAGTCCTTTTATCAGTCTGGTGAATCCAGTTTAGGGATGGTTCCAAAAACGTTGCTTCTTAAGGAGCAAAGGGAAATAAAAATGCATATATTAGCGACATCAGTCGATCCAAGATGGTGGCCACAATGCTTGAGGAATATGTAAGCAGGGCAATCAGTAGGAAAACAATTGTTTGGGGGATTTTCCTTGGACAGTAATATCCCCCTATCGTTATTTTAACAAAAAAATTCTACGAAGAGCTCCTAATTATTTCGCTGGTTCTTTGACATGGATGGTGTCTGTTTGCACTGATGACTATTATTTATGTGGCTGAAGTAAATCACTGAATATTACCAACATGATCTTGTTTGGCCTGGCGGATTCCACATTACAAAGAAATCATGAAAGACCAATATGACAGAATTTAACCCTTTCATGTGCCACATATTGTAGGTTCTAGTGTCATCACTCAGCGACCTGCCTTTTAATGAATTTACCAGAGCAGTTTCTTTATAATGCAACACACAGTGCCCCCCCTTTATAAAGAATTCCGGCACTTAAAGGCTTCATCAGATCACCGTCATTTATAAAGAATGTCATCATTCATCATTACCATTAATCATTAGCAAATTACCCACCTACAAAATGTTTTCTCCCCCAAAAAGCATTTTAATATTTGTAAAAAAAAAAAACCAAAAAAAAAAAACCCCGGCTTAAACACCTCAGGACATTTTATTAAAATGTATTTACAATCCAACATGTTTTATCAACCAATAGAAAATTGCTCCTCCTAGCAAATAAACACAAACTTAAAGTTTGCATTGTTAAAAGAATGAAACTGAAACATACATAAATGGGCTTAACTAAACAGTAAAAAAAAAAAAGTGGTCATTTAAACTGCAATGAATTTTACATACAATATACACTGCATTACTCCAATAACATCCACTCGTAACCAATAACTCTACATACAAGAATGCATAAATTTTCACACCAGACCATCATATACAGCACCTGTCTTAAGGTGGCCATACACGGGCAGATAAAAGCTGCCGGCAGCTTATCTGCCCGTGTGGGGGGCCCTCCGACGGGCTTTCCCGATCGATATCTGGCCGAAAGTCGGCCAGATGTCGATCGGGCAGGATTAAAAATCCAGTCGAATCGCGGCCGCATCTGTTCGTTGATGCATTCCCGCGATCCGACCGTCCGTACTGATCTGAACGTTGGACCCTAGGGCCCACGATCGGATCAGCCCGATATCGCCCACCTCAAGGTGGGCATATCGGGGAGAGATCCGCTCGTTTGGCAACATCGCCAAACGAGCGGATGTCTTCGTGTATGGCCACCTTTACACAGAATAAAAACTATACAAGCCAGGTGCTGTTTTAATTTACTTGTATTCACAAAAATTTCACTGGGTTCATGCAACAGGGTAAAGAGCGGGACTAGGACTTCTACTGACCTTCTGTACCTGAAAGCACAAGTGGCACCAAATGGTAGGCAGGAGTTCCTCTTGCAAGGAAAACATCAAACTCTACTGAGGGAGGTTGGGTGAGAACTAATGCAGACAGAACACTTGCATTGTCCTTAAAGGGATGCCGTCTTGGGAAAACCCTTTATTTTTTCTTTCCAAAAATGCATCAGTTAATAGTGCTGCTCTAGCAGAATTCTGCACTGAAAACCTTTTCTCAAAAGAGCAAACTGATTTTTTTATATTCAATTTTGAAATCTGACATGGGGCTAGACATTTTGTCAAATCTGTTTGCTCTTGAGAAATGGATTTCAGTGCAGATTTCTGCTGGAGCAGCACTATTAACTGATGCGTTTTGAAATAAACATGTTTTCCCATGACAGTATTCCTTAAAGAACAAGTAAACCTTTTTCTTTTCTATCTGTAAATTTGCTCTAAACAGCCCCCCAGATTAATGTACCTTAGTCCCTGCTGCAAGTCTGCTCTGGTTTCTGTGTTATCAGCAGCTTGTTTCCCCTTCTTCCTGGTGCAGAGTGAAGCCCCGCCCCTTAGCTTACTGAGCTGACCTTATCTCTTGGACTAGTCCTGGAGATCATTTGCATACTATGACATAGCAGAGACCAGTGTGTGTAGCACCTTTTGCTGGGGGAAACTAGCTTACTAATGCACACACTGGCTCCCTCTTCCTCTCTATTGTGGAACAGCAGCAAATGGACTGCTCAGTAAACTAAGGGGCTGGGCTTCACTCTGCACCAGGAAGAAGAGGAAACAAGCTGCTGATAACACAGAAACCAGAGCAGACTTGCAGCAGGGACTAAGGTACATTAATCTGGGGGGCTGTTTAGAGCAAATTTACAGAAAGAAAAACATTTACTTTTCCTTTAAACCGGTGATAGCACATGGAATGTTTTGTTGCCTGCACTAAATGCTCCCCAATGTGGGTGACAAAACAACTGAAAATACCTTTGTATAATCACGACCAAAATGCAGGATTTAGTGCAGGTCACAAAACGTCCATCACCACAAGAGGCAAACAGCATATACCATATAACATAAAAAGTGTGCTGCCCCCATTATATAAAGTTCTAGCTGTCTGCATCATGTTGAGTGTCTTGGGTTTCCTTCTCATTCTCTTCTTTGTTCTCCTTTGTGGGCTGTTGGGGTTTATGTTCATTACTGCTCTTCACCACCTCCTGCAGATTGTACTTCCTGAACATGGTATAGTCTTTCACAACACTAAGGCAGCAGACATTCTTTATGATTTCAACTATAATAGTGTACTCTGGGTTACTCAAATCCACCTTGTTTTCTGGGTTCTGGCTTGCAACAATCCCT
>CM044447.1:100751478-100771836 GCA_024363595.1 Xenopus borealis
TGAGGACTAGAAATGAATGCGACTTGCAATATTTGACGCAGTTTTGTGGTAAATTTCAACTGTGAAATTTCACCAAACTAAGTGGACTGAGTGAGGTGGTGGTGTACTTCATTGTACTAGTGATGGAATGCACAGGAAATGTGATTTGACTGTGTGCATTGAAATAAATGGTCTGATAGCTTGACTCCAGTAGTAGGGGGGCCCTATACAGTAGCCCTGAACAAGCTGCTGTGTAGCGGTGGGAGAAGCCGTTCAAGCTGGACAAAGGAGAAAAGGCAAAGGATACACAGCAGACAACAGATAAGCTCCCTAGTAGACAATGGCACTCTACATACTTATCTACCTACTGTGTAACTTGTGTTTGAATGGCTGCTTCCAGGGCAACACAGCAGCTTTTTAAAATAAACTTTGTAAAGAAAAGACCCCAGTTTTAACAGTGCAGGACAACACTAAAATTCACTTGTATAAAGCCCTTTGGGGTCTGAAATTCCGTCACATCCCTCCTTAGCTAATAATAAAGTTATAATGTATAAAAAGACATGGTTTGACTAATCGGGCAAATACTCCTTTTCCCTGTATTTTGGATACTGCTGCAGTACCTTGAGACTATTTGTTAGGGGCATAATGTATGGCTGATGTAAAAGTTAACCACCCCACAGCACCTACATTTTGTTTAACTGGAACACTCTCATTTTAAACTCAGAAAATGAATTGATGCAAACTTATTTAGGGTCAGGTCCTCTGAGAACTTGTATATGAGGGAGGAACTCCACGATGTGGCTAGAGCCAACATGTCACAATGCGATGAATCGCTCTGCATTTTCATCCGACAGTCTGATAAATGTAGTTCTCACCTGGGATTTCTCCTTTGCTTCCTGTTATCTTCAGACGCATCATGGAGTTCCTCCCAGCTGGTTTAAAGGCCTGATCACTGCTGCGGAGTGCTAACAGAGTCCTGTGCTCTTCTAAATTGCTTTAGCACAGCCAAAATCCTTTATTTTCCCCTTCACTAATTCATCCACAAACCTGCTTTTCTCTATGCCACAGCTCAGCCCTAAATTTGTTTTCTCCTTCCCCAACTGGTAATCTTTCAACACACACAAGCAATCCTACCTCTCTGAAAGATCAAATTATTGTATCCATAGCCCCTGTGAGAGGGAAAACGAAGTAATATGTCTAAATGCAAGTTGTCCATAGTAGAAGATGGAAATTCCAGGGAAGGTCTTGTTAACCGGAGAATACTTTCTTTGCTTTTCAGTACCTGGAGGCTGGGCCAGACACTCCATTCCATTAGTTATATTCACATAATGGAGCAGATTATTCTGGTCTCTCTGAGCAGGACACAAGGCAGGAAGGCTATTATTTTCTCTATATACTTCCTCCCTCGGCAAATTAATCAGCTCGTATGGGTTCCACTACCACCTCTACGCTGACGATACTCAGATCTATCTCTCCTCTCCTGATCTCAACCCTAAACTCCTAACTCGTGTCTCCTCCTGCCTGTCTGCTATCTCTACTTGGATGTCACAACGCTACCTTAAACTAAACCTCTCCAAAACAGAAATGGTTCTTTTTCCTCCAACTAACACCACTAACATCCCAGAAGTATCCATCGTAGTTAACCATTCCACTATCACCCCATCTCCCCAGGCCCGGTGCCTTGGGATTATCCTAGATTCTGCCCTGACATTCACTCCTCACATCCAGTCACTTGTTAAGTCATGTCACTTCCACCTAAGGAACATATCCAAAAAACCATCATTTATCACCCCAGACGCTGCCAAAATTCTTATTCACTCTCTTATCATATCGCGTCTAGACTATTGTAACTCTCTCTTAATTGGCCTTCCCCTCCAGAAACTCTCACCTCTCCAGTCCATAATGAACACTGCTGCTAGGCTTATACACCTCAGCAACCGCTCCTCCTCTGCCATACCATTCTGCCAATCCCTGCACTGGCTTCCACTCCCCTTCAGAATTAAATTCAAATTACTGACCCTGACATTCAAAGCACTTCATAACTCTGCCCCTCCCTATATCTCTGAACTAATCTCCATTTACTCACCCAACCGCCTACTACGCTCCTCTACTGACCTGTTACTCAACTCTTCTCTCATTACCTCCTCACATGCTCGCATTCAAGACTTTGCAAGAGCTGCACCCCTCCTCTGGAATTCTCTCCCACGGTCTGTCCGACTTTCTCCCAATCTTTCAAGAAATCTCTAAAAACCCACTTTTTTAGAGAAGCCTACCCTCACTGTTAACCACTCAATGCAATACCGCTTACATTACTACATCTCTCACCCACTTTACTCTGATCTTGCCCACTCCCACACCTTGTGTATCATTCCCTTCCCGTTAGCTTTTTCTGTACAGGGCCTTCCTCACCTCCTGTACCAGTATTTATTGTGATGCATGCACAGTAACTCCATATTTATTATGATGTATGTAACTCTTTATGTTCTATATATGTAATTCATGTGATTTGGTTGTATAATCACATTCACTTTACAGCGCTACGCAACAAGTTGGCGCTATAGAAATACATGTTAATAATAATAATAATAATACCTGCTGGGGAAAGGAACTCTCGGAAGAGCTGGGTGCAGTCTGCCGCTGCAAGGAGCAAAGGAATTGAGAGACCCTGGAACGGTTAAGCAATTCTCCAAAGAATCTTTATGTATTATGAATATAGGGGTGACGCTGAAACAAACACGTGTGATTTACTGGTAGTCCACTTGTGCAGTGAGGAAACTCACCAAATTTCTGTTGAAAGGGCCTTCCGGGCTAGAAGTTAATTTTATAATTTATGTTTTGAAGGCTGAAATGGGCACTCCTGGGTTTTAATAAACAGTCTTAAATATGACGAAATGGGTCTCTTGTGGATCCCCACAAATATACATACACACCACCTTAGGTTAACTTATATATAAAAGAGAAACAACAAAGAGTAACCTTATTTTATGTTTTTAGGGATGCACCGAATTTGCAGGTTTCAGATCTGGAAAAATCCTTAAGATGGCCATAGACATGCAGATAGGATCTCATATTTGTTTCATACAATTTTGTGGATGTCCCAACATTTTTAGTGCCATGACAATCGGTCATTCAGTTGATCAGGCAGGTTAGAAGATTTCTGTTGGCTGCCAATCCTATCTCTGCACGTATTGCCGATCTGATGATTTTCAGTGGGAGACTGTCACCAGCTTTTGTCAGACATAAACTTTTATACGATTGTTGTCAGGGCAGAACATTGCCTGTTCTTGTACTACTTTGTTTAATCTGAAAGTTTAGTGGCAGGTCTGCAGATTGGGACATCCAATATTGCAGGTATTTCGGCTATGGCCAGCTTAAAGCTGTGGAACCAGAGGACACCTCAAGACGACAGGAGCCAAGGAAATAGCTTACAAACTATCCAAAAAGTAGTTGTTTTTGCTCAAATAAGAATACATTTACACCTAAAGGGGTGGTTCTCCTTAATGGTAACTTTTATTAGGTTATAGAACAGGGGTGTCCAAACTTGGCCATCCAGCTGTTAAGGAACTACAAGTCCCACAATGCAATGAAGGAGTCTGACAGCCACAGTCAGGCAAATGCATTGTGGGACTTGTAGTTCCTTAACAGCTGGAGGGCCATGTTTGGACACCCCTGTTATAGAATGACTGGGTCTTAGCAACTTTCAGTCAGTCTTTGTTATCTATTTTTTTATTGTATTTGAATGGTTTGCCTTTTATTTTGGCAGACTCTTTCCAGCTTTCAAATATGGGTCACTTACCCCATCTAAACAACTCTGTAAGGCTACATACATTATTGCTACTTTTTAATAAACATTTTTCTATTCTGGCCTCTCCTAGTCACATTCCAGTCTCTTATTCTAAACAATGCATGGTTACTAGGGTAATTTGGACCCTAGCAACCAGATTACAGAAATTGCAAACTGCAGAATAAAAAGCTTAATAAAACCCACAAAAAAATTAATTGGAAATGGTCTTAGACGGTCACTTTATACTTCATAATAAAAGTTAACTCAAAGGTGAACAACCCCTTTAAAAAAGACTAACATAAAGGGACCCTTGATAGCGAAGGACCTGAGGATACTTGTGTGGTTACTAGAGGCCACAACTAGTTCTTTTTTAAGGTCGATGCTTGTTCTGTGCTTTGCAAACGTATAGTACCACGGAACCTTTCTGTGAGGCACAAAGCCTTCTTTGTGTCCCAAGTGCAGTACTACAGGCAAACAAATCTCACATACATTATCCAAGGCCAGAGTACTATAAAAGTTACTCTTTTGCACAACTTTATACAGTGCACAGACTTCCATAAAATTCAGCCTTGCAAGTAAATGCAACCTTTTAGGTGAATCAGAGGAATATGTTTAAATCCCCATCTAAAGCATCCATTTTCCTTTAGAGTGAGGGAAAAAAAAAGGAAGATAAGAGGAGGATAATTGCAACTTTTGTGTTGTTTTAATGGAAATACAGTTTTTTATTATTAACATGTAGTTATGAAGTGCCAACATATTTTGTAGCTCTGTACAGCAGGCTGCACATTCTATACAAATAGTGGCCGATACAGGAGGCCTGCATCTCCTCACTGAGATGACACAAACAATTATGTTTATCAAGAGATTTATAGCCTGTTTTTTTTTTTTTTATAAGAAGGCACTTTGCATATTTCCAAGTCTCTACTTATAACATAGCTGCGGGAATTGGATGTATGTGTGAAATCAATGTACTCACAAACCATGTAACATTCAAACATACATTTCTGCTTCTACCTGTGTGATAATATGAGCTGAGCAGTGCAATTTACGAGTACATTTTGGAATAAACAATAAAAGAGCTACGTTTGGCCGGGACCACAGTGTCACCCATTAAAGGAGACCTATAGGATAAATGAAAAACCCCTAATTTTGTAGGAAATTATAAGTAATATATGGTGTTGCTTTTACATGGTGCTAAAAATTTCTATTTTTGAAAATAGCCCCTTTATTAGAGCTCCCTATAGATGGTGTGTTTCAAATGAGGGGCAGTGTGTCCCAACAGCCCCCCCCCCCCCCAAGAAGCACAGTAGGAGGGGAACAGCCAATCACAGCCCTGCAGTCACACAAGCAGACAGTCTTCAGTTCCCTATCAGGTCCTGCAAGCTGCCAATTGGTTCCTGTCCTACAGTGCAGTGAGCAGAGTGCTGCTGGCTCCCCTGCACAGCCTGGGAATTCAGGGAGCAGGAAGTGGAAGGGAGGGATTATTAGGGTTTTTGCAGAAATATTCCATAACGCACTGGTACGTTTTTTTTTTTTCTTTTTACACAATATCTATCCTTTAACAATGCACCAATTATATGTTAGTTTCATAGAAGTTACATATACTGTGTATTTTGGTGGTGGTTTTTCTATGGATACACAAACTCACCCTCTTTGTTTGGGCTGTGAGCAGAATTAGGTGGTCTTCCTGCTGATTCGTGCTTAGCAGAGAAGAATATTCAAGCTTGTGTGATTTTATGATGTCTCTACATTGTATAGCTACTGGTAGGTAAAAGCAATACTAACAATGTACAGCAACAAACTTTATTTCTTTAAGTTAAAGGCTCAAATACTTGATTATTAGAAAGAAGAGAGTGCAGAGTTATGCTGCCTCCACTTGTTCTGCTTTTCTCTGTCTCACCATAAGTCTCCTCTCACGCTCATATTGCTTCATGCGCTGAACATAACTGCAATAAAAATATCAGAGTTTGAGGGTGTAAGAAGTCAGTTAATTAGGGGTCTCGCAAATGACTTGGTGCCACATATACAGCAGGCACTATCTAAGTGGCAGATTTAGCAAGGGTCAAATTCATGCAAGTTTTTTTTTTTTTTTTAATGCCCATAAACTCCCATGAACTCGAAATTCGACCAATCGAAATTTATTAAAAAAATTTTAATAAAAAAAAAAAAAATTCCGGTGAATAGGATCGACCTGAAAACTCGAGTTTTAAAAATCTTATCAAGTTTCTTTTTCTGCAAAAACCTTGAATGTCAGGAAGGCTGCAAACATCACCAAATTGATCTCTGGATCTCTCTCATTGACTCATACAGAAGTTTCTCAGGTTTTAGGCTGTGAATAGTCGAATTTGAGTCCTTTAAAAGGACCAGGGTATGATAAATCTTGAAAATGTAATTATTTTTATTTTAAACTCAAATCAAATTTGAGAGTTTTGGCCAAAAAAAAAAAAACCTTGAAAATTTAAACTTGACCCTGGATAAATCTGCCCCTCAGTGTCACATATATATAGCAGGTTTTCTCTACCATACATCCAACACTAATCCAGTGCATCCAATCCCCCAACCAGTCTGCACTTACTCTTCATGCTGGCACTGGTCCCACTCATGGCGCTCATGTTTGCAGGCCAAGAAATTGGGCCACATATCCCTTTTGCATTTCATCAGCGTGATAAGATGATGGGCACAATAATCCCTCTGCTCCAGCGGCACCTGTGCCAGGTTCATATGCTCCTGAGATGCCACCATAACTGAGTGAAGGAGAAAAATGCATTACAGCAACTATAATATTCCACCTTAATTTTTATTAGCTTCCCAAAAAATATCATGAAGAAAACAAAAAGTATCAACAGGATAAATTGAGTTGACTGCAATAAAATAGGTTTCAATTAAGGAGTAGATTAAGTTAGGTAGTGATATATTAATAGCAAACCATGTATATATGCATGCAAATTGAAGAATGAATAAAGGATTCACCATAATAAAGGTTAGTGCTTAAATGGTTAATTCAGTGTAAAAATGTAACTGGGTAAATAGGCTGTGCAAAATAAAAAATCTAATTAACCAGTTTCATTTTTACACTGACCTATGTGATCCCTCTCTTTATTGTGGAACTGCAAAGTCTCCTAAAGTATCAGTATACAGTAGAACCCCCATTTTACATCCGCTGATTTTAAGTTTTCCCTCATTTTACATTGTTGTTTTGTGGTCCCACCTATATATTATGCATAATACATTTCCCTGATTTTAAGTTTTCCCTAATTTTACACCATTTTTTTCTGGTCCCCTGAAAAACATAAAATGGGGGTTCTACTGGTATTTGCAAATTTGGTACAGTGTATATGGAACTTTAAAATAAAATCTAACTTTGCATTTTCAGTGCTCACATGGCTACCTTTCATGTTCATCTACAAAATGCTTCAGCTGGGGGAAGCAAGGGGTACCAGTGGACAGGCAAGTCGTACCCCCAACAACATAAAGGAGTATCTGAATTTCTGGCAGCCATTTCCACTTTATTAGAACAGGTAGACCTACTGGTTGAATTTCAGTCCAATCACAGATGCCGCTGCTTCTAAGGCTCCAATGGGAAATCTTGCACCCACAGGGGCCTGGCCAACCAATAGAGTAACAGTGTTCATAATAAACCTAGTGAGCCTACTAGATAGGTTTCCCCATTGTCTTTTCTCTAGAAAAGTGTGATCAACTAAGCAACAAACAGATTTGCTTCAATTGTAACAATGTGGTGGCAGTGCAATTTATTTATGATCAGCATGCTTTTGTCCCAACCCCTGGGTATATTTCCCCCTCAACTTGCCATGATATTTATCACAGTTAAAGCCAAACAAATACCTATGGTACACATCAGCTGCCTTACTCTCGACCATGGCAAACACCTTTTCCTCTGTCTGTATCATGTATGCACAGACTTACATGTGTACATACATATACCAATCCTAGATACTGCCTTCTGTGCATACCCATATATCCTCCCCCATATACACAGGATACAGTCTTCTGTGCATACCCATATATCCTCCCCCATATACACAGGATACAGTCTTCTGTGCATACCCATATATCCTCCCCCATATACACAGGATACAGTCTTCTGTGCATACCCATATACACGATACTGTCATATGTATATAACTCTATATACCGCCCCCTTACCCAAATGGTACCGCCTACCTCTGTATACAGATAAACTTTTCAATGGCAGAGTATACACAAGCACCCTTGCAGGCTCTCACCTCTCTCTGGTAGGACCCCCGGCTCTGGGCTAGCAGGCATATTATTGGGGTCCGGCTCCGGTTCCCCCCAGTAACTCCGGGCCAGGTGGGCTCCCATTCTACCAGTCACCTTGGGTCACTGTTGAGCCTTGTTCCTAGTGGCGATTCGTCCTCGTGTGACGTTACATACGCGTCATCCGACGCGTGAGTTAAAGTAAAACTGTGCGCATGTGCAAAATATACCTTTTTCTTTTTTTTAATACGCAAAGATTTATTGGTACAACAAAAACACACAACTGTAGGAACTAGTTGAAGTCTAACTGATGTCTAGCAAAAGTCACCTAGAAGAAGAAATTGACAATGAAATATTTCAGCCGGTAGCACGACATGGTAGCAAGAGAGCCGCTGTTCAATAGGCAACGTAGACCACCTGGATACAGTTTTGGCCTTGGAATCCAGCGTATGAACTCCTGCTTCTATTGGCAAAGACTTTGTGTTTCTGTTGTTATTTGTAGCGACCAATAAAGTTTTGTTTGTTTAAAGAAAAACTTCTGCCTTGGGCATGCGCAGTGGCCTGCTGTAGCGCACGTGTTAGCGGCAAGATGGCTGAAGCCGGGAGACAAGAGTTGGATAGTGCGCAGGTAAGAGGAGCAGGGATCTGGCCAGGAGTGTGATACAGGAACATCTAGAGATTGTCATACGCCTGCCCATATTATGTCCCTTGTTAAAGGGGTTGTTCACCGTTGGATTAACTTTTAGTATGATATAGATGTATGATAGAGTTATTTGATGAGTTAGATGAGTTATTTAGCTTTTTATTCAGCAGCTCTCCAGTTTACAGTGTTGCCAATCGGGTTGCTAGGGTGCAAATTACCCTAGCAACCATGCATGGAAATGAATAAGAACTGGAAAATGAACAGGAGAGGGTCTGCATAGAACAATGAGTAATACAAATTAACAATAACAGTACATTTGTAGTTTTACAGAGCATCTGTTTTTAGACAGGGGTCAGTGACCCCCCCCCCCCCCCCCCCCCCCCCCCCCCATTCGAAAGCTGGAAAGGATCAGCCAAACCAAAAGCACTACTAAGTAAAAAGAGGGACAAGTAGCGTGGCAATTTTTTTGACCATACCCATTTTGTGGCCACACCCCCTAAATATCATGTTCATTTTACAAAATTTGGCAGATTATGAAGGTTTGAAAATATTTTCTCCTTTTAAAATTACTTATTTTCTTTAGCTCAAAAGTGTTGCAAAGTATCTTATTTGTACCTGTTAACTGTTCTGGACTCTGCCAAAAGCCAATTAAGTTAGAAACTTTGTTTCTTTTTCTGGCTGTTCAGAGAAAAGAGGGACATTACCAGTACAAATGAGGGACTGCAGGTTGAGCTGTCAAAATAGGGACTGTCCCTTCTAAAAAGGGACAGTTGGGAGGTATGCTGTTACAACGTGCAAAGAATTTCACCGGCACACGAGATGCATTTAGCAGGGCAAGCCAATGTGCAATGTTTCAGGGACGCGCACGTTTGACAAAGGGGCATGTCCCTAAACCATTGCATTAAATACAATTGCAAGGACTTGCCCTGCTAACTGCATCTCTTGTGTGCCAGTGGAATTCTTTGCACTTTGTAAAGGAGCAGCAGCAGACTGCAAATAATTCCAAAACTTGAGTTGGTCATTCTATAACATATTAAAAGTTAGTTCAAAGGTGAACCAACCCTTTAACTGCTGTATTCGTGCAGTTACTATTACTACCAGAATCCACCATTGACTGAGAGTAGTAGAACCCAGTAACTACAAATACACATGGAAACCTTAAGCTGTGTCAGAAAAAAAGGGAAAGCAGATGGCCAACACAACCCCCCAGTTGTTTGACATGTTTTCTTGCACTTAATACATTTCTTTTCCTTGAAGGTAAAGAAAGCAGTGCAGGCCCTTCTTGCATATCAGAAAAATAAAGGAGATGGCAATTCTTTACTCCTAAATGAGCATGACCGTATATCTTTGATGTTAACAGTATGGCGTATTCCCCAACGTGAACAAGCTATCAGAATGTAAGTTGCTGTTCTGTGCTGCTGTCATCTGTATTTCTATGTCTTAAAAGGAACAGTAACACCGGAAAATGAAAGTTTTATAAAATAATGAAAATTTCATGTACTGTTGTTTTGCGCCGGTAACACAAATCTGTTTCCTTCAGAAACACTACTATAGTTCATATAAACAAGCTGCAAAATAGCAGTGACGGAAATTGAAAAAAGGCTATGTGGTACAAGTTCAATGGTGGATAACTGATAACACCATTATGTTCTACAGAGCTTGTAACTTGATCATTTTCTCCTTTGATTCGCTGCCCCCATTGCTACACAACAGCGTATTTATATAAACAATAAATATTTCTGAAGAAAACACAGCAGTTTTATCAGTGCAGGGCAACACTGCATTATATTTTTATTACTTTAAAACACTTCAATTTTTTTTGATGTTCCTTTCAATGCAATTATCTTGGTAGTTCTGCATACATGGTATTCCAGCTGAACGTGATCCACAAGAGAAAATGTAGAGGTCCAGTGTGGCTGCTGCAAATGTAGAGGTCCAGTGTGGCTGCTGCAAATGTAGAGGTCCAGTGTGGCTGCTGCAAATGTAGAGGTCCAGTGTGGCTGCTGCAAATGTAGAGGTCCAGTGTGGCTGCTGCAAATGTAGATTGCCTGCTTCTAGCGTTTAGTGTTTATGGTCAAAGGACCTCACAAATAAGGAAAACCTAAAAGCATTTGTTTACTTTTTCTTTTTGAATGAACACTTGTTGCAAAAATATTTATAAAACTGCTTTGAGATTTGTTAATGTTTCCAAACCTGCCCTCAGCAGCCTGCATTTTATTCCTCTAGATTTAAAACTCAGAACTGATCAACTTGTTGCTGAAGTAAATGGAAAGGGATCAGTCGCTGCTTACACTGCATGTTTAGCTCTCATGGCTAAAGAATTCGGGGTTGTGTAAAATGCTAATTATTTTTTATTTTTGTGTGCTGTCCTGCAGCCCCCTTCCTCATGCGATACGGCCTGAAGTGTGTGATGTTTGCCTTTTTACAAGAGATGAGCCTGACATGACATCTGATCAGACTGAGAAGTTCTACAAAAAATTACTTGCTCATCATGGAATAACACAAATAAGTGAGGTGGGAAGAACATGGAAATGTTACTTGTGCTTAAGCCACACTTACAAGCAAATTTCTGTACTTTTCAGTTATTATAATATTACAACCATTTTATCTAATGTTCTTGTAGTAAGGATAACTGCTTAGAAAAATTGTGCTCACCAAAAACTTTTAAGTGGAGGTGCAATGAGGCTGTGACTACAATCTTCATACAGACAAATACAAGAGGTCCTCTGCACTCAACCCATTATGAATATATTAAGGACATTGAGGCATTTTGCGCCTTGAGCTAACGGAGATTGCTTGTTTATATATTGCAAAATATTTAAGCTGAGCAGTCCTGCACTGAACTGTCATCTGGTTCATTAACTCTCAAACATAGTTGCCCTTTTAATATATTGATAATAAGTTGAGTGCAGAGAACCTCAAGTATTTGTATTAATTTTGTGGTCACAACCTTATTGCGTCCCCACTTAATGGTTTAAAAATTGCTTAATAATGGTTTAAAACCAGAGTATGCACAAACAAGTCTCCTTTTAGGTAATATATGGATTGATGATGAGCGATCACGTTTGGGGCTAATTGGTGAACATAAAGTTGGAGGTCTCTGCTCTGAACAACTCATGATTTTGTGTTAAGTTACAGACTGGTATAAGTGCAGAGAATTCAGCGCTGTGCAGTGTTTAGCAGGTTCATGTGTACATATATATTGCAAACTTAGTATTGATCACTGATTCTCATCCTTATTTAGGTTTGTTTGGGGTGCTTATAGCTGGGGTTTGTCATTGATTTCAGTGTGGATTGATGCAAAACAAGTTTGTTAATTCTGACTGCTGCACAAAGGAGTAATACACCCCCTTTACCTTAGTCATGAAACTGCCGAGTAGTTTGTACTCTAATGCCTCAGCAGTCGGAAACAAAAAGCAGATGGGGGAGCCCTTAACAACACAGCAGTGTAAGAGTTAGGATTCTCAAAAATGGAATACTGCACAGTAGTGGAATAGCTTGCCATTCTGTGGTCATAAAATATCGTGGAGACACAGTTGTGTGCAGGATTAATGCCTAGTAAACTTCCTAAGTGCATAATTATATTGCTTTTGTTGTTCAATAGAAGGTCAGTTGTAGTAGGTAAAACAGTATTGTATGCGGTTTACACTTGGTTTTGAGATTTGTTTGGAAAAGGAGCTACACTGATACAGCTTAAGTGGTAAGAAGCAACGCTATAAGATTTAGGCTGGAGCACAGGCCCGCGCTGGTAATATGTAACATGTAAATTAGAAACATACACAACTTCATACTAAAAAACATTTATTTGTGTATTTCAAACAAAAAAACACCACATTGCAGTTGAAATGCACAAATAAATGTTTTTTAGTATGAAGCTGTGCATATTTCTAATTTACATGTAGTATTGAAAGTGGACCTATGCATGGCTTCTACTGTGAAGACAGTCCCTGTTGGGTTGCCAGGACCATGTTGAATCATTGTCCAGACTTGCTGGAGAGCAGTATTGTAAGAATTAGTATGCAATAACCAGGAGTAAAGGTTACATCTATCATGCAGCTATAAACTGCACAACCTAAGGTATCCATACACGGCCCGATAAAAGCTGCTGGCAGAGATGTCGATCAGACAGGACAGAAATCCCGTCTGATTGCGGCCGCATCTGTTCATTGATGTGGTCCTGCATATTGGGGCATTTCAGGGCGAGATCCGCTCGTTTGGCAACATCGCCGAACGAGCGGATCTCTCCGTGTATGGCCACCTTTAGTTCACAGCTTAGTTCACAGTTTTGGGCTGACCCAGATCCAAACTGTCTTTGGTTAACACCATGTTTCAATATCTGTTATCAAGGAACAACAGACATTGCTTCAGAACCCTAGTCCACTGACACCTGATTTTAGCCGATTTAACTGCAAATCAAAAGTGCTCCTTATGTTTTCATTAAATTAAGCTATTTCATTGTGGTTTGTGAGGGATGTATTTGGATGTTATGGCTCCTCTTCCTCTCCAGGTCATTGCACTCAAAAGACTGAAAAAGGAATACAAACCTTATGAAGCAAAGCGTCGTTTGCTGGCCAGCTTTGATCTGTTCCTTTCTGATGCACGAATTCGGCGATTCTTGCCATCCCTCCTGGGGAAACATTTTTACAAAGCAAAAAGGTGAGATGACTTGCACTGCAACCTAACATACGTTTATTAAGTGATATATTTCGGTAATGTTACAGTACATTATTTATGCATTACTCAGCGCTACGAAACTAGTTGGCGCTATAGAAATACATGTTAATAATAATTACTTTGAAACATTTTCATATTTTGGTGTTACTGTTCCTTTAAGCTTCAGGGAGTTCAAGTAGCTGAGTTTTCTATTTAATTGTTAAATCTCTCAACTTTGATATAGTTTTGGAGCACTTAGGGGCAGATTTACAAAATTCACGTGAATAATTCGAAGTTCGCTTGAATTTAATATAAAGTTGAATCTTCGAATATGCAAATTAGGCAAATTTGACCATCGAATATTTGAATTCGAATATTCGAATAAAATTTTATTCGAATATTCGATGGTCGAAAAACCTTTCCTTTAAATTTTTATTCGACCACCTTCCTAGCCAGGATCAAGCTACCAAATTGGGAATCATTAGCTGAGATCGAATAAAAAAAATTCGAATTTTTTATGATCGATCGAATTGCAGTAAAATCCTTCGAATTCGATAGTCGAATTCGAAGGATTTTACTTCCCCACTATTCCTATGGTCAAATTTAGATTTTTTTTTTAATTCGAAATTTGACCATTAGTAAATCTGCCCCTTAGTGTTATTTAATGTAATTTGGTTAAAGGGCAAGGAAAGTGTAAAATAGAATAAGGCTATAAATGCTGTATTTTGTATACTAAACATAAACATGAACATGAACTTCCTGCACCACAATCCTAATCAAACAAATGATTTATGCTTTCAAAGTTGGCCACAGGGGTCTGTCATCTTGTAACTTTGTTATACATCTTTGCAAGACTAGACTACATACACATGCTCAGTGTAGTCTGGGAAACAAAGCTGCTTGAGTTCTGCATGGCTGGTAAGTAAGACAGGGGCCCCCCCTGCTGTTCATAAGTATGATTGTCTCCCTGCCAGAAGTTAGGGACTGTCTGACAAATCCTATCCACAGCACTAAATGAAGGGAGAATTTCACTGCATACAGTCAGGTTTCAAATAAAAACGGTACACCTTTTTTAATCAAACGATATTGGAGATAGATTTCTTTTTCATTAAAGAAAATAAAAATTTGATTTTATTTCTTTGCCTTTCCTTGCCCTTTAAGCACCCTTCTGCCTTGCTCTTGTGATCATATACATGCAGATATGGATGGTTTGTGTGGACAGATAAAAGTAAATTGCCCCTTTGCATTAATTCTTTGGGTAGCACTTTTGGATTATTTTTAGTACAAATATGTATTTTTCATTCTAGGGAACCCCAGTCTGTGAACTTGAAATCAAACCATCTGGCAGCAGTGCTAAACCGCTTTATCCAAGGAACCCAGCTTCATATAAATAATAAGGGCTGTTGCTAGTAAGTTTCATGTTTTGGGTGTTTCATGCTGGTTCGTACAATATATTTAGAAGGCAACTAAGATTGTGTTGAAAGGAAAATCTTAATCCATAATTAGTTGTGCAATTAAATGTGGAAGGTATATAACCTCTTTCTAGAGATGTTTAAAAGAATTGTTCAGTATAAAAACTTGGTAAATAGGCTGTGCAAAATAAAAAATGTTTCTAATCTAGTTAGTTAGCCAAAAATGCAATGTATAAAGGCTGGAGTGACTGGATGTCTAACATAATAGCCAGAATCCAACTTCCTTATTTTCAGCTCTCTTGTTTTCCACTCACTGGTTACCCTGGTGACCAGGCAGTAACCAATCATTGACTTGAGGGAGGGCCACAAGGGCCATAAAGGTTGCTTTTGAATCTGAGCTGAATGCAGAGGATCAATTGCAAACTCACTGAAGAGTTATGTCCCATGTGGTCCCCCTTCAAGTCACTGACTAACTCAAAGTTAAAGAGCTGAAAAGCAGGAAGTTGGATTCTGGCTATTATAGTCACTCCAGCCTTTATAGGTTGCATTTCCCCCTACTAACTATATTGGAAACATTTTTTATTTTGCACAGCCTATCTATTTATCCAGTTTTTATTTTTACACTGAACTGTTACTTTAAGGAATGTAAAGTGTGCTGGAGAATAAATATAAAGTTGGCCATAAATTTGATAGATCCACTCATTTGTTGAGTCAATCGAGCAGATCTTTCCCCTACATGCCCACCTTGATGTGGACAACATATGGCTAACCCAATTGGATCACTATGACTGGGATGCAGGCCACCAGGACAAGGACTGCATCAACAACTGTCTGAGTGCCTGTGCATCACCACCTTTAGGCTGGTCCCTTTTACCTTGGGCTGAGGTCAGAAGAATTTGTGAGGGCTCATTAACAGGGAGAGGGACAAAGTGCAAAACATTGATGTTTTGTCATTGATGTTCTGTGTCTTCTGTCTGCAGTACACCTTTCCAACCTCAAGTTGCATTTGACTTAATTGCACATGGGTATATATGTGTAAGGAACACTACTGGTGTTGCATACAAAGGGCACTATATATAACACATGCCCATTAGCACACACAGCTCTTGTGCATGGTTTAATTATTGATCTCCATGGAATTTTGTGATTTTGTTTGTATATCAGGGCAGTAGTATGGGGATTTTTACTGAGACAATGATCCATGAACCTTTCCTTTTGCAGTTCCATCCGTGTTGGTCATACTGACATGAAGGTTGGTGATATTGTTGAGAATGCTGTAGCTGTTGCAAAAGTCCTTGCAGAGAACCTGCCAATGGTATGTTTTTTTTCTTCAGTCAAATATTAACACAGGGGTATGTCTTATTCGTCTATTTCCTAGAATTTAGGAAATACAGTGTGACAATGCCTTTGCTATCGCACAACTCTCCCCGTGAAGTCTCTATCTCCTTGGGAACACAGGAACAGTGGGGTATAGCTTGAACTACAAGGAGGCAGGACACTAGAGTAAAAACTCCTTCCACTTCGCTACAGTATACCCCCATATCTATGCAATTTTTTACATCTATGAGTTGTTCCTTCAAAGGGCCAGTGACACCTTTCTAAGGCTCCTGCCTAGAAATATGCCATGCTCCATTACATTTCAGTATATAATTTTGTCAGCTGGTTCTATAAAAGAAGGTGAACAGAGTTCTCCCAAGTTTCCCTTATGTTCCACAGAGTCTCCGCCATGATTAATAGCTCTTACTCCCCTAGCTTGTGTCCTTCCCCTGCTTTCAGTCTAAGAATAGTTATGACTATGACTGGTATTTTTGATGGTTGATCCCAATGTTATTAATAGGAAAAGAATATAAATATATAGGAAGGTCTGTATTTTTTTCAAGAAAAGGTGGCAACCCTATATGTCACAGACATATTAGTGCACATTATCATATGTTAATGCTGCAATATACCGGTCAAGACAAATTTTTGTGGCCAGTTGTGGAGCTTTCCCCAAGAGAGCACTCTAATCCTATAATCATATAAAAATATGCAGCCCATAAAACTTTTAGGAATGTACCTTCCCCCCATCCTCAAAACTAAATGCTAAAGCCACTAAAGCTTCTCCTTTCACTCAGGAACCATGTTCTGGTTGGCAGGACAGGGTGAGAACATATACAACTCTGGTGCATGATTGTTCTATTGTGTTTGTCCTGTATGCATAATACCTAGCTGGCAATGGTATTTTTGTATTTACATTTTTTTTAATGTAATGTTGCAAAATATATTCATACTTATGAAAGTTTTTAGATGGGTGTTTTAGGATAATGCTCACATACATAGTATTTTTTTTTTCCTCATACAGAAATGGAATAATGTTAAAATACTTCACTTAAAAACTCAGACATCAGTGGCCCTGCCCATCTTTAATTCTTCTCCCGCTAATCTTCATGAGCTCAACCTCTCCTTAAAAAAAACAAAGACAAAAGTAAGTTATCTTTAATGTGAATGGTATGACATTTCCCAAATGATGCAATTTTTTTGTCAGGGATTGGGAACAAATAATCTGTTATAATCTATGTCAAAAGTAGGGATGCACTGTTGGCCATTTTCCACAGGATTCAGATTCCTAAAATCATGTGACTTTTCATCACAAAACAAGGAAGTAAAAAATGTTTTACCCGCACACTGGCTTATGCCCTTCCTCACTAATTTGCATATGCAAAGTAGGATTCAGTATTCAGCCGAATCTTTCGCAATATATTCGGGCCGAATTCAAAATAGTGGATTCTGTGCATCCCTAGTCAAAAGACTGACTTCTCTCCTCATGTACAATGAGCAGAGCAGGGGAACAAGTGGCTCAGGAGCCAATGACAACAACAGGCATTCACTGCTGATTCTGTCTACTGAAACAATGTAGTAGAAGTCACTTTTCAGCCAAGACACCATTTCCTACACAGTGCCTTGCATGTTACTTTACAGGTGTATTGATCAGTTGGATTCTACTGTATTGCTTCAGTAGCCACAATCAGCAGTGCTGAGAATATCAAGAAACAGACTAGTTGCTTGAAAAAAAGAGATTTCCATTCATCATGTAAAACTTTATTTTTATATCTTGCTATTCGGTCTATATTCAAATGGTGCCATTCTGATTCTCTCTATCCTGAAATTTTAAAATTCTCTTTTTTCAACTTTAAATCTGACATTCAAAAATGTTTGTTAGAGGGTCAATGTGACCCCAGACGCAATGTTCCACTTTTGAATTTAAACTAAACTGCACAACAAAATGACCAGTGTTTTAAATAAAATATAAAAAAAAAAGTTTTTTCCTATATCACACTAGGCATTGATTTTAAGTGAACGCTAAAATTTGGAAATATTAATTTTCTTTTTCTCACTGCTGGTATTGAAGAAAGAAAAAACAAAGAAGGAAAATAAGTCTAATAAGAAAGCCAGGTTAGAATCACCAGACTCTGGAATAATATCTGTTGCTTCAGCAACCATCCAGAAAAAAGATGAAGCCCCTTCTGCAGAAAAAAGTGAGCCTGATGGTGTGGAGGAAAAGATTCCACAGTTGGCCCCTGTCCAGCTGCCTGCAAAGGAAGAAGAAATAAAGGTAAATATTGGTGTTTTCTTGTTGATGTATATGAATGTACTGTACAATACAAATATTTCTTTGTTTCTTGTGCCAACAATGTTGCTTAGTTCAGCAAGTGGATGCTAATGGCATTTGATCATATACACTGATGGTTGCATCAGCCCATTCTCATGCAATTTACTTGCCTACACATATCCTAATGGAGACTCGGATAGTAATATGGCTTGAAAAGTCACTTAATAATGTAACTTCTCTGAACACTTTCCTGCCAGCTTTGGTCTCACAGATTTCAGGTCGTGTCCCGGGGGCTTTTTTTAAGCTTTTTTTTTTTTCTCCTTCCAGATAGGCTCCCAAATCTTTCTGCACTAGGCATAGGCCCTTAGGTGCCTGTATGGTAAATACAGACCTGCCTCCATTGAGTCAGCCTACCCCCTTTCTTTTGGCAGTCTGCACACGCACAGATTGTCCTACTATACCGCATGTGCAACAATCACAGGAGAGCCAGCTACACCCCACCCCTAAATCCAACTGTGATTGGATTAAGCCACAAATTTCCAGCAAGGAGCCTAATTGTTTTCTGCATTAGGCATTGGCTCCTGGGTGCCTGTATGGTGAATACAGCCCTGCTTCAATAAGGTCCGTAATGAAAATATGGTGCGGTGTTGCCCTGCACAGTTAAAACTGATCTGTTTGCTTCAGAAAAACTACTATTGTTCATATAAACAAGCTGCTAAGTAGCAATGGTGGAAATTGAAAAACGGCTATATGGCACAGGATAAGTAATGGATAACAGATAACATTATGTTCTACAGAGCTTATCTGCTATCTGCTGTGTAACTTGAGATTTTTCTCCTTTGAATGGCTGCCCCCATGGCTACAGGGCAGCTTATTTATATAAACAATAGTAGTGCTTCTGAAGCAAACACAGCAGTTTTACTAGTACAGGGCAACTGCATTATATTTTTATTACTTTAAAGAAATAAATTTTTTTGATGTTACTGGTCCTTTAAGTGTAAAACTTATCGGTCTTGCACTATGACCTAATCATACGGCATTTCTAATATTTTACAGACAGTCCGCACCAGCAAAAAGAGAACAGCCAAAGTGGAAGCAAAGGAAGAAATACATGAAGTGACCAAGGAAAATCTTAGCTCAACACCAAAAGCTGGTGGACAGAAGCGCAAAGTCAGTACAAAAAAAGTTGACATTTTGAAAACACCAGCTAAGCAGAAAAAGCTCAAAATGCCAAAACAAGACATAGGGCAAGTGACAAAGCCTGAAAAAGATGCCATTAAAAAGACTCCCAAAGCAGCTTTGAAGCCTATAATTAAACTCTCCAAGTCGGCCAAAAAGGCTCCCCAGACACCGAAACTAAAACAGAAGAAGAAAATGAAGATACCACAGTCTGCTTAACAACCTCCTATAATACTGGCTCCATGCTTCTCTTCTCAAACAGCTGCCATTGCTCCAGCTGTTGCTGTCTCTGTTGTGATGAGAGATGTAGTTCACCATGTCTTAAAACTCCGAGGACTGCCTCTCTGGACCATTAGTAATAAACAGTTTATTTCTGATTTTTCTATCTTTGATTAAATGAATTAATTTTATAAATGAATATAAAACAAAAGTTTGTGTTGTCTTGTGAGACACATTATACGTGAAACCTGCAATATGACTTGTGACAATGTTTTGACTGTATAGTTGTATAAATAACTATTCAACACCAATGTCTAGTAGTACTTTGTAACAAGTTTTATCAATTCTAATCGGTCAGATTTATTTTTATTTAATAAGATATATATTTTAATAACGTATACATAAGGCAGACATCTATTTCAAACCCTATATTTGTCCTCTGAGGGAATGTCCTTCCAGGAGGCGCATGTTTTGGGGGGAAATGCAGTTCGGCATCTTCTAAGACCACTTTCATTTACACAAGTTCTTGATAACAGATAAGCCACAACAGAGGATTATTAGAAGAGATTCAGAAATACTATTTTTAAAACCTATAACCTTTGCTAAGTAGTTGGGGGAAATAACCTGCACAGAGGTATTTTCTTTCTGCCCCCCCCCCCCCCCC
>CM044447.1:100787812-100808161 GCA_024363595.1 Xenopus borealis
TCCCCCAAGCGACTGAAGAGAAAGAGATTTAACGGTGAGTATCACAAAATCTCCTTTTCCTTTTTATTTTTTTCATTTAAAGTTGATCCATTTTCCAGATTTATGTTGTAACTATATACATAAAATAACATGTAAACCAGCATATGTAATTTATTCAGGTCTAACAATGACCAGCAAAACAATCCTCTATGCCTTCTCATAGGGGCATATTTACTAAGGGTCGAATTTCGAATGGCATAAAAATTCAAAATTCGACAGGGAATAGTGGGGCATTAAAAAAAATTGAGTTCAAATTTTTATAGCACAATTCAAATTTTTCCTATTCGATCTTAGGGAATGATCCCTATTTCGGTAGGTTTAATCTGGCGAAGTAGGTGATCGAATTTAAATTTAATGGGGAAGTATTCGACCATCGAATTTTCGAATATTCAAATACAATTAAATTTGAATATTCGAATCAGAATATTCGATGGTCTAATTTGCATATTCGAAATTCGAATTAGAGTCTTTTTGAAAATTCGATCGAATATTCGAATCCTTCATGTGAATACATGTGAATGTAGTAAATCTGCCCCATAATGTGTATTTTCCTTTTAGTTTAATATTTCCCGTTTTCATTGCAGATTTAAAGATGTTGTCAGAAAGCGATGACTTTCTCAACTCTCCACCCAGAAAAACTGTCAGATTTGGTGGAAAAGTGACAGAAGTATTGCTCAAGTATTCAAAGGTAATTATCCATTATTGTGTAAGTTAATGTTTAGGGATGGAACTTGTGTAAATAATAAAACTGGCTGATATAGTCCAAGTTCTACTTTATCTTACTAATGTAATATATAAAGGAAATGACCTCCTGTATTACCAACCTTTGCCTCTTGTGAGTAGTACTGCTGCTACATCTGCAGGGCTCAGTATTTTTCAAAAGGAGTCAGAGACCCGGTGGTATATTAACTTTATTTGGTGCTTCATACGAGGGAATTGTTTAGGGAATGCTTTGGAGAACTCTTCTAAGCTTTGCTTTTTTTTTCCAGGGTGATGTCAATGACTTTGAGCTTTTGAAGCATCAGTTATCAGATCCAGAAATTAAGGTATACCTTTTAAACATTCCAAGCCACATATAACTTTTGGAATGATGCAGATATTATTCCAACCCAATCTCCATTACATTTTAACTGTTGTATTGTTGCAGGTGTTGAAGGCCTTAGCAACTATCCAATGCTTGAATGTTGAACATAAGACTCCTAGTTTAGGTAAAAATGTTATCGCCAACCAAAGGTGCGGGCTGATAGAGCCCGCATTCCGGTTGGGTATAACTGTAGTTTTAAGAAAAAAAAAATATGCCCCAACCATCGCTAGGCTACCCACACAAGGAGGGAGCTCCCAGTGCAAGCAACCATGTCCGGTCACGCGCTTGCCCGCACCTTTGGTTAGGGATAACATTTTTACCAAATAGATGCTCTTTAAGAATTGTTTGCAGTAAAAGTCTTGCCTCAAAATCTATTTGATTTCTGATACTGGGGTCAGTGAGCCTATCAACTAGTTAGCATTTTATATTTAGGATAAACAGAACAGAAAGGTGAATCATTCAAAAAAATTTTTTTTAAACGCATCAGTTAATAGTGAAATCTGTTTCTCAAAAGAGCATACAGATTAGTTTATATTTAATTTTGAAATCTGACATGGGACTAGACATATCAGCAGTTTCCCAGCTGCCCCCAGTCATGTGACTTTTGCTCTGATAAACTTCAGTCACTCTTTACTTCTGTACTGCAAGTTGGAGTGATATCACCCCCAGCCACCCCCACCCCCCAGCAGCCTAACAGAACAATGGGAAGGTAACCAGATAGCAGCTCCCTAACACAAGATAACAGCTGCCTGGTAGATCTAAGAACAGCACTCAATAGTAAAATCAAGGTCTCACTGCAACAAATTCAGTTACAATGAGTAGGAGAAATAACAACCTGCCAGAAAGCAGATCCATCCTAAAGTGCTGTCTCTTTCTGAAAGCACATGACCAGGCAAAATGACCTGAGATGGCTGCCTACTCACCATTATTAAAACTAAAAAAAATACACTTGCTGGTTCAGGGATGACATTTTATATCATAGAGTTAATTATTTGCAGTGTAAACAGTATTATTTAGAAATTAAAGCTACATCATAAAAATCATGACAGAATCCCTTTAATTCTATTTACAATATACATTACATTTTGGCAAATGAGCATATTTGCCTGACCACCCAGAGTTTGGGCTAAATTACACTGAGCTCATTGTTTGTCCTTTGAATGAACAAATGGATCACAATAAGATTGCAAAAAAATAAGAGCTATATTAAGCTCAGTGTGTCATATTAACCTGTTTAAATTTCAGGATGTGCAGATTTTAAACTGGTTGCATGAATTTCGCTCTTGCATTACCTACCTGACAAAAGATTATGAGCAGCTTGTCAGCATTGTATTGGTGAGTTTTTTTTTATTTTTATTACTTCTACGCTGTTTTCTGTATTTCTGTACTGTGTGGTCTTAACTGGGGGGGATAAATCATAAATTGTACATACAGTTTATGGCCTGCGCCATTCATAAAGTCAAAATAAATATTAAGATCTTTAGACTTTGAATACTGTGAAATGTAAGTATTTTGAAAAAAAAATTGAGCACTAAGCTACATTGACTTATACAGGTATGAGATCTTTCATCCAGAAACCCGTTATACAGAACACTCTGAATTACAGAAAGGTTATCTTCTATAGAGTCTATTTTACGCAAATACAGGTATGGAATCTGTTATCCAGAACGCTTGGGACCTGGGGCTTTCCAGACAATGGATCTTTCTGAATTTTCTACCTTAAGTCTACTAGAAAATCATGTAAACATTAAATAAACCCAATAGGCTGGTTTTGCTTCCAATAAAGACCAATTATATCTTAGTTTGGATTAAGTACAAGGTACAGTTTTATTAAAAATTTAATAATTTTTAAAAATTTGGATTAAATGGGGTCTATGGGAGGCAGCCGTTCCGTAATTTGGAGCTTCTTCGACTATTCGCCAGCTTAAAGCTGCCGAATTGCCATTTTAGCCTATGTGGGACCTCATCGAACCTGTCCTCATAAATTTTTTAAAATAATTTTTTCGTTTGTTTTATTTCTTACCATCTCTTAAATTCGGTACATTATGCATAAACAGTTGTAGAAATATGTCGTGTAAGTTTGTACCCTGCAGAGGCTGTGTCATCTTTAGCTTATTTGTATTGGCCAGTCAAGCTGATTACACTGATGATCTATGAGCATTAAGCTCATAGATCATCAAATAACCAACAAAGAGGAATGTCCATCTCTGTGTGGTGTTAACAAAGTCATATAATATACAGGGTGCATGCAGGGACAAACAGTTAGGTACAAGAAAATGTGGATCATATTGGCTGTGCATAAACTAGGGTAAATTAATGCAGTGTGAAATTAAAGAAATCCTACCTTTTATCTTTTCTCTTGTAGAAATTACCATGGCTGAACAGAAGCAAGGATGTTGTAGAGGAATATTTGTCCTTTTTGGGGAACCTTGTATCGGCTCAGACTGTATATCTGAGATCTTGCCTGAGCATGATTATCTCAAACTTTGTGCCTGGTAAATTTTATTGGGTATTTTTTTATTATGCTTAATAATTTTAAAGCTATTGGTACTATACTATATATCTCTCAAAAGTTCCCACAGGAGACTTTTTTTGTTTCAATTAAAAATAAGTGTCAAAATCCATTTCAATGGTTGTTTTCCTCTAAAAAAGCTTAGTAGCTAATGTTGCCAACTATTTGTGAACAAATTGTATATTTTTTTTCCCGATAGCTCGAGTTATCATAAGAGAAGGTGATGTGGATATTTCGGATTCCGAAGATGAAAACGAAGGTTAGCCAACCTTATATTACCGTACCTAGCTCATTAATTAAATGTTATTGCATATATAGGTATGGGACCCGTTATCCAGAAAGCTCAGCATTACGGCAAGGCAATCTCCCTTAGACTCCGTTATTCAAATAATTTTAAATGTTAAAAATGATTTCCTTTTTCTCTGTAGTAATACAACAGCACTTTGTACTGTATCCCAGCTAAAATATATTTAATCTTCATTGGAGGCCATACAACGCTAATGAATTTATTTAATGTTTAAATTATTTTTTTAGCAGATTTAAATTATGGAGCTCCATATTACAGATCCCTTATCCAGAAAACTCCAGATCCTATACTTTTATCTGAAAATGAAAACTGTATTATGTATATTTAAAACTAGGCCTGAATCAGCAAAAAAGTAGAAAGTAGTAGTGTTGTTTCGTTTTTTCATGGAAACAGAAAGTGATTGGGATAGGCAGTATAGAGATTTTATGACAGATTTAAGAGTTTTGCCTCAATCATAACTTCTTTATATTCCATGAGAAATTTTATTTGCAAACCAGGGGAGTAGCAATGGGTGCTGCCTTTGCACCCACCTACGCAAATTTATTCATGGGATGGTGGGAGGCTAATTATGTTTTTGGCGATCAGATGTCCCTATACACCCAGCATATTTCACACTGGTTCCGTTATATCAATGATCTGGTGTTTCTGTGGACAGAAGACATGGCAACCTTAATAGAATTTTTAGGTCGCCTTAAAGGAAAACTATACCCCCCGAACAATGTAGGTCTCTATAGAAAGATTTTTCATAAAACCACTCATGTAAAACCCTGCTTCATGTAAATAAACCATTTTCATAATAATATACTTTTTTAGTAGCATGTGCCATTGGGTAATCATAAATAGAAAATAGCCATTTTAAAAAATAAGGACAGCCTCCTGTGAATTTCACAATAATTCCAGCATCAACCTCAGAGCTAGTTTCTTACATAGAGTTTCTCTTGGGATTAGAGGAGGAGATATCGAAAAAGCATTATTATCTAAAGAGAGCGAGTGGATTTTTCGAATGAATGCACTGGGTCCAATGGGGCTTAATGAGAGCATTACAATGAACGAATAGCTTTGTTGTAATCCTTTTATTTATGTATCCAATTTATTTATGTATCCAATTTATGTATCAAATTAGCAAATAGTAGCTTATTCACTGTAACAGTCTTCAATAAATAATCAATATGATATTTTGTATCTTTTTGAAAGATTTGTGACATCACAAACTAAATGGTATCTATTACTGTCTTTTGCTCTTTGTCCCACATAAAATGTCTATTTCATTACTGCCAGGAGTCAGCAGTGCTGCATTGGGTTGTTTGGTGCCTTGGCTATAGCTTGCGCTTTTGATGATGTTTAGAATTGAGGTGTTTTGGTGGGACTTTGGCCCTTTTTGTGGCAACTGTGTATTGCTTTCCACCACTTTTCATTCTCCATTTTAGACCCAGCATTTCTCCCACCACTACTGCAAGCCAGGTCATCCCGCACAAACCAATAGGGGTATCTCCATCCCCCTGTTCCTTAGTGTGTTTTTATTGTTTTTTTGGACTGATTGTTTTTATTTTTGTAACTATGAATTAAAAGTTAAGTTTTATATATTTGTTCTGTGGGATCACTAGATCTCAGGATGGGGAGGTGCAATTATAAGGGTTAGTCCTTTTCTCTTTTTTTCAATTATTATTCTACCAACGCTGCACACCATCCCACTGCTTTTCCAATTTGATGGTTGGTGCTCCCTAAACCTATCCTTTATATAGTAGTGTTGTATTACAGCATTCAATCATCATAAAATATAGCTTACCATATTTGCAGTTGGATTTCTGCTTTGGCAAAAAAAAAGTTTGCACATTACAGAAAAATGAAATTGAGTACATTCTACTCTAGCATGGAGACTGTGCCCTCTTATAAAATGATTCCCATTGAGTTCTTCTCTGCAAATCTGGTTAAAGGCAAGTTGAAGCTCATATATTAGTCCCATTAGCTAACACATTCTAGAACTCGTTTCATCATGTCATAGGTAGTAATTGTAGTATTGTTCATAGAGGGAATAACACCACCACCATTATTATTTGTAGCAAAAATCTGCTGTAAAAATGACTTAAATGCAATTTCCACAATAAAAGATGGTGTGCTGCTTCCCTCTATGAACTATATCCGGATGTTGTGGCATGAAAACAGCCTGGGGATTCAACGCAGCACATAGGGGGTTAGAGTTATATGAGCTTTTAGAAACATCTAATGAACTTGAATTTACTCAACAACTGAATTAATTGAGTTTTCGAGCGAAACCCACCAAAAAAAGCCTCAAACTTCATGAAGGCTATTAACATCTTCAAATGGTTTAAGGACATGACCTTGACAGGTTTTAGATGGCGTATTTTCAGATTCAAGCTATTTCCAGTCCAGGGGTATAATAAATCTTGAAAAATTTGTGTTTTTCAATTTTTTAACACCAAAAAACAGGAAAGACCAATCACATATTAAATATATAAAGAATCATAAGTTGAAGATCTTAAGTGCAATGGGATAAGGGACACAGTGGGAAGGAGGTCCCTGCCCTGTAGAGCTTACAGTCTAAGTGGTATACTGCAGATGGTAGGCTATGTGTGTCACATTTGACTGTAAACATCTATGACTAAGACATTAATTGCTTGTCTGCTACCACAAACATTGATAAACAGAGATTAAGAAACAGAATAAACTGAATACTTATCTGTGCCATATTATTTATGTAGCTTTTCATTCTAGATATAATGTCATCATTCAACACGTGTCATAGAGCACTGCAGATAATTGCAAGATATGTTCCTTCGTAAGTACCTATGATTTTCTTCACATGCATGCAGTCCTATCTGTATGTATGATCTTTGCATTTTTTATGGTTTATTTAATAATGAGAAAAAAAGTCAAACAAACGGACTCTAGTTTACATGCCTGTACCAAAGACCTTCATTGACAGAGCAAATTAAACCGTACAGCACTTTCTTAGGGGTACTACTATGACACTAAGGTAGATGAAGAATCGACCGCTTCAAGGCAGTAATAACAAACTGCAAATGTTTTATTCAGCAGTTTAATACTGCCTTACAGCTGTTGATTTTTCATCTACTTTGCAATCTACTTTTGCACAGACACCAAGGAATCTACAACTAAGAAAGTCTTGGAGGAGCACAGTTAAACCATAACTCTCCATTTTGGTATGACACTACGGTGCTTAGAACATTTCTCAGCATGCACTTGGTTATATTATATATCAGATACTGCTACATTTTCTTGATGATTAATTTTACTCTCTTGTATATTTTTAGGGCACCTCGTTTTCTCATGCCGATACTTGTGGAAAAGTTTCCTTACACTAACAAATCTGCAAGAACATTGGTAAGCTTTTTTACACAATGTTCGTTTTCTTTCTTTTTTCTTTTTTTTCTTTAATATCTCCACCTACAAGTACTCAGGAATTTTATAAATCTAAATCAAAAAGTACTGTAAAGGAAAAGCAGGCAACATTAGGCAAGTGAATGTCATCTTGGGCAACTGTCTTGTCGCATAATTTCACCAGTTGCTGCAAAAAAATGCAGCCACCATTAATTTGTTTGTGAGTATGAATTTTCAAACTTTCGGATCCATACCCATAAGTATGAGAAAGATGTCTGGATCCATTTCTATGAAGTTTGTCTCAAATAGCCTCTCTACTGCTTTTAAAGAACACTTCCAATTTCCACCTGTTTCTTTTTTAAATCAGGAATGTTATGTGCACAACCTTCTGCGAATTACTGTCTACTACCCTACACTGAGGCTTGAGATTTTGGAGCTTGTGGTTGAAAAGCTTTTGAAGATGGATGTAAGTTCATTACATAATTTCACGCTTCCATTAAAAAAAAAAAAAAAAAAAACATTTAAAATGATTATTAGCCTATCTCTACTGGCATGTTAAGAATAAAACAACTCTTTATGGTTAAGGATTGTATTTCTGCTGTACTCTTTTAAATATACAGATAAGCATAAGGATATTGCTTCATGTGAGAACACTTTTAACAATGAAAGCTGCCATATTGTTTACCTCAGCTGGGGCTGGTATCATAAGAAAATAACTCATAAGCAAATAATTCATGACTGTTATTTTTTTTTTTCATTTAAATTGACTTTGATAGAGGAACATTTGTATAGCAGCACTACAGTCTTAAAACTTTCCACTGTAGTAGTTCTATATATTATTTTTATTAGTAGTACCAGAAATGTTTAGTTCTGGAACATTCCATAACATGCATTTGATTTGTAGGTAAGTGCTTCTCGCCAGAATATAGAGGAGGCTGAAGAAGCTGCTTTTCAAGCTGGCGGAGAACAAAACAAAGAAGAGGGACTTTTCAACATGGTAAGAAGTTATGGATAAACTGGTTCACCTTTTCCCTCTGCTCCCTCAAAAAGTCTGAGAAGAGGTGCCCAAGACTTTGGTATCCCCCCAGCGAATTAGCCTTTCCTTTTAAAACTGCTTTGTAGTGTTGTTCTTTCTGAGCCTATCCAACATTAATATTGTTTTAAAGATAAACATTTGAAATCCATAGGATGAAGATCTGCAAGAAATGAGTGCCACTCCTGTTGTCAGTGAATCTATGGTCCATCCAATTGCTGAACGTTTGGATATATTGATACTGACTCTCTGTGCTTATATTAAGGACATCTGCTTGACCAATGGTAATTATTTGTCTTTTTCTAAAAAATAAATGCGCTGTACTGCGTCTGACACTCTGCTTTGTTTTCACATGGGGACTATGCAATTTCTTAAGCTCATGTTTAACTGATTCACTTCACACTTCACCCTGCTGCCTCCTATTTATTTTACCGTGAAACACTGACTGGAATGTTTTGGGAGTTAAAACACCAGTACCACAACTATGTTGTGTTTTCCATTGAGTTGAATGGCAGGTGATGGTGGCAGGTTCAGGCTGTTCTCCACCAAATAAAAAAAGATTGGTTAATGGGGTGGATGTATCTGCCATAAGGAATTTTATTACGATGCACTAATCATAGCTTTTATGATCATTGCTTACCTTTCACTACATACAGTATATGCCTTCTTCTAGACTATATAGTGCAATCTTCTCACAGTCCCAGTGTCCCCCAGATGGAAGAAATGTTTATCTACATATCCCTTAAAAATGAGTTGTTTTTATATTTTCTAGATACATTGGACTTGAATAAAACAAAAGACTTGTACAGAGATTTGTTGACTGTATTTGATAAGTTGATTCTTCCTACCCATGCTTCCTGCCACGTTCAATATTGCATGTTTTATATTTGCAGCTTCAGATTGGTAAGTACTACAATGGTTCTATTCATTGCATTTTACATAAATCTACTTGTGTTGTTCACTAGCTGACCAAATCCAATCATTATTAAATGTAGAATTGTATTCTATGTTCTGCATAGTTCATGCAAACTTTCTCTTTTCAATTCCATATGTATTTATTGTTCTTTTATATTGTATTAAAAACAGCACTGTGTGCTTACTTATGCAAAATTAAGATTATGGCACACAAAGTTTTGAGCATTTTACCTGCCATGTTTTAACCCCCAGATACAGCTTACTGGTCACTTAAAGCCACCAGTACTCTGATGAGCTGTTGCCAGCAGATTCTTAATTTTCAACTTAGAACAGTCCTGATTGCCACCTCTGCCTGTTGATTGGCTCCTCGGCTGCCAGATCACCGTAGTCCTGTTGTCCAATGTCCAGTTCTGCCTTATTTGTCCTAGCACACAGATACACCAAATGGATAGATCCACACACTAAGATCTACATGTGTAAAACCAGCTTTACTGAGTGGAGCTTAGAAATTCTAGCAAAATACCACCAGCTATTCAAACTGTGAGGACCACAGTTAGATGCTTGTATTGCCATTAATAAGCAGTTACCATGACACTATGCTTCAGGAATTCTTCTGAATTGGTTGTGTTGTAGGGCATTGCAGAAGCATTTCTTGAACATCTCTGGAAAAAATTACAGAATCCAAACAATCCTCCAGTTATACGACAGGCAGCAGCAAACTATATTGGAAGTTTTCTGGCTCGTGCCAAGTTTATTCCACTAGTGTGAGTATTCTCGATCTGCATGTCTGTTTTTAGGCAAAGGCCTTCATATTTATGCTCATTAAAGTTTTTATTTCAACCTGAATCCATTATAAGAAATTGCATAAATTTCACATTTACAAAGCAGTTTAAAACTTATATCCCACTACATTACTACAATCTGTAGATCACCGATCTGTGATTAATATTTTGTAGGTTACTCTAATGTGCTGTCTGTGTCTGTCAGGGTACAATAAAACTTTTTACCAAGTCTCCAGTCCTATCCCCAAAACAATGCAATTGTGTTTTGATCTCTTAGAATTTCTTTTGTAATGCAGGACAGTGAAAGCTTGCCTTGATCTCCTGGTAAACTGGTTGCATGGTTATATTGATAACCAGGACGCTGGAAGTAGAGCCTACTGCGATGTAACTGTCCATGGTCCCTTCTATGCTGCAAGTCAGGCCGTGTTTTACTCCTTTATATTTCGCCATAAACAGTTTTTAGAAGGGAACTTGCGGAAAGGTATGTGCAATTTTGTATGTGTATAAAGCAGTTCTATACAAGTAGAATGTCCGTGTTTTACTCTTTTTTTATAATTCATCATAAACAGTTTTTAGAATTGTATGTGCAATTTTGTATGTGTAAAAAAAGAAGTTGTTCTATGCAAGTAGAATCTCATTTGTACTAATTTGTGAATACTAATAGTTAAGTATGCCACACCCTAAGCAGTGTTGTCAGGCACTTCAGCAGATTTCCCATTGTTGCATCTTATGGGCCATAAACAGGCATTAATGACACTGCATTGCAATCTCGTTTAATTGCATTAGGACTTTCCATTGATAAATAATTTTATGACGTGACATCCCTTTCAGAGTCCTTACCTATCGGACAAATTAGCCAATCCACATATTTAGGGAAATTGTAATCCATCCCGTCATCCAGGGAACCCAAATGAAAATAAAATATTACAATCTCTTAGGGTCAGTCCACTTGAGGAGATTCGGGGAGATTAGTCGTTAAAACGAGAATTTACACGTGTCGCTTCGTTTTACACAATCGCCTGAAGTTTACTTGTGAGGCAACTTCAGGCGATTTCGTAAAATGAAGCACGTGCCGCAGGTGATTCTCGTTTTAACAAGTGCAAGACAGGGGGAAGCGGTTCAGGGAGATTAGTCACCCCAAAGAAAAGGCGATTTGTTGCTGGGGCGACTAATGAATCGCCTTGTGTGGACTGACCCTAAGAGATTGTAATATTTTATTTTCATTTGGGTTCCCTGGATGATGTGGCACTGATGTCTGAATCTTCTCACCACAGATGTATGGGTTACCTATAGGAGTGCACAATGTTCATTTATCTTGTAACTGTCAGTTTGATTAACACTTGTGTCACATTAAATGAAATAGGGTTAATAAAACAGTCCGTATGAATGTTCCACCTACTAACCCAGCCAACTACTGCTAAAACTACACCTAACTCATGTGCTGCTTCAGTTCTTCTTTATTTCCATAATAACTGCATAACGAAGTAGTGGCCTGGGCAGTGGTTATTATTAGGGATGCTTCGACTCCAGGATTCGTTATGGGATTCAGCCAGGATTCGGCCTTTTTCAGCAGGATTCGGATTTGGCTGAATCCTTCTTCCCGGTCGTACCAAGTCTGAATCCTTTGCATATGCAGATTAGGGGGCGGGGAGGGAAATTGCATGACTTTTTGTTACAAAACAAGGATATAAAAAATGTATTCCCCTTCCCACGCCTAATTTGCATATGCAAATTAGGATTCAGTTGGACGAAACTTTTGCAAAGGATTCAGGGGTTTGGCCGAATCCATAATAGTGGATTTGGTGCATCCCTAGTTATTGTATAGTTGTTTTTTGTCCCATTATTACATTGTATAACCGCTTTAACAAGAATTTAAGGGGCAGATATTTTTCCTCCTATGTCACATCCTCCCCCACAAAACTGCAGTTATTGTGATGGTGATTCTATTTTTGCAGCCTTTATTTAGCACTGGATACACTTGCATATTTGAATCTGTTTAAGGATGCAATAAAATCAGGATATGTAACATTTCAAATACTATACCATAAATTACACTTTTATTTGTTTTGTATAGGCCTGACCTACCTACAGAATCTGAATTTGGAAAGAATAGTCATGTGCCAACTGAATCCTTTAAAAATCTGCCTTCCATCTGTGGTTAACTTCTTTGCAGCCATCACAAGGTGAATGTTATTTAATTATATAGCAATAGTTTTGTGTATTTATGCTAGCATTCCCATCCACACACTCATGGTTATTTGTCTACAACTTGTTATTGTGGGATTGTGGGATTTGTAAATTAAATTCAACAAGTAAAAATCTTACCACTTTAAACCCCACTCTGAATCTACATAGCCACCTGTATACGAAAAGGCTGAATTATCAAATATAACCAGTATTATCCATTGACAGCACTCCAAGGTTTTAATAAAACCGCCTTTATTTATTTGCAAATTGCATGGCAGTACAGCAACATGATGCAACGTTTCGAGCGGCACCCCGCTCTTTGTCAAGAGCGTTTGCTTGACAAAGAGCGGGGTGCCGCTCGAAACGTTGCATCATGTTGCTGTACTGCCATGCAATTTGCAAATAAATAAAGGCGGTTTTATTAAAACCTTGGAGTGCTGTCGATGGATAATACTGGATACTCTATGAAGAAGCTTTTGTGAACGAGCTTAATGACTTGCACCCGAATGTGGCATAAGAAAGTAAGTGCTGTTCCCATTTGGACTTTTTATCAAATATAACCCCAGTAGTTGTGGTAGTTCTAGTGCTCAGGGGCAGCACTGAGTTGTCTAACCTATCCTGAAAATATAATCCTCAGAATATTTTAATGAGTTCTAACTAACTGCTGGGTAACACTGGGTATTTTAAGACAAGTAGAAAGGCTTTATCTTATTTTTCCATTATCGCTTTCTCACATTCACTCTCTTTCTTGTGTGGGAGCAGGAAATACCAGCTGGTGTTTTGCTACACTATCATAGAGCGCAACAATCGGCAGATGATCCCCATTGTAAGAAGCAGCACCGGTGGTGACTCCGTTCAAGTCAGCTTTAATCCACTTGACAGCTTCTTTCCCTTTGACCCCTGCATTCTGAAAAGGTTTGTATGCCTTACTAAGCATAACATTTTCATCTTCCTTGATGCAAAAGAGAGATTGCTTTATATAGCAGAAGCTAAGAATTTGGTTAAGAAATGTTAAAGGGGTTGTTCACCTTTAAATTAACTTTTAGCATGGCATAAAGACTGGTATCCTGAGACAAATTACTATTGATTTACATTTTTTATTATTTGTGGTTTTTGAGTTATTTAGCTTTTTATTCAGCAGCTCTTCAGTTTTCCATTTTAGCAATTTGGTTGCCAGGCTCCAAATCACCCTAGCAACCGTGCACTGACTTGAATAAGAGACTGAAATATAAACAGGAGAGGTTGTGACTAGAAAGATGATTAATAAGTAGTAATAACAATGATGTGTAGCTGTACAAAATATTTGTTTTATATGGACCCCTATTTGCTAGGAAACAAAATTATGAAGACCAATTAAAAAGTTGCTAAAGGTGAACCACCCCTTTAAGTGAGGAATTTTTTAAAATCATAACCAAACATGTCTTAAGTAGTGATGGGGGAATTTGTCCCGTCTTGCTTCGCCAAAAAATTTTGGAATTTCCCATAAAATTTGCGAAATGCGAATTTTGACGCCAGTATTAAATTCAATGTGCATCTGAACAGTTTTAACACGTGATGGTTCTGACACGAGCGACTTTTTAAATGCACGTCCAAAGTTTCTTGACACCGGAGAATTTTCTCCAAAAGAATTTCCTCAGCAATTTATTTGCCAGTGGGAAAACGCATATAATCGGCACCAATTCGCCCATCACTAGTCTTAAGTTGATCAAATGTCAGGAAGGGAGATCTTACAAGGACAAAAATCTTTATAATAACATCAAATATATATAATAGAAAATGCAGCACTCCTCCTTTTTCAGTGCAAGTGTCATATACAACCACTGTGGTATAATAAATAGCATATTGAAAAAACGGCACAGCACCCAATCTCATGTCCAAACTGTGGCCCGAGGGCTGCATGTGCCCCAGGATGGATATGAATGTGGCCCAGCTTGAAATACTACGTTCTCAAGGAAACGCCAAGTCATAAAGGATATAGGAGGAGGGGGGACTCGTTAGTAATAATAATGTCTATTTAAAGGGGACATTTTGCCTTATTTTTTTTTAAATGCCAGATTAAAACTGTATTTGTCTCAACCTAGATTCCAGGGCTTTCAGATATATTAATTTGCCTTCAGTATTGTTTTTCCTTGTTAATTACAAATGAGGGCAACACACAAGGTGATAAGGGCAAATATATTGTATCCTCCATAGCCCCACACAGCTGATTAACAGCAGCATGCCAATTAAATAATAATGTTTCAAAGAATGTCAGGCTAAGGGCTGAACTCCACAGATGCATGTGTTTTTGCTCAGCGCAGATTGCGTTCAAATCGTCTGTGGAGTTCAGCCCTAAATGGTCTGCCCCCACACATTTTGACCTCACCAATTCCAGCCCTTGCTGCAAAAAGTTTGGACACCCCTGCCATAAACAGTTACATTACTCCATCTGCAATGTGTCAGAGTACATCCACTCCTTTATCAAGCCGGGGGAAAAGCAAGCATTACTGTCACTATGGCCCGATTCCTTAGCAACTATCATTGTTTATAACTAATCCACTCCGATTCAAGGATTTTCTAAAAGTAAATAGAGAAATGGGAAAATTTGAATCAATGGACAAAACAGAAAAACCATTCACAAATATACATATAAATATACATATAAATTCTAATCCCTATTTAATCCATGAGGTGTCAATTAGTGATGGGTGAATCTATCCAGATTCGCGTCGCCGAAAAATTTGCAAATTTCTAGCGAAATTGGCGAAAAATTTGTTAAACGGCTTGTTTTTGGCAAATTTTTGCGGGCGTTTTGCAAATTTATTTGCCTGCTGCAAATAGCGGGAATTTGCCCATCCCTAGTGTTAATGTGTTTAATTTATCCACCCATTTACGTAACAAGCGTTCCCTGTCACCCCCTCTCCTGGGTACAAGGACCATTTCCAGTATCATAAATTTGATTTGATTCTCATTATGTCCATGGAAGGCAAGGAAATATACCCTAGCTATGTGGCCCCAAAAAAGTTTGTGCAACACTTTCTTGTACCCTCATATCGGATGTAACTTACAGTGAACCCAAGGTATGGCCATTCCTGAATCGTAGTGGATTAGTTATAAAGAATGATTGTTAAGGAACCGGGCCATAGTGACAGTGTTGTCAGCTCTTGTGTGTGGATACATTTCCTGTTTGACACATGTTTAAGTGAATCCATTAACGCTTGTTAGATAATTTTTCCCCAGCCTGATAAAGGGGTGGATGTACTCAGAAACGTTGCAGATGGGCTAATGTGTCAAAATCTACTACTTTGCCGGTCACTGATGCCACAGCATTTAAAGATCCGTCCGACAGAAAAATGGAAAGTACCCTAACAGCAATCTACTCAGCCTCAGGGTCAGCACTGCGTCCAATACTAGCTTCAGCATGGGTATCCAGAGCCATCCAAGCCTGGGCAGAGGCCCTCCTAAAAGATATACAAGAGGGGGTTCCGAGATCTGAACCCCATCCATTCTCACCATTGTGGATGCATCAGCATATCTATGCGATGCCACGTTGGATGCCTTCCAAACCATGGGCAGGACCTCAACACTTTCTATAGCAGCAAGGCGGACATTGTGGCTTAAAAGTTGGTCAGCAAATCTAAGCAAGAGGAGGAAAGAGCACATTTCTCCCTCAATCGAAAAGCAGAACAATCACTACCTCCAGTCAAAGAAGATTTTTTTCGATGCCAAATCGGACGCTTTCCTCGAAGAAGCAACTCCCCCCAAAGGTCGCACTTTCTTTCCAAGACAAATGACAGAGGACGAGCAACATGGAAGCACAACAAGCCCCACAGCAAGCCTACAAATGACAAATCGGTGACGGCCTGACGGGCCATTCCCTCCAGAATCAAGGGAACAAATAGGGGGCAAGTTACTGCAATTCCGGGAGGCATGGACCCACCACTCTTCAGATGCTTGGGTCAAAGAGATAGTATCAGAGGGCTATCGCTTCGACTTCTTCGCTCCCCCTCCCAAAAAATTCCCCTCAAACATCAGCAAGGTTCAGGCCTTCATGGACTGCATCACCAACATGGTGAAATCGGGATTAATAGTTCCAGTTCACTCAAAAGAGAGATTCTCAGAATTTTACTCAAATCTCTTCATAGTCCCGAAGAAGGACGGAACATTATGACCTGTGCTGGATCTCAAACTCCTAAACAAATTTATCTGATCAGTCCGATTCAAGATGGAAACCCTCCGGTCTGTGATAAGGGGAATTGAACAGGGTCAAATATTGAGGTCTCTGAACATGAAGGATGCAATGTCCATGTTCCAATCTGGCCACCTCACCACCGCTTTCTCGGATTTGCGTTCTAAAACAAACCCAGTTTGTAGCTCTATCATTAGGCCTATCTGCAGCTCCCCGAGTTTTCACCAAACTGATGGCAGTATCCGCAGCAACCCTGGGCTTACAGGGAATTTGGATTATTATCTGGGCGATTTACTCATCAAGGCCAAAACAGTGGAAGAAGCTACACGACCTATATCTGGCAATATCACTACTCCAGAGTTTCGGATGGACCATAAACTGGTCCAAATACAACCTACACCCCAGGCACCAGATGACATTTCTTGGCCTGGAATTCAATACCATCAATCAGACAGTATGGCTTCCACATGAAAAGCAGAGAAGACTTTGAGTTCAAGTCAAACAACTCCTCTGCAGAAGATTACTATTCATGCAGCCATCGAGGCAGTACCATTCTCGCAGATGCACCTACGTCCCCTACAGGCGAACATACTTACTGTCTGGAAAGGGGGACCCCTATTGTGTACCTTCGCTCAACCCACAAGAACGTCCCTTCTATGGTGGTTGAAACCCAACAACTTGACCAAGGGACAGTCATGGGCGACCCCAGACTGGAATGTCATAGCCAAGGATACCATCCTCCGGGGATGGGGAGCGACATGGAACAACCAGTCAGCACAGGGACCATGGTCCACAGAAGAGTCAAAACTCCCAATAAACATATTAGAATTAAGAGCGTTAAAACTGGCACTCAAGCAATGGGCGTAAAGGCTTCGGGTGAAACCGGTAAGAGTACAAAGCGACAACGCCTCAACTGTGGCATACATAAATCGACAGGGAGGAACCTGCATCAAAGCGGCGCTTGCAGAAGTCCAACAAATCCTAAGTTGGACGGAAGACAGCAATGTGAGACTGTCGTCAATCCACAGCCTAGGGGTGTCCAACACAAAGGTGGATTACCTCCGTTGCCACGGATGCAGGAGAATGGGAATTGCATCCAGAGGTGTTTGCAGAGCTAATGCATCATTGGGGGCGACCACAGACCACAATGACGCAAAAATAGCACTGTCAACCTAGCATACGTATTCCCTCCTCTTCCTATGTTACCCCAATACTGAAGAAGATCAGACAATCACAACTCACAATAATTGTGGTAGCACCCAATTGGCCATGAAGAACATCATTTTCAGATCTACAGGACATGTCCATAGATCAACCGATACAATTGACACCCAGGCCAGACCTTCTCCTTCAAGGGCCAATAACACACCTAAAAAGGGCCAGGCAGCCTCTAAGGCAACTATTGCAAGGTGGATCAGAGAAACAATACGACAAGCCAATCTGTCGAAAGGGAAGACTCCATCAGTGAACATTCAAGCACATTCAAAAAGGGCGGTGGGAGCCTTCTGGGTGTGGCGCCATTATGTCTTAGCCAAGCAGATTTGCTGAGCGGTTACCTGGTTGTCTATTCATACATTCACAAAATTCTACAAACTTGACGCATATTCCTCAGCCGAGGCAGGGTTTGGCCGCAAAGAGCTGCACTCTGTCGTGCAGTAGAGTTTCAAAACAATTCTACTCATTTCCCACCCGTTCTGGGGTTGCTTTGTTAAGTCCACTAATGTCCCTGTGTCCCCCAGAGTCAACAGAGAAAACAAGATTTTTTGATACTCGCCATTGAATCTGTTTCTCTGTAGTCGATAGGGGGACACAGGGCTTCCTGTCCTTATGAAGAATTGTTGACCACGTTGGTCTAAATGGGAATATTCCTTCTGTGAGCGTTCTGTCATTGGTTATCAGTTTATATGTTGTTATAGCAGTGTCTTTGGTACCAACTGAATGGAAAAAGGAAGTGTGTGGGGTTAAGCTGGACTCCAGAAACACCTCCTTTGAATAATTTAATAAGTGTCCTGCCTCCTTGTGGAAGGAGTTTAACCCCTAAGGTCCCTGTCTCCCCCTATTGACTACAGAGAAACAGATTTAGTGGTGGGTATCAAAAAAATCTTTTTTTGACAGAACTTTGTATAGCTGATCTTTTTCAAATATCTATTGGCTGTGTATCTGTGCAAAAAGAGATTAATCAGAGCTTGTTGTGGTCATCAAAGGTCTTTTTAGAATAAAAAAATGAACTTGTAGCTTCTTTCTTTCTCCCCTCTGTGTGGGCTCCAAAAATACAAGAAAACTCTAAGGAAGTGCACAACAATTATAAAGTGCAGTAAGCCAATTAAAGATGTCTCCCAGTGTCCGTATGAGTGCTTAATTAAAGACACTTAAAAATTGTGATAAAAACTGTATGAAGTGCCCAGTACAGAGGTCACTCCATGAGCTAGCCTACTCGCCAGACTGCAAACAATTAGGATTCAATAAATATCTCCTGAAGAAGAGCGTGGCATAACAACTCAAAACATACTGAGCCTTTCTGAGAACTATTTTATGCTTTTGGATTTGTAAGTAGCCTGTATTTATTTTATAATCAATTTTGAAATAAAATACTGCACTGTATTATATATACATTTTAAAGTGTCCTATTGGGCACTTAATCAAACTCTGGAAGACTTCTCTTAGTGACTTGCTGCACTATACGATTTTTGTGCACTTTCTTACAGTGTTCTTGTATTGGCTATATACCTAATTTTTAAAAAGAATCATTACTTCCTCCAAATTCTTTGGAAATTCTCCAAAATTAGCAAAAAATTATACTCACTACACCAGGTGTGTCCAACCTACGGCCCGAGGGCCACATGCGGGCCAGGATGGATATGAATGCGGAACAGCTTGAAAAACTCGGTTCCCAAGGAAACATCATAATAATAGATCTATTTAATACCCATGTGTCCCATATTCCAGTGTATAGCCCCATCCAGTGTATATTCAATTGGTATTGTAGTTATTTTCTGTGTATTTTCTTTACTTTTACAAATTGTGTTTGTGTTTGTGTATTTCATGTGTGGCCCTAGACAATTTTTCTTTTTCCAATTTGGCCCAGGGAAGCCAAAAGGTTGGATAACCCTGCACTACACATATTTTATTGGAATCCAATAAAATTTGTGAAATGACTCTCTTTGTAACTCTTTTACAGGTGTAAAAAGCTTATTGATCCATTTTATCAAATATGGGAAGAGTCTAACTCTGACGATTTGAAAGGAGGTGAAAAGCATGTAAAGGTACATGAGATTACTAATTACTATGCACCTTTAACTAAAACTAATTGTTTAAAGGAGAACAAATCCCTAAAAACAAATAGGGCTAACAATGCCATGTTTTATATACTGAACTTATTGTACCAGCCTAAAGTTTCAGCTTCTCAATAGCAGCAATGATCAAACTTGTCACAGGGGGTCACCATCTTGGAAAGTGTCTGCGACACTCACATGCTCAGTGGGCTCTGAGCAGCTGTTGAGAAGCTAAGCTTAGGGGTTGTCACTAATTATCAAGCAGAAAATGAGGTTTATCTGTACTATAAGCTGATGCTACAGGGCTGATTATTAAATTCTGATGTTAGTTGCACTGATTTTTGTGCCGTCATGTAGTAATTATCCATATGAATTACTAATCAGCCTTATACTGTGACATTTCTATTCTATGTGTACTGTATATTGTGAGTGAATCCCTAAGCTCAGTAAGTGACAGCAGCACAGAGCATGTGAATCAGTGAATCAGCAGAAAATAAGATGGGGAGCTACTGGAGCATCTTTGGTGGCACAGATCCTCCCTGCTTTAAAGGGCTGTGGTTGCCTGGGGCTGGTACAGAAGCCCAGAACATAATGTACAACATTTCTAGCCTACTTTTTTAGGAGAATTCAACCCCTTATTTAGAAAAAAATCCTAACCTACATAAACCTGCCCCCCCCCCCCCCCCCCCC
>CM044447.1:100809873-100888669 GCA_024363595.1 Xenopus borealis
TATATATGTGTTTAAAACTGCCTTTTTTTTCTGTAATAAAAAAACAGTACCTTGTACATGATCCCAACTAAGATATAATTAAACCTAATTTATATAATGTATATGCCCTTTTGGAAACTTGCAAATGTAACACAGTCCTACATATCTTTGTGCGCAGAGTTCGACTGCAGATGACGAAGACGATTTCCTTAAAGGACAAACTCCTCAGAATGACAGTTCAGTTGAAATGACTCCAGGGTCTTTTGATTCTCATCTAAGAAGCCCTAGCAGCGTGGGGTCCCCTCCAGTTGCATTTCTACGTCGTCCCTTCTGAACATTGAAGATGCAATGTAAATGCAATAAGCATTTGCCCAAGGAAATAGTCAAAGCCCCCTGCTGCAAAGGGGGTTTGCTGTTGTATTCTACGTTGCAGAAATCAAAAAGCGATTTGTGTCAGCAAGAGTTGGAGAGGTGCTGCTGACCCTGATTTCTGTGTATATGAATTGGAATATCTGTAAGGTGCAGAGTAAGGTCTTTAAAAAAAAACAACTGTTTGGAAGATTTCAGATCTTTAAACTGAAATCATAGGAAAGTGCTGCATTTATAGAGGTTAATACATTTCTCTTCAAAGTTTATCAAAAGAATCTACAATTAATTAACAACACAAATGTGAAATGATGTGCTTATTTTACCATATAGCATGTTGTTTTGCCAGGACCAGCAAATCTAAAATAAGAACCCAAAGCTTTTTTAAAAAAAATAAAGGCTGCCCCCCCAAAGTGTACCAACAAATGGCTTAGGGGCAAGATTTATCTACTGTACCTCATAGTTTTGTGCACTTCCACAGAAAATGATGGAAGGACCCTATGAAAGGGCCACATACATGAGTATCTGAACTAATTACAGTGTCCATTTTAGCACATCCTGCAGCATTGTAAGACATCCTGTAGCATTTTAGCACTACTCTTGGCACAAGAAAGCTTGTGGCAGGGCATTGCAAAATGCAAACAGAACAGACCAATGGTAAGAGGAAGGCAGAAACAATTACACAGGGTAGGGAGCATGGAGGATTTCAATATGTGTGCATCCCTGATCACTGAGAAAAGGAAGGATGGAAATCTGATGGGCCGGACACAGAGTATATTCATTTTGGAGGAGGATGTCCTAAAATGTAACACATCTTTAATTAAGGATCTAGCCCAATATAATATAAGGTGGCATTTTAGGTTATGGAGCACCAGAAAATCCTTCCTTAACCAGTTGATTTTTTAGGTGAGCAAATAATCTTATTGAACCTACTGGGGTGTTGTTAATGACAACTCCAGGAACAGCCTCCAGGCCTACTCAGAGAGACCAGTCACCCAGCATAACAATGGTCTTTGTTATCAAACTGTACAAACCTGAAACTGTTAGCCACATTATAAGTTTTACAAAGTGAAATTAACAGCAGTAAGTTTCATTCTTCTAATGATGTGTTTATACATAATATATTTTAATAAGAACTAATTAAAGGAAAGATGTGTAAGTTCATTAAAGGCCAAGGGTGCCATCATTTATGCCTATACTTTACACCATTTCAGACCTGGCATAACCTAGTCAAGTCAATAGGAAAAATGTAGGTGTCTAGGAAGATCACTAAGAAATTATATATATATATATATATATATATAATATGTGTGTGTGTATAGCAATGGTAATAACTGCTTTTTTATACCAGGATTTTACACTTTGCTATGCAGTTTCCTAAAAATTCCCAGCTTGATAAATACAACTGATTTATGTGTCAATGTGTGGTGTATACATATACAGTTTTTAACACAGCTTAATAGATAGGCCCCATTCTGTTATTCTATTACCTGCACGCAATACTATACGAAAGAGAGAGAGTTCTAGATCGGGGTTGCCCAACTGGAGGATAAAGCCAAATGTGGCATTCTCTGGGATTTCATGGCACCCAATCTGCTCATGGGCTTCCCAGCATCTCTCTGACATTATTTTAATACAATCTCACCCTCGAGCATGCTGTATCAACTATATGTAAATAGTTGCACATCACTTTCCAAAATAATCTATCCTGGCTTTTCATAAAAATAAGAAATGCTCTTAGTGTACCTTTTTTTTTTTGGTTGCTGTGTTATTTGTTTAACATCTGTATGGAAGTTCTACATACTATCCAATAAACACTGTATTAAAGGTGTAAATATATGCTTTTGTCTATTAATGCGTCAGTTACTTGCATAAGAAGGCCTTATTTGCTTATGGTACAATTTGTTGTAAATATATTGCGCGCTCTCTCTCTCTCTCTATATAAAGTTGAAGAGATACCAACACTCATGGTACATTCAATCTCTTGTGCCTGGGTGCAGTCCTCTGAATAAGTGGATAGAAGTCAATGGAAGAAGCCGCACTTGCAGGACTTAAAGTGCATTAAGGATCTTAAAGCACAAGGAAAGGCAAACAAATAAAATCCAATTTTTTACTTTCTTTAGTGAAAAAGAAACCTATATCCAATATACTTTAATTAACAAATGTGTTGCGTTTTTATAAGAAATCTGACTGTATGCAGTGAAATTCTCCATTTACTGCTGTGGATAGGTATTGCCAGATGGTCCCTTAATGCTGGGCAGGGAAACAATCATACTCATAAACAGCAGGGGGAGCCCCCGCCTTACTTCCCAGCCATGCAGAACTCAAGCTGCTTGAGTTCTGCATGGCTGGGAAGTAAGGCTCAGTGTGGTCTGGGCTTCTTAGGGATCATCATAAATGATCAAAAAAACAAAGTTGCTTGAGTTCTACATGGCTGGTAAGTAAGGCGGGGGCTCCCCCTGCTGTTCATAAGTGATTGTTTCCCTGCCAGAAGCACTAAATGAAGGGAAAATTTCACTGCATACAGTCAGGTTTCTTATAAAAACGGTACACATTTTAAAATCAAAGTATATTGGAGATAGATTTCTTTTTCATTAAAGAAAGTAATAATGGAATTTTATTTCTTTGCCTTTCCTTGCCCTTTAAGGTGGCCATACAGCTGGCAACAGACTGAGTCGGCAGCCTATTGGCCTGTGTACGGGGCCCTCTGATGGGCTTCCCCGATCGATATCTGCCCGAAAGTCAGCCAGATGTTGATCGGACAGGACTAAAAATCCTGTTGGATTGCAGCTGCGTCTGTTCGTTGATGAGGCCCAGGGCCGGAACTAGGGGTAGGCAGAGTAGGCGGCCGCCTAGGGCGCAGCCAAAGGGTGGGGTGCACTTTAGAAGGGAAATAATGTTTTTTTTATTTCCCTCTTACTTGCCCTTTGCCTGGCACAGATCTCGGGCAATATTTTTGCTGCTGCTGTGGCACAGGCTGATGGCACATGTACAGACTTTGGGGGCAATGGCTAATGGCACAGGTACAGACTTGGGGAGCAATGGCTAATGGCACAGGTACAGACTTGGGGCGCAATGGCTGATGGTACAGGTACAGACTTGGGGCGCAATGGCTGGTACAGACTTGTGGCACAGGTGCATACTTAGGGGACAATGCTGGTGGCACAGTTACAGACTTAGGGGGCCAGCTGGTGGCACAAGTACAGACTTTCGGGGCAAAGGTTGGTGGCACAGGTACAGACTTGGGAGGCAAAGGCTGGTGGCAGAGGTACAGACTTGGGGGCAATGGCTGGTGGCACAGATATAGATTTGAGGGGCAATGCTGGAGGCACAGGTAGAGATTTGGGGCAATATTTTGGCTTGCTAGCACAGGTACAGATTGGGGACAATATTTTGGGTGCTACTGGCTGGCACAGGTACAGATCGATTTATTAATGTGTTTAAGGTTTCTTTATTATATGGGGGGGGGGGCCTGTTTGTACCCCTTGCCTAGGGTGCCAAACTACCTTGGCCCAGCCCTGATGAGGCCCCACTATCTGACCGCCTGCTACCCATGATTAGGATCTGATAGGCCCAACAATCAGATCAGCCCAATATTGCCTACCTCAAGGTGGGCATATTTTGGAGAGATCCACTCATTTGGTGGTCGCCAAACCAGCGGAACTCTGTGTATGGCAACCTTTACAGAGCATTTGTTTTTTACGATGGGTCAGTAAGCCCCATTTGAAAACTGGAAAGAGTCAGAAGAAAAAGGCAATTAATTCCAAAACCATAAAAAAATAAAGGCCAGTTGAAAAGTTGCTTAGAATTAGCCATTTATAACATACTTAAAGGTGAGAAGCACCCCTTCAAAAATCAGTAGTAAAATAACCTTTTCCTGTTTCTATCTTAAATATAATATGGGTTTTGTTAAAATACAGTCACAGAGGGACATCAGAAACTCCACATTGTTTACACAGAAGACCAGAGAACAGCATCTTAAGTAATAAAAGTGGCTGTATATAGGGTTAACAATGTAGGAATGTCGGAGGAGGGAGGTCCGTAACCAGAGCTTTTTATTTTGAGATATAGGCCAAGTCTACGGAAAGCATTTTAGGACATTCTCAAACAAAATCTGTCTGTGTTACGGGATCTCTTAAGCGTGCTTTCCGTACAGAAGCAGCGGCTCTATTGATGCAATAGAGCCGCTGCTTCTGTACGGAAAGCACGCTTAAGAGATCCCGTAACACAGACAGATTTTGTTTGAGAATGTCCTAAAATGCTTTCCGTAGACTTGGCCTATATCTCAAAATCTCTCCCTCGTATCTGACAGATTCCATTGTAGTTCTATGCGGCCCCCTCTCTCTTTCCTTCTCCCTTTACGTTCTATCGGCTGCAAGACCGGAAGTATTGCCTACAGTAGGCGATTTCCCGTGAGCCTTTGCACTCCCGACTCAGAGGAAAGTCAAGACTGAAGTATTTCCTGCAGTTTTTGAAAAAAGCAGGTCTTTAGCCAAATTGGAGTGTAAATGGACTGAGGTAGGTGGTTTATGCGGTAGTGTTATGTCTTTGCTTCGGATAAGGGAAAGGTGCACTAAAGGGTTGTTTTGTTTATACCACTGGAGTGGTCAGTCAGCTAAGCAGGTCTTGGGGCCTCCCAAAATCTCACACAACTTTCTTACCAGTGAACTCATGCCACATAGTGAGGGGCTGACATTGAGTCCCAGCAGCAGGTACCCATTATTACCACATGTTTATCATACGTATAATTTACATAATTGGATACACTGAGCTGTAAGTGCTCTCCTTTGTTTTGGGTGCAGGTTTAGGCATGTGTATTCATACCACTTTTTATTAGTGGACCCAGTCCACCTCCTTTATGCAGTCTGATACTTTCATCTGTTTTAAAAGTGCAGTTCACCTTTATGCATACCTCCCAGCTGTCCCTTTTTTTGGAAGGACAGCCCCTCTTTTGACAGCTCAACTTGCAGTCCCTCATTTGTACAGGAAAGTCTCTTTTGTTTCTGCACTGAACAGCCAGAAAAAGAAACAGAGGGGCAAAGTCACTAAAGCGCGAGACGTCTAACTCTAGTGCTTATTTGCCAGCGTGACATCATTTCGCAGCTTTGCCAATTTACTAGCAGTGTCCCTGGCTAAAATTCGATAGCAAAGTAGATAGACTAGCACAACTTCTCACCCTTAGGCTTAGGCCAGACGGGGAGATTCGGGGGCGATCCGTCGCCTGGCGACTTCTCGCTGCGACGGATCGCCCCCGAATAGCTAGGCACCGCTGCGCACCGGCGAGGCTTAAAAACGCCTGCGCTTATTCACACGGAGCGGCGCAATTTTTAAAATCGCTCAAAATTGCCTGGTGATCCATCGCGGCGAGAAGTCGCCAGGCGACTGATCGCCCCCGAATCTCCCCGTCTGGCCTAAGCCTTACACCAGGCGAAGTTGCGCACTGGCGAAGGGAAGTAAGTAAGATAATTCACTATGGTGACCATTTTACTGAACGTTACCTCTTGCGCTTTACTTCGAAGTTCAATACAATAGATAGGAGTTTGAAAAAAAAGCTTGAAATTTTTTCCTAAAAAACGCTGGCGTCTTTTAATTTTTTTTAGGGTGATAGTCTGAAAAATAGCATAATTTGTTTGGTTTAGTGCAATAGGACAACTTTATTTTATTTATTAAAGGTTTCCTGGGCTTGTGTAGTGTAATTTAGTGGCTGCAACATACACCTCTTATTATACTTTCAACTTTGCGCCGTATGCAAATCAGGCATCGCTAGTGTAAATGCGCTTTGCCTGGCGAAGTAATGCATGCGCAACTTCGAGACTAAGCCTGGCTAAGTGCGGCGAATGCTAGTGAAGCATCACAGGTTACTGAATTTGCCCCAGAGTTTCTAACTTCATTGGCCAAGAGCCCAGAATAGCTAAAAGGTGCAACTAAAGCTGGCTATAGACTTTTTTAAAGATCCAATAGTTATCGTGAGACCACGATCATCTCAAAACGATTGTTTAAATTTCCGATGTGTCCATAAACTAAAGAGACAATTTCAGGCGATATTGCCAGCAAAACTGAAGGGTCGCTGCCTGCTTTGCCCTGCAAACATAGATAGATTGCGTGGGGAGCGATTTTCTTACCTGCCGATCAATTCTCAGACCGATGTCGGATGAAAAATCGTAATATACGTTGGTATCCCACTAACCGCATGATAATTTGACAGATTGGTCAGACTTCCCTAAGATCGTCGTTCGGCAGAGAAAGATATTTACATCTATGGGGAGCTTAAGATACTTTGTAACAATTTTGAGATAAGAAAATAAGTAGTAACAGTTTAGATAAGGAGAAATATTTTAAAACTACCGTAACCTGACCAGTTTTGTAGAATGAACATAGTAATTAGAGGGTGTTACCACAAAATGGGCATGGTCAGAAAATGTAGCCAAAATTTTTGTCCCTCTTTTTACTTCCAAAAAGTTGGGAAGTATGTTTACGTTCATTTTTAGTATACAGTGATGTATTCTCACAATTTTTCTATGTTTCAAATGAGCGTTGGGCGTTTCATAACATTCCCAGCCAGAAACACAGTAGAAGGGGGATGGCTACGGCCATGGTTACACAGACAAAAGATGCTGCTGTCCCCTATCAGGTCAGCCTAGCTGCTGATAGACTCCTGTCCTACAGTGCAGTGTTCTCAGTGCGGCCAGCTCCACTGCATAGCCTGGGAAAGAAGGCAGCAGGAAGTTGAACAGGTGGGCGGGACTAGGAGGGTTTTTGATGAAATTATTTATAAATTAACCAAAAACACTACTTTTTCAGCTTTTTTTCCTTTTATATTAGATAGTATTATATAATATAGAGTATATACATATATATATATTGCATAGTGCAATGGCATATTCATGTTTTTTTTACACAATATGTCTTCTTTAAAGTGGTTGTCCACATAGCGAGTGATATTCTAAGAAAATTTGCAACTGTTTTTTATTTTTAATTCTTTGTGGGTTTTGAGTAATTTAGCTTCTTCTTCAGTGGCTCTCCAGTTTGAAGTGTCGCCAATCTGGTTGCTTGAGTCCCAAATTATTCTACCAACCGTGCATTTATTTGAATGAGAGACTGAGATATGAACAGGAGTGGCCCTGAATAGAAAGTTGAGGAATCAAAAATAACAATAGCTTTGTAGCATTACAGAGCATTTGTTTTTTCAGATGCTGTCCGTGACCCCCATAAGAGTCAGAAGAAAAAGGCAAATAATTAAAAAAAAAAACTATAAAAAATAAATAATGAAGACCAATTGAAAAGTTTCTTAGAACTGGCCATTATTTAACATACTAAAATTAAAGGAACAGTAACACCAAGAAATGAAAGTGTTTTAAAGTAAAGAAAATATCATGTGGTGTTGCCCTGCACTTTCAAAACTGATGTGTTTGCTTCAGAAACACTACTATATTTCATATAAACAAGCTGCTAAGTAGCAATGGCGGAAATTGAAAAACGGCTATATGGCACAGGATAAGTAATGGATAACGGATAACATTATGTTCTACAGAGCTTATCTGCTATCTGCTGTCTAACTTGAGCCTTTTCTCCTTTGAATGGCTGCCCCCATGGCTACACAACAGCTTATTTACATAAACAATAGTAGTGTTTCTGAAGCAAACACTGCAGTTTTACCAGTGCAGGGCAACACTGCATTATATTTTTATTACTTTAAAACAATTACATTTTTTGATGTTACTGGTCATTTAACTTAAATTGGAACCACTCTTAACAAATATATTGTGCTTTTTGGAAGGATCTGATTTTTAATGGGGTTGTTCAACTTTAAGATAACTTTTAGTATGTTATAGAACAGCCAATTCTCAGCAACCTTTACTTTGCTCTTCGTTATTTATTTTCTATAGTTATTTATTTATTTTTGGCATTTTTCTGCTGACTCTTTCCAGCTTTGAAATAGGAGTCACTGACCCCATCTAAAAACAAATGTAAGGCTTCAAATGTATTGTTGTTGCTACTTTTTGTTACTCACCTTTCTATTCAGTCCCTCTCCTATTCATATTCCAGTCTCTTATTCAAATCAATGCAGGGTTGTTAGGTAATCAGGACTGTAGCAACCGTATTGCTGAAATTGCAAACTGGAGAGCTGCTGAATAAAAAGCTAAATAACTCAAAAGCCACAAATAAAACCAATTCAAAATTGTCTCAGAATATCATTCACTACATCATACTAAAAGTAAATTTAAAATTGAACAGCCCCTTTAACGTTATTCTGAATGTAGTTTAAAATGTAACGAGTGGTTAGTTTCATGGCAGCTATACACAGTGGCAATAAAGCAGTTGTGTAAATATCTTTCTCCTTTATTTTCCAGCTTATCAGCAATTCCAGTTTCACCACAGAAATATTCTGACTACCCCAAGTGTGTCTGTGGACTCTTGAGTGACAATCGAGTACGCCCTTTACCAAGAATGAATTTGTGAGTCGGCGTCTAAAGGGAAACTTGTGCCCAACCAACTGCACGAGCTTCAACCTGCTGAAGCATATTTCCTGGATGTAGTCACCGAAGCATTCTGGTAGATGCAGTTCCCATTTCTTTGCTTTTACCTGATGCAGAGACCCGGTGTGGCTACAACTGCCAGTGTGTCCAGAAAGGAAACGCTTACTTCCTAGAAGGACCCAAGAGGACAATTGGAAGGATTCTCTGACGCTTCCTTAGACATGCCTTTGATTGTAGACAGCCAAAGGCTGGATGCCACCCTGTCTGCTCTACAGATCGTTCAGTTGCACCCTCAGCTTCAGGTAATAGTGATGGTGTGTATTGTGCATCTGCACAGACATGTCTCTAAAAAAAAGAAATCAACACACAATGAACCCCGCAATCGTCCCAAGAGTTCCATGATCTTAGTCTTATTAAAGCGTTATTTTGCCTTTGAGTTAACGTTTAGTATGATGTAGAGAGTGATATTCTGAGACGATTTGCATTTGGGTTTTATTTTTTTAATTTGTGTTTTTTGAGATATTTAGCTTTTTATTCGGCAGCTCTCCAGATTGCAATTTCAGCAATCTAGTTGCTACAGTCCGGATTACCTAACGGCCATGCATTGATTTGAATAAGAATGACTGAATAATGAATAGGAGAGGCCTTAATAGAAAGAAGAGTAATAGAGAGTAGCAATAACAATACATTTGTAGCCTTACTGTGCACTTATTTTTAGATGGGGGTCAATGACCCCCATTTGAAAGCTGGAAGCAGTGAGACTAAGAAGGCAAATAATTAACAAAAAAAAACTATAAAAAAAGACAAATGAAGATCAGTTGAAAGGTTGCTTACAATTAGACATTCTATAACACACTAAAAGTTAACTTAATAGTGAACATCACCTTTAACCTGCTTTATTTTACCATATCTGCAAACATTGATATAAAAAAAAAAATAGGGCCTACAAAATGTGGATCTTGTTTCTTCCTGACCTACTGCTCTTAGAATTCCTTATCAGCAATAGTTATTTGGGAGGGAGCTATTAAAATACGACGGCATTAGCATTCTCTCACAGTCCTAGTTGTTAAATAGAGTAAAATAACTATTACATAATTGGTTGACTTATCATGATTCTCTGCACAGTGAGAATGTGAATAAAAAGATAGTTATAATATGACATTTCTATTTTATCTTTTGTTCATTAGGAGCGAGCGAAAGCTTTAACAAGCCAGCCAGTGCAGACCATTGGACCCAAAGGTTCGCTATATGTGCAGCAAAGGGAATTGGCAGTAACTACTCCCAATGACCGTGAGTGAACTACTCTAGTACACACATGTAACGTACCATTCTGATTCTGTTAATATTGTAAGAAATGTTTAACAGATATGTCACCTCATGTGGGTGCCACTTATTACATTCACATAGTGTCCACAATGTTCATGCCTCTGATGATTCTTAGTTTAGCGGATGGATCATATTAGATGGGAATGATTTTATTTCCATGTAGCCTTTTACACTTGGTTCTATAAGGAATATGTACATCTGTAGAATGCAGTAGATATTATTTATGTTTTTCTGATGTACTGATTGCTAATTTGAATTCAAAAGATGTTAATTAGCAGCTCCATTTATACTTTATACCTAAGAATGTAGTCTTAGAATGTGCTTTCAATACACAATGCTCATACACCTGGAGAATGGCTCTTTTCTTAGCAGTCGTCACACTAGGCTGTTCCTGCTGGTGTAGAAAAGCAACAGTATAAATTTTTTGCACCAAAATCTGCTCCATGTACATACAGGGACTGAATTTCTCTGCCTGCGTTTATACAAAGAAACAGCCTGTTGTGGCATTAGTCTAGCTTCTCACTTGTCAGGGCCCGAGGGCTCCGAAGGGGGATTACGGACCAAGGAAGAAGGCAGCGCCAACACAGTTCGTGGTAACAAAAGGGTATGGCAGAAGAGTGGTTAAAGTCCAGGCAAAGGGTCAATCCAGCAAGGTCCAATACAAACGAGGTATCCGAAGGGTTAAGCAAGAGAGTGGTCAAGTCCAGGCAAAAGGGTCAATCCAGGCAGAGAAGGTTCGTAGTCGAGAGTTCAGGCAAGGGTCAAAACAGGAATCAATAGCAGGAATCAAATAGCAGGAATCACACCCAGGAACTTTGTAACAAAGACCTATACTTGGGCATAGGTTGTAGTGCAGTGAGGGTTTAAATAGGCCAGAATGGCGCCAAACTCGACGCCGTGACGTCATTGCGTAGCCGCGCTTTCATTCCGTCGCCGGCGCCGAAGTTGACGCCGACGCCCATACGCCGGCGTCAAAGTCGACGCGCGCGACTCGTTTCGTCGCGGGCGTGCTGACGTCGGCTCAGAAACAGGCAGGGAGACCGGCAGGACGTCGCCATCTTGCGACGCGGGGTGAGTTCTCCTCACATCACTGTCCCGTACTTTTAAAGGAACTCTAAATTGAATTTTTTTTATTAAAAAGTCAATTCTACCTTGCAGTACTAGGATGTATGGAGGATTTTTCAACCGCCTTGTAATATATTTATGTCTTCATGTCATTTAGGTACGGGTAGTGGAAGCTCGTGGGCAGCATGACTAATTTATGTCTGTAAGGGCTGCGAGCAGTGAAGAGCGGAGCTGACTTTATAATCTTAGGGCTACAGAACTCCCTACAGAGTATCAGGGTACTACCCTAACTACTCACAGCACATACAGAAATAAGTCTACCGCATGCTGAAAAAAGTGTTACAGTTCCTTTATGCAGTAACGTAACTAGCGGGGGGGGGTTAGGCCCAAGTGTGGGGGCCCCCACTTTATCCGATTTTCTGTCTGGAATCAGCCATCAGAGCTTATGGGGGGGCCTAGGGGGTGCGGACCCTGGCGCAATCGCACCCCCTGCTCCCCTGGTAGTTCCACCACTGCCTTTAAGCACGTACTGATGACTCACCGTCCATGTACTCACACTTTAAATACTTCTGTTATAGATTATTTGCTCTACTATAGGGGTAGTTCAGCTTTTTGCTGTCGATGGGCAATACTACGATATTATTGCAGAGATTGGCAGAGCTTAGTGCCATAAGATTCAGGGCAGCGTGAGTTTCGAGTGCTACTGCTCATGCCTGGTCTCTTCTTTCCTCATTAGCATAATGTTATTCATATCCTGGCCAGTCCAATCAACGAGCTGACCGATATCCAAGTTTTCTGCCAATATCGGTCACCTAATCTTTCACCATACATGCACCGAATATCGAACAAAAATTCATACAATATTATTAGTGCATCTGTGGCTGCCTTAAAAAAGGGCTTGGTGAGAAGCCTGAGTGTTCCAGAGTTTTGAAGCCACCATGTAGTGTGACAACCACAGAGTGGTGACTTTATGTTGGGAAGAGTTTGGTGAAATAAACCTGTGTTTTTGCCATAAGTGATGTCCCTATCTTTATGCTGAACTTCTGCTTCCCTGCCTGCCATTGCTAATTCCCCCAAAATTACATGTACAGGCAGCCAGCCGTATGTATAATTTTATTTGCAAAGTGTATTAAGGAGCCACAGCGCCATACAATACATGGTTATTTAGGGAGCATGTGGGGGTAATTTTTTAAACAGTTAACTACCCCTTTAAATATGTACTAGGTTGAAGGGCTGTAAGAACTGACTTGTTCCTGCTTTTCAACAGGATTTGTCTCCATTCTGGGGTCAGATGATGCCACCACTTGTCACATCATAGTGCTCAGACACACAGGTACAGTAAGGAATAAGTGTGCTTTTTTAGAGGTCAGACACTTTAAATTTGTTCTCAGTAAGAGGTAAACCGTACTATTAAAAATCATTTAGTATTACTGGTATTTAAATGATTGCTTTGTGGCCTTTCAGTTTTGAATTAAAATCACAATATAATCAACTGTCAATAATGTACAAAAGCATTCTTTTCAAGTTCAATTGAACTTTATATGATCTGCTGCTGATAAAACTGACTCCTTGCATACAGTAATTGCCCGAAAATGCTTCTTTCCAAATCTTTGGTCTGTTGAGTAAGAAGTCTGTTTTACCTGCAGGAATTCACAGTTCAAGGTAGGTCTCGGTTGTTGGGTGCTTTTTAGCCTGTAGGGAGCACAAGTTTCATGGGCAACAAAGTACCCCACCTTTCATTGCTTTACAGTTAGTGGAAAGCAGCATGGGCAGTTCTGTTCATTTCCCTCTTGTTAAAACACAGGTTGGTTTCTCACAATGAGGCCGGGTTGTGATGTAAAAGGGGTGGAGTGTGACTTAAAGAGGTTGTACACCTTTGAGTTAACTTTTAGCATAATGTAGAGAGTGATATTCTGAGACAATTTGCAATTGGTTTTCATTTTTTATTGTTTGTGGTTTTATAATTATTTAACTTTTTATTCAGCAGCTCTCTATTTTGCAGTGTCAGCAATTTGGTTTTTAGGGTACAAATTACCCTAGCAACCCTGCATTGATTTGAATAAGAGACTGGAATATGAATAGGAGATGGACTGAATAGAATGATAAGTAATAAAAAGTGGCAATAACAATACATTTGTAGCCTTACAGAGCATTTGTTTTTAGATGGTGTCAGTGACCCCCATTTGAAAGCTGCAAAGAAACAGAAGAAAATTGCAAATCATTAAAAAACTATGAAAAATAAATAATGAAGACCAATTGAAAATTTTCTTAGAATTGGGCCTTCTACAATATACTAAAAGTTAACTTGAAGGTGAACCACCCCTTTAAATGGGCGGAGTCTTGACGTGAAAATGCAGATTGGGGACAATTTAGAAGACACTTCATGGAAGTGGGGATTGAGAGCAGTACAGGGGTGTGAAACAGCAGGCAAACGTATATTTACTGGCAAATACATTGATGGTAAATATGTAATGTCAGCCTTGGCTGGTATTTTACTGGCAAAGTAACCCTAATTTACATGATATCAGCTGCTGAAGGGGAGGGGTGACATTTCATTGCAGTTCAGCAGTAAAAAGAGACTGATGTTTATCAGAGCCCAAGTCAAAAGACTGAAGGGACTAGGAAATTAAAAAAATTGCTGACCTCGCATCAAATGTTAGCTGATTTCTTATACTGATAGAAATAAAATGTTTTATCTTATTCTGTTCCAAAATGTTTAATGCTAGTTCAATTTTGTAGTTAGATTTCCACCCCCTCCTTATTCACCCTTTCCTGATTTAAGCCAATAGTTATAATTTGTATTTTTTAGGAAGTGGGGCCACCTGCCTTGCACACTGTGATGGATCAGACACACAGAACGAGGTTGCAGCTGTTTTACATGCAGTCAAATCCTTAACAAACAACACAGATGAGGGAAGGTAAACAATAAATAATTTCTGTCATTATAATCACTGTTTGCATAGGTTAATCACTGATGTACAAAATTCCACAAAAAAGTTATAAACTTGATAAATGGAAATGATGCCACAGGTCACTGCTTTTTTCGTTAGTGACAATACTTCTTATATTGGGATTTTTTGACTTTCAGATATCTATTAGGTAGGTAAGAAAACAACACTGGGAGAGGACTGCAAAAGTACACTGACTCTCATTATGATTTAACTGGCCTGGGGGTCAATTGATAAAAACATCCCAATGTGTTGGTGGGCACATTGGTAAAGATATTTTTCTGACTTTGCCAAGTTAGTGCATCCTACAGTGTATTTCCAGCTTTAGAAAATTGTACTGAGCCCGTGGAAAGCTGCTGCAGTGTGGCATCTATGGGAGACTGTTTACTTTAATGGTGTTGTTTTGTATTGAGTGTCTCAGTGTACAGTCTGGGTTCTGGAACAATTTCAGAGCAGTAGAGGGAAAGACTGGTATTTTAACCTCTTGCCCACAGTGTCTATGCTTTGTGTAAGCTCTAGGGGCACTAGTTGTCGAATATCTGACTGCAAAAAGTGGTTGCAGTAAATCAGCGGAGCTCACCCTTGCCGGCACGGCGCTCCTCGTTGGTCGCAGCTCTCGTGGGAAAACCCAGTAACTTCCATCCGGTATATCCAAACAAGAAAATTATGTCTCCGCTCGATGTTTGGATCATGCACTGATTGAAGCGGGACATAATTTTCTTGCTAAAGCTGTAGAGCTTACATTTCCATATGCTAGTACTGGAGATCTTTGCTATAACAGTACCCAGCAGTTTGGTGGTTAAAGAAATTGTTCAGGGTAAAAATTAAAACTGGGTAAATAGGCTGTGCAAAATAAAAAATGTTTATAATAGAGTGTAATATAATGTAACGTAAAAAGGCTGGAGTCACTGAGTGTCTAACATAATAGCAGAACATTACTTCCTGCTTTGCAGCTCTTACCAGGCAGTAACCAGTCAGTGACTTGAGGGAGGGCCACATGGGTCATAACTGTTGCTTTTGAATCTGAGCTGAATGCTGAGGATCAATTGCAAACTCACTGAACAGTTATGTCACATGTGGCCCCCCTTCAAGTCGCTGACTAACCCAGAGATAGAGAGCTGAAAAGCAGGAAGTAGTGTTCTGTTCTGTTATGTTAGACATCCAGTTGCTCCACACTTTATACATTACATTTTTGGCTGACTAACTACATTAGAAAATAACTTTTATTTTGCACATACAATCTATTTACCCATTTTTTATTTGTTCACTGAACTATTCCTTTAAAATGAGTATGAGGAGCAAGGAGTCTATTTGGGCTATAACTGAGCCTAACAAAAAAATATTGGTAAAATTAAAACTTTGCTAAGTTTGATCAGTATTCTAAGATGATCCTATGTGGGAAAAGGAGGCTAGGCCAGAGTCCACCATCATTGTTAGGCAGCAACACATGGATACACAGGGTTGTGAGTGGTTTCTGTCTATTGTTGCCCTGACAGATGTAACCCTGAATTCAACCGTTATTTCTCTTTATTAGACTAGAACTGCACATTATTGGAGGTTTCATTGACAACAAACAATATTCACAGACGCTTTCAAGTGAACTTCTCAGTAAGTTATCAGTGTGTGATGACCTAATATTTGTGGTGTTCTCTGTATACGTTCAAAGTACATAGGATATTATTGTGAGTGGTGGTCCTCTTGGCATTACTACATCAGCCAAAGGACAGTGGCACATGCAGAAATCTAGCACCTGCGGGAAATTATTGGGAAATACCTTTACGGCGGCAGGTATGGGGGTCAGCAAATGTAATGTAATATGGCATAATAGTGGAAGAAGGCATTTTTGCATATTTATGCCAAATAAGGGCATGTAAAGTGTTTTACATGCAGCAATCCCCTTACTTGCAACTGAAAAGACTTTTTCCAGTGATTGCCGATTCAGGGAGATTAGTCGCCTGTTGACAAATCGCCTCTTCTTGAGCTGCCCTTCCGCGGGCTATAATCTAAATCGCTGAGCGCTTTGGTTTCCGAAGTTGCCTCATGAGAAAACTTTGGAAAACAAGGACTCTAGTGCTGTCCCGTCGGCGATTTAGATTCTAGACGGCAGGAAGGCAGTTCGGAGGGAGATTAGTTGGCCAAAGAAGAGGCGATTTTTCGATGGGCGACTAAATCTACACGTGTGTCTCTGCCCTTAGGTATCACATGTCCATATCTCCCAATTGTCCCGATATGCACGGGACAGTCCCAATTATGACAGCTTAGTCCACTGTCCCAAGTTTCTCTTTGATCTACTGCAGTGAAAGCCAGAAAAAGATACAAAGTTTCTAAAACTTAAGTCTAAATTTAGATACAATTATAACTGATAAGATAAACAAGTCTCTCAGTGGAACTGAGATTTGCAGCTTAAAAGGCAATTTCACCTTCATTAGCAAAACTGAAATAACACATAAAATATGGCCCTAAAACCTTCATACATGTGTTCAAACTTTCCATAACCTGCCAAATTTTGTAAAACTGACTTGGTATTTAGGGGATGTGGCCATAAAATGGGTCAGCAATTTCACCTTTGATCTAACTGACCTGCATGTTGTCAGGTCAAAGAGCAAATGAGAAATATGCAATCACTGTTAGGTAGACAGTATTGTGGATTCTATGATCTGTGGCAGGTAAGCTGCTGTCAATTACATGGGTTCTTTTATTATTTTATAACACATCTTTTTCCTGTATTTGCAGGTGCGTTTGATAATGTGCTAGATGAGGTTCATCTTCTTACATGCTGCGTATCAGGTACAGAAAATGTATTGTGCTTTAGTGTACTATATATATATAATCAACCCTATAAACCAGAAGGCTCTTGCACATTGATGAGTTGGTTTCCTTCCACAGTGGTGATTTTCTTTTTCAGCAGCGGCAGCGGCGTGCTTGTCTGCCACAACTGGCAAATGTCATGCAAAGTGTATAGTGTGTAGCAGTGTTCAGAGGGGGCATGTGGTTGCGCCAATGCATTCTACATTTAAACAGCAGTTAGTGTGCAATGGAGCTATTGATTTACCTCCCAGTTAAGGCGTGTGGTAATTCCAGGATTCCCTACTGTCAGTGTGGGCCATGCACAGTATCTATCAGAAAAAGTTGGTCAAGTACATTGGCGCTTACAGGATCGAGGAGCAGGAGTGGGTACGGGTATGAATGATGTTGCTCTACAAACAAGTTTGCAACCATTTTAATGCAATCCGTTATACCTGTGGTCATTTTCATGCCACTAATTCTTTGTTCATAAAGTAAGACTTATTGCATCGTATAGAACATTTGGCCAATATATACATTTTTTATTTATTTCTAATGCCAGTAAATCCATTGCTCCATAATTGTTTTGCAAATCAATGTAGTTATACAAAACGCTCAACCTTTAGGCAAACGCTGCAATAGCTTGAACAAAATTTTACAAAATAATGACACATGGGCATAAACCTTGCATTTGTTTCTTTAACTACAGAGCTGAATGATAAGGAAGATAATGGCACCCACTACCCAATAATTTATGGTATTGGTAAGTATATTTAAAAGCAGGATATAATGGCGATTTGGCAGGTTTGAGGTGGTGAATGGTTGAATTCAAATTTTTTTAAAGGGAGAGTATTTTGAAATTCGAATTTTCTAATTTTTTCAATTTGAATCGAGTTTTGGGCCATCTAAATCCTAAATTGCTGACACAAGTCACATGACTGTGGGCACCTGGGAAACACATGTCAGATTTCAACATTAAATTTGTTTGATCTTTTGAGAAACGGATTTCAGTGCAGATGTCTGCTGGAGCAGCACTATTAACTGATGCATTTTGAAGAAAACATGTTTTCCCATGACAGTATCCCTTTAAAAAAGTTTGATAAAGTTGAGTAATTAAAATGTGAACTACCCCATTATTTCACTGTTTAATTTGTATGCTAGTGTTATAGGTGTATTACAGTTGAAGTGTCTGAGCTGTAAGTATTTTTTCTGCTTTAGCTGTAAATGTGAAAACAGGACAGATATTCAAGGCGACTTTCCAAAATCGTGGACCAGATGAAGATCTGAGATCAGCTTACATTCTTACGGGAGGAATGGTATGATATTAATATTGGGGATATATATATAGTGGTTATACAGAAGGCTGACACTGTGGCTGTTTATCCTGAGTGTATGGAAGCTGCGTCTAGTCTATAAATTGAATCACCGTATATTAAGTCTACTAATAGATATTTAAATATAAAATAAACTCCGTTGGATTGTTTTGGTGCCAATTTGGATTGCTGCAGCATAGTTGAGATAAAGTACAATGTTATTATTACAGAGAAAAAAATATTAACAAAACAGAATTATTTGCTTAATATGGGCTCTTATGGGAGATGGCCTTTCCCATAAATCAGAGCTTTCTGGATATCAAGTTCTCGCATAAGGAATCTGTTCCGAAAATATTATTTTATATGTGTTGTAACTATAAGGGGTTACACAGTCAGTCTTTCACTTTCCTTACATACCTGTTAAACTAATGTAAGATGCCCCATAACAGACAGACACCGTCACAAATGACCCAATGCCACCTCCTATTCTTATAATAATAATAAACAGTAAAAACAGGCTTAATATGATTGCTTCTCTGCTTCCTATAACAGGAAATCATTCACAAATATATTAAACACTCTTACAACAGTCCAGGGTTCGTTTCTACTAATTCAAAAAGCAGTCCAGCAGCAAAAGGGTTCAATTACATTCAAACACTCTAGTAACATACTACAGGTAACTGTTATCCAGAATGCATGGGACATGGGGTTTTCCGGATAATGGATCTTTCTATAATTTGGATCGTCATACTGTCTACTAGAAAATCATGTAAACATTTAATAAATCAAATAGTCTTTTGCTCCCAATATGGATTAATTATATCTTAGTTGGGATCAAGTATATATAAACATCTCAGAGGAGCTTTTAAAGCGTGTGGATGCCCAGACTGGGCCTTTGTCAAAACAGCAGCAACCAAGCCCAACAGGAACACAAAAAGAAATAATTGCCCAGAGTAGCGTATGTAACGTCCCTGTGTTTTTCAAACCTAGCAAAACACACTGAGGCAAAAACTGGTACACCCTAAGGATCCAACTCCTAAAGGAAAACAAAATAATGTGGTATACGCAGTCCAGTGAAGCGATGCGTACACTGATATAGACATTGGCGAGGCAAAAGAACTGCTCACCAAGCAAATGGCTCAGCAGGGGGAGCTCTACAAGACTTTGCTGTCTTTCTACACCTAAAAGACAAGGGACACTCCTTTGAAGATAGCAAGGTCCAAATCTTGGACTGGTGGTTTGAAAGAGGCGATTCATGTTAAGGTGGAGAAACCATCCCTGAACATGGGTGGGGGGGCCTTCGACACCACCTGTCTGTTACATACAATGTTGTTCTAACTAACATCTGTACCCCGGCGGTTTTAGAACTATTCACATATCCGTTCAAGTAACTCTCACAAGTAACACCTGTGTCTAGGAGTTGCATGACACATTGGTAATACTATCACAGTAACTACACAGAATCAACACCTCTTTGAATTTTATATGTCACTTCTCTGAAGAGTTACCATGTGCTGTCTATATGGCGAGAACTCCCCTATACCAGTCAGTGGAACTGAAGAAGCTGCTCAGATGAGCAGTGAAATGTCTTCATTAAAAAAATTTCAGGAAGTCCAGTTTTTTTTTTTAATCGATTATATTATCAAGTACAAAGTACTGTTTTATTATTGCAGAGAAAAGGGAAATTATTTTTAAAAGTTTGGATTAATTTATTATAATGGAGTCTATGGGAGACGGCCTTTCCATAACTTTCTGAATAACGGGTTTCCAGATAACTGATCCCATACCTGTAGTTCAGTCACATACCAATAGCTAACGTTCCCTCTTACTACACAGTATGAGTTAGTTTCACATTGACACAATCCTTCATATGGGCTAAGGTCTGTGAAGGTTTTCATTCATCCAGGTTATGGTACATCTAATAGCAGTAAATCTAGAGCAACTAGACTTGATGATTAATCATTGATTTCAAGGATTAATCAGTAAATCTAGTTGCTCTAGTTTTATTTCTAAGGGAGTTGTGAGTAGTGATCATTTTATATTGCAAGCAGAAGAGAAGGATGGGATCCCTTTCCAGCTGTAGTTATGGACCATTATTTAGGAGTGTGTTTCTGGAATATTGTGATTATTTATATTTCCTATGTAAATTTTAGATGGTGAGCATCTATGATTCAAAAACTGAGCAACTGAGTTTTGGGCCTTATTCCTGGACACCTTTCCCAAACATTGATTTCTGGTTGGAGCAAGAGGATGAGCTAATCCTACAGGTAAATGTACTTAGTAAGCTTAAAGGAGAACCAAATTGAAAAAAACCTTCCCCTGGGTACACCCCCCTCATTCTACCCCCAGCCTACCTGCCCCCCCCGAAAACGCCAGTCTGCTTACGAAGGAGACCGAAGAAAGAAGATGGCTGCCGTGAACTCCCGTGGCAAGAATGTGCAGGAGGCAGGTAGGCTGGGGGGGAGGGGGGTCTACCCAGGGGAGGTGGGGGGGTTCGATTTCAGGTTTGGTTCTCCTTTAAATCTTGAATGCTGCAGCTGTCTCTGAAAGGAAAACTTTTTCACGAGCCTTGCACAACCCTGCTGGTAGACCCTTTGCTGTTCTATAAGGTGTGTTGCAAAGCAGCTCTTTAGAATTAAACTGGGTTGTTCACCTTTCAATAAACTTTGTTTGATGTATACATTGATAGCCTAAGACAATTTGCAATACGTTTTTCTTTTATTTTCTTCAGTGTTTTTTCAGTTATTTTGATCTTGGTTCAACATCTCTCCGATTTAGAATCTTCGCAGCAATCTGGTTGCTAGGCTCTTGTTTACCTTAGCAACCTGGCAGTTGTTTAAATCCGTTTTTCTGTTTTTGGCTGCTGGGTTTGTTGACCCACATTTGAAAGCTGCCAAGATATAAAAGGGGAAGGTGAATCATTAGAAAACTAGAAATGAAAACCAACTGGAAATAAGGCATTTTACAATATACTAAATGTTAATGTAAGGTGACACCAACCCTTTAAAGGAACAGTAGCACCAAAAAAGTTTTAATGCAATAAAAATATCATGTACGTTTGCCCTGCAATGGTAAAACTGATGTTTGCTTCAGAAACACTACTATAGTTCATATAAACAAGCTGCTGTGTAGAAATGGCAGACATTGTAAACAGTGGATAACAGATAACACCATTATGTTTTACAGGAGTCTTTTGTCCTTTGAATGGCTGTCCCCATTGCTACACAGCAGCTTATTTATATAAACAATAGGAGTGTTTCTGAAGCAATCCCAGCAATTTTACCAGTGCAGGGCAACACTGCATTATATTTTTATTACTTTAAAAACATTCATTTATTGATGTTGCTGGTCCTTTAAGATGACTGCAGGCTTTTTTGGGAAGATTCCATAGATCAAAGGGTTTTATTTACCTTACCCATAGGCCTTGTTTTCCACTTTCTTTTTGGTCTCCACTAGTAAAGTTAGTTTTTAAACTGAGCCCTAAGGTGACCCTCTACTCTTCTAGGAGCATTGCTGGTGGGAGTTGCTTTCATTCACATGTAATAGGTTGGGTGCTGATGTTCAGGGTTTAGGCCTTGTATCGGGATTCTAGTTCATCCTATAGGTGTGCCGTGGGCTCTGTGCAGTCCACTCAAGTTCTCCCGCTCCCATCTCTGCAAACCAATGCTAATGGACCTTCATTTGTGCACAGGGTTGTTATTCTACTGAATAGGAAAGGGCTGTAGTTTAATTAAAGGGATACTGTCATGGCAAAACATGTTTTTTTCCCCAAAACGCATCAGTTAATAGTGTCGCTCCAGCAGAATTCTGAAATCAATTTTCAAAAGAGATAACAGATTTTTTTTATATTCAATTTTGAAATCTGACATGGGGCTAGACATATTGTCAGTTTCCCATTTGCCCGCAGTCATGTGACTTGTGCTCTGATAAACTCTTTACTGCTGAGTGGTTGCCCCCTCCACCCTAGCAACCTAACAACAGAACAATGGGAAGGTAACCAGATAGCAGCTCCTTAACACAAGATAACAGCTCACTGGTAGATCTAAAGGCCCCCTTACACAGGCTGATAAATTCCTTTAGGTAGGAGAAATAACACCCTGCAGGCACAAGTCACATGACTGGGGGCAGCTGGGAAATTGACAATATGGCTAGCCCCGTGTCAGATTTAAAAATCTGAATATAAAAAAAAATCTGTTTGCTCTTTTGAGAAATGGATTTCAGTGCAGAAGTCTACTGGAGCAGCACTATTAACTGATGCATTTTGAAAAAAACATGTTTTCCCACTACAGTATCCCTTTAACTTCAAGTCTTACACGCAACGCATCTAATTCACAATAACAATTCTCAGCACGTGAAACAGCTACAGAAAGTGCTTCTACGCCGTCTGATCTGCATCTCTGTCTTTTTGCAGTACTTTTCCACCTCCCCACAAGCCGAGCCAGCCCATTTTGTCTCCCACATTAGATCAACGCTTGGGTTTATGAAAGCCAATCCCCGCCCACTGAAATCCCTCTTTCCTGACAACAAACCTCATGTTTATACAATGGACGGGGATGGATTATGGAAGAGAGTATTGCTGAAAATTGAAGGGTAGATCTTGGGACGTACACTAGCTGCTTATTCCTTATGTGCCAAGACTTTACAAGTTCCTATGCTATGACCACCCCCATTCAATGGAAGGGTCCACATCTATTTCCCATGTCTGTAAATACCAGCCTTGCCTACACCAGTTAACTTCATGTGTCTATGCAATGCCTTGACAATGGCATAAAGGCAAATCGGTGAAAATGTAACTGTTTTCTATGCACATCTGTTTAGTGTCTTGAAATATTTATAATCTATGTTTCTTGGAAATATACTGTTAATAACAAACATTTTGACTGCCATTTGTATTTCTTTGTGTTTTTGTTTTTAACAAAGTTTTACCACCGATTTGCATCCCAATTGCTGCCTCTTCATCAGGCCAATCACAACTGGTTACTTGCCAAGCAGCTCTTTGATGTAAAGTGAATGATGGATTAATTCAAATTCTGAATGGTGTAGAGCAGGGATCCCCAACCTTTTTTACTCGTGAGCCACATTCAAATGTAAAAAGGGTTGGGGAGCAACACAAGCATGAAAAAGTCTCTTGGGGTGCCAAATAAGTGCTATGATTGGTCATTTGGTGGCCCTTTTGTGGACTGGCAGCCTACAGGAGGCTCTACTTGACACTATACTTTGTTTTTATGCAATTAAAACTCACTTCCAAACCTGAAATTCAAAAATAAGCAGCTGCTTTGAGGACACCAGAGCAACACCCAAGTGGTTGGAGAGCAACATGTTGCTCACGAGCTACTGGTTGGGGATCACTGGTGTAGGGTTTTTCAGTTGTCCATGCCTGGAACTTGGGGAGCAAGACTTCTTTCAGAAAAGGATATTCAACATTCTAACCTTGAAGGGGGCTTTTATAACATCATGTACTGAGCATATTCAAAGCTAAATGAAGCTGAATTGGGTTACATGCAACTGCCCATTTTTAAGGAATACTGTCATGGGGAAAAAGTTTTTTTCAAAACATATCAGTTAATAGTGCTGCTCCAGCAGAATGCTACACTGAAATCCATTTCTCAAAAGATCAGATTTTTTTTATATTTAATTTTAAAATCAGACATGAACTAGACATATTGTCAGTTTCCCAGCTGCCCCCATTCATTGTGCTCTGATAAACAAAGTAATTATTGCAAAATCGTTCACGGTGTAAATGAGAACACAGAAATAAGCAATGGTGTAGGTACTCATGCAACAGGCAGTTATTTGCAAAGGGCACCATAACCTTTTATTTTTCTTTCAAATGACTGTAGTGTTTACTCTACATAACTTCCATTGTTTAGTTTAATCCCTTTTATTTTATGTAAATATTAATATTTTCTCTCTGGCATCAGGTGATCATTTTTAACGTTCACATATGACTTGGAATTAATGATCGGCATCCAGAACAACACCCAGGACTCGATCACTAACTCCAATAGGCAGTGGTGGTGATGGGAGTACAACAGGTTACCTGGGTTTTTTAGCCCATTTCTGGAACATGTAGAGCTGGCATGGGGAATATGGAACTATTTTGTTTTAACTCTCCTTGAAAATAGAACTGGTATCTTCACTGAAAGCGTGAATAATTAAGGTGGAAGGGGTTAATGTAAAAATGGGGTTTGTAAGACTAATAAGCATTTAGTAAAGCAATGGTTCTGTCCTGTACCTTTTTATTAAGCACAACCCAATTATAGGGATTGGGCATATTTGGGTGTTTTGCAAGTACAGGGCTTATGAAATTAGAAATGTATCCAACAGTTTTATTGTTCAAAATGAAGAGAACTCTGCAATGTTCTTCCTTAGTTATGCTCAGCAGAGCACTACTTGATCATGGTTACTGCTATCGATCTGTACCAGTATAGAACAGTTGTTATTCCCAATTATCCATTCTAGTCACTTGGGACAAGAAGAAACGGCAAGCGTAGACATTCTGCAAACAGGAGCACACACAGAGGGCTTAACCTAAGCCATAAATAGGTGCGCTCATTGAATAAGATGATCTAGGCCAGTGGTCCTCAAACTAGGCCCTCCAGCTGTTAAGGAACTACAAGTCCCACAATGCAATGATGGAGTCTGACAGCCACAGTTAGGCAAATGCATTGTGGGACTTGTAGTTCCTTAACAGCTGGAGGGCCAAGTTTGAGGACCACTGATCTAGGCAGTGAAATGAATACTCACAGCCAGGGCTCTACACATAATAGAAGTCCAGTCAAGATGTGGGAGTCCTGTCATATGTGCTTCTGGGCTCAATCGGACATTATATAGAAGCCAGAGCGCTCTCAATTAATACAGTTGTTATTTAAGTAAAATTCCCTTGTGTCCTTTTGTGAAATAATACTAGCGCAGAAGAAGCTGCCTCCAAGGAAGGACAAACTAAAAACTGAGGAAGAGGTGAAAGGAAAGGAAGGAGGAAACTGGAAAGAGCCAATTGTTTTGTCTTCACATAGGAGCAAGGTCTGATGAGAAACGAGCTGACCAATAGCGACAGAAGACTTGGATATTTTGATCAGGCACCTTTGAAGGCACCCAAACATCGTTCATTGTTAGTGCTGAATCATCAGATACAGGTAGAATTCTATTGTTTCTTTCTGTATATCTGACAGTTCAGCTCTACACGTGTGTATTGAAACGAACCGTCTTTCTTGGAGAGATCTTTTCCATGTGGAAAAAGACAATGGTTTAGGGAAGAAAAACACAATCTGCAAGAAGAGTCATTAACACCTTTACTGAACCTACAGGAGGTCTTTTAACAGAAATATAATTATACATTCATTTCTTCCATTTCACAAATACAAAAAAGAAAATTAAAGGATGCTGTTTCTTTTAAACTACACAATCTCTGGTTATAACAAAATGAATTAAACCCCCCCCCCCCCCCCCCCCCCCCCCAAAAAATGGACGGAAACTATTTAGCCTTTAAATCAAACATGTAAGCATATACACATGTAATCTGAACAAAACCAGAAAGGAATCTCAAATCTATAAAAGCAGTAAAAATGAATCTGTATTAATATTTATACACTCAATTAAATTAAAACCCTCCTTATGCCACAAAAGTAAAAAGGAATTAAAATCAACTTCATTGCACCAAAAAAAGGGGAAGACTGTTACAAATAAAAGAAATCAATAGATTGCACTCAGATCCTGTTTGTGAAGAACATCGCCCTCCGTCGGCATCAGGAAGCCGCTATTTCAACGACAACCGTGAGTGATGAAGATGCAGTGGGTTTATTCTGAGCATGTGTAGTTCTACTATTGCTGTGCCACAACCTCTCCTGCAGTCTGCTACAATATGAGCATGTGACGGTGTAATATAAAAAAAGCTTTGGCACCCCAGCGCCGATGGCAGAGGATGCTGGGAGTACAGGTGTGCGGCTATTGGGCTGCCTAAGCGTAAAACATGTCGGAAAGTGCAGATATTTAACTACATCTGTGTGTTGTCAGGTTCTTGCCTGTAATAAATATACAAGTGGTAAGAACATTATTATACTTCATTAGATGCCGAGCATTGGGTGCAGGTGGGCTGTGCTACCTCAAGTAGACATAAGCTGACCAGCTAATCCTAGGTATGTATAATCTCTGGATGGAAACACTTTTAAGGAAATCATATACTTACATAAATTAGTGCATTTTAAAGATACAGTACATAGCTTGGGTGTTCTAGTACAAACAAAACCCCTTGCTGGGTGGGACTTTTCCTTCAAGGCGCCAAGCTGAACAAACCATAACGCAAACCTGCATGGACCTGGTTTGAGCTGATGGCTGTAAGATACTAGACAGCTAAAAATGGAACAAATCAATTTAAATATTATATCCAGCTATAATACGATCATTAAGTTAAATAACAACATCTGGTGGTAAAGGGAAGCTCTACCCAACCAATAACCGAAATGAGAGAAAAGAGGTTTGATTACAGAATGATCAAGAACGTACTTGTTAGTGCAAGAACCGGCAGAGAAGTTGGATTACTATTTGTTTAACAGCAGCAGTAATGTTTGCCAAGCTTTACTGTGCCATACAAGAAAGCCTTAGATTATTTGTGCAGATTAATAACTTAGTACAGTAGTCTTTACTGTAGACTCGAGTGGCACCATTCCCATTTTAAACGGGTTATCGTCAGGCCTTATTTTATCTTAGACTATCTGATTCTGCTGTGTTTGCGTCGGGAATGCTGGGTTCCTGGGATCCCTCGCTGGAGGTTTCGGTGGGAACAATGGAAGGTGTTGTGGACTGCTCTGCTGTTGCAAAGGGTTCTTCCGTTGCAGAGTTTTCTGCTGCTGAACAATCGTATTGCTGAGTATCCGGCATTGGCAGGGCTTCAAGGCTCTCCACTTCTTCCAAGTGACTTATGGAGCTGGTCTCACTCATTGCATCAGAATTTCTCGATAGTCTTTTAAACAGCTTCTGACCTTTAAAGACAAAATAACAGACAATAGTAATGGATCAGAAACGTGTTTTTATCCACGATGGAACTAAAGTATATGGATCAGACATGGCCAACCAAGTGGTAAGTGATGCAAGGCTGATGTGATCATTTGGCACTCGGTCCAACAGCCTAATAATATGGGGGTGGTCACACATCATATTCAGAGACACCCGGGGCAGTGTGCTCCTATCAGGAGAAAACTGCACCGGCCCGGGGTTCCTCCTTCGAGCACAGCCGCGAGATCTTCTTCCTGCTTCTTCGGGTCTTCCTGTGGCTGCGCAAAAAAAAAACTCTGCTATTCTGCTTTACTGTGCATGAGTCTGCCCCAGGACATGTGAAAACCCGAAGAAGCAGGAAGAGCATCTCTCCTCTGTGCTAGAAGGAAGAAGCCCAGGCCAGGTAAGTAAAAGTAACTTTTGGCAACTCCAAGTGTAAAATGCTATTCCTTCTCCTTTTAAGAGAGTATACCTTTAACAGCAACCTGCATTAGAATCCATAATCCCTTACACATAAATTAAATATATAAATATTTCAAATAGTATCAAGCCAAATTCATATTAAATGGTGTATTGCTGTGTTGCATTATACAGAAGACTTTCTTTTGTCATGCCCACTGTATACCTTATTTAAATAACCCTAGATACAGGTATGGGACCTGTTATTCAGAATGCTTGGGACCTAGGTTTTTTTTCGGATAAGGGGTCCTTCAGTAATGTAGAACTCCATAGCTTAAGTTTGCTTTAAAAAGGCGTAGTTATATCTTACTTAAGATCAAGTACAAGCTACAGTTTTATTATTACAGAGAAAGAGGAAATCATTTAAAAAAAAAAAATTGAAATATTTTATTAAATTTGAGTCTTTGGAAAACAGCCTACCCATAATTCAGAGATTGCCATTAAAGAACAGATCCTATACCTGTACTAATGTCATACTGAGTGTCCAGAGCAGGTGAGAAGTTGGCTTGACTGTGGCCAGCTTGTGTCCTTCAATAAATTATGATTTATTGAAGGATTTGGATAACATTTAATAGACCACTGTAGGCTCTACACTTGGTAATTTTGGGTAAAAAAAACAAGAATGTACCAGTGCATTAAACTCTTTTAAATCTAGAAAGAATGTGCTTGAAAAAGTTGTGTGTTCTGGTTATTAGATTATAAATTTGGTTACTATATATATAAATTTCTGCAAAATCCCTACTATTCCTGCCCATCTGCTCCACTTCATGCTGCCTCCTTTCCCAGGGCATGCAGGGGAGCTGGCAGCAGCTAGGCTGTGCCACTGTAAGATATGAGCAAAAGCTAGGCTGACCTGATAGGGAACTGATGCCTGTCTTTGCTTGTGTGATTGCAGGGCTGTTACTGGTTATTCCCCTCCTACTGTGTTTCTGCCAGGGACCATTAGGGCATGCCCACCCCTCATTTGAAAGTCAGGCAGAGACCAGAAAACCTCTATAGGGGTCTCCAATAAAGGGGCAATTTTTGAAGACAAAATTAATTTACAGCCAAAAGTAAAATTAACACCATATATTAAACATTGGCTACAAAATGAAAGGGGGGGGGGTGTCATTTATCCTATATGTCTCCTTTAACAGATCAACTAGAAATCTATCCATGCAATACCTGGTTGTCTTTTTCCATGTGCAGAAGTTGGAGTTGGAGGTGGCGTCAATCCAGTTGTTTGTGCTTTAGAAATGTAGGTCATTTCTGTTGTCTCCAGAGACCCTGTATCAGGAATGAAGCAGTTCAGCCTTGTAAGTATACACATTATAGTATTTACTGTCAGCGAGAAATAACTATGCCATGATCACTGGGGGTTATTTCTGATCTTGTCAGTACAAATGAAATAGTTGTTGCAGGTTTCATGCTGTTATATGACATGACTTTGACTGATAAGTTTGTGGGGAGAGGGGAGCTGCAGGAATTGTACTGGAATGATAATCATCTGTATCTTCAGGATTCATGCTGAAATCTCTTTTAGGGGCCCTTGAGCTTTCTGCAAGGTACTTCTTTGCTCTCATTGACACAATGATAAACGATTTGGCAAATAGATGAACAACTGACCTGCTGTCAAATTAAATGTTCTTCCCTTTGGTGTGGCTTGGACAGGGGAAAGCCAGTTTAGCATTGATCCCACTAATGGGATCTGCCGTAGGACACCCTGTAGAACAGGAAAATTCAAAATAGGAACATTTATTTTCCATAAAAAGACAACTTAAAGACTAAAGTAATTGCTTACACATATGCCAAAAGCCAGGGGCATAGCTTATTCTTCACAGAATTATTTCTGGGCCCCCTACACCACTTATGGCTCCTGTCACCCCCCTGCGCCTGTACATCTGCCGTGGGTGGTGGAGAGGATGCAAGTTCTTTTACTGACCCCCATTGTTACACCAATACACTGTATATTTTTGCTCTGCATTAAGACACACTTACTAGTGGCTCAACTAACTTTCCATATTAACCAGCACTATATAGTTTCTAGGGGTACTGCTATGTGGTCCCAAACGGCTATCAGGGTATCCCTAGGAAATGATTTAAAGGAGAAGGAAAGCTACGGAAGCAGTTTATTGCCAATAGATTAGCCACAGTTGTGCAAGTTATAACACTATATTTATTCTGTAGACAGTTCTAGAAGCCGTTTGTTTAGGATAGCAGCTGCAGTATTAGCTTGGTGTGACATCACTTCCTGCCTGAGTCTCTCCCTGCTCACTTATAGCTCTGGGCTCAGATTACAGCAGAGAGGGGGGGGGGAGCAAATTGAGCATGCTCATGCCCTGGAGATTTAGGGTAGGGACAGACAGGGAGATTCGGGGAGATTTTGTCGCCTGGCGTTTTTAGCAGGCGACAATCTCCCCGAATTTCCTTCTCCCTGTCTGCCGCTAGTATACTGACAAAGCGCCAGCGCCTGTGCAGACGCGGCGCAGCGATTTCCGGAATCGCCCATAGATACTTCGTGAGGAAACTTCGGGCGATTCCGGAAATCGCCGTGCCGCGTGTGCACAGGCGCTGGCGCTTTGTCACTTATACTAGCGGCAGACAGGGAGAAGGTAATTCGGGGAGATCGTCGCCTGCTAAAAAACGCCAGGCGACAGAATCTCCCCGAATCTCCCTGTCTGTCCCCAGCCTTATACTAAAACAGAAGTCTAATACAGAAGCCCATATGTACACAACAGAAGAAAAGAAATTCAGTGTTTATTTTGACAGAGGACTCAGAGCAGCATTTACTTGTTTATTTATATAGATCTTTCTGATAAAGTTACTTAGTTTTAAACTTTCCTTCTCCTTTAAGATGGTGGCTGAGGTGAGCAGGCCCAGGGTAAAAATAATATGATTGTATTCTCTGAGGGATGTCTAACAATGTGGTACCCCAGTGAAGATCTGGATTATTTGTCCTTTAGAATAGAAGTTATTTGGATGATATACACACAGATTTACTTTAATGTTACTAATAAAAGCTTTTATAATGCTCATATAAGGAATCATGGATTGAGACTCCTGCTGCAAACTACGCATTGAGAACCCCTGATTTAAAAGCCTTAAAATTCAGAACCATAAATCCAAATTTAAAGAATACAGAAAACAACCAAGCCGGAAAAAAAACGGAGAGTTTTGGGTGAAGCAGGACAAATGGAGCGGAAAATCCCACTACTGCCCGATTCCTCTTACCTCCTCCAAAAGCCTGTCCTCATTGGCCTTGTGAAGCTGTACTTCTGCTTCCAAAATGCCCTTTCTGACAACTTCGGTCATGTTTTCCAGCAGCTGAAAAGAACAGGAAATCATAATGAACAACGGGAAGAGAAGCATAAAGTGCACCGAGCAGGGGGTGTCCTGGTTACAAATTCCTATTATTATTATTAGTGTAGAAACTGCTCATATCATCAAATCTAGTTGTAACCCAGCTGAGTTGTAACTCGCACTGTTGAGGAGCAGGAAGTATCCCACAGAGGGAAGGGGCGGAGCTACATCCGGTGTGCAGCTCCGAGCAGCTGAATAGGCATTGGGATGGTCCATTATTTGAAGGGGTGCCGACTAGAAGATATAAGCCTTTATAAGCTTATTTCTGGTTATTAGTGGTAATTTTAAGAAATGTGTTCATATAAAAAAGCTATATATATATATATATATGGCAAGAGAATATCCTTTATTATGAATATGTTCAAGTCCAGGGAGGGGCAAGTGGCCCCCCTTCCCCCTATCTGTGGATGCCAATGCCCATAACCAGACTTCGTTATTAGGAAAACAGAAACGTTTTGCTTAAATACCCGGGAATTTTCCTCAATTTCTCTGCCCATGGCTGTAATGGTTTCTACCAATTCTGAAACATCCAGGTCCTCCGATGCCATTCCGACGTAGATACAGTTCTTTTCTGCACCAAATTCTGGCCCTAAAGGAAAGGAGAACTTATTAGAAATTGTAAAGCATTAAAAGGGAGGCAGTAGCCTCTTTCTGCTTTATCATTTGCATTAATCAAACACTGCATTTTTTTTTTAGCAGGTATATTATATTTAAATGCATAATAAACATATTCATTTTTCGGGTGTTACTTCTCAAGCAATTGTACTTCAAGTCTGTCAGTACCTGAACTAAATGTCAGATCTGTTTCCAGCTCATTGAGCTTCTTCAGAAGAGCAACCGTAATCTTTTCCAGATCGGCTTCTCTCTTGGCAGAATCCTGTTCCTCGCTGAACTGTTTGTACCTGGCAGCAGAAATGATAAGAATTAATATATGCAAAATGGAATATCAATGTTTATATTTCTTCTGCTTATCTGCTGAATGGAAGTATACAGGACACTGGCCCCGGGGGTGTATAAGTATTGCAAGTAGAAAGCCCCTTGATCTTTGTGTGTGTGTATATATATATATATATATATATATATATAGCACAGAAACCTCCTCTTTGGTTACATGCTTGCTTTGCTTTATTGCAGTCTCCTGAGAATTCGTTTGTTTACCTTAAAACACCAAGTCCGGCCCAGTTGTAGTCATTGATGTAAGACAGTCCTGCTATCCTTTCCACCTCTTGTCGGAATTCTTCCTTGAGTCGGAGTGTGTTCTGCAGGACTGGGATCTTCATTCTGAGGCAAGCGACCAGCTGCTCCACATCTTCATTTGTAGTACCCAAGACTGTCAGGAGACATTTGTTTGGATTGCTTTCAGGTGCTCAAAACCAGGTTTCACTTCTAATGTTAAAATTAATACTCCTTAAAACAGTGGTCCTCAAACTTGGCCCTCCAGCTGTTAAGGAACTACAAGTCCCACAATGCATTTGCCTGACTGTGGCTGTCAGACTCCATCATTGCATTGTGGGACTTGTAGTTCCTTAACAGCTGGAGGGCCAAGTTTGAGGACCACTGCCTTAAAATGTAAACGATCATAGTCTTTTGCACTGGAAGCGCTAGTGAGCAGTCAGATCCTCAGGTGCATCAAGTACTGGTTATCAGTTGTAGTTTTATATATAATAGGGATGCTCCCAATCCACAATTCGGTTCTGGTTTCGACTAAGATTTAGCCTTTTTCTGACGGATTTGGCCGAATTCAAGTGCCTGGCCAAATCGATTCTGAAACATCATGTGCCTTTTCATCACACAAGCAAGGATGTCGAAATTGTTTTACTCTTTTTTACTCTCTTTCACCCTCACTTCCCTAATTTACATATGCAAATTACAGGTTCACAAAGGATTCAGCCAAATTCTAAAATAGTGGATTTGGTGCATCCTTAATATATATATATGTATATTAACGGGGCTGTACATCCCTAAAAAACACCTTTACTTAAAATCTGCACATTAAAGGGGAATCCAAACCACCCAGGCGCTAACAACTCCCCCCCCACCCCCCTGTAGACCCCCCTCCTCCCCAGCCTACCTCTCCCCCCGGGCTATTGCCCCTAAGTTGCTACTTACCCCTCTGTGTAAGTCCCCTCCAACTGCTTCTTCCTGGACGCTGCTCCGTCGGCGGTGCATGTGTAGCAGGCCGCTGGTACTACTGTACATGCGCATAAAGTTCACGTAGTTCAATCAGCGAACTTTTAGTACCAGCGTCCTACTATGCATGCGCCGCCGAGCGCCGACAGATCCAGGAAGGAGCTGTTGGAAGAGAATATGGCCCCTGTGAACTTCACTGGAGGGGACTTACACAGAGGGGTAAGTAGCAACTTAGGGGCAATAGCCCGGGGGGAGAGGTAGGCCAGGAGGGGGGGCTACGGGGGGAAGGGTTTAGCGCCAGGGGGGTTGGATTCCCCTTTACATAAGACTTGTGTTGAAGTAACACTACAACACTAATTTGAAAGTTAGGCTATTTTCACTGACCTTATCGCCACCTTCCTTTCTAAACAGGGTTCAGAGCCTCCAACTACCTTTGCGCAAACAAACCTCTCCCTAAGCAGCAGACTCATTAGGAGGGGCAGACTGGTGGACTGAGAATTATCAGCTCCTTTGGAGTGAAATCGGTTTCATATTCTTGTTAAATGCCAGAACTAATGGAAACCATTAGCAAAAAGTATGGTCAGCACAAGTCCTACTCACTGAGCTCATGTTGAAAGAAGGCGTCTGCTGTCCCTTTATATGAACACACCCTCCGCCCAAAAACACATCAGATGCCCTTTCCTATCACCTTCCAGAGCAGAGCAATATCAGAACACTTTTCTTTCTGAATGCATTTCTTTTTCCCTGTACAGTTAAAGAACTGGCCAACAGATGGTGTTGCGGTTACAAAATTCATTATATTGGCACTTAATAAACAAAATAACACCCTGGGCAATACTATAACTTAGGAGCTGTTTATATGATAGAAAAAGCAGGGCCGACCGGATCCACAGGACCAGAAAAAGTTCATTTTATTTATACAAAGTTAAAAATGTACATCTCCATCCACCCTACGCGTTTCGCAGCCAACCCAGGGCGCTCCCTAAAGCTGGGGGTCTGGGGCTGGTGCACTATTTGGTGAGTCATTTACATTTTCCTCTGGAGCACCTTGTTTTCTCTTACTATTGAGCCGTTTCTATGAAGCTTACCGGCAGCAGTCATTAGCGGATTAAAGCGCACGCACGTGCCTTCATCTTCCAGTTCTACGATGTCCACTCCACAGGAAGGAACAAGAGCAGCCAGCTGGTCCCCTAGCTAAAAAGAAACAATACTTTAATGCCCCCTTCAGCTTATATATATAAGTGACGTGGCAGCCAATGATACTGCTCGCCCCCCTCCTGCAGTTAGTGCTTATAGGGACAGAATGAACACATTCTAGATGCAGTGCTTCATTTTCTCTCTGGAGCTGCACTCTGCATTGTGCATCTTGCCACAGCTTATCATATGAGCGATGGCTTCATGCCCTGACCAATGTATGAATGTGTTCCAGCTACTTAGTGGCTGAAAAATGCACTTCTCTATCCTCTCTGTTTTCCATGTAGTTCTTTTGTTTTTGGAGCAACTAAAAGGGGCCCAGGCAGCACGTCACTGCCACTATGAGAGCGTTATTGTGCCTTTAAAGGGCTTGTTCACCTTTGGGTTAACTTTTAGTATGATGGAAAGAGTAATATTCGGAGAGGGGATTGCCAATTGGTTTTCATGTTTTATTATTTCTGAGTTATTTTTGAGTTATTTATTATTATTATTATTTTTTTTATAGTCTTTATTTTTCATTTTTAACACAGGGAAAGGGGGAGGGGAGGAGTTATACAATAAACACAAACTTGGTTCACCATTGAATTGAGCAGAAAAGGTGTATCGATTATTATTATTATTAACATGTATTTCTACAGTAGCCTTTTATTTAGCAGAGCTCCATTTAGAAGTGTTCTGGTTGCTAGGGTCCAAATTATCCTGGCAACTGTGCATCGATCTGGAGAAGAGAATAGGAGAGGGCCTGAGTAGAAAGACGAGTAATAAAAAGTAGCAGTAAGAGTACATTTGTTTTAGAAGGGGTCAGTGACCCCCATTTGAATGCTGAAAAGAGTCAGAAGAGAAGGTCAAAAAACTGTAAAAATATCATTAACGAAGACCAATTGAAAAGTAGCTTTGAATTAGTCACTAAAAGTTCACTTGAATCCCCCCCCCCCTTTAAAGGGGTTGTTCGCCAACCAAACACTTTTTTCAATTCAGTTTATTTTTCAGATTGTTCCCTAGTAATAAAGCCTTTTTTGTTCATTTGTATAATTAGTGTTTTTACATTTTTTCCAAAATCTAAGTATAACGTTGAATGTTGGTGTCTCTGGTGTTTGAGTCTGGCAGCTCAGTAATTCAGGTGCAGACTCTAAACTGGTACAATTTAGCAACTTTAGTTTATACAGTTAACTCAGCAGCATCTCTGGAGTATTAGCAACTATTGGATCAATTCTAACAGCTGCCTGTAATGAAACCCAGAGATTCTGCTCAGCAGGGACAAAGATAAGAAATGTATCCATTAAATGTATCAGTTTAGATCAGTTGGGGGGGGGGGGTCGGCGACCCCCCCTCCCAGAGCTGCTTTAGAAGGTGAAAAATGAAATTTTACACGTCAATATTAGAAAAAACAGTCACACATACAAAATAGACAGTAATTGGAAAAAGTCGTTATTTCTGGTGATCTGAAGGTGAACAACCCCTTTAAATAAGTAATGCCAAATGCCTTTCCAAAGCCCCAACGAGCAAGAGTTGAGGGGCAGCAGTTGATATTTCTAGGTTACGTTTGTTAATCAACAGGAAAAAAAAAGTGAGTAGAAAATGAATGATGAGGCAGGTAATCACAGGACTGCAGGAGTATGTGCGCTTTCTATTACTACTACAGTCAGTGACCCGCGCAGAGCCCTGTGTTATTAATGTATCCCTCTGGTCCGGTTGTGACATATAACGGACGCTAGCACAAGAAGCAGTACAGCATTTTGTTGCAGTCGCTCCGTCGCTAAAGCGTGTGATTAGCTGTGAGATGAGAATGTGTTTCAGAGCATTGAGGCAGATGTGTTCCTTACCCACTGATTCAGAGCATCGCTGTCTCTCTCTATGGTGCTTAAGTTTAAAGTCGAGTCTGAAAAGCAAAAAGAAGACGTAAATGTACTGCAATTAAGGACTCCATCCTTACTATGAGTTCTATTCTGCAGAATGCTTGGGACCAAGGTTATCTGGTTATCTGGTTATGGGCTTGTTCCGTAATTTGGATCTCCATACCTAACCATCATTTAAACATGAAACATACCCAATTGGCTGGTTTTGCCTCCAATAAGGATTAATTATATGTTAGTTTGGATCAAATACAAGGTATTATTACAGAAATCAGTTTTATACCCAATTATTTGCTTAAAATTGACACTGGGAGATAGGCTGCATGTAATGTGGAGCTTTCTGGACAACGGGTTTCCAGAAAAACAATCCCTACCTGTACTGTCAATTCCTGAGACTGAAAACATATATTAGTGCCCTCTTGATCTCATATGTTTATAGGTGGGTGGGAGAGAAAAAAGCATTAGTCTGAGGTGGGTCCCGTCAGTGACAAACAAGAAGGACAGCCATATTCTAAGCTGCATATCCTTGTCACGGTGATCATTAACTATAAAGGCCTGTTTCTTTTTTTTATGTAAACACTTGTTAGGGTGGTGGCATGCGCTGCTACTGGCGCCTCTTCTTCGGGCAACATCTCCCCAATCTGCCTTTCCGCCGGCTAGAACGTGAATGGCTGGCAGGGTGACACTCAGATCGCTTTATTTTTCTGAAGTTGTCTTACGTGGAAACTTCGGGCGACTCCGGAAACAGTCAGATTTACATTCTAGCCGACATTTAGGGGAGATTAGTTGCCCGAAGGTGAGCCAGTATGTCGATGAGCGACTAAACTGCCCGTGTAGCAGCGTGCGTCACCGCCCTAAAGACTTGCATGTAATTCACTGCCAGGGAATTTGCATTTATAAACCTTTTTCATTTGCTGTGGCAAGTTCATGGCACTTTCATTAGAATGTCATAATTCTGCAGGATGGCAAATTTCTATTTGGTTTTTGCACACACCCCCCCAACTTCTTCATTAAATTGTGGTCTTATTTCTTTAAAAATATGTGTTGGTCTGTGGGATTTCTCTGTTATACAAACATCTCGTGGGGATCAGCCTGTATAACCAAGACAGTAGCCAGGGGACACTATTCTTTAGGGTTAGGCCAGACAGGAGGATTCAGGGAGATTCATCGCCAGGCAACTAATCGCCTCTTCTTTGGGGCGACAAATCTCCCTGAATCTTCCCGTCTGGCTATACCCTAAAGGGGAATCCAACCCCCCAGGCGCTAACCACTTCTTCCTGGATCCGGCGCATGCGCAGTAGCACGCTGGTACTACTGCATATGCACACAAAGTTTGAACTTTGTGCAGTAGTACCAGCGTCCTACTGTGCATGTGCCGCCGAGCGCCGACGGATCAGGGAAGAAGCGGTTGGAAGAGAAGATGGCCCCTGTGCTCTTCGCTGGAGGGGACTTACACAGAGGGGTAAGTAGCAACCTAGGGGTAATAGGCAATAGCCCGGGGGGAGAGGTAGGCAAAAAAAACTAAATTTTCAAACCTGATTTGCAACCTTCATAAACGAATCGGAACACCACCACAGGGGAGCTGCCATCATTCTCCACCTAGGAGAGAACAGAAGTAATCAGAAGGGAAATAAGTCACCACTTATCATGCACCAATCAAAATGAAACACAGTTATGCTCCACGACTAATAAGCCGCTGTCAGGAACGGATCTTGCTCTCATGGATGTTTTCTACAATAACATGCAGTGATCACTTTTGCGACATGATAAGATTACTGATGAATTAAACGAGGCAAAAATCACACCAGTTGAAACCATTGACAAATATGCAAATAACATGTGGGCTGAGATGGTGTGCAAAGTCCAATTGTGCCTATGGGAGCTGACAAACAGCAGCTAAACATAATCTGTTGCTATTGTGAAAAACTACTTGACAACCTCCAGCTGTAGTGGAACGACAATTCCCAGCATCTTCACCTCATCGCAAATAACTGAAGTATACTGGGAGTTATGGTTCCACACCAGCTAGAGTGCCAGTGCAACCTCAATTTTACATTGTTATTTTGTGGTCCCACCTATATAATCTGCATAATGCATTTCCCTGATTTTACATTTTCCTGGATTTTACACCATTTTTTTCTGGTCCCATGAAAAACATAAAATGTGGGTTCTACTGTATCTATAAAACCTCTCATCTACTGGGTTCCAGTCATAGATAACTTATAGGCATTACATAAACATCAAAGGAGATTGTGCCGCCTGCAAAATAATGTGTTTAATAACAAAGGGCAATAAAGTGGATAAGTCAGAGAGTGGCTAATATAATTCATAGCTCCAGCTCAAACAAAGATATGCTGTATTTCTTAGTTTACTTCGATAATGATGTACAAACTTATAGAGAAATGAAGATTCTAACACCGTATGGATCCTGCATTTGCAGCAGATGAACTGGGTCCAACTGACGAAATGAAAGCAAGATCTGTGCTTATATCTATCCATATGGGACTGATATCACCGGCCTGCTTACATACGGTATTACTAATAGATCTAGTATAGAGGGGTTCCAGCAACATTAGCCAATTGGTGGTGCAGGGCTTTAATGAAGCAGAGAATACTGTACCGGAATCTTAAGTGGACTCAGGTTCTTTAGATTTTCCAGTAGTTTCTGACTCTGTAAATAAAAAAAAAAAAAAGAGAGAGAAAAAAGTTAAGATTCAGGGCACAAAAGTTCTTTGACTTAATCGGACTGCATGTGACATAAACGGTGGCAGTTTCATTTCCTAATGTTAGAGAGCAGGGAGCAGAAATCCAAATGCAGAGGCAGGTTGCAATCCAGTAAATTATTAAAAGAGCTTGGAAGTTGTTTTTTTTCTTTTCTTTCACAGTCTTGTTATTCCATGAATTTACCAGCGAGCATTGATGTATGCGTAGGAGGACTGACGCAAGGTATAAATCTCAATGAGTTCCCATAGTGACCAATTTGCTTCTCTTTAAAATGTGACCTTCACATAAAAAGCACCTGCTAACAGCATCCAGCCACACTAGAATGTGCTTCCATTAAACTGCAGCCACTACAAGGTTGCCCAGGGGCCCTGCCTCAATGACTTCTCTCAAACCCATTAGGTATTATACAGCACAGGCTAAAAATAGTGAGGAACATGCCAAGGAGGATGGACGCATTCTTCAAGATCATATGCATATATATAGATATTACTGCCAAAAAATGTATTTTACACTCTATATATAAAAATTCAAAGCTTTCTGGATACTTGGTCTCCAGATAACAGATCCTATATATGTATGGGATCTATTATCTGGAAACCCGTTATCCAGAAAGCTCTGAATTACAGGGCTGTCTCCCATATACTCCATGTTATCTCTTATAATCCAAATTTTGAAAAAATTATTCCCTTTTTTCTCTGTAATAATAAAACAGTAGCTTGTACTTGATTCCAACTAAGATATAATGAATCCTTATTGGAAGCAGAACCAGCCTATTGGGTTTATTGAATGCTTAAATGATTTTCTAGTAGACTTAAGGTATGAAGATCCAAATTACAGAAATATCCATTATTCGGAAGACCACGGGTCCCGAGCATTCTGGATAACCGGTCCCATACCTGCATATATTAATTATTGCTAAAAGACTAAAGCTCACTTGTACATTTTAAGGACCCACTGCAATGTATGCATGACAACTTCCTGAACATGGGGGATACTGGGAAGTGTAGTTCTTAAGAAGTACTGGCGGAGTACATGATGGTCTAAGGGTAATGACACACGGGCAGAATCGGGGAGATTTAGTCACCTGGCAACTAACTGCCTCTTCTTCTGAGCAACAATCTCCCCAAACTACATTCCCCAGTCATACCGCCAGCTTGAATGAAAAGTCGCCAGCAGTATGTCACTCGGGGGTCTTCGTTTTCCGAAGTCGCCCGAAGTTATCCTCGTGAAGCTCCCCCTCCCCCACGAATCACTAAGTCCGGATTAAAGGGGTTGTTCACCTTCCAAACACTTTTTTTCATCTCAGTTGTTTTTCCCCAGAAATAAAGACATTTTTAAATTATTTATTTTTTTACTGTTTTTCCAAAATCTTCCCTCCCGGACCATAATTTACATATGCAAATATGGATTCGTTCAGACAGACACAAGGATTCGGCAGAATCCTGCTGCAAAATCCAAATCCTGGTTGAATCCTGAACCGAATTCGGTGCATCCCTAGTGAAAGGCTCTGTAGCAGCTGCATTGACAAATATTTCCATTAGATAACCCCAAGTAAGTGCGCTCCATAAGTAATTGTGTACCAATATGTTCTTACAATTCAGATGGAAGCAGGGCCATCGTTACCTATTGTATTGTCTTGTATACATCTCAGTGGTTATTTAGCCTTATATAAAGCACAGCAGAAGGTTTCAGAATTACTGTACAATGATGCCTTTAAATAGCCCTAGTCCCTTACCAGTTGAGATGCATGTTTTATCCTCTCTACAATGCCACTGTGTCCAAGATACTGCAAAGATAACCACAGAGGCAGGGCACGAAGCTTTTCAACAGGCTGACTGGATGTGAGGCCGGCAGCAAGAGACTGTGGAGCAGCAAAAAGAAAAAAGCATTACTAAGGGAAAGCATCACAAGACAACACAGTGGGGGTCATTTATAAACTTCGCGCAGAGAAGATTGATTCGCAGAGTGAATAAATTTGCCCTGCGCCTGGTTATATTTATAAAGCTGAATAAGAGTGTGAAAACAGATTTGCGAATTTGTTTTTCACATTGCGAATGTCTATAGGAGACAAATTGCGAACACTCTGCGCCACAACTTTGGTGGCGGAGAAAATATTCGCAAAACTGTTTCGCAAATTGCGAATTTAAGCTACTTTTAACGCTATTTTCGCGCAAAACAACCTCGCAAAGTGCCTGTACTCACGCAAAGACCCGTCTTGTTTGCGAATTGTTTGCGAAAATTCATTCACAATGCGAATTCGCAAAAACCGGAAGGACGGGCACAGTAGTGCAATATTTTAGCGTTCAGGAAAAAGCATGGGCAAAACTACCATTTGCGAACAATTATGCGCTGCGCGAACTTTATAAATGACCCCCAGTGAATTTAACAAATCTTCACTCAGGCTTGGGCAGATGGGAGACTTAAAGGGATCCTGTCATGGGAAAAAAAAGTTTTTTTTCAAAATGCATCAGTGAATAGTGCTGCTCCAGAAGAATTCTGCACTGAAATCCATTTCTCAATAGAGCAAACAGATCTTTTTATATTTTATTTTGAAATCTGACATGAGGCTAGACATTTTGTCAATGCCCCAAGTCATGTGACTTGTGCTCTGATAAACTTAATTCACTCTTTACTGCTGTACTGCAAGTTGGACTGATATCACCCCCCCCCCCCCAACAACAGAACAATGAGAAGGTAACCAGATAACAGCTCCCTAACACAAGATAACAGCTGCCTGGTAGATCTAAGAACAAGACTCAATAGTAAAACCCATGTCCCACTGCGTACTATTCAGTTACATTGAGAAGGAAAAACAACAGCCTGCCAGAAAGCAGTTCCCTCCTAAAGTGCTGGCACAAGTCACATGACCGGGGCAGCTGGGAAATTGACAAAATGTCTAGCCCCATGTCAGATTTCAAAATTGAATATAAAAAAATCTGTTTGCTCTTTTGAGAAATGGATTTCAGTGCAGAAGTCTACTGGAGCAGCGCTATTAACTGATGTGTTCTGAAAAAAAAACATGTTTTCCCTTTAAAGGGATACTATCTTGCAAGCGTGTAACAGAATTCCAGGTGCAGGTGATGTATATGAATATCATTTAGCAGTTCCAACTAAAAGCATTAAGCTTCTCTCAGGAAATCCAATCTGGTTAGCAGCCACTGCTCATCCTAACCCTGCTCTTATAATGCTATTCTGTGAGAAGGGAAACATTGTCTTTGGAAGATTAAAAAAAAAAATTGAATTGAAGTAGCAACCTTAAAGATGACCGAAAGGACAACACTACTGGTTCTGCATGCAAACATAAAATACAATGTGATGTAAGCAATGTGGCTCTTCCATGAAATGAGTATACTTTACCAGAGAGGGATCATCATGCCGATACAATGTAACAGCAGGAACAGCAGGGAGACCAAGCCACGGGCCCAGTGTAAGGGTCATGCTGTCGCACTTGGTGGCAGCCTAATAAATAAATCATTCATGAAAGCATGTTATTCAAACGATTATACAGATGCATATTGTATTAGTAACCCCTTTTATTTTTAGCTCATTATATCATTCAGTAGCAGGACATTTGTGCTTTTAGATCAAGGAGTCATTACAAAACGGATGCATTGTGCAAAGTGATGCCATAAACAACTTCAAAAAGAGCAGCAGCACTCCGGTTATTTTGCAAGAGTGAAAAACTTTACTTCAAGTGCATTTCAGGCAACGTTTCGGGCTACTTGTGTCCAAAGCTGCAGGGGAACCCTGAGCCTGTGAGACATGAAACGCGTAAGGATGTATCCCAATGTACCTAATAAATGAATAACCATTTACAAGTCTGTCTGGAGGATTGGTCGTTGAGTGCCTGCTCTACTGCAATAAAGTGTTATCTTCTCCAGCTTGGTGAGGTTCAAGGACAGATCGAGTTTGCAGCTTATTGGCCCATGTATGGGGCCCTCTCAATATCCCGATCAATATCTGGCTGAAAATCCCGTTGGATATCGGACCACATCTGTTTGTTAATGCTGTCCCGCTATCTGACTGTCTGTACTCCTGCATTATGATCTGATCATTGGGCCCTAGGTCCTACAATGGTTTAGCTCGATATCACCCCAGTTTGGTGACCACCAAATGAGCGGATCTCTCTGTGTATGGCCAGTTTAACACTTGAGAATGGTATTGGTATTATGGTAAAGAAAGAAAATACATTGTGTGAAACTCACCAAAACAGAAGAACTGACATAACCTAAAGCCAGTGTAGCCAAATTGACTCTGAGAAAAATAAAAAAACAATTAAGAGTCAATGACATGGTATGTATATGGCAACCTACTCCATTTCATTATAGACATCAGGTTTATTTCTACACATTTATTTCCCTCTGCCCATGTACCACAAATATGGTAGTGCCTGGGTGCCATTATAATTGCAACATTTCCCTACCACTGAAGTAGGATTCTGCAATCTCCATCCTTTTTCCCTCCCGGTGTTGCAGTAATATAATTAAAGCTGTTCCAACGTACAGACTGAACTAGGCCTCCAGAAAGTCATCAGTTAGATTGGGTAACTAACACCATCAAAAGTAGGTGCCAGTGCTTTTATAAAGGTCACGGAACTTCTAATTAAATTAGGAATTCATTACTGCTGATATCACAAACACCTAATGTTGTACATCAAGGAGATCGTTTACCTTTAAATTAAGTTTTAGTATGATGTAGTAGTGGTTTTGGAGTTATTTAGCTTTTTATTCAGCAGCTCTTTAGTTTGCAATTTTAGAAGTCTGGCTGCTAGTTACCTCAGCAACCATGCAATGATATGAATAAGAGAGGCCCTGAATAGAAAGTAAATAATAAAAAGTAGCACTAACAATACATTTGTAGCATTTGTTTTTAGATGGGGTCAGTGAAAGCTGGAAAAATGGAACAGTTGCTTAGAATCAGCCATTCTATACCATACTAAGCAAGTGTATTTGAAGATGAACCACCCCTTTAACATTCTTTAGAAAGATGTATTTCGCAAGAAACTTGAGGCTTCTGCGTATTGGACAGAAATAGGGATGCACCTAATCCACTATTTTGGATTCGGCCAAATCCCAGAATCCTTTGTGAATCCTAATTTACATATGGGGGAAAGGAAAACATTTTTTACTTCCTTGTTTTTTGATGAAAATTAGGATTCCAATTCGGTTCGGCCAGAAAGAAGCTGCTGAAAAAGGCTGCATCCTGGCCGAATCCCGAACGGACTCCTGGATTCGGTGCATCTCTAGACAGAAATACTATCATTCAAGGCTCAATTTACCCCTCTACATGCAGCCATATATTGTACTGGTCACAGAGTTCCTTCAGTCGGCCCAGTTTGTCTGTGTGACCTGCTCCCGGAGTACCTGACAAAGGGAAAGTAAGAAAAGTGATTCCTCTATTCACCAAACGTTAATATGAAATAACACTTGTGTTAGGACTATAAACAGGAGGTGGAAACTCAATGAATCAAAGCAGTAACATACTTTATTTTCATATGGTATTACATCCAGTCAGATACTGTTTGTGAGATATTTCCCTCTAAATATTTATTATTGCCTGACTGAACAAGCTGAAACTAGGGAAATAATGCTGATAAAGTGCACGATTAACGGATACTGATTGTCTATTTGTATTTTGTATATTTGTATTGTCAATCCGTTACATTTTATATATGCATACGTTTGCTTTAAACAGTTGATTTCAGATTATTCACTTTCAGTGTAACCTTTTCCCTAACCAACAGTAGACCCACCTGCATTGGCCACTAAAAGAAGAGGGTATTTTCCAGACTGGATGTCGTCTTTTATAAGTCGGTCCAGCAAGGCCACATCCTAGGATTAAGTAGAAACAAAAACATTAAAATCTGCCTTAATTGGTTTTCATATAAAAAAAAATAAACCAAAATAAATGATCAGAAATGATGCTTTGTCATCTGTTTTCCCATCGGCAGAAAATAGTAAGAAGTAGGCAAAAAAAAAAAGTAAGAGCTTTTTCAATATCAGGGGTTTTACCGGTGAGCCACGTTCAGATGTAAAAAGGGTCAGGGGGGGGGGAACACAAGCATGAAAAATGTTCCAAGTGCTGTGATTGGCCATTTGGTAGCCCCCATGTGGATGGGAAGTCTACAGGAGACCCTGTTTGGCAGAACACCTGGGTTTTATGCAATGAAAACTTTTCTGCAAACCCAGAATTTTAAAATAAGCACCTGCTTTGAGGCCACTGGAAGCAACATCCAAGTCACTGGTTTGGGATCACTGTTCTATACTCAGATTTGTGGTGAGGACACAAAGGCCCGGGACTAAGGTGGCAAATCCCAGAGTCCAGTAACCTGGGCATGTCCAAACTTCCACATTGTATGAACTATAGCAAAAAAAAAAAAGACCCTTTTGGAGCATCTAAACTCAAAGTTACTGCTCATTATTTCCTCTGGGAACACACTGCAACCTAAATACATGCACTGTATTTGAAGCCCTATTCTCCCCTCTGTGCTCCAATATGAAATACCTGCAAACAGCGCCACAAGATCACCATTACTGCAGTCCTTTCGGGTGCCCTCCTTTCAGAATGCACTTTCCTTCTGTCACTATTTAAAGGACTGAGCCAATAACAAATGAAACAAAAGCTAGCTTTGAGCAACAACCTGATTGGAAACATTTGAATCTGTCCAATGATATTGTGGCCCCAAACATGGTGACTACATACACAGCAGGATCCCAGCAAGAGGGAACATAGCAATGACAAACTTCAATAGAGGAAACAGACAGCACAGAACTGAAAGGGACAGAGAAGTCGAGATAACATAAGGGAGGAAAGGAGAGGGGACTCTGCTAAGAAGGGAGCAGAAAAGAGAAAGAACTACCAAATAAAAATGAAAGGGAAGGAAAGTGCAAACAAAATGGGTATTTATGGGGTTAATGCAGAGCGTTACCATTTGATGCTGGGATCCAAACATAGTGTTGCAAGGCACGCGGCACAGACAGGAGAGTGGAAGGCCCAGCTAGAAAGAAACAACAAAAAAATCATGTAAAACAGTGAGAAATGATTTACTTTTGTTAAACTGAAACTCCCAGCATTTCCCAACAGCCAGAGGCTCAGGAAGAGCTAGGAAAATACAGATTGGAGATCAACTCTAAACGTGATTAATTCATGATTGGAATGTAAAGGGGTGGATGATCACCTTGAAGTTATGTTATAGAATGGCCTATTCCTTGCGTCTTTGCAATTGCTCTTCATTATTTTACATCTTTATAGATTTTGAGTTATTTGCCTTCTTCTTTCCTGCTTTCAAATGGGGTTCACTGACCCCGGCAGGCAAAAAACTATTGCTCTCCGAGGCAACAATTTCAACGTATTGTTACTTTTTATTCAGTATCTTCCTCCTGTACTTATTTTAGTGTCTTATTCTAATTACTGCCTGCTAGGGAAACGAAGATCCTAGCAACTAGATAGCTACTGAAATGCCAAACTGGAGAGCAAAATATAAACGATCTCGGAATATAAAAGTTAATTTTAATATGGAAGACCCCTATATTCTATTATTATTTCAATATACTGTAAGTCCCTTTTCTGCCTGTTTATCGCCCCCTTCTGTCCAGCTCAGTATAAATCCATTGTATTAAGATGGAAGCAGCTTGGAAGCTTTCTTTCTATATTGCTCTGTAAAAGAAGAGGAAACTACAGGGGAAAAAAACTGCACAATACACAAAGAAGTAAGCAGCGTGGAGATGTGCAAGATTGTGGGCATTCCTATATTCTCAAGGATTGATGTCCTTTAAATGAATGTCAAGTGCTTGTTTGGCAAAATAAAGTGCAGAGAAAAAATTGTATTGATGGCAAAATAAATGCATTAGGCTGCTGAGGTTTATGGATGACAAATGCTTCAGCCATAAATCTATCAATTGATCAATATGGCAAATCAGCCGCGGCTTGTGTTTTTATTATTATTACGATCGTGCCTCCTTTCAATTACCCAACACAAAGGTCATGTTTGTACAGATTGAACATGTCAGAGGCAGCCTCTCATTCTTGCAATATAAAATCAATCTTCCTTTCTACTAAAAATTCTGTTCCAAATCAATGTGAAGAATCATACAGGAGATCAGGGAAAAGGAAAAACAAAGGCAGTTCAGCTATAAAAGCTAAATATAAATATACAATGTAATGAGATCAAACTTGCAACAATGTATATTAAGGTGGCCATACACGGGCCGATAAAAGCTGCCGACAGACCGAGCCGGCAGTTTATCGACCTGTGAATGGGGCACCCCAACGGGCTTCCCCGTCGGCCAGATGTCGATCAGGCAGGATTAAAAATCCCGTCGGATCGCGGCCGCATCTGTTAGTTGATGCGGTCCCGCGATCTGACCGTCTGTATCCGTGTCATTCTGATCCGATCTATCGCCCACCTCAAGGTGGGCATATCGGAGAGACATCCGCTCGTGTATGGCCACCATTGGTCGACTAGTCTGCAAGGTTGAATACAATAGAACAAATAACAAAAACAACTGAAGTGAGAACCAGATAGCCTGAATGCTGTCCTACAACTCCCAGCAAGCCAGTTCAGACTGCCAATAGGAATAGTGAGGATAGTATTGCACTTATGTTCCACACCATAAAACGTAACTTGTAATAAAGCCTTCAGGTAAAAACGAGCGCACCCTTCCTGCCAAACCTCCCACAACCTGACAAAGCTACTGAGATAAATTATGCAGCGCTGGACCGGGTCCATGAGAACATTCAATTAAAATAGCCTAGGTGGACAAGTGGCATATGCCCCTGAATAAGCCGTTGAGTCGGCGAAACGCGTAGGGCAGCATAGGTGGACAGTGGTGAGAGTAGCTCCGACTGCTCCCAACGTAGACAGGCAGGTGTGCCTTGTGTTAAAGGAAGGGAGGGGGTGGCTGTCCTGTAATGGTGATATACTTACCCTAAGGGTGTTCTAAACAGTAATGGGCACCAGGGAAAGATCAGCCACTTGTCCACCTAGGCTATTTCCCCTTTAGACTGAAGCCAATCATTATGCTTATTATTTTAGATTTGTATTATTCATGGTCCTTATCTAATCTTTCACTGTACTACAGGTATGGGACCTGTTATCCAGAATGCTCAGGACCTGGGGTTTTCCAAATAACAGATCTTTCCTGTAATTTGGATCTTCATACCTTAAGTCTGCTAAAATCATTTAAACATTAAATAAACCCAACAGAATAGTTTTGCTTCCAATAAGGATGAATGATATCTTAGTTTGGATCAAGTACAAGCTACTGTTTTATTATTATAGCATACAAGGAAATCACTTTTATTTGGATAAAATGGAGTCTATGGGAGATGGCCTTCCCATAATTCAGAGTTTCAGACCTTTGGAGAACGGATCCCATACCTGTACTAAATATTGATAGGTGCAGGTGTAACCTATATCAGATGGTACAATCATGACTAGGGTACCAGTTATAACAGGTCCCATACCTGTTATCCAGAAGGCTCGGGACCTTAGGTTTAATGAATAATGTATCTTTCTGTAATTTGAATCTTCATACCTTAAGTCTACTAGAAAATAATTCAAAGCGATACAGTCATGGGAAAACATGTTTTTTTCAAAATGCATCAGTTAATAGTGCTGCTCCAGTAGACTTCTGCACTGAAATTTCATTTCTCAAAAGAGTAAACAGATTTTTTTATATTCAGTTTTGAAATCTGACATGGGGCTAGACATTTTGTCAATTTCCCAGATGCCCCTTGTCACGTGACTTGTGCCAGTACTTGAGGATGGAACTGTTTTCTGACAGGCTGTTGTTTTTCCTTCTCAATGTAAATGGAGACACAGTGGGACATGGGTTTTTACTATTGAGTGCTGTTCTTAGATCTACCAGGCAGCTGTTATCTTGTGTTAGGGAGCGGTTATCTGGTTACCTTCCCATTGTTCTGTTGTTAGGCTGCTGGAGGGGGGAGGGAGGGGGTTATATCACTCCAACCTGCAATACAGCATAAAGAGTGACTGACGTTTATCAGAGCACAAGTCACATGACGGGGCAGCTGGGAAATTGACAAAATGTCTTACCCCATGTCAGATTTCAAAATGAAATATAAAAAAAAAATCAGTTTGCTCTTTTGAATAAATGGATTTCAGTGCTTGAGCAGCACTATTAACTGATGCATTCTGGGAAAAAAAATTCCCATGACAGTATGCCTTTAAACATGAAATAAACCCAATAAGATTTTTTTTGCTTCCAATAAGGATGAATTGTATCTTAGTTTGGATCAGTAAAGGTACTGTTTTTTAATTAAAGAGAAAAAGGAAATCATTTTTAAAAATTTGGATTATTTGGATAAAATGGAGTCTATGGGAAGACAGCCATTCTGTAATTCAGAGCTTTCTGGATAATGGGTTTCTGGATAACAGATCCCATACCTGTATGTGCTTTTGGTTAGGTTTGTAACCAACCATTGAAAACTCAATAAAATGTTTAAAATATGAATGTTTTTTAGAGTGAAATGTTTATACCTGGTTACAGATAGACTGTCCCAGCCCAGGTCTGGAGGCAGCGCTGATGTAGATGACGGGCTGTTTGTTATATAAGACATTGAATCCATCGGTTGTGTAATCCTCATAGCGTGAATGGATAACCAGCCTGCAGACTTTAAGGAGTCCCTCTCGATCATCTTCATGGTAGTAGGCAGAACCGTTTTCATATCTGCAGGTAAAACAGTTATATACATATATATATATATCTGTACAAAATGGAGTGGAGCACACCCTTGGTCCGTGACTTAGTCCACGTCGTGGACAAATTATATAACAAACAAAAAAGCCAAGACAACTTTGTGCAAATAAAAAATGAAATTTTTTCCAAAAGGTAACGGATAAAATGCAACATTTCAACAGTGACATCACGTCCTATTTAAAGGAGAAGTCAACCTATAATGGCGTAAACGCCATGCCCCCCTCCCCCTGGCCTACTCCCTCCGCCCCTCCCTGGCGAATGCCCTAAGTAGCTACTTACGAATGCCCTAAGTAGCTACTTACCCCCTAAGCGCAGGTCCTGACCGTGGAGTTTGCAGGCACCATCTTCTCCCCAGCCGTCTTCTTCTTGGATTCTTTGTCGCTTGGTGGCGCATGCACAGTAGGAGCATTTGCCGGTTCAGCTCTACTGCGCCAGTCACAAAGTTTTCCGACTGAAGCTTCGTGACTTTCGGTGCATGTGCAGTAGAGCTGGACCGGCAAATGCGCCTACTGCACATGCGTCGCCAAACGCCGATAGATCCTGGAAAAAGACGGCTGGGGAGAAGATTGCGCCTGCAAACTCCACAGTCAGGACTTGCGCTGAGGGGGTAAGTAGCAACTTAGGGACATTTGCCTGGGGGGGGGGGGAGGGAGAAGTAGGCAGGGGGAGGGAGGGCATGACGTTTACCCCATTATAGGTTGACTTCTCCTTTAAAGAACAAGTAAACCTTTTTTTTTTCTATCTGTAAATTTGCTCTAAACAGCCCCCCAGATTAATGTACCTTAGTCCCTGCTGCAAGTCTGCTCTGGTTTCTGTGTTATCAGCAGCTTGTTTCCTCTTCTTCCTGGTGCAGAGTGAAGCCCCGCCCCTTAGCTTACTGAGCTGACCTTATCTCTGTGACTAGTCCAGGAGATCATTTGCATACTATGACATAGCAGAGAGCAGTGTGTGCAGCACCTTTTGCTTGGGGAAACTAGCTTACTAATGAAACACTGGCTCCCTCTTCCTCTCTATTGTGGAACAGCAGCAAATGGACTGCTCAGTAAACTAAGGGGCTGGGCTTCACTCTGCACCAGGAAGAAGGGGAAACAAGCTGCTGATAACACAGAAACCAGAGCAGACTTGCAGCAGGGACTAAGGTACATTAATCTGGGGGGCTGTTTAGAGCAAATTTACAGAAAGAAAAAGAAAAACATTTACTTTTCCTTTAAAGGCATAGGTAGTACATGCCCCCATCACATCATGTAAACTGGTATACTTATGTTACAAGTGAATATACTTTGAAATGCTACACATTGTTATATATATCAAGGCATTCACAGCTTCAAATGATACAAGTCAAGTACAAGGTTATAAAGAAAAGGCCAAAAATAATAGATAAATAATCAAACATATATGTCCTAAACAACATGTAATAAAGGAAGGGTTGTGTATCAAAAAGGTTGGAATGTAAGCTGTTATGATTAACAAGCCTTCCTTTATTACATATTGTTTGCAGCCTTTCTGACATCCGGAGAAAAAACTTGTATAGAGTATTTTAAATTCAAACCAAATTGGATTAGAGTTTGAGGGTCGATCCTATTCACCCTACTTTGAAAAATTAGATTTTTTATGATAAATTTCTATTGGTCAAGTTTCAAGTTCATTGGAGTTTACGGGAGTTTTAAATGACTCCCATGAACTTTAAATTCGACCCTTGATAAACCTGCCCCATGGTGTCTGTATTGGACTGTGCCTACTGTGGACTACTAGAAAATCATGTAAACATTAAATAAACCCAATAGGCTGGTTTTGCTTCCAATAAAGATTAATTATATCTTCGTTTGGATAAAGTACAAGCCACTGGTTTAATATCACAGAGAAAAAAAAGGAAACATTTTTAGAATGATTTGCTTATAATGGAGTCTATGGATGATGGCCTTCCCATAATTCTGAGCTTTCTGGATAATGGGTCCCATACCTGTATAATGACACTTTGGTATAGAATTCTATAGAGATTTGTTGTTAGACAGATCCAGGGAGCCATCAAACTGCTATCATGAGGTTAGAAAATAATTATTTTCCTCCAGTAAAGCTGAACTGCTAAGGTATGGGATCTGTTATCTGGAAACCTGGTATCCGGAAAGCTCTGACTTATGGGAAGGCCGTCTCCCGATAATTAAAAAGAAGAAAAGTTTCCTTTTTCTCTGTGTTAATACAATAGTAACCTGTATTTAAATCAACTAAGATAATTAATCCTTATTGGAAACTAAACAATCCTATTGGGTTTGATTCAAGTTTAAATTCATTTTTAGTAGTGTTAAAACATGGAGGTCCAAATTATGGAAAGATCCAGAAAACACCAGGTCGTGAGCATTCTAGATCCCATACCTGTAGTAAATATTAGGGAAGCACCGAATCCACTATTGGAATTCTTCACGAAAGATTCGGCTGAATACCGAACCTGCGCAATGCCAAGGGAAAAAAAAAATGTGAATTTTTCGTTTGGCATTGTATAGAATTCTGCCAATATTCAGGCATAGTTGTGTTGTCCACACTGGCACAGTCTAATACAGACACTATATGAAGGGGCAAGCCCCCATAGCATAGTATGCAGTTTGCTATAACACATTAAAGGAAAACTATACACCTCAAACAATGTAGGTCTCTATAAAAAGATATTGCATAAAACAACTCATATGTAAAACCCTGCTTCATGTAAATGAACCATTTTCATATTAATATACTTTTTTAGTAGCATGTGCCATTGGGTAATCAGAAATAGAAAGCTGCCCATGGGATCATATGATTCACGGAGCACACAAACATACCAAACAGACCATACATGTTAGGTCACATGAGCCAATTAACAGACACAGTTGTGTCTTTTGCTTCCACCCTTCTTCCTGTTACAGTTAGGGGCAGATTTACTAAGGGTTGAATTTGAGGGTTAAAAAACCCTCTAATTCGACCATGGGAATAGATGGGAATAGTCTGGGAAGTAAAATCCTTCGAATTCGAAGGATTTTACCGCAATCCGATTGGTCGAACGATCGAATAGTAAAAATTTGATCGATAAAATCGTTTGAATCGATCGATTCGAACGATTTTAACCATTCGATCAAATTTTTTTATTCGATCAAAAATAATGAAACCCGATTTGGTCTTTGATCTGGCGAACTAGGCAGCCGAATAAAAATTTAAAGGGGAAGTACTTTGACTGTCGAATATTCAAATAGATTTTTATTCGAACCATTCGAATTGAACGAATTTTCAAAATTCACTGGTCGAAGTGTTCTTCAAAAACAAAATTCGAATTCAAATCTTTTTGAAAATTCGATCGAACGTCGAATCCTTCATTTGAATTTAGTAAATCTGCCCCTTAGAGTTGTAGTATTTCTGGTTGGGTGATCTCTGAGGCAGCACACAGACCATCACGAAATGGTGGTTCAAGGCAAGAGACATAAAAGGGCAATATTTACTTAAATATATATTCCAGTTTGATAATATTCTTTTTATGTCATGTAATTTGATATAAACGATCTGTCACACAAGTATTCATTTTAGGGGTATAGTTTTCCTTTAGTTTTCCATTTATCTGATTACATTTGTAGATGGTTTGGCAAGGGCTTTTTGTGTATTATTTTTGTTATGGCTGATCCACAGCCTTAGTCGCTTACGTAACATTTCATTTCATCACTGTTCAAACTGTAAAGTTTAGGTGAAAATAATATATCCTGGAAAAGTAGCTAAAGGGCCATAGGTTGCCAACCAGTTTTACTGTTTTACTACCATTCAGTGTTAAAGGCATATGTACACTGTGACAATACAGTGTTTTAAAATAAATATTGCACACTTCTCCTCCTTCCCCAGAACTGGCAATCACTGGCAATGCATGTCTGAATACAGGAATCTTAAAAATACCAACAATACCTGAAGAGCCTGCACAGCCATAGAGTTGTGTCTGAAAGTATTCTGGTGGTCAGTTTTCTAAGGTGCTCTCTGTCAAGTACAGATATATAAGCAGCCAAACTGTGACCCAGGAGTGCCATGTGACCTTGCTCGCCAACATTCTGGATTCTTCTATAATACAGGGAAAGAGAACAGTCAACATCAGGAGTAATAATGCGTAACTGGGCAGAGCAAGCAGCATTCAGTCTGTACTGGTCTACTGGACTAACAATACAAAACGCCTGACTTATTGCTATTATTGCTTATAATTGTGTGGGAATGATTTAAAAAAAAAAAAAAAAAAAAAACTTAATTGAAAAGGAAACCGCCGTGAAGGAATATAGTTTGTGGACATTTATAAAATCATCATGTCATGTCCGAGACCTGAGGCAGTGTGCAACATACAAAAACTATGGCTTAATGCACCAGAGTTCTTTTTATTGCACATTGTATGAACATTGTTGTAGTCATGCCATGTAACACTGTTCTATACAAATGCAAATATTCCATGCAGAAAATAAAGACATGCACACAAAGTTAGGCCCTCCTATTATTTTACTTAACAGGAGATAAACTCTACTTCAGATACTACCAATGCTCATTAATTTGCTTTAAAATGTGGGATTAATTGTGTTAAAGGATAAAAAAAAACCTCATTTTGTAGGCAAGAATGTATTATACTTATATGGTGTTGGTTTTACTTTTGATTGTAAATTAACAAACAAAATATTGTAAAGCACATTCGTTCTATATTTAAATCTGTCTGCCAAACCAGTGTTACCCCAGGCTATGACTGCGTGTGAAATCACCCCTAGCTCCACCACTAGGTTTACACTGCAATACAATGGCTGGGACATTTTTTTTATAAACAAAAGTTTAGTCTATGGAAAAAAAACACTTAAATACCTTTAAAAAGCAAGATTCATATTCATGCTCTAACATTTTTTCAAACTATACCTTAATGATGGGGACTCCTCCTCGTCATCTTCATACATGAGATTCTGAACTAACTGCAAAATGCTCACCATGTTTTGACCACTGGAAAAAAAAGGGGGGGGGGGGAAGTGATTATTTAATCTTCTAAATTTATATCTTGCCTTTGCTTAGCGGTCTGGCTTTTCTTTAAGTACAGTGCAAACCGTTTGCCTTCATTTCACAATATATAGAGCAAGGTTTTAACAGTCCTTTCAATTACAACACAATTTTTTCCCACTCAGAAAACAATGAAATCTGCTCTTTGCACGCGTATAAAAATACTTTGCAGAGCCACCTTTGCAGCTTCCTGTTTTATAGGCTCACGTCTGCCCTGACCAGCCCCCATTGTGATGTCATCAGCGGGGCAGCGCGGGTATATAAAAGAAGGGGGAAGCTGGGTGCAGGTTTTTCTCGGCCTGCACATCACTAGCCTCTACCTATATGCTCTAGCTGGAGCTGTGCTATACATCCAGAACCCACATAGCATGGTTGCCTTTACAGTTATGGAATAATTCCATAAGAGGTAGAATTGCTCAGGTAACATAATTTTATTTTAACATTTTTGTGGAAATTATTCCCTAAAACATTGCTGGGTCTCTCACCTTCCTTGAAGTGGTCCAGGAATATCCTTTCTTGTATGTTTCTTTCCATCCTTCTCTTCCTCAGATGGCCTGTGTGGGAAGAATATAAGCTTAATAAAGGTTATTGATAATTCCTGTCAAAGTAAGCCTGTGCCTTTATAGCTTATACAGTAGGCAGACATGGCACAACATCTAGCATAAGTGCCATGGGTTTGTTTTCCAGTGCATTCAGGCAGCAGCTCAAGGGCACCATCTTGCTCCACTGCGCTACTGTCCACAGATGCACAAGTTTACAATTAGGAGGCCATTTTTAACTAAAGCACTAAGCAGGGCAGAAGCAAGGAGAGGGCCCTATGGAGGGTAGTGGAAGGGGCTTTTAACATTAGGGGGGTTTATTTCTCCTTTAAAGGGATACTGTCATGGGAAAAAAAGGTTTGCTTCATAACACATCAGTTAATAGTGCTGCTCCAGCAGAATTCTGCATTGAAATAAGTTTCTCAAAAGAGCAAACAGATTTTTTTATATTTAATTTTGAAATCTGACATGGGGCTAGATATATTGTTAGGGCTCATCCAGACAAGAAGATTCAAGGAGATTCATCGCCTGGAGACAAAACTCCACATCTTTGAGGCGACTAATCTCCTTGAATTGCTTGCTCATATTTTGCACCCGCTAGCGCTAAAGACGCCTGCGCCTATTCACACGCAGCAACGCGATTTTCAAAGTCGCACAAAATTGCCTTCTTTTGCCAACTTTAGCGCTAGCGGGTGCAAGATATGAGCAAGCCATTCAAGGAGATTAGTCGCCTCAAAGATGTGGCGTTTTGTCGCCAGGCAACGAATCTCCTTGAATCTTCTCGTCTGGATGAGCGCTTAGTTTCCCAGTTGCCCCCAGTCATGCGACTTGTGCTTTGATAAAATTCAGTCACTGCTGTACTGCAAGCTGGAGTGATATCTCACCCTTCCCCCCCCCAGCTACGTAACAACAGAACAATGGGAAGGTAACTAGGTAACAGCTGCCCAACACAAGATAACAGCTGCCTGGTAGATAGAATGCTGGCCATACACCGGCAGATAAAGCTGCCAATATCGGTCGTTTAGACCGATCTGACAGCTTATCTGCCCATGTATGGGGGCTTCCAAAGGGTCTTCCCGACCTATATCTGGACACGATATTGATCTGGAAGGTTGGACTCTCTTCCGACCGACCCATCAGAAGTCCATTGCACTCGTCTTAATTCAATCGTTCAGATTACCTTGATATAGCCCTGCCAATTAGTGGCATATCAGGGGAAAGATTTTGCATTTATAGCCAGCTTAAGAACAGCACTCAATAGTAAAATCCAGGTCCCACTGCAACACATTAAGTTACATTGAGCAGGAGGAACAACAGCCTGCCAGAAAGCAGTTCCATCCTAAAGTGCCGGCTCTTTCTGAAAGCACATGACCAGGCAAAATAACCTGAGATGGCTGCTACACACCAATATTACAAATAAATTAAAAATACACTTGCTGATTCAGGATTAAATTTTATATTGTATAGTGAATTAGTTGCAGTGTAAACGGTGTAATTAAGAAATAAAATTGACAATCCCTTTAAGGTCCGCCAATGAGACTGGTCTGATGTGAAAATGTAAGACTGGAATACAATTTGGCTGTTGACATCTCAGAATTCTCTGCAAAGAGGGTATGTTCTAGGGCAGGCTGATAAGGGGCAAGAGGCGCAAATTGAGATTGTAGAATTAATTATTATGATCTTTTAAGTGTACTTTTAGACTGCATGGTCTTTTAGGTGTAGTAGAAAGGAGCAAACTCTTCTAGCGTCCATAAAGATTTTGGATACTGAAAATTCTGCAACTTCAAAACATATTTGTGTCTTTGCTTGAAACATGAGCAGCGTGGCTACATTACAGATGACTCTAAATGCTGAGAATTAGGGGCAGATTTTTCATTGGTTGAATTTCGAATTGAAAAAAATTCGACCATGTGAATAGTGAGGGAAGTAAATTCAAAGGATTTTACCTCTATTCGAATATTCAAGCAATCGAGAGAAAAACATTCGATCGAACAATTTTAACCCTTCGATCGAATTTTTCATATTCGAACACAAACAATCTGTTCAATCTGGCAAACTGGCCTATAGAATGTTTTTTTAAAGGGGAAGTACTTCGACCATCGAATAATCGAATACAATTAAATTCGATGTATATATTGAAAATTCGATGGTCAAATTTTCCTCATTTGCATATTTGAAATTCGAATTCAAATCTTTTTGAAAATTCGATCGAATTTTGAATCCTTCATGTAAATTTAGTAAATCTGCCCCTTAGCCAGTGATCGCAAATGGCTACAGTGATGGTGACACAAGCACAGAATATTTTTTCAGCACACTATTCATTATCATATCAGCATGTAAAGCTTATTTAAAAGCTTCACATATTCTAGACTTGTTCTTCTGTATTAATATAAACACAACCCTATCCACGCATAGATGGGATTCAATACCGTAACTGCATTTAACAGTTTCATTGCAAGAAACGAGATTGCTGCAAATGGAAAAGCTGCTTGTAGGAGGAAGAAAGAAAAAAAAAAAACAGTGCCTTTGCTCCAGGAAGCCATTATTTGTTTTATTTATTAATGTCAGAATGCCACACCTTGTCTAAATTGGCTTGGAGCTGCTGCCCTGACAATAGATTTTTGAGCTGCCATTATCTGATTTCAAATCCTGTACCTCTGATTATCTTCCAATATTTTCATTGCGTCATCCAGATTCTTTCCCATTTCTGCTAAGGTCGGGTCAACCATCTACAAAGTGAAATTAGAATAACATTAACAAATAAACAAAATACACAGGAAACTCGTATTAGAGTCAAAGAAACCTATTGTTTTACAGAGATAGAAGTACTCTACACCTGAAAATCAAGTTTTAATCTGTGACAATGCTGAAGGAACCATTAAAATACATGCTACAGGCTGCAGGTACTTAAATGAACAGTAACACCAAAATATGAACGCGTTTTAAAGTTATGAACATATAATACACAAAAGCCGTAAATATCTTGCAAATTATATCCTTATAAACGGTGAGTTCTGATGTCATCAGTTATAAACGGTGAGTTCTGATGTCATTTCTGTCACATGACTCACTGAAACTTGTGTATTATAATAAACAAAGTACCCCCGTTTGCAAAATATGAGGATATTAGAAGTTACCTCGGAGTTCCATGACCTGTATATGGTCAAGAAACTCCTCTGTAACTTATAATATCCTTATATTTTACAAGAGGGGGTACTTTATTCACTATATAATACACAAAAGCCATGAATATCCTGTAAATTATATCCTTATAAACAGTGACTAGTGATATCATCAGTTATAACCAGGGACTAGTGATGTCATCAGTTATAAAGTGACTAGTGATGTCATCAGTTATAAACAGTGACTAGTGATGTCATTTTTGTCACTGAAACTTGTGTATTATTATAAATAAAGTAGCTCTTGTTGGAAAATATGAGGATATTAGAAGTAACCTCGGAGTTCTATGACCTGTATAACATTTATATGGTCATGGAACTCCTCAGTGACTTATATTATATTATATATATAAATATATATATTACAATAGGGGGTAATTTATTCACTATATAATATACAGTTAACATGCACTGGTAAAAGCTGTGTGTTTGCTTGCTACTATAGTTGATATAAACAAGCTGTTGCTTAGCCATGGGGGCAGCCATTCAAAATGGAAAAAGGAAAAAAGGCACAGGTTGCATAGCAGATAACAGATAAGCCCTGTCCAATACAATGGTGTTTTATGTGCCATGTAACCTGTGTCTTTTTTCCAGCTTGAATGGCTGCCCCCATGGCTAAGCAACAGCTTAGCTTATAAACTATAGCCGTGTATCTGAAGCAAACACACGAGTGCCAGGACAACAGTACATTACACAGGCATGGGATCCATTATCCGCATACCAGTTATCCAGAAAGCTCCGAATTATGGAATGGCTGTCTGTCGTAGACTCAATATTATCTAAATAACTGAACCGATTTCCTTTTTCTCTGTAATAAAAAACAGTATCTTGTACTTGATCCCAACTAAGATATAATGAATCCTTATTGGAAGCAAAACCAGCCTATTGGGTTTATTGAATGCTTAAATGATTTCCTAGTAGACTTAAGGTATGAAGAGCCAAATTACAGAAAGATCTGTTATACAGAAAACCCCAGGTCCTGTGCATTCTGGATAATGGATCCTATACCTGCATTTTAATTACTTTGATACAGTATCAGTTTTTGGTGTTACTATTCCTTTTATATACTGCACTGCCAGTGTTCCAGGAATTGGCAGAAACAACGGTTAATCAAATAAGGATGTGGCTGAGAATTGAACATATTATATATACTAGGCTTCCTGGCTGAGAAGCCATTGAATGCCATAGCTGTGCCAGCAACAGATTGTAGCCAAACGCCCTACAATATTATTGCTCAAAGGGTGAACCTTATAGACAATCATACCATCATATTTGGCATAACTTGTCTGCTGCCAGAAAACAACTGCATCACTGAGATCAGAAGAATTGCTCTCTGCCTTCTAAAGAAAGAACAGTGGCATTTTTACACAGATAATTGCAGTGCATTAAAGTGATATTATACTGTCCTATAGATTTAAGCGGCTCAGCCTAACATTTCTTGGCAACACACTCATGCTGTGAGTCACTGACATATTTCACCTGCTGTTCTGCAGGTGTTCTGCATTCTGCAGTGAACCACTGACAAACAGCATGGTTGAGCTGTTTACAACAGGAAAAATGTTAGGTTGAGTTAGAACACTAATGTGCCAGTCAGAGGGGCTGCTATATGGTCCCATAGAAAGTCAGTATTTAGTGGGCTGGTGGGGGCTGTTTGGGCCTCTGTGAGGGCTGATTGGGCCTCTGTGTACCAGAAATGCCAGGGCCTTTGTTGTCTTTCAGTCCAGGCCTGGTGCTAGCTTTTTACTTTTTTCACTGACACTTCAAAATAAAACAATACAGTGTTGTTGCTTTTTATAACAAGTCTTAATTAAAACAAGTGAAACCTCATGTCTAAGGGATGCTTAGTTTAAAACAAGGGGTGGTTCAACTTTGAACTTTTAGCATGTTATAGTGGTCAGTCGTAAGCAACGTTTCAATGGGTCTTCATTATTTATTTTTTAAAGGTTTTAAATTATGCACCTTCTTTGGACTCTTTCCAGGTTTCAAATGGGGGTCACTGACCCCATCTAAAAACAAATGCTCTGTAAGGCTACACATTTATTGTTATTGCTACTTTATATTATTCATCTTTCTATTCAGGCCCTCTCCTATTCATAATATACAAATATGTAGCTTAATAAAGCAATCTGTACATAAAAAAACCATACTCATAGTTTTCTTTAGTTATACATTGGGTGTATAGTGCAGTTAAACCAAGGAGACCAGTGTATCCTGCCGGGCAGCTGTTAATCATCTTATATATAAATTTTGTTTATGCTTAAAGGACCAGTAACTTAAAAAAAAAAAAAAAAATTTAAATTCGTTAGTATACTACGAAACAAAAACCATGAACACATATTATACTTTAAAATCGCAAAGTCTTTATTAAGAAATAACTTATCCAAACTCCGCTTGCGCTCCTCTTCAGAAAAGGCTATTGGGCAATCGATCGTGCGGCACTCAATTTCTCCTCTCTGCCTTCTTTGTAGGAGATAGCCAGGGAGGAGAAATTGAGCGCCGCATGATGGATTGTCCGTCGCCCTTTCACCTTTTCTGAAGAGGAGCGCAAGGGGAGTTTCTGTAACTTATTTCTTAATAAAGACTTTGCAATTTTAAAGTTTAATATGTGTTGGTGTTTTTTTTTTCATAGTATACTAACAATTTTTTTTTACATTTTTTTTATGTTACTGGTCCTTTAAGGAATCCTGGCAATACCTGTTGTGCTACATTAATTTACTCTTGAGGACTAGTACACATGGTAAGATTCAGGGAGATTTGTCGCCTGGTGACCAATTGCCGCTTCTTTGGGGCGAATAAGGGAGATTAGTCACCCCAAAGAAGCGGCGACTAGTCGCCAGGCGACAAAGCTCCCTGAATCTTACCATGTGGATTAGCCCTGACGGTGAACTGATCTAATATGTAATTAAGTCATTGGGGGTCATTTATTAACACTGGGCAAATTTGCCCATTGTTGATAAATGAGCCCCACATCTTCATCCTAAACCTATTGCCTTTTCAGTGTTTACCTAAATGACTACCAATACCACAAGAACGAAAACTATTCATTTGTATAGATAGAACAGTCTCTGTAATGCAATAGTCGGTAAAAGATCTTCTTTGTAGGGACATTTCCTCCCAAACGGCCCAAAAACATTGTTTGTATTTGAGCTTTGGATAATGCATATTGCCTTCTGTTGTATATATGGTAACACAGAATGGTAGAGCCTACATGCATATACAGGTATGGGATCCAGTATCCAGAAACCTGTTATCTTTCGTAGACCCCATTTTATCCAAATAATCCAATTTAATTTTTTGCAATAATTAAACCTTTGTACTTGATCCCAGCTAAGATATAATTCATCCTTGTTGGAGACAAAGCCAGCCAGTTTTATTTAATGTTGATAATTTTCTAGTAAGGTATGGAGATCCAAAATACGGAGAGATCTGTTATCCGTAAAACCCCAGGTCCCAAGCATTCTGGATAACAGATCCCATACCTGTAATTGGCACTGGATCTTTCCAATAATACACTTTTACTGAGATGAAAAAGAGGTCCTGACATTTCAAGCCCAATCAGGTCCAATAACTAGTGAATGACTACAGCAGCCCCTCTGGCATTTGCCAGAATCTACCAGGCCTGATTGCCACCAATATAATCCAGTCAGTATACCGAGGCTGGTGGCTAAGGAGCTTGCAAGAAACAGGGTCACATTAAGTGATTTGCTTATTGCATTTCTTACAAGGAAACAGAATGGATAGTTAGATACAGATATTACACGAAAATGGAGTGCTCAACCTACTCCCCAGAAAGACACTCGTCAGTGTAGGGTGCTTAATCTGAAGGACCCCACCCTCGCTCTGGGGTCATTGAAATAATCGCAGAAAATTCAGATGCACACCTTTCGTTTGCAGTCAGTGTTCAATGGTGATTTATTGTGGCCAAAATATACATCATACAGGCAACGTTTCGGACCCCTCCGGGCCCTTTCTCAAGCCTAAAGTGATGTATATTTTGGCCACAATAAATCACCATTGAACACTGACTGCAAACGAAAGGTGTGCATCTGAATTTTCTGCAGTTAGATACAGATAGTGACATGCTGTGGGCTGCACCTACCCTGTGCCTGTATCCCCACAACCTGCTGGAGCTTTCTAGTGCTCAATGTCTCCAGCCTAATTCTGCTACACAGCTGTCACTTTATATATAAAATCCCTTGTATTTGCTTTTCCTTTAGACTGAGAAATTGGACTCTGCTTCATTTATTATTTATACTTTGTCTGAGTCTCAGGAGTTACATAAACCGTATCAACGACTACTGTGCTGCTTCTATGACTTTTGTGACACTTCATCCTTACTTGCACCAATAAGGAACCCTCAGATCTGTATATACAATTCTGCCTTTAAACAGCACATATTTTTCAAATGCTGGTTTGCGAAAAAGCAGAGACAATAGGCAAAATATATTGTTTTAAAACGAGGATGCCAACACCTTGCCCTAAAAATTTAATATAACGATTAAATCAGCTTTCTGTACACAGTTACCAATTAAAGGGGAAAGATGGTGAAAATGATAATTTAATATAAGCTTCCGCATAATGAAATAAGAAACTTTCTAAATACAATCAATCAAGTAATCAATCAAGAAATTAATTAAAAGTGCTGCATTGTTTCTGATCTAATTAAGTTTATCTTCACTGTCCCTCAGCTTCTGTTTCTCTTCATTCAGGAGGAGGGTGTCGGATGAATGATCTAATATACCTTATAGGAGTTCTTCTTCTGCCTAGAAGATGTATGAGAGCTCACTCTATTAAAATCACCAGACATCATGCCTCTCTACATGCAGGATTTGAGTAAAAGGCAGTTATTTTGTTTGTACTGGAATCAGTTATTTGAGTGAGCTCTAGTTCTAGTAATTAAGGTTAATAAAAAGTAGCATTACAAATATGGGATCCATTATCCGGAAACCCATTACCCAGAAAGGCTGAATTACAGAAAGGCTGTCTCCTATAGACTCCATTATAATCAAATAATCCTAATTTTCTCTGTAATAATAAAACATTAAATAGTAGTTTAACCAAACTAAGAAAATCAATCTCTATTGGAAGCAAACTCAGTCTGTTGGGTTTATTTAATGCTTACATGACTTTCTAGTAGACTTAGGGGCAGATTTACTAAATTCTCATGTATTCACATGAATAATTTGAAATTTGACCGAATTTTCAAAAAGATTCTAATTTGAATTTTGAATATGCAAATTAGGTGATTTCGACAAGGGAATTCTGTAAATTCGATTGAATCGAATGATTCGAATAAAAATCTATTTGAATATTCGACTACCGAATTACTTCCCATTTAACTTTTTAATCGACAGCCTTGTTCGCCAGTTTCAACCTACCAAAGTGTCTTTGGCGAATTTTGATCGAATTATAAAAATTCGATCGAATGGTTAAAATTTGTTCGAATCGATCGATTTGATTTTTCGATCAAATTTTTAAAATTCAATCGTTCGACCAATCGAATTGTGGTAAAATCCTTCGAATTTGAAGGATTTTAATTCCCTAACTATTGCAATGGACGAAATTCTAATTTTTTTCAATTCGAAATTCGACCAATAATAAATCTGCTCCTTAGGGTAGGAATATCCAAATTACAGAAATATGCATTATCTGGAAAACAACAGGTCCCAAGCATTCTGGATAACAGGTCCCATAACTGTAACAATAAATTTTCAGCCTCACAGAGCATGTGCTTTTGTGGTCAGTGACCCACATTTGAAATAATTCAAACACTACAAAAAAAGAAAAAATGAAGGCCAATTGAAAGTTTGCTTAGAATTAGCCAGTCTATAAGATGCTGAAAGTTAACCTAAAGGTGAATCACCCCTTTAAATGTTTTTATGATGCAGACTGTGAGATTATTTGCATTTGGTTGCCATTATTTATTTGTTGTGCTATTTGGTTACATAGTTACATAGTTAAATTGGGTTGAAAAAAGACTGAGTCCATCAAGTTCAACCCCTCCAAATTAAAAAACCCAGCATACATACACACACACACATCTCCACTCTTTCAAACACAAACCATATACCTGTATGCCCATAGCTATACTAACACCTGGTTGCTAGGTTCCAAATTACCAGAGCAACCAGGCAGTGGTTTGATTGAGAAGCAGGAATGTGACAAGGAGAGGTGTGCTTAGAAAGTAATAAAAGGTACCCCGGTAACAATAAAATTGTAGCCTCACAGAGGAATAGTTTTTTGGCTGTTAAATGTTATTTAAAAAAGGACATACTTAAAACATACTTAAAGGTTAAAGGGGAACTCAGGCTTCCAAACCAAAATTTGATTAAGAGGCCCACATAACACAGAAACCCATAATATACCCATCCCAGTTACCGGTTTCTTCAAAAAGTATGAATAAATGCCATTTTCTATGCAGAAATCCAATTGTTTAGCAGTTCTTCCCTTTCTGCATCATTTGAATCCTGGCAGAGAAGGAGGGGCTAAAACACAGATGTCTGCACAACTTACAGACAGCATGCAAAAACTATATAACCCACAATGCATTGCACTGTGATGTTCCTATCCTTATTGAAATCAGATGTGCAGGGAATTGTGGGGTTTGGATTATTCAGGCTAAGGACAGATGGCCGTTGATACAAAGTACAGTAGTCAGCCATCTGATCAAAGTAGTCAGACAGATTAGCAGGAGAGCAAGGGACTAGGTTTAGGGGGATATGTTTAGGGAACTGTCAGAAACCATTAAAAATCATGACAAGTCTGCATATTTTTTAATTGATGTATACTGTAAAGTTGCTTGAAATAAAAGCTTAAGTTATGTTTTTGTGGAGTTCCTCTTGATCATAAAGGTACCCTACTCCTTTAAGTGCAAAGTAGTGCAAATGTAAGCCTCTAAAAGCCAAGCCTGACCATAGCACATTTCAATCCACGCTCTCTGCTTTGCGTCAGTTGGTACTGCTTTATTGATCCCCAGCCATGTGCAACTCTTTGTAATCCATTCAGGAGTCACAAAAAGTTCTGCCTGCTAAAAGCAGAAACATCTCCCCTGGGAAGGGCAGGTACATTTATTTGAGCTCACAGAGCAGAATGACATACAGATGAAATGGGCCATGCTAAATACCTTGCAAATCTAAAATGTTTTGAAGGTAAAACAATTATCTGTGATGTTATTTAAGGATCTGTAATGAGCCTGCTGTTCTGTGTTCTGACTGTGTGAAAGGGAAAACTGACATTTCCTCCAAACAACAAGGAATGTATTAGCATACTGAAACTCAGCAGAAATGTGTGAGTATGAGTTGCAAGATAAGGTATTTTATACCACAAATGAACTCACAACCTGATTGTTTTCTAATTTAACTAAAAAGTCGAATGCAAAAAAACTCCAATCAGTGAATTTGGGATGAAATGCCTGAAACACTAGAAATAATGGAGTTTTCAGTGGAACATACTCAAGAGTTTTCAAGAGAATCCCACTGGAAAAACCTGAACATCATGAAGGCTGCAAACATCTTCAAAATGGTTTGAGGGACCTTTGAATTGTCTTCTACATGATCTCAACAGGTTTTAGCTGGTGTATTTTTGGATTCAAGCTATTTCCAGCTTTGAGGTATAATAAATCTCGAAAGATTCAAGTTTTTGTTTTTTTTAGAATCCAAAAATTCACGTTTGGACTTTTGGGTAAAAATCAACTCCACATTTAATAAGTAACCCCCATAATCTACTGGGGAGTGAAAAAAACAAGGAAGTGAAAAAATGTTTTCCCAAACCTAATTTGCATATGCAAATTAGGATTCAGATTTGGGTTGGTTTTCGGCTGAATCTTTTGAAGGATTTGAAGGGTTTGGCCGAATACAAAGTAGTGGATTCGGTGCATCCACTAAACTGCGGTATAGGACTATAATTAAGAATGAAATTAGCACAATAACTTTGTGGCAATTACAAGATAAATTTAAACTGCAGCTGCCAGATTTCATGTAGAACAGGTACAATAAAGCAAACAGCAACAATTACATAAGCACTGTGAAATACACTTTAATGCTGTTCTACCTATGCAAGAAAATCCAACAAGGAGGAAATATGCTGGTATTGTTGATCATATCTGTTGAGTGCTGGGACAAGACCCACATTTTAATTATCTCTGTGCAAGTGGATTAGAAGAAGAAAATGAAAATAGAAGATCATGTCAGACATGTGTCTAATTGCCCCAAGTCTGTATTTGACTGTTCTTTATAGCCCTCCCAGTAGCCAGGATATTTTGAATTCTTACTGCCACAATACGAATAGATTAGGGATGCACCGAATCCACTATTTTGTATTCGGCCGAACCACCTAATCCATTGCAAAAGATTCGGGCAAATACCAAACCGAATATATGCATATTAGGGATGCACCGAATCCAATATTTTGGATTCGGCCGAACCCCCGAATCCTTCCCGAAAGATTCGGCCGAATACCGAACCGAATCCGAACCCTAATTTGCATATGCAAATTATGGGTGGGAAGGGGAAACATTTTTTACTTCCTTGTTTTGTGCCAAAAAGTCACGTGATTTAGCTCCCTGGCCCTAATTTGCATATGCAAATTAGGATTTGGATTCGGTTCGGCCAGGCAGAAGGATTCGGCCGAATCCGAATCCTGCTGATAAAGGCCGAATCCTGGCCGAATCCCGAACCGAATCCTGGATTCGGTGCATCCCTAATGCATATGCAAATTAGCGAGGGGGAAGGTAAAAACGAAGTGCGCGGCAACATTTTTTTTTACTTCCTTGTTTTGTGACGAAAAGTCACATGATTTTTTTGGATTCCGATTTGAATCCTGCTGAAAATGGCAGAATCCTGGCCGAATACCGAATCGAATCCTGGATTTGGTGCATCCCTAAGATAGATAGGGTCCAAAATAACAGCCCTGTCCCTTCCTCGTGTACTGAAAAATATAAGGGCAAAATAAATTTAAATAATTCAAGTATATTGAGGTGCATATCATGAAATATTTTTCTTTTACAGCTCATTTTTTGAGCATTTGAAATCAGCCTCCACATAAGTAAATCCCACACAAATTGCAGCACAAATTTTTCTTAGAGGGGGTGGCATTGCTTCTGGTACACTGATGCACACACAGCATAAGGGCCCTTACACACGGGTGTTTTGGACCTGCGCTCCCCTGCGTTGCGTTTGGCTGCAGGGGAGCGCAGGTCTAGACGCACCTCATTTTGTTCAATGAGGTTGTACCCACGAGACGCGTGTAAGCGCCGAACGCAGATTCAGACGCAACATGCTGCATTTTTCCTGCGTTTGGCGCCTACATGCGTTCGTGTGAGTACAGACCCATTGAAAATAATTGAGTGCGTCTATACCTGCGCTCCCCTGCGGCTGAACGCAACAAAACGGAACGCAGGGGAGCGCAGGTAAAAACGCCCGTGTGTAAGGGCCCTAAATAGCAGCTTTAATAGCCATTTATCATAACGCAAGTCAGGTGTGTGTGGAGACAGATCCCCTAGCCAATCTCATTCTGGCATCCAGTGTACACTGTCCTGGAAGCTAATAATTACCAGGACTTTAGGGGCAGATTTAAAATTCCAATTTTTTTTTTTATGGACAAAACTGTTAAATTTTAAAAAAATAATTAAATTTGATTTTCAATATTTATCATAAACTGGCTCGTTAAGAATTCCACTATTTGCAACCTAAAACCTGCCAAATTGCTGTTTCATTCAATTGGAGAGGTCCAGGGATCAATTTGGAGATGTTTGCAGCCTTCCGCACATTCAAGTTTTTTTCAGAGAAAAAACTCGAATCAAGTTTAATCGAATTCAAAACAAATTTGATTCATGTTTTCAGGTTGGTAAATTTCGTCCGAGTTTTACACATTCGATTTTTTTATAATTATTAGAATTTCAAGTACAATCTTGAAAAAAAAAAAAACCACATGAATTTGAAAGTAAACCCTGGATAAATGTGCCTCCGAATGTGAAGAGTTCTACAGTGTCAGAAGCAACCCTGCATTTAAAGACTAGGTACAGGGGGGCGTAAAAGTTTTACGTCGTGGTAGTGATGTAGTTGGGGAGCAAATAAGAGGGCTAAAGAGGAAGAGGTTGGTTTTCCTTGAATGACTATTTAAATGGTCATCAGCAAATAGTAGCTTCCTGGGCTGGGGGCAAAATTCTCTTAAAGGAACAGTAACACCAAAAAATTTACGTTTTTTAAAGTAAAGAAAATATCATGTAGTGTTGACCTGCGCTGTTAAAACTGATCTGTTTGCTTCAGAAAGACTACTATAGTTCATATAAACAAGCTGCTAAGTAGCAATGACAGAAATTGAAAAACAGCTACATGGCACAGGATAAGTAATAGATAACAGATAACATTATGTTCTACAGAGGTTATCTATCAATAGTAGTGTTTCTGAAGCAAACACTGCAGTTTTACCAGTGCAGGGCAACACTGCATCAAACTTTAAATTACTTTAAAACAATTACATTTTTTGATGTTACTGGTAATTGTCTTCAGTTCACTAGTTGGAGATCACCTGCAGGCACATAAGTCATTGCCAATCTGGAATACTACAGCCAACATATCCTAAAGACAATCACTGGTAGAGAAAGTCTACAGAGAAAATGCCATCTCTTATTTGTCAGTGAACAGTTGCAAAAATAAAAACTAGGTAAATAGATAGGCTGTGTGAAATAAAAAATGTTTCTAATATATTTAGTCATCCACAAATGTAATGTATAAAGGCTGGAAAAGGCCAGAACACTACTTCCTGCTTTGCAGCTCTCTTGCTTTCCACTGATTTGTTACCAGGCAGTAACCAATCAGAGAATTGAGGGGGCACAACGGTTTGTTTTGAATCTGAGCTGAATGCGGAGGATCTATTGCCAAACTGACTTAACAGTTATGTTCCATTTGTCCCCTCTTCAAGTACAAATTTTGGATTGGATGTCTAACATAACAGAACACTACTTCCTGCTTTTCAGAGTTAGCGAACTGAAAAGCAGGAAGAAGTGTTCTGTTATGTTACACATCCAGTCACTCCAGCCTTTATACATTACATTTTTGGCTAACTAACTACAATAGAACCCCCATTTTACATCCCCTGATTTTAAGTTTTCCCTAATTTTACATTGTTGTTTTGTGGTCCCACCTATATTATTATAAACCTTTTTTTTTTTTTATTTTGTACAGCCTATTTATCGATCTAGTTTGTAATTTTAGCCATCTGGTATGCTAGGGTCCAAATGACCCTAGTAACCATGCATAATAATAAGAAACTGGAATATGAATTGAAAAAGGATCAGAATAGTGAGATGAGGAATAAAAAGTAGAAATATCAATAGATTTGTAGCTTTTGCTTTTTAGAAGAGATCAGCAACACCCATTTGAAAAGTTGTCTACAATTGGTCCTTGTAGAACATACTAAAAGTTACCTAAAAGGTGAACTACCCCTTTAAGGCCTGGGGTTTCCTCTAGATTATTGGCTTTTCTGTAAGCTTCCAAAATAGGGTGTTTCGTAAAAAAATTCATAAAAAAAAAAAAATTAAGGGAAATGGCATTGCTATATTTCTATATCAGAATAAAAAAAGATTTTCTGGCCACAGATCCCATAGCTGTAGAATAAAATGTCTAATGTCACATAATTATACAATTTTCTTATCAGTGCCCACCACAGAAAGATCACCACGTGTTCCCTACCATGTAACTAGTTTACCAAGCATAAAATTTTCTGACCTACATACAGAAGAGTGTAACATGAATAATGTAAGCCAGCTGATTTAAAAAAAAAAAAAAAAAACTAAGTTGCAAGAAAAATATGGCAGGAATCACAGAACCAGAGCACTTGACTATAGCAGAAAAGTAGCCAGATTTGTTAAAACATTTACTGAAATAACTAAATTATACAGGTGATGAATTTGTGAATTAATGTAAAACATAGGCCTGCCTTTGCAAGCAACATTCCTTTTTTGAACTAATAACTAGTTTTAAATCTTTCCCAGAGGTTTATAAAGCATTGACTGCCATTTAGGGTTTCTAAGGTTGATGAGCCCCTAGAAACCACACAATGACATCGGGCTCTCTTCTCACTCCAGTTTTTATACATTACATTTTTGCCTAACTAACTATATTAGAAACATTTTTTATTTTGCACACTGTATCTTAGAGTCCTGCAGCAAGTCAGGTACCCGCAGGTAACCGCAAAATCCTGCGGTAGAAGTTCCGGGTGTGGGTATAGAAGCGGGTCGGTGGTTCTGCGGGTTTGCCGGTTGAGGGTCAGGCTGCGGATCTTCTCCATAGCGATTTTTACTCCTTTTTTCTGAGCACATCTACTTCTGATGATGTCACTTCCAGTTTACAATGACAGCACTTCCTGTCTTACTCCTTTTTTCCTGATCATGGCTACTTCCAATGATGTCACTTCCGGTTTACAATGAGAGCACTTCCTGATTCTTGGTGGTCAGCGGGTCGTGGGTTAGGGATAAGGTATTTGCCGGTCGGGTCGCGGGTCCAAGCAGGTAAGAACGCAGGTCGCGGTTCCAGGTTGCGGATTGCAAGTTGGGGGTACAGGTCGGGTCCCAAAAAATGGACCTGTGCAGGACTGTACTGTACCTATTTATCCAGTTTTTAGTTTTAAACTGAACTGTTCCTTTAATGAGCCTGGCATTTCCAAGTATTGCTTAGTCTTCTGTGTAGAAAGAATGGCATTTTCTAAAGTCTTGTGGCTGCTTTCAAAATGTTTATATTTCCATCAGGGAAAAAAAACCTTTCTGAAGAGACACATAGATAAACAGATATTCTTGAAATGTGTTGAATGTTATTCTTGCGATTATAATAGCTTCTGTAACCCTTAAGCTACTTCTGACAGATGTATACCAATAGTCACCTTTACAAAAACATTGCCCAGTGGACGTGGGTCTAAAAATGAAGTACTTTATCACTAAACAGGCAAAACACACCTTCAATACAAGCTCAATAAGGTTGAGGTATAGAATTTCAGACATTTCTGCAATCAAATATAACAAAGGGTGAAAAGCTACAAAGACTATATCCTCATTCCCATGCCATAAAACCGTAAGGCAGCAAAAGAACAAATAAACTGGGGCACAGGCCACACAATTCTAGTAACAGTGTCAGAGGAAAAGTAGTGGGTTCTTTAATAAATCAAAATAGGATGACGGTATCATAGCAGCAGGTTGTTCTATGCATAAAGCAGCTACATCAAAGTCTACACTGTTCAAAACAATAGGACTGTATCTGTACAGCAGGTTCTTAAACCTTTTAGTATAATGTAAATGATATTCTGAGACTATTTGCAATTGTTTTTAATGTTTTATTATTTGAGCTTTTTGAGTTATGTAGCTTTTTATTCAGCAGCCTCCCGTTTGCAATTTCAGCAATCTGGTTGCTAGGGCCCAAATGACCCTAGCAACCATGCATTGATTCGAATGAGAGACTGGATTATAAATAGGAGTGGGCCTGAATAGAAATAAAAGGTTTTAAATAACCCTTCTGAATGTGCACAATTAAGAGATCAGAGCTGTTTTTATCATTTGCACTTATGAAAAAAGGAATTTGTGGTAAACTTACTAGTCAGCTTATGACTATGTAAACATACCAAGGTTTTCAGCACTAACTGAAAATCAGTTTAAAGGGGAACGATCACGAAAATGTAATATAAGCTTCAGCATACTGAAATAAGAAACTTTCTAAATATAATCAATTAAAAAATTCTGTATCATTTCTGAAATAATCAAGTTCATCTTCACTATTCCTCTCTCATCACCAGTTTCTCTTCATTCTGTCTTCATGCAGCAGTCAGATATTCATTGACAGGGGCTGATGTACTAAGGGTGGAAAATACTTTGAAATTTGACCCTCAAATTATTTTGGGGGTCATTTTCGACCGAATATGGCTGTTTTCGATCGAAGAACAGCCGTATTCGATCAAATGTAAATCATTTGAATCTTTCAATTCGATCAAATGATTTGAACGATTTTCACCAAAACCCTTCAAATTCTCAGAACAAAAATCTCAGGAGAAGTTCTGTGAGATCCCCAATAGGCTAAAATGGCAATTCGGCAAATAGTCGAATTCGAAGGATTTTTAAAGGGCCAGTACTTTGAACTTCGAAAATTCCAATTTTTCAATTCGGATCTAATTTTGGTCCATTCTATAGTTGAAGTAGCCCCAAATTAATTCAAATTTTAATTCAACCCTTAGTAAATCAGCCCCTTAGATCCAGTATATCTTATAAGGGGGATACTTTTACCTAGAAGATGTATTAGAGCTCATTCTATAAAAATCATCAGACATCATGTCTCTCTATATGCAGGATTTGTGCAAAAGGCAGTTATTTTGTTAGATTGTGTTTGTACTGGAATCAGTTATTTGAATAAGCTCTAATTTATCTGCTAGGAAAGGAAGCCCCCCCTATAAGTGACAGTGAAGATAAACTTGATTATTTCAGAAACAATGCAGTGTGACTGTGACCCTCTGGGTGTGTACCTGCATAGCACGAATTCCTCTAAACCTGATGGGAAATTACCAGTGACATTCCAAGGCCTATAGTAAGAGATGTTTAGGAGTCCTGTAGTTCACCTCCTCAGCCGGTTTCTAACATCTGTTCTCCCCCTGATATGACAAACAATATATGGAACCAGTGCTAAAATAGCTATGGAGTAGACAACAAATCTAAAAAATGTCACCCGCATGCGACCTGGACTGTGCGCCCTTGTTAACGCAGGCAAGTACCATGAATTGATGAACGGGCAAGTCTGGAGCTTTACATTGCCGGGACTTTGAGATATGCGATTTTTATACCATGGAAATAAACACTGAAAAACAGGGGATTGGATTACAGACACCATTTCAAAGTCTGAAAATAATTAAACCTTGGTAAGTACCCGCCCAACCCCCTTAAAACATTGTGGTCTGAAGCCACTTAAAGTTTATTTAAACCAAGAAAAAAGTAAAAAGAGCACACTTGAAGGTGCCTATGCCATGGAGGTTGCTCCAGTACTTTCTTATCAGAAGAAAAATCACAGGCTTGCTACAGGAGTGCTGAGGTCTGAATATCAACCTATCAAGTCTAATGAAAGAAATCCCATGTTCTAATCTAAAGGAAAAAAAATCCATAAATTGTGGAAACCAGGTCTGTTTCATTACTGAATGGTGAAGAGACACGGTTTTCTTAAACAGGCTATGGAAGTGAATTGGGTGTGGACATATTTTCCTGCGTATGCTGCAGAAGGGCTGAAGTATGACCTAAGTGGAAAACTTGCTAAAGAGGTTGTTCACCTTCCAAACACTTTTTTCAGTTCAGTTGTTTTCAGATTGTTCACCATAAACAAATACTTTTTTCAGTTAAAAAAGGATAAGTAAAAAAAAAACCTAATTTTGTAGGCAGTGTCGGACTGGCCCACCGGGACACCAGGAAAACTCCTGGTGGGCCCAGCTGTCAGTGGGCCCCTTGCTTCTAAACATTTTGCATATTTCATGGTCATTCCCTATTTATGAGAACAAAGAGGCTTAATAATGGAAGAATAGAGTATAGTACAGTATGTAGTGAAAAGAGAGTAGGAGAACATAAAGGTTGAGTGAGGAGAGGAGGTATAATAGTTTGGAAAGTGGGCCCTCAGCCTAAGACTTTCTGGTGGGCCCCTGGGATCCCAGTCCGACACTGTTTGTAGGCAATTATAAGTAATATATGGTGTTGCTTTTACATGGTGCTAAAAATTAATAGTATCTTTAAAAATAGCCCCTTTATTAGAGCTCCCTATAGATGTTCTCTGGTCCCTGTCTTTGTTTCAAACGAGTGTTCGGCCTGTCCTAAAAGTCCCTGCCAGAAGCTCAGTAGGAGGGGGACAGCCAATCACAGCCCTGCAGTCACACAAGCACAGACAGGCTTCAGTTCCCTATCAGGTCCTGCTAGCTGCAGATTGGTTCATGTCCTACAGTGCAGTGAGCTGGGTATTCAGGGAGCAGAAAGTTGGAAGGGAGGGATTATTAGAGTTTTTTCAGAAATATTCAATAAATCAGCCTGAAACACTCTAAATGAGTATAATGCACTGGTACATTCTTATTTTTTTACACAATATGTTGATGTTCTTTTCTCTAGTGTCTAAGGCTAAGCAGCTGAATGATCCAGGAGCATGCTAAATGGTTACAATTCGCTACATTTAGTTGATACATATTTCAGCAGTGTCTGTGGAGTATTAGCAAATATACCAATTGTAACAGTTGCCTGTAATGAAGCTCAGGATTCTGCTCAGTGGGGACAAAGATAACAAATGTATCAACTAAATGTATCACTTTAGAACAGTTAAAGGGCCAGAAACCCCTCCCCTTCCAGGTGAAAAACAAAACTCTTCAATATTAGAAAAATGGTCACAAATAGAAACCAAAGTAATTGCAAAAAGTATTTATTTAAGGTGAACTTAATGCAACTAAATTGGTTTGAAAGTGAACAATCCATTTAAGGCTTTATATTAAAGGGGTGGTTCAACTTTAGGTTAAAGTGTACGGACACTAAAAAACTACTTTTTAAAATATGGATTTTTAAAATATGAATGAACATTAATAGTTTCTTTCTGAGGTTTATTATTGTTAGTAATTGTTTGTTGAAGTTTCTAAACCTGACTGTTTTGCCAACCTGACTGTCCCATCTAAGCCTGGCTGTCAGTTTCAGTTAGTCAGTTAAAAGTAGCAACGGCATTATTACGATAGATGCAAAAAAAAAAAAGAGTTTAATTTCTGGTGTCAACAGCTCTTTAACTTTTAGTGTGATATAGAATGGCTAATTCCTAGCACCTTAGAATTCGGGGTATGGTGGATGTCAAGAGAACACTGCAAGCCCGAGTGTGTAATGCGGACTGTAGGGCTAATGGCAGACAGGGCATTCCACCCTAACCCTAAACACAGGGTGGATTTCAGTAATTCACTGTGCACGGACATACTGGGCTACCATCATGTGAGGACTGCAGTCCAGCTTCATGGTTTGGACTACAGATTTAAGGTTTTATTGAAGAAAAAAAAAAAGCTTAAAAAGGAGACATATAGGATAAACAAAAAAACCTAATTCTGTAGACAAATATGTATACTACAGGTGTTGGTTTCACATTGTGCTAAAATTAATATATAAGCCCCTCTATTTCAGCTACCTATAAAAGTTGACTGTCCCCTGTTTCAAAAGAGGGGTGGGCATGTCCTAACGGTCCAATCACAGCCTTGAAGTCACACAAGCAAAGACAGGTTTCAGCTCCCTATCAGGTCAGCATAGCTGCTGATTGGCTCCTATCTTATAATGTAGTGTGCACAGCATGTAAAAGGAGGCAGCAGCAAGTGGAACAGATGGGTGGGACTAGTAGGGTTTTGCAGAAATGTTCACTAAGGTAACCACAAACACTACTTTTAAAAGCACATTCCTTCTATATCTAAAAGTTTAATATACTGGTACATTTCTGTTTTTATATAATAAGTCTCCTTTAACATTCTTGACAATTCAGTGCCTCCCAGGGGTTGATGAAGGCCTTTATCTGTTTTAGCATTATAATGCCCCTTTGTACAAAGTGCCCAACCTTACGAACGCTCATGATTAAATGGAAGCAAATCCTGCCAACAATGTCCCAGCATCTAGTGGAAAGCCTTCCCAGAAGTACAAAGGATGTTTTAGCAGCTATGAAGGTACCCATTCCTATTAACAACCTACATTATATTTTAGAATATCTTCCTACTATAGAATGAATCACCTGCAAATCCAATGACATCTGTGGTACTAACCTGAATCTAGCACACAGTAAACACAGACTAACCAGATTATCCAGTTTCATCATTCTTCTCTGTAAATTATCAGACTTATGCATGCAAGAGGCATCTAAATAAGCACACTGACTAAATACAAATTAGGGGCATATTTATAAACAGATCTTTGGGAGTAGTACATCTGCCTATGCCATAATAATAAAACAAAGGTATTTTACATTTGTATCTTTCTGCTGCTACAGATACTTGCTGCCTTGGCTAGTGAGTTACTAGAGTTAAAGGAGAATTCAACCCAAAATAGAAAAAACACATATCCCCCTACCCTGGGTAGCCCCTCCTCCACGGGCAAATGCCCCTAATTTTTTACTTACCCCTCCATGTAGATTCTGGCCTCAGGAGTTCACGGGCACCATCTTCTTTTTTCTTTTTTTCTTCAGAATCAGACCGGTGTTTTTGGGGCATGCGCAGTTGTAATAAATTTCCGGTCCCGAACTACTGTGCATGTGCAGAAAGTCACGAAAAATTTCTTACAACATCCAAATTCCAAACAAGACAGAAAGAAGATGGCGCCGTGAACTACCGAGGCCAGAATCTATACGGAGGGCTAAGTAAAAAAATTAGGGGCATTTGCCCGGGGGGGCAGTTAGGCTGGTGGGGAGGAGGGAGGGATCTACTCAGGGTAGGGGTTTTTTTTCTATTTGGGGTTGAATTCACCTTTAATGGGATCAGGCCCGGATTTGTGGAGAGGCCGCCTAAGCCTGGGCCTAGGGCAGCAGGATTTTAGTGGGTGGCATGCTGCCCAACCACACCCACATTGGTTCACAAACGCCAGTGGGCCTAGGGGTGCCCGCTATGTAAATCCAGCCCTGAAAGGGATAGTGACATGTTGAAGGTTTTAACAGGAATGTGTCACTATACCTATATAAGCTTTAGTGTTTTCTCATGATTTCATGATTTTCCCTGGTCTACCTTAAAGGAGTTGTTCACCTTTAAATTCAATTTTTAGTCTGATGTAGACAATGATATTCTTAGCCAATTTCCAATTGTTTTTTATTATTTGTGATTGTTAAAGTTATTTAGCTTTTTATTCAGCAGCTCTCCAGTTTGCTATTTCAGCTTACCTTAGCAACCATGAATTAATTTAATAAAGAGGCTGGGGCATGAATAGGAGCGGCCCTGATTAGTAAGTTAAGAATACAATCAAAGTTGGCGATAACAACCACCCCAACTCGTGTTCACCAATTCCAGCAATGGCTTTCTGCTTTCATTCAGATAGGTGACACCCTCGCTGGCTCTGTCTGTACAGTGGGTGCTGTGAACTTGTGATCGGTTGGGTGCTGTTGCACTGAGACACAGATAAACATGAGCCAATGCCGCTGGTTATCTGGGGCTGCAGTTGTTGTAAGAGGTGGTATTGTATACAAAACAGCACGGTTTATTTATTGGTGTAGCTAATGCCAAACCCATCTCTTCTGCACAAGGTACTTTAATGATTCTCTAGCAATAAGGAAAGCAAACACAAACTGAACAAAAGCTGGTCATGCATCTCATTCAGTTTCTTCCCTGTCAGAAAACGCCCATGTAAACGAATCCTTAGTAGTCAGTAACCTGCTGACCAGGAAGTGAGGCCTACTGAGCAATGACACACACCATGCTGTATGTTTAGCTCTACGGAGTAATGCTGGAACTTGCTATAGTAGTAATGTTTTGTGTCCTTGTGAATTTATGCAGTGGGCACGTGGAGTTGAAGGGGGTGTAGCTGGGGTTTAGGTACACCAAGCCCAGCTGCCCAGGCAGGTTTGCAAATTAATTAGAGTCTGAATTGAGCAAAAAAAACTTTCCATAGAGAAAAAAAAAACATATTACAGCTTCCTCAGCAATGGCCAACAAGGAATTTTACATGTTGACAGTTTGCCAGTCAACTTTTCCCTTCTATATTTGGCGTTGCTAAATGTGTAAATGAGAGGCCTTAAGCACAGCAGCGGAAAATGGTGTTCATAGCAGTGATAGGAGCTTTGACTGTTACTGTTTTTCACTGAATAAAAGTGGCAGACTATAGTCCCATGTAAATATATCCTTATTACTCCCATAGAGTGAATAGATAGCAGTGGTATGTCCCTCTGGTGGACTGTAGTGAGCTCTATTTGCATTAAACACCAACAGCACCTACTTATGTTCCTTGTAGAGCAACTGAGAAAGAGGGCACAGCCTGATAAAACACATTTGCTTACCAGGAATAAACAGTGAATAACAACTAGGATTACCAGCCTGACCAGTAAAAATGAAGGTTGTTCCCAATGTTATTAATAGTTTATCTATAGGAAGGCTGGTATTTTTTTTTTATTTTGCAACCCTAATCACAACACACAGCTGAAGAACAAAATAATTGAGGACACAAATATGTTTCTATAGATGGTACAGTAACACGTTTCTATAGATGGTACAGTGACACGTTTCTATAGAGGATACAGTAGCACATTCCTATAGGTGGTACGGTGACACGTTTCTAAAGGTGGTACGGTGGCATGTTTCTAAAGGTGGTACGGTGGCACGTTTCTATAGAGGATACAGTAGCACGTTTCTAAAGGTGGTACGGTGGCACGTTTCTAAAGGTGGTACGGTGGCACGTTTCT
>CM044447.1:100910244-100970716 GCA_024363595.1 Xenopus borealis
ATATGTGGGATACTGCACCCAGGCACGGGAACATTTTGTCGAGAGTGCTGGCAGAGAATGCTGGCAACTTCTGCGCTTTTGAGAATCAAATTATTCCATACATCCAAAAACTTAAATGTATTAGTAAACTGGGAAAAGGTTGTTAGAGAATATTCCCATTGACGTTTATGCAATCGCTTCAGCTTTTACTTGCACAGTTTTTTCTGACAACTTTGCAAGCATTGTTTTGCTGGGTTTTTTTCTCAAATCGAGAAAAAAACTCCAATAAAATTTTTGATAGTTCTTCCATAAAGTAAAGCAAGGGTTTGTTTGTGTGCAATCAAATGATAGGGAAAATTCACTAGCAATAACTGCAATAAAAATTGTGTGAGAGTTTTGTAATTGACACAAAATTACATCCACCCGTAACAAAGGTTGGTGGCGATGGGGAAAACTAGAGATGCACCAAATCCACTATTTGGGATTCGGCTGAATACCCGAATCCTTTGTGAAAGATTCGGACAAATACCAAACCAAATCTGAACACTAATTAGCACATGCAAATTAGATGCGGGAAAGGAAAAAGTGGAAAAAGAATGATTAACTTGTTTTGAGATGAAAAGTCACTCGATTTCCCTTCCCACACCTAATTTACATATGCAAATTAGGATTTGGATTCAGTTCAGCCACACACAAAGATTCAGCTGAATCCGAATCCTGCTGAAAAATACTGAATACCAAACCAACTCGAACCTTAATAAATAACCCCCTAACTGTTGTTTATATACAACACCTACCACCTACTGACAGTCTTCTCATAAAGATAAGGTTAATCCCATAGTTCTCAAATTCTGGAGCTGTCCTCCAGGGTATCTTAAATACTGTATAACAGCCTAGTCTGGTGTAAGATTTAGGGGAAAATGCTTATTTACTGTTTTGGGTATGCCTGGAGCTTTAGGGAAGTGACCATGTTTTTATATTTTTTTAACCTTGTTATGAACTAATGGGCACTTAAACCGAAGTATAACGACCATGTAAAGGATCAACATCACATAGTGTATATTTTGGTAAAAAGTAACACATGCCTCTATAAATTATGTTTACATAGTAAATCTTGATATTAGCTGTGGTAGTATTAGGCACTTTACATTTGAACTGGACACCCATATATGTGTTCTCAGGTAATACCATCAATTTTCTGCAAATAATGGAATTTTTAAAGGACAAGGAAAGTGTAAAATAGAATAAGGGTAGAAATGGTGTATTTTGTATACTAAACATAAACATGAACTTACTGCACCACAAGCCTAATCAAACAAATGATTTATGCTTTTAAAGTTGGCCACAGGAGGCTGTCATCTTGTAACTTTGTTATACATCTTTGTCTGACACTGGCACTGCACATGCTCAGTATGGTCTGTGCTGCTTAGGGATCGTCATAAATGATCAAAAAACAAAGCTGCTTGAGTTCTGCATGGCTGGTAAGTAAGGCAGGGGCTCCCCCTGCTGCTCATAAGTATGATTGTTTCCCTGCCAGAAGTTAGGGACTGTCTGACAATTCCTATACACAGCACTAAATGAAGGGAGAATTTCACCGCATACAGTCAGGTTTCTTATATAAACGGTACACATTTTTAAATTAAAGTATATTGGAGATAGATTTCTTTTTCATTAAAGAAAGTAAAAATGGGATTTTATTTCTTTGCCTTTCCTTGCCCTTTAATGTCTCCTTGTGTTCACCCATGTAAGTTAAAATGATATACAACCGGTATTCAGAGAAATATATTTTACAACTACAGTAAATATGGAATATTTAAATATTTTATGTTAGCATCATTTAGCCCCTTTCTGTGTCTAGGCCAAGGTCAGCTGGAAAAATATATTTATGCATTTGTTTGGTAATGAAGTTCTGAGTAAGGTGTATTGTAGCCAATTGATAAATTGTATACACTTTTGATTACAATAACTGAAAAGAATAAAAAGAGACTAATTGAAAAACTGTCAGGACCCTGATTTAAGTTTAATATTCTCTGTTGTTCCCAAAACAGAGATGAAATCAACACGATGCAAGCACAACATTTTATATACCGCTCATGTTGGTATTTTTAATTATTCCAACTCAGTAGGAATTTGTTTTAAGTGCCTGTTTGTTATAGTAATTTGTTTAGCTTTTCTTCTTTTCAGAAATAAAATGGAAGGCTAATGGAAGGCTAATATTTCCACCTGTGTAAATAATGACACCATAAATGAAATCCTATTTTTATATTGCCCTGATCGGCAGAATCAAACCACGGAGAGGTCTAGACAACATGATCTATAGCCACTGAATACTCATCATATTTGAAGCTTACAAAGGTACCCTAACCATACTGTCCAGTTGTCCTCTTTTTCCAGGACAGTTCAGCCCACAGTCGCTAGTTTCTTTCTGAAATGTTTCTCTTTGATCTCCTGCCAGAAAAAGATACAAGGGCCCAAATTCATTATTGCGTGAAGCGTCTAACGCTAGTGCTAATTCGCCAGCGTGACATCAATTCGTAACTTTCGTTCTTTAACACAGACTCTGGCGAATTTACGCTAGCGAAGTAGATAGACTTGCGCAACTTCGCACCCTTAGGCCCGGCGAAGTTGCGCACTGACAAAGGATCGTAAATTCGCAAATTCACTAAGATGAACATTTTCCTGAACATTAGCACTTACGTTAGACTTGACTTCATCTGGTCAGACCAGGCGAAGTTCAATACAATAGATAGGAGAATTTTAAAAAATTTAAAAATTTTTCCAAGTCCCAAAAAAAACACTGGCGTGTTTTACCATTGGAGGGTGATAGCCTGAAAAAGACTGAATTTTTTTGGGGGGGGGGGTTACCCTCCTTCCCCCCTACATTTCCTAACATATGGCAACTCAACTATACAGGGGGTACATGTAGGGCAATAGGTCAACTTTATTTAAAGGTTTCCTGGGCTTGTGTAGTGTAATGTAGTGGCTGTAACATATACTTCTATTATAACTTAATGTTCCCGCCGTATGCAAATTAGGCTTCACTAGCGTAACAGTGCTCTGCCTAGAGAAATAACACTAGCGCAACTACGCTACCATTCGCCGACCTGAGCGTAAATTCGTACATTAGTGAATTTGCGTATCGCTGGTGAAAATTCGCCTGGTGAAGTGCAGCGAACGCTCGAGAAGCCAACGCTGGTGAATTTTCGGATCTTAGTGAATTTGCCCCAATGTTACTGAAAGTTCACATAATTAAATAAGAAGCTTTTGGCAGAGAGCCCTGAACAGCACCTGCACATTTTTAACTATTTAAGATTAGCAGGTCTCTTGACCTTCATCCTCATTAGCAGAACTGTAATAACACATAAAACATGACCCTAAACCTCCCAGAAATGTGTTCAAACTTTCCATAACCTGCAAATTTTGTAAAATGGATTTAGGGGATGTGGCCCTGAAGTGGGCATGGTCAAAAATTACGCTACACTCACCATATCTTTTTGTCCCTCTTTTCAGTTCTTTTTTACATTCCTTTAAAGGGCCAGTAACATAAAATAAATGAAAATGTTTTAAAGTAATAAAAACATAATGCAGTGTTGCCCTGCACTGGTAAAACTGCAGTGTTTGCTTCAGAGGCACTACTATTGTTTATATAAATAAGCTGCTGTGTAGCCATGGGGGCAGCCATTCAAAGGCGAAAAGGCTCAAGTTACACAGCAGATAGCAGATAAGCTCTGTAGAAAATAATGTTATCTGTTATCCATTACTTATTCTGTGCCATGTAGCCGTTTTTCAATTTCCGCCATTGCTACTCAGCAGCTTGTTTATATGAACTATAGTAGTGTTTCTGAAGCAAACAGATCAGTTTAAACAGCGCAGGGCAACACTACATGATATTTTCTTTACTTTGAAACACTTTTTCTTGGTGTTCCTTTAAGACGAACAGAATCTCTGGTAAGGCACCATACTTCATCATTCAAATCATTCAGCAAAGGGCCATTTGATGCTCTTAACCATATGTTGGATCCTCACTGGCAGCAATTAGACTGTAAGCTCCAGGGGCGGGGACCTTCTTCCCACTAGCACTTAAGTTCTTTGTCCTTTTTGAATTCTGTGTATATTTATTATGTGATTTGTCTTCCCTATGTACTGTATACGTCTTTTATATATATTGTACTTTTATGCACTGCGAATCCTTAACATCGCTTTACAAATAAAGTTATACATACAATATTGATGAACATGGTCCATGGAGAACTTGACTTAGCTGTGGCATGAAACATGAGCTAAATGATTGGACATCATCACCCACTTGCCTGTGTTCCCCAATCTGGCATGATTTTGAAAAAACAAAAACAATAGGGATCACTATTTCACAGAAGAAATTATGGCAATGATCTTAGTAAGCTACCAAAGAAAATCAGTGAACACTAAGGGGCAAATTTACAAAATTCACGTGAAGAGATCGAAGTTTGATTGAATTCGATCGAATAGTGATTGTACGATTTTTTCGGATATTCGAATATTCAAATGTGGCCTCTTCGATTATCGAATACCGAATTATTGAATAGATCGAATGATCGGATATTCGATAATTCGATCATTCGATGATCGGAGGATTTAAAATTTTAAAAGCCTTCTAATGCCTACCTCGCCAGATTGAACCTACCGAATACTTTTGCTAAGTCCTGCTCAAATACCATTCGTACGATCGAACGCCTCGATCATTCGAATCGTACAAATTTTTCGGAGGCTTGAAGGCAAAAGTAAGATTTTTTTCGTGAAATCGAACGATCGGTATCCGGTCGTACAAATTCATCGAGAAATCGAATATCGAGCAAAATGATAGTCTAAAACTATTCTATAAGCATTCGATAGTCGAATGCTTATCGAATATCGAGGGAAATCAAGGAATTTTTGGGAAATATTAGTAAATTTGCCCTCATGGGGCAGATTTACTAAATTCACATCAATAATTCGAAGTTCGATCGAATTTTAATTAAATTTGAATCTTCGAATATGCAAATTAGGCAAATTTGAATAATTCGAATATTCGAATAAAATTTTATTCAAATATTCGACTATTCGATGGTCGATTTACTTCCCCTTTAAATTTTTATTTTACCACCTACTTCGCCTGAACCAAGCTACCGAATTGGGAACCATTAGTTTTGATCGAATAAAAAAAATTTGATCGATTAAATCGTTCAAATCGTTCAAATATTTTTTATTCGATCGATTGGTCGATCGATCGATCGAATTGCGGTAAAATCTTTCGAATTCAATAGTGGAATTCGAAGGATTTTACTTCCCTTTTATTCATATGGTCGAATTTCGAATTTTTTTTTATTCGAAATTCGACCAATGATAAATCTGCCCCTAAGTACCACCAGACCTGGATTGAGGGTTATTTGGGTTTGGCCTGTTCGTTAATTAATTAATTTTGAAATGCCAGTATATTTTAAAGGAATTGTTCAGTCTCAAAATACATTTTTTTTCAATAAATATTATGTATAAAGGCTGGAGTGACTGGATGTCTAACATAACAACACAGAACACTACTTCCTGCTTTGCGGCTTTCTTGGTTTCCAGTGATTGGTTATAAATGTTGCTTTTGAATCTGAGCTGAATGCTGAGGATCTATTACAAACTAACTGAACAGTTATGTCCCATGTGCTCCCCTTCAAGTCGCTGACTAAATCAGAGTACTGAACTCAAAGAACTGAAAAGCAGGAAGTAGTGTTCTGTTTTGTTATGATAGATATCCAGTCACTCCAACCTTATAGATAACATTATTATTAGGAATATTTTTTCTTTTGTACAGCCTATTTATTTACCCAGTTTTTATTTTTACCCTGAACTGTTCCTTTAAGAACTCATATAAAAACTTATATAAAAAAACTAGTTAAAGGAATTGTTCAGTATAAAAGTAAAAACTGGGTAAATAGATAGGCTGTGCAAAATAAAAAATGTTTTCAATATAGTTCGTTAGGCAAAAATGTAATGTATAAAGGCTGGAGTGATTGTAAGTCTAACATAACAGAACAGAACACTACTTCTTCCTTTCCAGCTCTCTTTTGTTTACACTGACTTGTTACCCTGGTTACCAGGCAGTAACCAATCAGTGAATTGAGGGAGGGCCACATTGGTCATAACTGTTGCTTTTGAATCTGAGCTAAATGCTGAGAATCAATTGCAAACTCACTGAACATTTATGTCCCATGTGGCCCCCCTTCAAGTCGCTGACTAACTCTGATTTAGGGAGCTGAAAAGCAGAATGTTGTGTTGTATTCTGTTATGTTAGACATCCAGTCACTCCAGCCTTTATACATTACATTTCTAACTATATTAGAAACATTTTTTATTTTGCACAGCCTATCTATTTACCAAGTTTTTATTTTTACCCTGCTCCTTTAAGATATTTGTTTAAATGAACAGTGAACCAATGGGTTTTATTGTGCCAGCAGATTTTCTAGGTGTAATTTACTACAACAACTCCCAACTTTCATTAGAGGAAACTGATCCAGATCAAGCTGGTACTGTGTAGCGTTATGGTGCCATACAGTTGGACAATTCTCATTTTGACAATATTGGCAAATGCCCACCTCCCAACTGTCCCTTTTTCAGAGGGACAGTCCCTCTTTTGACAGCTCAACCTGCAGTCCCTCATTTGTACTGGAATGTCCCTCTTTTCTCTGCACTGAACAGCCAGAAAAAGAAACAACGTTTATAACTTAATTGGCTTTTGGCTGAGAGTCCAGAACAGCTAACAGGCGCAAAAATGAGATACTTTGTAACAATTTTAAAATAAGAAAATAAGTAATTGTAACAATTTAGATCAGGTGAAATATTTTCAAACCTGCCAAATTTTGTAAAATGAACTTATTAGTTCATTTTACAGGGGTGTGGTCACAAAAATGGGCATGGTCAAAAAAAATTGCCATGCTAAAATTCACTTCACCCTTAGTAAATGTGCCCCTAAGTTGTCCCTCATTTTACATTGTTGTTTTATGCTCCCACCTATATATTATGCATAAGACATTTCCCTGATTTTACATTCTCCTGGATTTTACATCATTTTTTTCTGGTCCCCTGAAAAACGTAAAATGGGGGTTCTACTGTATTTATGTTTGTTTTGTTTTGTTTTTTTGATACACAGAAGGCTGCTACAAACCCAACTAGAGTCAGATTTTCCCTCTAGCACAAATAATATGATTAACCTTTTCAGGTAAAATAACACAGGGCTGCAAGCCACCTGCCTCTCACCAACAAGAAAATTGCTTTCTTTCTGCTAAGAGCAGAGTCAGCCCCCTGAGAATAAGAAACATCACAGACTCTGAGCTCTCTGCAAACAATAACCAGAGCCAAAGCTAGTGAGCAAAAGTCAATAATCTATTTTTAATATTAATCCTATGGAAGGGATTGACCCTCCAGCCCTCCAGGTAGTTTTCTGCATCTAACAGGATATGGGGAATGAACACATGTAATAAAATACATAGACTTTCCCTTTTTTAGAGGGGAGGAGAAAATAAATGGAGTTTATCTGAAATGTTCAGGAACCCAGAGAATCAGCTTGTTCCTGAGTATAGGGGGCAAAAAAGGTGCAAGAGCATCATTGTGAACAAGAGAATTATTTGTACTGCACTGAATGAAAATAAGAGAATAGCAATACTTACCAACAGATAGGGGTGTAACTAGATGTTACTGGGCCACACAGCAAATTATTTTTCAGACCCCAAAAATGTCAAGAGAGTGACCTGTTTTCCAATATTTATTGAAATTATATATGAATTATGGCCTCAAGGGGGCCCTTTACCTCCTGCGGATTAAGTATGACATCCATACTGGCCTATTACATGATTATATATTCGTTTGCTCAGTAATCGACTATTTATTTAATTTATATTAAATGATTTATTCACATTGTTGGAGGTAGATCTGTTACCTATTAAACACTTATTGTTAAGGCCCGAAGGCTTCGGCAAAGTGGCGGACCAAGGTGGAAGCACCAGTCCAATAAATTTCGAAGTACAGGCAGGGATTAGGCAAAGAATAGTTGAGTCCAGGTAATAAGTCAGTACAGGCAGCGTAGGTTCAATAGACGAGGATACAGGCAAGGTCAAACACAGGAACAGGAAATAAGTAAGCACACCCAGGAACATTCAAAGTAGGACCTATATTTAGGCAGTGTCTGCAGGCCTCAGGCTCCTTTAAATAGTCCTCCGTTTGGCGTCAATTGCATGGGCGTGATGACTTAACAACGTTGGTGCGCGTCCGTCTTGGCGGCGTGACGACGCTGGCTTCACAGGAAGGACCATGCGGGAAGGCAGGGCACCGCCATCTTGGAGGAGGAAATGCCGACTGAGGGGGTAAGTGATTTTCCTTACACTTTAATTTATTAATGATGTTGGTTCCTCTTCAACCAAAATGTAGAAAATGTAGACAAAGACAGTAAAGGACAATATAGAGACTGTAAAGTTTAAAATTAAAACATGCCATGACATTGGCACCTTGCTAAAACGTGAGTATGCCTGATGAACAACTTGGCACTGATGAAAATTCACATCTTTTTGCTGCTCAACTTTGGAATTTTCCACCATGGATTTGCACATCTAAGCACAGATACAAATCCTTGAACCAATCAGGGTCCTTACACTGCAGCAAATGTACCCTTTCCTTACTCCTGTCCTGCTGAACATTAAAACAGGCCCTATTCAAACATCTTACTATGCAGTATTTTATGATATTTATGTTGATTATTAGTGCCAACTACCTCTCCTTTAGCAAAGGGTGTTTTGAATGTAGCTGTCTTCTCATTAAGAAGTATGGAGAGCTAAATGCCCTTCTCCTGGCAGCTGCTCAATTTACATTGATGTAAAATGGGAATTTTACAAATCACATGGGAGGGCCCAAGTCATCATTCTGGAGAGATCATCCGCTGGAAGTCCTAGATCATTTCCTATAAATGGAAATGTGTGATTCATCTGGAGAGGACTACAGAAATGAAAACTCCCGTAGCATGCCATAAGGACCAATTTTCTAACAAAACTGTACTAAATCGTTCTGTTCCCAGTAGCACCCAATCATAATACTAAAAAAAAAAAGGCAAATCTGATTAAATCATTATGGACAACTGCACTTATGGACAAATAGGCTTACTCAATATACCTAATTTGTGTAACCTTAATTATATGTAAATTATGTTGGCCAAATAAAATGTTCATGTAACTCATTGGCAGAGGGAGCTCCATAAGGATCACTTTGAGGGCACCCAAGGCTCCAGGTGGGCCACAAAACCATCTATATGTAAAGCGTTATAACAAACAAAAGAGGAGGGCCCAAGTCATCATTCTGGAGAGATCATCCGCTGGAAGTCCTAGATCATTTCCTATAAATGGAAATGTGTGATTCATCTGGAGAGGACTACAGAAATGAAAACTCCCGTAGTATGCCATAAGGACCAATTTTCTAACAAAACTGTACTAAATCGTTCTGTTCCCAGTAGCACCCAATCATTGCATTCCAAATTCATTGCAGCTGGAAATTGGCTTAAAATCGTGTGAAGCTTTACATGATTCTGATAAATCAGCTTGCAAAAAAGTATAAGTTTTAAGTAGCTGAATGCATAATAATGACACTGTTATGGAAGGTCTAGCTGCACAAAATAGATAAGGCAGTAAGTTCCATGCTGCTCTTACCACAGGCATTAAGTACATATCTCACCAATAATTTGCATTTCTTTCCAGCTTAGTTTGGCTGTGACGAATATAATGAGAATTTATTCTGCATTCTGTCTCAAGAGAGCATATATTCACTAGACCAAAAAAGATTATTGAATATGGTTTTGACCATATCTGCCCAGGTCATTATATGAATTGCTTGCATTCATAGTCATTTGGACTTAGCTTACCACTTTTACGCCAAGGAAGACTTTTTGGCTGTGAAGATGAAAGAACAATACGTTTCTCTCTCACCACAAAAGGCAAAATTTATTTTAGGATTCATCTGATGCTCCAAACACTCAAAACTCTTCCAGGCTAAGTCTCCAAACGATCAGTAATAAATGTAACCTCAGACATATTAGGGATTTTGGGTCAAATGAAACAAGAGCATTTTATGGAACACAATTTTCCAATGGGTCTGTTGTAGTAAGATGCTAGTATACTGTACCATGGGCATTTTGGGGGTTTATTACATAACAGTGGCAAAAAGTTTGTCTCAATCCTGTACCCTGTGTTCAGCAAATCAGAAATTACATTTAAATGGTCTTTTATGGACTAAAAACATTTGATTGATATGAATTACAGAGTACATTTTTGCAGAACTACAAAAATGTACCCACATTAGTAGAACTAGCAGAAATTATTCTGGGCGTTTTAGGTTGGCAGTATGTGAACTATATTGTACTCATGGTCATACATGAGCTTTATGTGGCTCATGTATGTATATCTGGACAACTGCCTTCATATGTGTATGCTAGTGATGTGTAAGTTGACCCAAAACCCAAGGTGACCGGAGGGTTGATATTTGGTTTGGCTAACCATTGTGGATTAGGGGTGGGTGTAGGTCAGACTGAGGAAGTACACTCCTGAAAATTCCTTGTCTTGGAACTAGAGATGCATGCAGTAATAGCATACAGAGCAAGAAAACAAGGGTGTGGTACCTACAATGGCAACTTTTTGCTGGGTGGATGCTGTTTGGTTATATCCTGACCTGCACATCATTAGTGTATACATATGAAGTTGGCCCAATAGTTAACAGTCTCTACCCTTCTGGGAAAAGCTTTGCAGTAGATGTTGGAGCATTGTGGGTAATTATTTGCTTTCATTTCAACCTGAAATTAGGCCTGGCTCACAGTCCATATTCCAATCATCCCACAACAGCAGGGCTCTGTGCCTGCCAGTCAAGTACTTTCACTCACATCACTGCAAACCCAGTCTAGATGGATCTCACTTTGTACGAGAGCTTTCTCCAAACTGTTACCACAATGTAGAAAACAGCCTGAATGGAACCAGGGGACCTAGCTTTAACCATGGAAAACATCTCTAGACCATTATTCCCCCTCAGTGGTGATTCTTACTCTTCTGCCACCCTGAGATGGCTTTCATGTTGGATGTTGCAGCTCCCCAGCTCCCTCTCCATCAGTATTATACACACAGGAAGTAGTGCTCATGGCATCTGCCAAGCAGGGAATTTTCCAACTTTGAGCATGTCATTTAACATGAAGTCTGGATACGTTCAGCTGTATAGTGTTACTTCCTACCTCTTTTGTATTATTACTGTTATTTTATGGAGTATTTAAGTGCAGGTTTTTGAAACTAACTGAATGTGTTTCGTGTTGTCTTTAAACATAATAATGTGTTTCTTCCATTAATTTTGAAACACACTCAGGACTATTTTTCCACTGGCAGGAATGAATATGTTTTCTTCACTTTGGACAAAATGTTCAAACCTGATTCCAACTGACTGGCATTTAGCTGATTACTTTTGCAAAGTGATCACATATTTTTTCTTCATCTTATACCCCTGCCCGCTATTCATTGATTTTTGCTCAGATTTAGTTATTTATTTTCCTGAATATCCCTCCTCCTGCACAGTCCCCTGCAGCTGTTCTGCTTTTTCACTATTCTGTGTACTAGGGATTAAGAGATACAAGGAATGCACCTGAGGCTGCAGATTTCATTATGTGAACTGGCTCCAAGTCTGTGTTTATTAAGTTGGTTCCCTAAGCAAGAGGTCATTGTCACCTTTGATTAAACTTGGCACTGGCCTCCTCATTGTATTGAGACAATTCTCTCTATGTCACGCTGCTATAAAAATTTGTACCAACAAATGATCCCTTGCCACTTTCCACATGGGTAAATAAGACATGTAGAGCAGTCTTGATCCATATAAAGCATATTATATGGTTTTATAATAAATTTTTGCTTCAGGTTTGATCGATGTTGGTCCTTCCTATATGGCAGATTTGTTCTAGACTGCTCAAACAGCCATCTGCATCTGCAACACCACTATATTGGATAGTCCGATATTAGTGGGATCATTGCATTTCCTTGTGCATTTCTTGTGGTTCCTTCTCCTTATTACTGTGGGATTTTAGGGTTCAAAAATAAACTATATGGGCCCACAGACCTCCGAAGGAATTCACTGCTTTGGGCCAATCTAGCTGGTTAGTTCCCAGAGTCACCTAATATACCTAATGTACCTAATATAAGACAAGACTATGGTTTGCTTCGATAGCTCCCCAAGCCAGTGTTGGACTGGCCCACAGGGATACCAGGAAAACGCCCAGGTGTCAGTGGGCCCTCTTGCTTCTAACAATTTGGCCTATTTCATGTTGATTCCCTATTTCTTTATGTGGAAAAAGAGGCATAATAATGGAAGAATAGAGTATTGTAAGTAGATATAAAAGAATAGGAGAATAAAGAGGTTAAGTGAGGAGAGAAGGAATAATAGTTTGGAAAGTTGGGCCCCTGGTCTAAGGTTTTCTGGTGGGCCCATGGTCCAAGGTTTTCTGGTGGGCACCTGGTCTAAGGTTTTCTGGTGGGCCCCTGATCTAAGGTTTCCTGGTGGGCCCTTGGCATCCCAGTCCGACACTGCCCCAAGCTACAACCCACATAGGTGGAAGAATAAGTATGGTAAGTCAAAGCCAGTTTTCAATATGTGTCCAGCTAAACAGCAGTTTACAGATGACTGAATTAAATTGGAAACTATAGATTTATATCACCGTAGGCATTAAATTGCAAACATGCAACCATGGATTTAACCAAACTTAACTGTGTATGCATGTGACCTCTCATCATAGGCACTCAGTCCAAGAGGTTCCTGCCACTTCAATATGTATCCTTCAAGGGCTCTCTCCAGTTCCTTTCCAGCAATGACTCAAGTGCCATGTGCATGTTCCTTCATAAGTGTAGGGGAAATTTCCCAGGGATCTTCCAAACTATTACTGTACCCCGTAATCCTGATCCACACTGTGCAAGTAGCTATTAACAGAATTTGCAGTGCAAAATAGCATGTGCTACAACTAGGAAGAGCAAGGACAAGGAAAGGCAAAGAAATAAAATCCCACTTTTACTTTCTTTAATGAAAAAGAAATCTATCTCCAATATACTTTAATTAAAAAATGTGTACCGTTTTTATAAGAAACCTGACTGTATTCAGTGAAATTCTCCCTTCATTTACTGCTGTGAATAGGAATTGTCAGACAGTCCCTAAATGCTGTGCAGGGAAACAATCATACTTATGAACAGCAGGGGAAGCCCCACCTTACTTCCCAGCCATTGCAGAACTTAAGCAGCTTAGTTTGTTTCCATGTTTTGATAATTTATGATGATCCCTAAGCAGCCCAGATCACACTGAGCATGTGCGCAGTCTTGGTCTTGCAAAAATGTTTAACAAAGTTATAAGATGACAGTCCCCTATGACCAACTTTGAAAGCATAAATCATTTGTTTGATTAGACTTTGTGCTGCAGTAAGTTCATGTTTATGTTTAGTATAGAAAATACAGCATTTCTAGCCTTATTCTATTTTAGACTTTCCTTGTCCTTTAAACAACAGCCTTTTCAATACAGTTATTAATTCCAGTACTCTGTACTTTGTATCTTGCACCTAACTATACATTTATCACGTCAGACTGAACAAAACACATGAGTTGCAAGGTGCAAGCATAAAGTAAATTCCTTTGTTAGTTGCATTTCAGAACCATAATGATACCATAATAAGGATTCAGTGAATTTTAAAGGGATACTGTCATGGGAAAAATTTTTTTTTTTCCAAAATGCATCAGTTAATAGCGCTATTCCAGAAGAATTCTGCATTGAAATCCATTTCTCAAAAAGAGCAGATTTTTTTTAATATTTCATTTTGGAATCTGACATGGGGGTAGATATATTGTCAATTTCCCAGCTGCTCCAAGTCATGTGACTTGTGCTCTGATAAGCTTCAATCACTCTTTACTGCTGTTCTGCAAGTTGGAATGATATCACCCCCTCCCTTTCCCCCACCCAGCAGCCCAACAACAGAACAATGGGAAGGTAACCAGATAAAAGCTCCCTAACACAAGATAACAGCTGCCTGGTAGATCTAAGAACAGCACTCAATAGTAAAAGCCCATGTCCCACTGCATAATATTCAGTTACATTGAGAAGGAAAAACAACAGCCTGCCAGAAAGCAGTTCCCTCCTAAAGTGCTGGCACAAGTCACATGACCAGGGGCAGCTGGGAAATTGACAAAATGTCTAGCCCCATGTCAGATTTCAAAACTGGATATAAAAAAATCTGTTTGCTCTTTTGAGAAATGGGTTCAGTGCAGATGTCTACTGGAGCAGCACTATTAACTGATGTGTTTTGAAAAAAATATGTTTTCCCATGACAGAATCCCTTTAATACACTTAAGCTCTGGCTTTAGAATTCAGGATTTGGTGCTTCCTTATTTTGAGTTCAGTGCTAATGTTATTACAGTGTTGACATTACCCTCTTGCATCAATACTTGAGGTTAACATACACAGTTATATTCAATGCACTCTAGAGTTATTGTTGAACTAGAATTCCCAAAATCCCAGTGACAGGGATGCTGGAATTTGTAAAAATTGTTTGAGTGTAAATATTTCCTCTTTTATGTATAAATAATGTAGGTTATGAAAATCAGCAAGATGGACCTGAAAGAAATGTTAGTACAGGAAAATGCACCACTTACTCTAAAGTGGAGTTTGCTGGCCTTTGTAAGAGATAATTGGATCCGTCAGGAGAGCTAGGAGAAAGTGATTACTTTCTCAAGCAGGGTGACAATGAAATTCTAAGAAGGGAATGGACTTGGACACATTCTCCCTTATATTTCTGAAATCCAATTCAAATCCCAAATTCATTCATCAATCTGAGACATTAGCAGTCATTTGGTGCTTACATACAGCCAGCACATACAGTAAAATGTCAATACATTGAAGTCTATAGTGCTTGTTTGCCAATGCTATAGGCTGGAGTGCTAAGGAGTGTACTCAATCAATTTAACTTTCATATAATGAAAACCCATAAATAATAATATACATACATACATACATACATACATACCCTTACAGCAGCGAGCACTGAGAATTGCTCAGAAGGTACTAAATTGGGAAGAGAAAAACAGCAGAAACAATAGAAGAGATATTTAAAGTGAAGTCTGTAAAGTATGTTTATTGTTGTGATTTTGTTCAGTTTTGAAATATTTTGTTTTAGCTTTCAAGACATAAGCAGTTTTGACATGAAATTAACACAACAGTGCCATCTATTGGCCTGTTTTGAAGAGCAGTGTGTGTGTGGAAGTTGGGAAAACACGACAAAACAAGAAGAGGTAGTCTTCTGATGTTGCTCTGCTTAAGAAAAGAGAATAGCAAAATTGGATTTTTTCCCCCCCCTTTTATAAAGTTTTATTCTGTCAGGTTGGTGAACAGATGGCGCTGTTCTGCCTATTTAATTATATTCGCAGTGTCATAACGCTAATAAATTGAAAACTAGAAAAACAGTACGTACAATTGCACCAGAAGCAATTGAGATCTTGCCTGCAATGATGCACACAGCGATGTGAATTCAAGAAGTGCACTTTGCATAATGCGTTTTGGCATTTTCTTCTCTTCGTGCCTTATTGTATCTTTGATTTTAATTTAAACTTCATTATCGTTATGTGGATTGTGAGGTTAGCTCATTGTGTTCACAGATAGAAAAGAAAGCAAGGAAAATGTTACTTGTTTCAACAGCAGGGGGCATTGTAGAATAGATAAATATTTGCTTGGTACTTACTAAGAGAAATTTACAGCAGATTAATTTAGCTCCATTCAATATCAAGGCCACAATCAAGTTACAGCAATAATATTCCAGTAGGACAATCATTTAAATCAGAGGAAAATATATTTAACAATATTGTTGTCCAAATCTCCTTTTGCCAACCATACATGCCATGGGGTTTTATTCTGCACAGCCCTGGGCCACCACAAACATTATGGGGTCAGGAAACATGTGCATACCCTTTTGCAAATGTCCCTCCAGCCTTCACAGTTTACATTTTTACAATCTATTTAGATTTTTTTTTTTTTTTGCACAGCCTTTCTATTTATCCAGTTTTTATTTTTACACTGAACTGTTTCTTTAAATAGTTTGTCTGTCTGTATTTAGGTTTTAAGAAAAAAATGAAAAAAACTTTGATGATGATAACAATGCAAAATAAAAAAGATAGATTTGATTTACATATTTTTAACCAAAATGCTGGTAGTTATTGCAAAAAACAAAAATAACAAAACGGAGTGTGTATGTTTAAGCCCACTTTGTGCAGAGAAAAAGGATGTAAGATTTTCCTTACTTTCCTTATTTCGTAAAGGTTTTTAGACAAAAAAACTTTAGGGTTCATTTATGATAATCGTAAAGCAATAAGAAATAGAAACATACATTTCTTCAGCATTTCTTTTTTTTTTAATGAAACTAATAGGCAAAAAATATATTTGGCCCAAGCCTTAATTATTGCACTAATGTTGAAAAAGAGGGTACGTGACCATTTAAAATTTGCTTGGCAGGCAACCCATGTGTTTGTTGAACATTGACTGGCAATGTGGAGGTTAAACCCATTGTCTGGATGGATATCAATTTTGAGCTATAATTACACTCACACTGAAACATAATTTATTTTCTTTCATAAATGTACAGGTATGGGACTTGTTATGCAGAACATTCATGACCTGGGGGTTTCCGCATAAGGGATCTTTCCATAATTTGGATCTTCATATATTAAGGGGCAGATTTACTAAATTTGTGTGAAGGATTCGAATTTCGATTTTTTTTTTTTGGGCTACTTCGACCATCGAATTTACAAAATTTGACTATTGAATAGCCAAAAAAATTAATTTGAATTGACCAAATTCTAAAATTCGAATTCAAAAAGTACTGTCCCTTTAACAAAAATTTGATATAACAATTCGGCAGATTAAACCTACCGAATTGCTATATAACCCTATGGTTTTTTTGATCGAATATAAATTTTTTAATCAATTTTATCGATCGATCAAATTTTTCATATTCGATCGTTCGATAAATCGAATAGCGTTAGAACCCCTCGAATCCGAAATTCGCATTCGAGGGGTTTTAATTCGATACAGATTCGATGGTCGAATTCGAATTAACCCTCCAATTCGACCCTTAGTAAATCTGCCCCTTAATCTACTAAAATAAAGATTGAACATGAATTCAACCTTGTAGGATCGTTTCACATTCAATACGGATGAACTACAGTATGTCTTAGTTTGGCTCAAGTACAAGGCACGGTTTTATAATTACAGAGAAAAATGAAAATATTTAAAAACAATGCTGATTATTTGGATAAAATGGAGTCTATTGGAGTGCTTTCTGGATAATTGGTTTCCAGATAACGGATCCCATAACCTGTACTATGTTGTGTTACAGACCACATTATTAAATTAGGTCAATATAATTTATATTAAATGCATTCAGTAATTTATATTTAACTTATTTAAATTATTTTTTTTTTTTTATTGCAATAGTTTTGGCCATGCACCAGGGTAGCACTGAGGTTCTCATTAGCCCAGTCATGCAAAGGTTAATGTAAATTCCCCTTTCTGCGGTACCTAGCAATAGAAACAAGCTCTCCTCCTCAGTGCATGCGCGCAGCATCCTTTATGCTCCTGAGAGCCCCGCAGGGATGCAGTTGCGTCACAGCCCAGCCCTCCAGCCCCCCCCCACCAAAGCCAAGAGACATGAGGATGGAGTGAGTGGAACCGGCACTGTCCTTCCCCCTCACCCACCCACTACCTATCAGCTTTTCCAGGAGCAAGACAACAGAGGCAAATAGAAGGTGCACTGCGAGAAGGAAACATAAGCAGCCATGCAGACATCCATGGAGTTAAAGAAATCCATCTCTGCCAGTAAAGAGACAGAGAAGCCAATGAAGAGCTATGGAGCAGTGGAGGAGACTGAATGGAAAGCAGGAGGCAGAACAAGTAAGTGCTGAGTCTGTGTATACACAAGCTGAGGTTACATTGGAACATGCTGCCAGTTTCATAATCAGCCTACTAACGTTACCCATGCCGCCCTGCTGATATTCATCTGCTCAGCATCTGCTCTTTACGTTAGGAGAGTCCAGCCTATGGTCAGGCATTGGCTTTTGGGAGATGCTGGGAACTGTAGTCAGGCTTCTGTTGGAGGGCTGCTAACTGGTCAGCTTGCAGTCTAGGTGCCATAAAGTGCAAAAGACTGATTTCTCTGCAGGCATGCTCTGCTATGTTTTGTTTTACAGGGGAACCCGCTAGTCATGTGTTTTGTGTTGGTCCCAGGCAGTGCGTCCCAGATTTCAGCACCATGGAAAGCACATGAAAACCTCTGACATATCAAAGAGTCCTAAACATGCACTGTGACCTAAAAGTACATTATCCCAAACCCCCCCAAAGTGGTAATGGAAACCATTAACATTGCAGGGATGTTTAATGAAATGAAATCAGATACATTACACTGTAGGATATGGTTTACTGTTGGAATAGTATTTCAGCACAAGACAGTTGGACTTCCTTCTTTTGTGATACATAGATATTGCCGAAAGTTGTGAGCTGTAGTTGAACAGTATTATGGAATGTCATTGTTGTCTGCTCTAGTGCCGTTATGTCCCATGTTAAGTATTGGCTTGTAGAGGTGTTTGTTTTGATGTAAAATCATCCATAACCTTGAATTCCTGTTCCTTATACTCATCTTCTTTGAAAATCAAATACTGTATGATGGAACAATGTACTTCCCATAGGCAATGTACAACCGAAGCATTATATTGAGCTTAACCATCATACTTGTTTTCCAAACAAGTGTCTGTTTATTCCCGATGCACTATTCACCTACGCAGCACTTTATCAACATTATTATAGGAATATGTGAAATACCCAACTGAAGCATTTCTTCTCTGCAGTCATTTTATTTTAGTAGCTGTCATTTCATATCAGCATTTTGGCTAAATACACCACGGAGACAGCTATTTTTTCTGTTTTGTCATTGAATCGGTCTTTGTTTTCTGAGCCACATGGCTTTACTACTCCCTTTGTTTCTCTCTAAGTCTCTGTTGTTTGAGGCTTAGAAAGAGACTTTGCCACTTTACTGTGCCATTTGTTCTGTGAATGTTGCTCAGCTCTATTCGTTGTCAGTTTGATACTGTTGCGGGCGTAGCTGATGGATGGAATGGACAAGTTAATGTGCCTCTGGTACATATTTAATGAGGAAATGCTTTGGTCCAAGCATAAATCAGTGAAAGGTATAGATCAGATATGTATAAAGATTCAGGCACAAGGCCACTCTGCAGACAAAACGACATTACTAAGTTCTTCTAAGAATATATAGTAAACAAAACCTAGCATACCAAATATAGCACTTTTTTTGTCTGGGGAATAGTTACTACTGTACAAGCAATATATTCTGCATTCATTGAAAAGGAAACACAATTGCTTTCCATAATCTACTAGTAATTACATTTCTTAGGGCATGTCTAGAGCTATAGGTACCTTCTATTCTCAAACATCTGCAAACGTTTGATGGAGACCTATATATGAAGCTCCCAAGTGAAGAAGTAAGGGCTAATAATGTTTGATTGATTATACCGGTGGTACATTGATCTTGTTGAAACATAAAAATCTTATATCAAAGGGGGTAAATGAATTTCAGGGATAGAACGTGGAATATATTTTTGTATTAAGACATGGGATCTGACATTTCTTCTGAAAACTGTAAAGATATGGGACCTGTTATCCACAATGCTTGGGTTCAGGGGTTTCCTGGATAACTTATCTTTCCGAAATTTGGATCTTCATACCTTAAGTCTACTAGTAAACATTAAATAAACCCAATAGGCTGGTTTTGCTTCCAATAAGGATTAAGTCTATCTTAGTATGCATCAAGTACAATTTAATGTTTTATTACTATTATTATTATTATTATTATAGAGATAAAGGAAATCGTTTTTAAAAATTCTGACTATTTGGATAAATGGAGTCTATGGGACATGGCCCTTCTGTAATTCTGAGCTTTCTGGATTTTTCTAGATAATCGATCCAATACCTGTATTTTTATCTTGTCTTAGCTTGGGGTTTATAGTACTGAGCCGAATTTCCTGATAGGTCTCCATTATCATATTTATTGGGTCACACTGAACACATCAGCTGGAAAGGCACTTGCTGTTCTGGCAATACTGGTGTGTGCAGGAGATTAAAGTCCAAAAAACTATTTGTCTTCATTTACATGATAATTATAGGGAGCATTCAATCCCAGGCTGCTTCAAGCCCAACATGGTAATCTCTTGGAAAAAGCGAACAAGAAGCACGCCATACTTCCACTCCTGCCTTTAAAGGAGAATTCAACCCGTGTGGAAACAAACCTGTACACCCCATCCCGGATAGACCCCTCCCTCCTCCCCCCCAGGCTAACTACCCCCCTGGGGAGATGCCCCATACTCCATACTTACCCCACGCCACAGATTCTTTCAGCGGAGTTGCACGCAGCCATCTTCCGCAATCTCTGTAAGATGACTGGGGTCTATCTGGGGTGGGGGGGTACGGGGTTTTCCCCCCACAGGTTGAATTCTCCTTTAAAACATTTATTGCTGCAGAAATGGGGCAAAAGCTTTCAGAGGACAACCTCTTACTAAGTGTGTAATACACCTGAGGAAGGTGTTGTCCCCAAAAACAGGAGCCGAAGTATGGTGTGCTTCTTTTTCTTGCAGGAGATTCTTTAGAATTACTTTAGATTTATGCTAACTTAACATGCATTGCCAGTCTGAGCAGCTACAGGCCTCCAAAGAACATCATTATTGCAATTCCATACACACAAAAATTAAGAAACTCTGCAACTGTATAATCTATACAGAGGTCTGTGTATTTGACTTAGCATAACTATAAAAGTTAAAATTAAGTGTTCTCAAATGTATCTTGTTTTTATATGCTTGGTTTTGTTTTTCACTGTTCACTGTTCTAATAAGCTATTTTCTTATTCTCCACCCCCCTGCATTGTGGATCCCATTGAAACAAGTTCATTGTTATTTATCTATGTCCACCAATCAGGGCCTGTATTCTTTTTCTGCTTTAAAATCTGCCTGGCAACTGTACTTTTTATCCTTGCATCCTTTGCAGTAGGAGGGTTAAGCAACTCCCTTCACATTTCTGACTCCAAACACCCTTTCACGTTCTTCCAGCAGCTTGGGTAAGGTCTATTATGAATATTTACAATAATAGTACATCTCTCCCAGTGCTATATGCCTTCGCATTCTGAAATGTTTAAGCATGGGGAACTAACGCATATTTGAAAAAAGATATTTGTGGCATAATAAGAAAATGTAAATAACAGCAAAAAAAGCAAAGATGTATATGGGATATTATTATTATGACTTTATGAATCAAAAGATCTTGTGCTGTTTACACATCTACTAGCATTTTAATCGATGAGCAGACAACTTTGTATAGGTATGGGGCCTGTTATCCAAAATTCTCATGACCTGGGGTTTTTTGGATAATGGATCTTTCTGTCCCCAGCGACAAAACGCAGGCAACAAGTCAGATGGAGTTGCATGAAATGTGGTAGGTAATAACTACACGGTTTAACTGTCAGATGATAATGTTCCATTCGACTTGTCGCCTGCGTTTTGTCGCTGGGCTTCGATCTGACAAAAAAACGCCAGTGGAGTCCAGTCCTAAGTCTACTAAAAACATTTAAACATTAATTCATTAAACCCAATATGATAAGGATTAATTATATCTTTGCTGGGATCAAGTACAAGCTACTGTTTTATTATTACAGAGAAAACAAAGGATGATTTATTTTAAAAAAAAATTATGGTGTCGATGGAAGATGACCATGCCATAATTCGGAGATATCTGGATAATGGACCCTATACCTGTATTCAAAATATAGACTAAAGGGTAGCTAAACCCTCAGTATTAAAGGGACTGTGTTTTATTTACACTCCTGTATTGATGAGTGAATTTTTTCACCAGCCATGAATTTGTGGAATGAAATGCCCATTGATTTTAATGCATTAGGACAAATGAAGTTGCCATAAGAAAAAACGCACTTTGACTTTAATACAAGAAAAATTGTTGCACAGGTAAAAAAAAAAATCTCACACGTAAAAACGCTTATTGACGTCAATTTTGTAAAATTTCACTGTTTCACAATTTCTTTCCGCAGTTTCACTAATTCTTCAACGGAATGGGACAGAGACGATCATCGTTACTCTCTTGAGCACTTTAGAAATAAACATAGTTTTTGCAATGTTTTACAAAAACTAACTGTGGGTTTCTTCCTGTTGCCTGGCACTGCAAATGTTTGGGATCTCTAAATGGTTGGTGGTCTAGGGATTCTGTTATTATGCTGAAGACACCTCTGTGCATCCCTTGTACCCATCCCTGGTTATTTCATCACCCAGAATTTTAATCCAAGTAATTATTTAACTAGGATTGTTTTTATTATTTATATATTACCAACAAATATATGCAGCAATATACATAAACTGTATCATTCAGTCCCTGCACCAGTGGAGCTTACAATCTAAGGCCCTTATCACATTTAGACAGGGTCAATGTAATCAGAAGCCAGATGACCTGATTAACCAGAGTGAAGGACCACAATGCTGCAAAGCAGAGGTGTTACCCACAAAGTCACCCTTCTGTCCCATTTATTAAAAGGAATGATGCATCGTCTTTTTTGGTTTGGCTTTCCCATTGATCCTATTGATTTGTACCTGTTCATTGGTGCTGAATGCTGATGCCACTCAGCCAATCAGTTTTGAACCCCTCGTTCAACAAGAGCCTTTTACATAATCTGATTGCAGAAGTCCTACTGAAATCCTTGCTCACCTCTCCATGACCAGGTTGAATAACATGACTGATGTTCCTTAAATTCGGACCCTACTTATGAATCCCAGTGCCAAACTTTTAGCTGGTTGGTCATGCAATTGGCCTGTGAGGTTTTTTTAGTTCTGGCCTTTGTCTACTGGTTTCATGTTAACTGTACTGCAGTAAATGAAATGTACACCAAGGTACAAGGTGGTAATTGACTTTTTCCATACTAACCTTCATGTTTTTATGGATTTGTTTCATAGATTTACAATAACAGTAATGTTATTGCTTCAGAATTAAACTCTCCAGAGTATTTCCATTCCCTATTCTACCACTTTTGATTTATTTCCCATTGACCAGCCATCTGTATAATTATGGGGAGGTACTGCAGGGCTGCCTTTATATCCAGAATAGTCAACATTAACAGGTCTAGGTCCCATGCTGATCAGAGCATAGCCCCCTACCTCCCCTTCAACTCTGCTGTGAGAAATGTCCAGGTTTGGGATTTTTAAAAACTGTTTTTGTTTTCTATATAGGCAGCCCATAAAGCTTCTGTCCTAGGCCCTGCCCTTGGGTACCTAGAAATACAACCCTAAAATACGTAGTACCGAACTTGTGACTAACACATTTGGAGCTGCCCTCATACTCTAATATTGTGAAGGCAAAAGAAAGATCCCAAAACAAATCACATAACCCACTAATTACTGGAAGAGGCCCACGTGCACCAGCTAGAGCCTTCAACTAGGGAAGTGGTTTGATGGGCAAAAGATAACACAATTTCCAGATCTCTGCCTGACAGCCTCTTCATTGCTCAAGCAATGGCCTGATACCCAAAATTAATTGATTCAACCCAGCAGAGCTGCTATCAGGGTTCAGCACATGGGGAGGATACACTCAGCTTAGGTGCAGTCAGCTGCGGGTGTGGGGGTCGATAAATGTCAAACAACACACATGGTCTAAGTACCTCAAAGACCATAGGAGTAGTTTGGGTGCTACAGTCACCAGAACGTGCAGGTTCAAGTAACTTTAGAAGTATAGGAGGTCAAGTTGATGTCCCCTTTTATGGAAAATGTGGGACCACTGCTGTTTTCTGAAATGAAGGAAGGACATCTAATCCAGGGAAATGATTATTTAAATCCTGTGACTATCCCTTTAAAAGATATGGAGCAGATCTTATAGACAGGGGTGGCCAAAAGGTAAATATGATCTACCATTAGATCTTGAGCTGTGATGAGTAGATTACAACATTGTTCACAGATATCTCATTAGTTTGCCCTTTTGGGTACTCTCTCATCATTCTGAACACAAAGAATGTTCCAGCTTCCCAAGACTGTCCAATTTTTGGCACATTCAAATCAAGGCTACCCTGAAACATCTTATTTTGTGAGAGAAAGGTATAATATATTTATCATTTACAATGTATCTTCGACTTCCAGTATTAATGTTTTGGAGCTCCAGTTGCAAGCTGTAGAACTCACTATACACTTGCTCCCTTTGTCTGGGCATGTCTCTCTCTAGTCTTGTGTGGGCATGTTTTCTGCTGTACTAATATCTAACAAAATGATCAGGACACTGTGGAACAGTCTTGCAGTCTTGATTCCGTCATGAGCAATCTGGGATTTTGCTGGCCCGTTATATTGAAAGGCTGGAACCTAAATCTCAAAAAGAATGTAGTCAGCTAGATTTAACTAGCTGATCAATATCTCTTGCCTAATACAACTGAAGCTGCACTGATCAGATTATTAATTTTTCTGCTTTCTATTTTATTTTGGAAAATAATAATACACCGTATTTCCTTTATATTTAGCCAAATGTACATTTAAAAAATAGTTTTCAAGCTTTGCAGCAAATTCTTGCAGTTGAGGGCTGCTGTGCCTGGGAATTAATGTATGTTTATTTTTAATAATTTTATAGTGCTACTTATGTGTGCAGCATTGTACAGTATGATTTTACATGTATGGAGTCAGTTATCTGGAAACCTGTTATCCAGAAAGTTCCAAATTATGGAAAGGCCGTCTCATTTAATGCAAATAATTCTAATTTTTAAAAATTATTTCCTTTTTTCTCTGTAATAATAAAACAGTACTTTGCATTTGCTGGTAGCAAAGCTGGATGAATCTGTGTTGGTGGCAAAACATTCATATTGGGTTTATTGTGTTCATGTTTAAAGGGTACATGTTACAGTATGTAAAAGACAAGAATGTGCCAGTGCATTAAATAGGTGGTTCACCTTCAAGTTAACTTTTAGTATATTGTAGAAGGGCCAATTCTAAGAAACTTTTCAATTGGTCTTCATTATTTATTTTTCATATTTTTTTTAATGATTTGCAATTTTCTTCTGTTTCTTTGCAGCTTTCAAATGGGGGTCACTGACACCATCTAAAAACAAATGCTCTGTAAGGCTACAAATGTATTGTTATTGACACTTTTTATTACTTATTATTCTATTCAGTCTCTCTCCTATTCATATTCCAGTCTCTTATTCAAATCAATGCAGGGTTGCTTGGGTAATTTGTACCCTAGAAGCCAAATTGTTGACACTGCAAACTAGAGAGCTGCTAAATAAAAAGCTAAATAACTATAAAATCAAATAAAAACTGAAAACCAATTGCAAATTGTCTCAGAATATCACTCTCTACATTATATCTCAAAGGTGAACAACCCCTTTAAACTCTTTTAGATATAGAAGGAATGTGCTTTAAAAAGTTGTATTTCTGGTTACTTTATTGAAAATTTCTGCAAAAATCCTACTCCCATCCATCTGTTCCACCTCTTGCTGCCTCCTTTCCCAGGGCTGTGCAGGGGAGCTGGTGGCACTCAGCACACTGCACTGTAGGATAGGAACCAATCAGCAGCTAGCCTGACCTGATAGGGAACTGAAGCTTGTCTTTGCTTGTGTGAATGCAGGTCTGTGATTGGCTGTCCACTCCTACTGTGCTTCTGGCAGGAACCATTAGGACATGCCCCCTTCATTCAATACACAGACGGTGCCAGTCCAGACAGGACAAGGCCTGGATTTTTGGCTTTGGTGCCCCTAGGCCACTGGGTCCTGCCCCTTTGTGCGAGCGTACACATGCGTTGGAACACTGGGGATGATGTGCAGAGGGGAATGTATCCCCTGTGCTCCTTGAATTGTGGCTGGGCAGTATGTCGCCCCTAAAATCTTGCCGCCCTAGGCCTTGGCCATTGTGGCCTCAACACAAATCTGGGCCTGCAGGCATCATCTATAGGGGGCTCCTATAAAGGGGACATTTTTAAAGATAATACGGTATACATTTTTAGCACAATGTGACACCAGCACCACATATTATTCATAATTGCCTAGAAAATTAGGCTTTTTTTGTTTATCCTATATATCTCTTTTAAATGATTTTAAGCAGACTTATGGTATGAGGAATTATGTAAGAATTTCTTAATTGGAAAATCCTAGGTCCCAAGCATTCTGGATAACAGATACCTGTTATGGTGGTAGCTTCTCTAACAAGGTATGCTAAATGGGCTATTGGAGGTTGTACTGCAGATACTTCCTTCCAGCCCAAGACAGTTCTTAAAGGGAATGTAAAGGCAAAAAAATTAAAATCCCATTTTTACTTTCTTTAATGAAAAAGAAACCTATCTCCAATATACGATTAAAAAATGTCTGCGATTTTAATAAGAAACCTGACTGTATGCAGTGAGATTCTCCCTTCATTTACTGCTGGGGAAAGGAATTGTCAGACTGTCCCTAACTGCTCTGCAGGGAAACAGTCATACTTTCAAATCGAAGTGGGGAGCTCCTCCCCACCTTACTTTCCAGAACTCCAGCAGCTTTGTCTGTTTCTCTGTAAAACAGCCAGTAACTGTGTAGAGATTTGTATCCGCAGACCCAGTGCAGTCTGTATATTCTGATTATTAATCAGTCTTGCTGTATTGGCTTCTATGGCAGATATTATTTGACTTGAGCTGTTTTGATCATTTATGATGATCCCTAAGCTTAACCTCCCAACTGAATCCCAGACCACACTGAGCATGTGTATAGTCTTGATATTGCAGCTATGTCTAACAAAGTTACAAGATGACAGCCCCTAAAGCCAACTTTGAAAGCAATAATCTATTGTCTTATTGTCTGGTGCAGTAAGTTCATGTTTATATTTTGTATACAAAATACAGTGTTTCTAACATTATTCTATTTTAGACGTTTGTTGCCCATTAAAGCAAACCTCAAAGCCACAACAATCAGGGTATATTGGGCATCTAACATGGACCAGATATTTTAACACTTTTGCTTTTCTTCTAGTAAGGGTAGCAGGGAATATTGCATTGTGTCCTAAATATTTAGAAAAACCCCCGCACAGCTGAAGTAGAGCCACCGTGTTACCCAAAGGTATTTCCAAAAACTCAAGACAAACAACTTAAAAATGAATCACTGGGCGGGCCGGACCTAGGGGTAGGCAGAGTAGGCGGCCGCCTAGGGCGCAGTCATGGGGGGGGGGGTGCACTTTTGAAGGGAAATAATGTTTTTTTTTATTTCTTTAAGTTTTAACTTCAGCCCTGTCTCCAGCAGCAGCATTATGCTCTACTTCAGTCCCCACCTCCCTCTTACTTGCCCTTTGCCTGGCACAGATCTAGGGCAATATTTTTGCTGCTGCTCTGGCACAGGCTGGTGGCACAGGTACAGACTTGGGGGGCAATGGCTGATGGTACAGGTACAGACTTGGGGGGCAATGGCTGGTACAGACTTGTGGCACAGGTACAGATTTAGGGGGCAATGCTGGTGGCACAGTTACAGACTTAGGGGGCAATGGTTGGTAGCACAGGTACAGACTTGGGAGGCAATGGCTGGTGGCACAGATACATATTTGGGGGGCAATGGCTGGTAGCACAGGTACAGACTTGGGAGGCCATGGCTGATGGCACAGGTACAGACTTGGGGGGCAATGCTGGTGGCACAGGTACAGACTTAGGGGGCAATGTTGTCGGCACAGGTAGAGATTTGGGGCAATATTTTGGGTGCTACTGGCTGGCACAGGTACAGATTGGGAGCAATATTTTGGGTGCTGCTGACATAGGTACAGATTAGGGGCTGGCTGGCACACATACAGTTTGATTCATTAATGTGTTATAAGGTTTCTTTATTTAAGAAAAAGTGAATAGGTGGGAAATGGTCATACAGAACAGGGGGGGGGGGAGCCGATTGTACCCCTTGCCTAGGGTGCCAAACTACCTTGGCCCGGCCCTGATCACTGGGGTATCAATTATGTGCAAAAGCTACTAAGAAGAGAGCGTTGAGTACTTTGCTTTTGTTAGAGCAGTTACATCCTCTTTAACACTAACCCAGTATACTTCCACAGATCCTGTCTGTAAATGGGCTGCCCGAACTTTTAACATCTCTCTGCAAAACGAGCCAAATCACAGTACAGACTGAAATTATTCCTTCTTTCTTGAGTTTACAGTTTTAACCATAAACCACCTCTGTATCAATCATGTGATTACAATAATTATTGTGTACCCTAAGTCCCCACAACTGCTTGTCGAGCCAGATAAACACACAATTACTGCTCCGAGTCAATCTTCGGAATAGATTTGTCATTCCCTTAGGATGAGGTGGTAATTAGAGCCTCCAAATCAATGATTCCTTTTCTTTCCTGTTGCTACCCTAAAAGCAGAGATGAGTCAGAAGCAGCCTGAGCTGCTAGATTTATGCGAATAATCTTATTATTAGTTATTCAGTCTGCAGGTTAAGCTGTGTTGTATTGTTGCTTGGAACTTACATTTAAGGGCAAATTTACAATTTTTTTGCTCGATCCTATTCGAAATTCAATAAGCATTCGACCATCGATTTCTTGATGAATTTGTACGATCGGATACCGATCGTTCGATTTCACAAGAAGAGCATAAAATTTACTTTGAGCATTTGAAAAATTTGTACGATTCAAATGATCGAAGCGTTCGATCGTACGAATGGTATTCGAGCAGAGGGGGTTCCCATAGGCTTCTATTGCAATTCGGTAGGTTCAATCTAGCAAAGTAGGCAGTCGAATAATTTAAAAATTTTGATTCCTTTGATCATCGAATGATCGAATGATCGAATATCCGTCTATCTATCCGTCAATCTATTCGATCTATTCGATAATTCGGTATTCGATGATCGAAGAGGCCAAATTAGAATATCCAATTTTACGAAAAATTTGTATGATCATTATTCGATCGAATTCGACAGAACTTCGATCATTTCACGTGAATTTCGCAAATCGGCCTCTATCTATTTATAAGCCTAGTCAGTGTCTCAGTAAGAATAATCAATATAAGGGAAAATGTGCAAAATCAATGATTTTCATTTTATCGATTGAATCTGCTTGAAACTCTAGCACGAAGCCAAAAATTAAAGGAAAACTACACCCCTGAACAATGTATATATTGCACAGCTAGATATGTAAAACCCTGCTTCCTTTAAATAAATCATTTTCATAATAATATACTTTTATAGTAGCATGTGCCACTGGGTAATCCTAAATAGAAAATGTCCGTTTTAAGAACTAAGGGCTGCCCCCTGGGATCTGTACTGTTACTGTTACATTGTTTGAGTGGTAGATATGGTCAGGACATTTTATATCTCAAAGTTTCATAGTTACATTTGGTTTCATTATTCAAAATTGTATATTTTGCTTTATATCCCTTTATAAAGCTCATCCACCTTTGGTAAAATAAAAAGATTACTATGTTCCCTGTATAGAAGATATTTTGTTGCTGTTTTTCTGGAGAATCACTAAAATTAAATTAAAAGTGTCTACTCAAATTACAAAGTAGTTACATTAATCATATTTCATCCATGACTTTGGCTTCAATTATTTTGCCGTCTTTACATTTCCATTCAAAGTTTATTATTTTATTGCTATTTTTCTTCTATATATAGCAAACAATATTTTACATCATACAGAAAAGGTTTTTAAGATCCAGATCAAGATATGACTTTAAAGACACTTAGTGGAAAATTTACTAAATTCGTGTGAAGGATTCGAATATAAAAACATTTGAATTTCGATTTTTTTTTTTTGGGCTACTTTCGACCACTGAATTTGCAAAAAATCGAATAGCCCAAAATTCGAACTGGCCAAATTCGAATTTGATTGTCAAAGTACTGGCCCTTTAAAAAAAATTTGATATAACAATTTGGCAGATTAAACCTAGCTATTTGCTATATAACCCTATGGGAAGCTCCCATAGGATTTTCCCAAGTTTTTTTGATCGAATATAAAAAATCTGATGGAATGGTTAAAATCATTTGAATCATTTGATCCAAACAATTTTATCGATCGATTGAATTTTTCATATTCGATCGTTCGATAAATTGAATTGCGTTCAAACCCCTCGAATTCGAAATTCGAATTCGAGGGGTTTTAATTTGATAAAAATTCAATGGTCGAATTCAAGGGTTAATTAACTTACTTATCCATATACAAAGGAGAGAAACACAACATAGTAAATAAACACCAATGTTTGTTGAAGGTTGCTTGAAACTGTAATACAAGTAAGTAATACGTTATCCAAAAAACCCTTATCCAGAAAGATCAAAATTATGGAAAGGCCATATTCCACATACTCCATACTCCAATTTTGCAAAATACTTTCTTTTTTTGTCTGTAATAATAAAACAGTACCTTGGACTTCATCCAAGCTAAGATATAATTAATCCTTATTGGAGGCAAAACCAGCCTATTGGGTTTATTTAACGTTTACATTATTTCTAAGTATGGATGAAGATCCAAATTATGGAAATATCCCTTATTCAGACCACTGTTATTTCCCAGCATTATGAGAGAATGCCATGTTAAATGATGAAATGCCTACCACCATTGTTACCAATTATGGGAGCAGTAATGCAAGGGTTGGACAGCCATTTATATTTACTTTAGATTTAAGTATATAATTCATCATTTTGTTATTTAATTTGTTTTATGGCTAGAAATCTCTTCTTATAGTAAACTCCATTTTCATATGGTGCTTTTAATTCTTCCATCTGTCCACAGATTACGTGCTTCTTTCAGGGGAACATTGTTATTTGTACTTAAGCAGAGACGTAGGAGGTTAGATCTGCCAACCATTTTAGCAGTGGGCAGCTGCAGTCTGAATATCATCTATATTCTGTGTGATTCATTTACAATTACCTGGTCAGCTGGATGGGAGATAAGATTCAACGGAGCAGATGTACTAATTGGCACGAGATTTACCCAAAGAGGGAGAAATTGTTTATCTCTGGTGTAGAGACATACGATATGTGAAGATGGAATCCTGTCTGGCTGCAAAGTTCTTGCACAATAACGCTCATCTCTTTTATAGTGATTGTCTTGGCATTAAAGAATTGCAATATATAACAGATGTTATAAGTAACAATGATGTTTTATTGTATGGTACCTAGGGAGTACAAACCCAATTTCCACTATCAATATCAAAAGAAACAGAGTAAAGGCATCTGGAGGCTTGTAAGAAGGTCTTCCAGACTAAGGGTAGCAGGTTAAACATGTGGGATACAGATACAATTGATAGGGGTCAAGTTGCTGTTGAACACAAATAAATTACATTTATTAAAGGTACCTGTGTCCAAAACTTCTCCTTGAACTTCTGCATAGTTGCACTTGTCACTGCTAACCTCCCTTTGGCCACAGTGTGTATACTGAAACAAAGGAACCCTGAGATACCGCCACCTCCAAAGTTCACTGCATCAACTGATGGGTGAACTAAAGAACTGGCACTTGCTTAGTGATTAGTGTCAGAAGTCATGACGCCCCAGATCAGAAGTTTTGAAAGCTGGAAAGATTCAAAAGAAGAAGGCAAATAATTAAAAAACTATATAAAAAAAAAAAACATAGACCAGAAAATTGCCTAGAATTACTCATTTTATACATACTAAAAGTTAACATGAAGGGGGACCACCCTTTTAACACCAGGCACATCACCACCTAGTAGATGAAATTAGTGTAATAATGGGGAAAATGGCGCATTATGGGTAAGAAACCCTAATGGCTTGCACCCAAAAAAAGCACTTTGCACACGGCAGTTGCAGTCATGAATGGTTTAGTGCAGGATAGAGAGGGAATTTCAATCTATTCTCAGATAGGAATTATATCCATGAACAGCCTTGATAAAAGTACAATAACATCTTATTTCAAGGTGTAGTGAGTGCTATACATTTACACTGTTTGCAGCGGTATTTGAATGGCAGCTTGGAGCAGTTTTGGATTAAAGACAGGAGGACCAGGGGCTAAATACTTTAAAATATGAAAACATTATCTGCGGGTGACAATCAGTTAGGCACCTCCAAGTAAATAAATTCCCTCACTTTCCCCAGGCTGGAGCTCCTCTGCTGTAGAATAACTCTTCCAGGGATTCCTTATGCTGCTGAGGGTTGGCACCTACTAAATATAGTACAGGTATGGGATCCTTTATATTGGAAACCCATTATCTAGAAAGCTCTTGATTCAATTTTATCCAAATAATCCATTTTGTTTTCTGTGTAAAGACAGTATCTTGTTCTTGATCCAAACTAAGATATACTTAATCCTTATTGGAGGCAAACCCAGCCTATTGGGTTTTGTTTTCTGTAGGCTTATGGGTATAAATATCCAAATTATGGAACAATCCCTAATACAGAAAACTCCAGGTCCTGAGCATTCTGAAAAACAGGTCCCATACCTTTAGTTTTTCACCATTTATAATATTGTGAAAATGGTGGCGCATTGCTCTAACAGAAAGCATCACCACATTTTTTACAGAAGAGGAGCACTGCCCAGTGTAAAATTGGGCACCCCAAGTGCAATAGACTTGTTCTGTAATGGACCTGTTAAAACCAAACGTTTTAAAAACTGATTTGGAATTAATGAAAAGTATTAGGGCAATTGGGCAAAGTCTGCAATAAATCTGCAGCTAAACTGACCCTGAAGACATAGTGATCTGCAATGCAGGGATATTTGTCAGACGGCAGTAGCAGCCATTGATTTGTTATGCAACAACAATTAGCAGTGATTTAGAGCAGAGCGCTAAATTGCACAATGGCCCAATAACAGTGTTAGTAGCACCAGGTCCTCAGACGTTATGATGTTTATGTGAAGGGTGTTTTAGAATCATAGGGCCTGGCTACTTAATCTGTGGATGTTTGCAGCTTGATGAAGGCAGACTTTGTATATTGTACTTTAGGGTGCTAGTACATACTTTAATACACTTTTATTTAACTTTGCAGCATTGAGCTATTAGGCTTTATTATGTGTATTCCCCCTTTATGATAAATATTTTTAACCATATAAAGGTGTTAATGTTCTATGAATTTTCATGAATATCTTAACTGAATATACTTACAACAGTAAGTTTAGTTTTTAGTAGGCAAATGATATGTGTGCTTAGCTTATTTATGCTATTTTTATTGGCTTTTTAATGTCACTAGAAGATAAGAAACATCATAAAACTGTTAAAGACCTGTGCCTAAACATTGCATTGCTATTAATCATTTTGTTTTAGCGATTTTATTACAAAATGTGTTGAGAAATGCAAAAAAGTTGATGCATGCACTAAATAAAGGGATACTTTGCTGTGGGGTACACTAAATATGCCACATACATTACTATATGCTTCTATTTATATAGTGCCACTTGAATATGCATGTACAGTGTAAAATAATGTTGGGGGGGGGATCTAATAAATAGACCGTAAATCTATATGAAATTACATGCAGACGTGCCAAGTAGTAAAATCCACAAGACAAAACAGGTCCCTTCCTAGTAGATTTTGTGATTTATGTGGGTGGGTAACTTACAGACAGAAGAGGGTAATAAGTATTGCCATTTATATTGAACTAGAGCATTGTGTCACAAGTGCCAATATTCGATATTGTGTTAGTGGTCCAAAAACTAGTCTTTGTGTTTGTTCTCGAAAAGATTGAGGGAGAGTTTCTTATGTAAGGCAAAAGGTGCAAAAAATGAGAATTGCTACAAATTGGATTTTGGAATCCACTTAAAGGGTGTGACTTAAAGGAATACTATACCTACAAAATGAATATTTGAGCAACAGATCTTATCAAACTGGTATATATATTTAAGTAAATATTGCATTATTATGTCTCTTGGAATGAACAGAACTGTGCATTAAATGCATACCTTAACTGGAGGTATCAAAATAATTGTATATCTTGTCTTGACTTTCAATTGATCTGGGGAAACAAAACTGTTCTCTGACAATAGGTCCTCGAGGTGCCTTATACCCATTTGTGGCCAGTATTCAAAATCTACCAAATTATTCATGTGAGGCAAATTAGAGTTTCTCCAGAGTGGAGCTTTGCCAGATACTTTAATCGGGGGATCCTGTTTTAGCTTGTAACGTTGCCCATATCTTAATGGGTAGTAATCACTCCTGGCAGTGAGGGGAGGTAATTCATCCACCTATATGCTAGTTATATATGGCCTCTGGGGAACCCAGAATTGAGGCATGTAGGTCAGTGAAGGAGTTACTGTCATCTGGATTAAACCAGTTTTATATATATAGTATAGTTGGGAGGCAAAGTAGTAATGTTGCAGATGAGGGAGGGCGAGCCCTCCTTTGTGCTTGGGGGCAGTTAGTGTAGAGTAGACCATGATAGTCTTGGGGCTTTGTCGGCCCATAGAAATGAGATTAGCTCACTATTTACTTTTTTAAAGAAGGGGTTAGCAATGTATAGGGGTGTATTCCATAGTGAGTATAAGAATCTAGATAAGTATAATATTTTCAATAAGCGGCAGTTTAACCCAATGTGGAGTTGCAGCTTTGAACCTTGTTAGGATGGGCTCCAAGTTTCAGTTACATATAGAGAAATGTCTGTAGTAACAACGATTCCCAGGTAGCGAAATCTAGTTACCAGAGCATGTGACAGAGCATCTCCTTTATTGACCCGTTTCCACAAGGGAAATATGATTGATTTGCTTTTATTTATCCACAAACCACATGGGGGCAGATTTACTAAATTCACATGAAGGATTCGAAGTTCGATCGAATTTTCAAAAAGATTAGAATTTTCGAATGTTTTTGAAGACCACTTCGACCAGTGAATTTTGAAAATTCGATTGAATCAAATGATTTGAATAAAATTTAATTTGAATATTCGACTGTCGAATTTTGATTCTACCACCTAGTTCGCCAGATCAAAGCTACTGAATTGGGTTTCATTATTTTTGATTGAATAAAAAATATTAAAACTAGTGGGACCAAGCACACAGGGGCAAATTCACTTAGAAGTGAAGCTGCGCTAGCGCAGCGTTCGCCGCACTTCGCCTGGCGAATTTTCACCAGCGCTAGTCTAATTCACTAAAAAGCAAAGTTACGTTCATGTAAGAACGGTAGCGAAATTGCGCTAGCGAAAATCTGCCAGGCAAAGTGCAGTTGCGAAGGCTAATTTGCATACGGCGGGAACTTGTAAGTTTGGATGGAGTAATATGTTACACTTCAAACATTACACTACACAAGTCCAAGGAACCCTAATAAAGCCTAATCTAGTTGTTTTATTGCCCTACACATGTGCCCCTAGTCTAGTATATGTGCCCTATGTTAAGAAATTAAGGGGGGAGCAGGGTACCCAAAAAAAATTTTCGTTCATTTTTTTTTCTATCACCCTACGCTAAGGAAAAACGCCAGCGTTTTTTTGGGAGAGAAAAGAATTTCAACTTTTTTTTACAAAATCTCCTATCTACTTTATTGCACTTCGCCAGCTCTAACCTGGCAAAGTGAACTCTGGCGAAGGGGCTAACGTTCAGAAAAATGACTAGCTTAGTGAATTTGCGAACTTTCGCCCCCTTCGCCAGAGTGCATTGGGGTGTGAAGTTGCACTAGACTATCTACATCGCTGGTGAATTTGCGAAGTTACGATTTGCCAGCGTTAGTCACTTCAGACTTTAGTGAATTTGCCCCATAGTCTTTAGGCACACATATGTAAAGCAGAAATGCTGATGACATTTGATAGCATAAGATGCAGATGATCAGAATGATTGGTCAGAAGGGTAAGGAGAGGACAGAGACTCTGCATTAGAATCAAATGGGAGGAATATAATAGAAAAGTATTGTTTGGGCATTGCATCCATTTCATAAGGCTTTCTCAGAATAGTAAGCAGGTCAGAAGCCACTTACACAGGTGAGAGTGGAGAATATAAAGTAAAGCAGGAGCACACAAGTAATGTAAAGGCTAGCAGTAGTAGCAGTAGGTAGAGGCGATGGTAGTTAAAGTGACAGGATGAGTAATATGTGGCCTTTTTAGGAACAACCTTGACACAGGTCTGCTGGAATTAAGAAATGGGTAAGGGCTAGAGTGTATAACAGATCACAAGGTTTAAAGGAATTGTTCAGTATAAAAGTAAAAACTGGGTAAATAGATGGGCTGTGCAAAATAAAACATGTTTTCAATATAGTTAATTAGGCAAAAATGTAATGTATAAAGGCTGGCATGAGTGTAAGTCTAACCTAAAAGAACAGAACACTACTTCTTGCTTTTCAGCTCTCTTGGCTTACACTGAGTGGTTACCCTGGTTACCAGGCAGTAACCAATCAGTGACTTGAGGGGGGGCCACATGGGTCATAACTGTTGCTTTTGAATGTGAGCTGAATGCTGAGGATCAATTGCAAACTCACTGAACAGTTATGTCCCATGTGGCCCCCCTTCAAGTCGCTGACTAACTCAGATTTAGGGAGCTGAAAAGCAGGAAGTTGGATTCCGGCTATTATATTAGACATCCAGTCACTCCAACTTCTATAGTTTGCATTTTTCCCTGACTAACTATATTAGAAACATTTTTTATTTTGCACATCCTATCTATTTACCCAGTTTTTAATTTTACCCTGAACTGTTCCTTTAAGTAACAAGGGTAAATAGGATTAAAAAATCAACTACTAAGTGAAGAGGGAAAAGAAAGGCATAGAGACTCTGAGTCAGCTGCAGGATCAAAAGAATACAAGCAAGAAGAAACCCTGGACATAAAGAAGAGTGATTCTGTTGATATCAGTGACATAAAAGGGATACTGAATATGGATGACAAGTGTAATGAATTAGATTTGTTATTATATGTGATTGTAGTATATCAATCTTACTTAGTCTGGAAAAGGGCAGAATTGGGGGCATGACAGAAATTATTTATAGTGGCAAAAGGCAACTTCCGCATGAGATTTACTCCCCAAATGCATTCCAGATCATGTACAGAATGGTAAGAATGATGTTAGTATATTCAGATGAGGCAGCAGTTGTGATTGTGACTATGCTGGAATTGTAAAGAATCATGTGAGTCATTGGTAGAAGAAAGAATGTAGTGATAGAGATCGACAAGACTCTCACAAATCAGATGGAGACTGGAATTGAGAAAGAAAGATGGAGTTCATAGATCCAGTGGTCTAACTAGATATAACTGGGCCCCACTGCAAATTATTTTTCAGAACCCCAAAATATTTAGCAAATGACTTGTTTTACCAATATTTATTTCAACTGTTTATGAATTAGGGCCTAATGGGCCCCTTTACCTCCTGGTCCCCCCTGCAGTTGCAGGGTCTGCTTCCTCTATAGTTACACCAATGCATAGCATTTCAAACCAAGACACAAGGGTAAGAGGAGAATGTAAAACAGAAAAGATGTCTAATTGCTGATCCAGTCACAGTCACTAACTGTAGAGAGGAGCACATTTTAGGGATGACCAGATCAAGGAACATAGCCATAGAAACAATTTTTCACTTTTGTAATGATTCATATTTCTGCATTAAAATTCTATGTAAAAATTCAATGATAAAGATGAAATGCTGAGCATGCAGATGGTGCAGAGAGAGACTGTTATACTTCTTACAATCCTAGAACATCTGCTGTGAGGATTCATGAAGTGTTCTTTGAGATTCATACCTCTTAAAAAACGTGATAGCTGCTCTTGACAGGTATTGAAGAGTAATGTTTCACTTTCGTAGATAACTAGGCCCCAGGGTTCACACAACATCATTCTCCAAGGATTCATATTAGTATCTGTTTATATAGTCACATTTTTTAAAATAAATCTCTGAAGTCTAGGAAACATTTGTAACAATGATACTATATTAGACCACATTGTACAATTCTTCTGTGAACTTCTGCTATTATTAAATGAATAATGAATTGATTAAAGGAGATGATCCATATATGAATTCACCGACACTATTGTGTACAGAGGGGTGTGACTATATTAGACAAACACATCATGATGTGTGTTGTGCAAATAACACAAGTACCCTTTACTACCTCCCAATGATTACACGTTACAAATACATTAGAGGACATTATAGAGAAATATCAGGGGACCTTTTTACCCATAAAGAGGATCACCGCACCAGAGGCCATCCCTTCAGACTAGAAGAAAAGGACTTTCATTTGAAGCAGCGTAGGTGGTTCTTCACAGTGAGGACAGTGAGGTTGTGGAATGCACTGCCGGGTGATGTTGTTTCTGTTGATTCTTTTAAAAGGGGTCTGGATGATTTTTTGGACAGACATACTATCGAAGGCTATTTTGATACTAAACTCTAGAGTTAGTATAGCTATGGGCATATATGGTTTGTGTGAAAGAGTAGAGGGTTGTGTGTGTATGCTGGGTTTTAATTTGGAGGGGTTGAACTTGATGGACTTTGTCTTTTTTCAACCCAATTCAACTATGTAACTGCCCTACTTTTTTAGTTTAGCTATTAGTTCTCCTTTAAAGTATTTCCATAAGTGCAGGTACCACTATATAGCTGGGATACTGCAGCCATAAGAAAATTCATCATATGCAGCAGAATGTCACTGTGCTTCAGTGCTCTGATAAATGAAAAGACAAGCCCATTGTTTGGGAAACAGCATTCTTGCCTAGTCCCTTAATTTTGGCCCCTGGAAACAAATTTCCTGCTCAGCGCTTGAACTGTTTGTGCATAAACACATCTGCTGTTTAATGTGACAAAATAAAGTGGAGATTACATTGTGCCATGCCTGCAGATTTTATTAAGACATGGCCATGCACTATTTATTAAACTGTCTCCACTAATCAGATGAGAATCCATCTGCTTTGGCGAAAAGATGATTTGAATTAAATGTTGGCATATTATTTATTGTACAGGGAATAAAAAAATGACAGTGTTACTACTAAAATAACTTGAGCATTTTATTTCCTGCATAACAAATTATGTTTTTGTTTAAGCTTGGCTTTATGATGCATACCGAGGACATTTATAAAACAACTGAAAAGCCAAAATAGGCAGAAATCTTTGTTGTAGTTGTCCCAAAAATTCTTCATGCTGGCAACTTCCACCTGACCGATGGGGAGGGGGGGGGGGTGTGTGGAGACTGAAATGAGGTGTATACTGCTCAGTTTATGTGAAAAAAGGTGGAAAGTGAATAATGCTACTTTCCTAATTTCTGGCAGTGGTCATTAGAAAGTACAAACTCCCCACAAAATTAGAGAGAAGGGTGAAACACAGAAAGGTATAAGAGGAGGATGATCAAGGCCAATCCAAAGTGCTCTCTTCTTGATGGGTACAAGCTGGAAGCAAGCCATGAGCCTGTGGCACCTGAATCAAAACAAGTATACTTTGTGAAAGGCTTATATTCTACTAAGCAAAAGCAGACAGTACTTGAATCCTAGCTCACTGTAGCAGTCAGGCTGGCATGAAATGATGCCTAAAGACCCACCAAATAGTGTATCCCAGTGGGCAGTCTTCTAAGTAGGGCAAGAGTAAAGCCAGAGGCCAGATTCTATGATTAATGTGCCTGCATGCACAAAACACTGGGGTATATTTATCAAAGAGTAAAGTTAAGAGTGAAGTTCCGCCATTAGAGTGAAATTCCGCCGCTCTCCATTAATTTCCATGGGATTTTTAAAGGCGTATTTATCAAAGGGATTAATTTCTATGGGATCTTTAAAGGCGTATTTATCTAATAAATCCTGAAAAGAGAAGGATATCCTATAGGTTAAAACCAGTCATACGGATAACAAAGTATCTCAATTCAAAGCCAATTAGATACAAACAATCAGTTAGATACAGAAAAGTAATTAAATACAAAAAAGTGATTAGATACAAAATAGTAGTTAAATACAAAAAGGCCAGGCATATTTAAGGTACAGTGTATCACCATGTATCTCTTTCGTCAGACAGAGGAACTTAGGGAAATGGTTAGTAACAAAATATTGCAACTAAATCCATCATTTCATCTCTGATCTAAAAAACATGTTAGGGGGCAATTTTCATTAAGCCCAGCTGGGAACAAGGTGTTCAATTTTTTTATCCAAAATACCTCACGCCATAATAAGATATTAGAGCGATCACCTCCCCTCATCAGGGGTGGAATATGGTCAATTGCAATATATTTAAACATCGGAAGCCTGTGACCTAGCTCCAAAAAATGTTTTGCTACTGGCTTAGATGTTTTACCGTCCCTGAATGCCGTGCTAATTGCTGATCTATGTGCATCCATTCTCAATCTCAAAGTTAAGTCCGTTTTGCCCACATAGGACAGGCCACACGGACATGTGATCAAATATATTACATGTGTTGTACTACAAGTAATATGGTGCCTAATCTTAAATTGTTTCCCTGTTTGGGATGCAAAAAAGTTTGTCCAGGTGACATAAAGCGGCATGAAGTACATGTTGGGCATCTAAAGCACCCTGGCTTGTCATTTGTCAACCAAGTATCAATCCTCTTGCTATAGCAGGCCACGGGATCACTCTTAACCAGAAGGTCCCGTAAGTTGGACACTCTTGTAACAAACCATTGGAGGGTTTGGAATAATCCTAGCCAAGTCCTTATCAGCTTGGATAATATTCCACTGTTTTTTCATTATTCTACCCAAATTCCTTGTACCGTAATTATATCTAGTACTGAAGACCAAATTGGCTTGCTTAGTCCTTGGTAATGACATGCCATAATATCGATTCCTAGCTGTAGCCAACGCTTCATCCAGCACATTATCAGGGTAACCCCTTTCTTTAAATCTATGCCACATCTCCATTAGTTGTGATTCACGGGTACTCTCAACAGAATTATTTCTTGGTAAACATTTTTTCATTGGGCCAGGATGGCTGCTAGAAAAATGTAATAAAACATTTTTGTCCGTCGGTTTACGATACAATGAAAAATCTATATATCTTCCCGTTAAAGTAAGTGTAATATCCAAAAAATTGATTGAATGAGGGTGTAAATCATAAGTAAATTGCACTGGGCTCTCTATCCCATTTAATTTGGAGACCATTTCAATAAATTGTGCCTCAGTGCCACCCCAAACAATCAACAAATCATCGATATAGCGACGGAAAAATAACATCTTATTACCGAATTTTGGCAAGATGAACTTTTGCTCATATTGGTGCATAAAGAGGTTGGCATAGGCAGGAGCCATGGCCGCACCCATTGCTGTACCTGTCAATTGTAGAAAATAATCTTTTTCAAATCGGAAATAATTAAAAGAAAGTGTCAATTCCAAAAGTCCCAGTACAAAAGGAATCGGAGGGCCATTATATGGATCAAATTCCACTAATGACTTTTTTACTGCCTCCATCCCTAGGTCATGGGGAATAATGGTATACAGGCTGACCACATCCATGGTAGCTAACATAAAAGTACCATCATTAGGCAATGTTAAACCTTTCAAGCTTTCTAGCAAATGGGGTGTGTCTTTCAAGTAGGTAGGTGTATTATGTACAACTGGTTGCAAAATAGTATCCACATAGACACCAATAGGATGAAGCAGTGACTCACGCCCCGACACTATCAGTCAACCTGGGGGATTTGTAAGACTCTTATGTACCTTTGGCAATGTATACAAAACAGGACATTTAGGATGCTGATGTAATAAAAACTCCTTCAATTGAGTATTAATCAAGCCATCATTATAAGCCTGTATTACCACATTAGATACTTTACTAATGAAAGAAGAGAGTGGATCATTAGGTAGGTGAACATACACATTCGGTTCTGACAGCATTTTAAGAATATCAGATCTATAATCACTGTAATTCATTATTAAAATTCCCCCTCCCTTGTCAGCAGGACGGATCACAATCCCAGTGTCACTTGTAAGTGTTTTAATCGCTAAACGTTCATCAGGGGTAAGGTTGTCTCTGTATACATCGGATGAGGACTGAGTAATGCCTGCTTGTTTAAAAAGTTTAATCGCCGGATTGATCAATGGGGGAGTAAACGTACTCTTTGACTTTAATGGCTGTAATGGTTTTGAATCTTCACCACAGCCTTTGAAATAATCCTTAAGGTTTAACAAATTTAAAGCAGTCTATTTCCCAATCCAGTGAATTAAACTGTCCAGAGGGAACAAAAGACAAACCTTTACTCAGCAAACTTGTCTCTGATGTGGTTAGAGTATGATGAGACAAGTTATAGATAGGGACTGTTAAGTTTTGCGCCCTCTTCCGCGTCTTCCCCCGCTTCGCAGGGTACCTTTTGACATACCTCCTCCTTGGCCCGAAGGAGGTTTGTGAGATAGTGTGGGGGGTTCCTCTAAAAAAGCGGGGCTTGTGGTACATGTATCGTCATTGATGTCGGTAGCCACGGGGATAGACTCCGTGCCTATCAGATTCTCATCGCCATCTGAATCCCCAGAGCTGTTATCTATAGTGTTAAGGGGCTTATGTAACTTACGTCTTGGAGTTTGGCGATGTCTGTAGTTATAGGGGCCTTGTTGTCGTTCCCCCGTGAGCCAACGATAAACCCGAAAGGCAGTATAGTCCTCATTTACGCGTCTCAATTTCTCCCGCTTGAACCGAAGCAATTCTTGTTTGTTGGTATCCACTTGCGTTCCTAGGCGGTGAAGCGGTTCAGGGGCTGGATCCGCTCTGAGTAAATCTTTGTGTTCGAGCTCATAGGCAGCGCAGCTCTTGTGCACTTTAGTGAGGTCATTAGATACTTCCTCCAGTACCAAAATCATTAAGTCCAATGAACAGCGGTTTAGTACACCGATCCACCTCTTGCAAAACTCGGGATTCGACCTCCCAATTGTGGGTATATTGTGGATATGAAAGCCACGTGGGATTCATTTAGATCGATAATAATTGGATAAGAACACACCATATAAGTCCAAGTCAACTTCCTTTTTCTTGAGTCTCTCCCATTCTGCCAGGATATCCTTGTCACTGATTTTATAGGGCAAATCTTTTTGTGATTGTTGCCACAAGACTCTGTCCACGTCAGCTTCTGTAATATGCCAAGTCTCTGCATAGTCCGTAGAAAAACATGCTTGATCTATATATTCCTCCATTATTGGGGAGCTGCACAATATAGACTTTGTATAAAGTTGCAAAAGTTCAAAAAACCAGGGGTGCTAGAAAACATACCATATAGGACTTGCCGTGAGTGCTTTCTCTGGACCTTTATATATATATATATATATATATATATATATATATATATATTGATAAAAAACGAATCTATGTTTCGAGAGAGAGAGAGAAAATACGGAGTGCACAATTAAACAAAAACTGGGTGTCAGTCGAATAAAATAGATAAGAAATGCAAGGAGACGGTACACCAAAACATCGAAGCAACGAAGATTTCTTGCTGAAAAAAATGGAGGTTTATTAAACCAACGTTTCAGTTCCTCACAGGAACTTTCGTCAGGGAGTGAAAGACATTGTGCACAGTGAGATGCTTAAATTCAAATTGTGGCACCAAGAATGGTTGCTAAGCAACCAAATGTTAGTGTGGGTAGGTGCAGAGAATGTAAATGTGATAGCCGCTTTAGAATATAAAAGGTTCCCACCTCATTACCCATAGCACGGTTCCCTTGTTTCTAAGAGCCGATCGTGTTTAAAAGCAGCGAGTCTCAGTGCTTGTCCAGGGTCCTGTATTGGTGTGCTGTACAAATAGTTTAGCCATGGATTCAGTGGGGGCGGAGCTAGATGCGTGACATATATTCTCGCAACTTGGGAGCATACTCTCAGCAAGGAGCAGCGACCATCACCGCTAGTAACGGCAGCGCTATACTGCTAATCTTGCTGAGAGTACACGCATGACTGCTTCCAAGTTGTAAGAATTCTGGAAAGGTCCGAAATGGGACCGACAGGTTGACAATAAATTTCACCTTATTTAACAGCATTAGGAAGTCCCGTAGAACGGTTACTTACAATACAAGTAACAGCATCCAGGCATTAACACAACTTTTGTTTTGAGTGCACCACTGCTATATATATGCCTTACCCTTTAAACAAAACAGGGATTGTTTGTCCATATATTGCAATATATTTAAGCTGGCCAACTACGTCAAAGTCATCCCATATCTGGCCAGTCCTACGCTCAATTTTCATCTGATCAGTTTTACCTGCAACTTACTTGCTGCTTTCAAAGTAAAAGTCCCAAACTTGGTTGCCCTTTTATTAGACACCAGTGGGATCACCTGACTATAGCTGGGAAGGATGGAACCCACAACATGAAGCTGGCCACTGCTCTGCTCCTATATAAACTATAACAAACAAGGGAAAGTTGTGCTCACTACTAATTTTTAAAGCCATTAGGCAGGGGTGCAATGAGACTGTGACCACAAAATATATATAGACAAATACAAGAGGTCCTCTGCACTCAACCCATTATCAATATATATATATATATATCCTAAACTGGGGTCATCTTCAGGAGAGTATATATACATATAGTAACCAGAGAGCCTCAAGATAAAAGACAATAATGTAATATGCCTCAGATCTGGTCACCTTTATAAACCAGGTGACATTTATAGGTTATTGTTTCCAGTGGGTAAGTAGAAGTGGCAATAGTTTGTCCCTGTTACTACATTACACCCATGGGCCCTGTGTATTAATGGACAAGAAGGGAGAAAGCTTCTTTACAATTATGTATTTGTATGTCTGTCCTAGCATATGTATACTAATATTCTTCTCCAATGCATGGAAACACTTGAATTTACTGGGCTAGTACCCTAGAAGCAGAGACCAATTCTGAACACATTAAAACTGGTCTATTGTGCTTGGGGTTTGCCTTGGTTCCTGTGAGTATAAGAGGATTTATCATATACTGTGCATTACTGTTTCAGCACATTGTATCTATATGTACCCTAATTGTGAAGTGGTAGACTTACTTGAAGTTACTGAATGCCATACTGGGGCTGTTGGGTAAGATGTGCTTGGCAAACCTACAATATAAAGAACAAGTATTACGTGATCTCAAGCTAGAAAAGCTTACTTATCCCATGACAGTTTCATAGGCTACCTCACTGCATACAACTGCATGTCAGGCTTCCATTAATTGTCCAGATAATTAAATGGTTTAACCGGATGCTAAAAACCTTAGGGCTTGTACATATTGACATATTTATTGTAAAAACTAGGCATTAATAATATGTTGTGTCTGTTGGTTACTTTTCCGCTTCCAGTATATAATTATTTTTTCCATTCTTTAGAAGTTATTAAAATTTTGCACTTACAGCAATTCTTGCAGCTTTCAAGAAACCTGCATATCATCTCTCTGCTGTCATTCCCATTCAATTTTAACTTGTCAAAACAGAAAAAAAATCAAAATGCATTAAAAAAGCACAATTTGACCAGAAAGGATTTTAGAAGGATTTATTTGCTGGGGTGAGCAAATGTATTGACCATAGACAGTACAGTAGTACAAGTATAGTCACAGCAGTAGTCTCTACTGATCTCTGGTACCAGAGCATATGTTACCCTTTTACTATCTTACACATTTTATACATTTAAGAGAGAAAAGGATTAGTGGTGTAAATGAGTGTCTAGCTTATTAGATTGAACTGTGTTGTACCTAACTGTATGTAAATACTTTTGCCTGCCTCTCATTTTCCCTTGATTTAGCCAAATTGCCACCAGTAATGTAATTTACATGCAGCAATTACAAGGTTATTGTATGGCAAGGCATTTTTGGGGAGACTCAAATCTCTCAAAAATACCTTTTCATGCATATTTGAATGATTATGAAAAGTTTGTGAGACAATTCTCAGTATTTTCTATAGGAGGGTATTTTCTGGTGTTTAGTAGCCACAACATAAATGGCCCAAAACTTATAGCAAAGATGCAAGTTATTGAACTCCTGTGTAACAGGGACCATAATGTTATATCATTTAATTTCTGGTGCAAAACAACAATGGGGCAACAAATACCTTGAATATCAGAAAAGCTAATTTTAGTGCCTTGAGGACTGCCCTTCAAAGCATTGATTTGGACATTAAGTTTTCAGCTAAAAACACAGAACAGAAATGATTGTCATTTATAATCATTACTGTTTTCAATGTATTCCCTTAAGGAGTAAATGTAGAAGAATCACCCTATGTGGCTTAATATAGACGTAAAGAAGTTAATAGGAAAGAAGAGAAAGTCATTTAAAAACAACAAATCTGTTGATGCATTTAATGAATATAAACACTATATCAGCAATCTGGAAGGCAAAGAAAAGAAATGATGAGTGCATTCCAGTGGAGGTGAAAACTAACCCTAAAAGGTTTTTTAAATATATAGTATTAACAGTAAAAAGATGCAGGTTAAGAGTGTTGCTCCATTAAATAATGGTACCAGTATGATTGTAATAGATACAGAAAAGGCAAATGTGCTAAATCAGTTCTTTTCTTCAGTGTATACAATAGAGTCTGAGTTCCCAAGCTTACTTCATAGCTGCATTGATGGCTCAGCTCAATCTAGTCAGTTTAGTCTAGTCATGACTGCTTTCTAAACTAAGGTATGTTTGGCTTTATGAAGTTGTTTGCACATTATTATTATTTATTATTAACATGTATTTCTATAGCGCCAACTTGTTTCGTAGCGCTGTATGGATAGAAAACTGGCTACAGGATCAGGTAGAGAGGGTGGTTGTTAAAAGTACATTCTCTACTTGGAGTAAGGTTCTTAGTGAATGAGATTAAATGTTGCTAAATGTAAAGTCATGTACCTGGGATGTAAAAATATCCAAGCCACTTATACCCTTAATGGGATTGCACTAGGCAAATCCATGTGGAAAAGGACCTTGAAATCCTTGAAGATAATAAACTTGGTTGTAGCAAGCAATGCCAGTCAGCAGCATCAAGGGCAAATAAGATATTGAGCTGTATTAAAACTCAAACAGGACATTATTGTATTAGAGATGGTACAGAAAAGGGCAACTAAGCTGGTAAAACGTATGAGAAATCTTAGCTATGAGGAAAGACTGGCCAAATTGGGGATGTTCAAGCTGGAGAAGAGGTGCTTAATGGGTGATATGTTAACTATGTATAAATATATAAGGGGATCATATAATAATCTCTCTAATGCTTTATTCACCAGTAGGTCTTTCCAGCTGAAACAAGGTCACCCATTCTTATTAGACGAAAATAGGTTCTGCCTAAATATTCGGAAGGGGTTTTTTACAGTGAGAGCAGTGAAGATGTGGAATTCTTTCCCTGAATCAGTGGTACAGGCTGATACATTAGATAGCTTTAAGAAGGGGTTGTATAGCTTTTTAGCTAGTGAGGGAATACATGGTTATGGAAAATAGCTAATTATACAAGTTGATCCAGGGACTGGTCCGATTGCCATTTTGAAGTCAGGAAGGATGTTTTTACACCTCTGAGGCAAAATTGGAGAGGCTTCAGATGAGATTTTTTTGCCTTCCTCTGGATGAACTAGCTAGGCTGGCTAAAAAAAATAGAAGGTTGAACTTGATGTACATGTGTCTTTTTTCAACCTAACTTACTATGTTACTATGTATGTTACTACCGTGTTCCCTAAACATCTATGGATTCACTGGTGGACGATGTAATCTGATTTTGGCAGATACTCTGGGTTACAAGTGAATTGGTATAAATGTGTATTTCTACTAGGGATACACTGAATCCAGGATTCGGTTCGGGATTTAGCCAGGAGTACAGCTTCAATTAGTTTAAACTTTTAAATGCCTGAGCATTTATGTCCAAAAAGATTCCACAGCTATCAGGTGCTCAGTGGGGATAAAGTAAACACAGTGAAGATCTGTTGTTACTAAAAGTTTTATGCACTTTTTACAATTTTCTGGTGGTCCCTAAAAGCAGATCATTGACTCATTAGTCAAATATTTAATTTGGGCAGGGGAATACCTATGTTTAACTATACAAGTCATGCAGGACCCAGTAGATGCAGGTGGATCTGATATGTAAAAGTGTTAGTTAATCAACTGGCCAGAGACTCAACTTCTTGCCATGCTCTTATTCCCACTATGCTTACCACTATCAAGAATATATTTGCCTGCATTAACACAGCAAAATACTCCTCCACAGACTGCTTTTTAAAAACACAATTTCCAGAACCAATATAGGTCAATATGGATAGAAAATAACACCATAGGGGCATATTTGTGTACAATGGGTCTCTCGAAAACACTTTTCATTGTTATTTAATACATTGGTCAGTTAGAAAATAAATTATGTCGACTTGTTTAATGCGAACTTGGCATAGAATATACCCAACTTTGTAATTATGTATTTAACACCCAACATCTATGAAAATTATACCCTGGGGTGCCAGTTACACAACCAAGATGTTGAACAATGGTAGAGACTTATCTCCATGTTTTGAATTGTGCAGTAATTCAAAGATCTTGGACTTTATTGTGAAATTCATGCAGGATCTCCATTAAGCTTTACTGAAGGCCTTTCATTGACATCTTTTGACAGTCTGTTCCAGGAATAAGGCAAAAAAATGTTTTTCAACATGTAGATCTAGGGGCCCTCCACCTGTTCCACATGACATGACTGTTAGAAAAATTTAATATATCTGGCAAGAGGTTGCCTGTCAAAATTTGAGATGATCGGGGATCAGAGGAGTGATCCCAGGCAATGGAAAATACTGGGGAACCATGAAGGTTGGAGGCTAAACATAATGGAGGAAAATGATAAATGCTATGTTTGATTGGAGTTTGTTGATCTGGATTGTTAGTACCATAATAATATCCCTATAATATTATTGCAGTTGTTTAATGTTACAATGCAAATCGCAAAACAAAAATTAAATAAACCATACCCTGAGGGGTCTGAAAAGAGGCCAATCTGGAACATAATCTGTGCTTGTCTAGAATTATTCATCCAACTTGTTAATCAAGAATATATGATTGTGGCATGAAAAAAAAGATTAATTATGGTATTTTGCCTCTGGGCACAGATGAAATGATGCATATAAGTAAAAGAGCACCATTTGTGCAATGACTGCAGAATTTTCAAAGTAGGGTAATTAACAAAATGATCAGATAAATGCAGCAAAAGACCAAAGCATTAGTGGGAGTTTCATACTTATAGTAAACTGGAGGCTAACAAATCACAAAGACAAAGATTTGTTTAATATGGAACTAAAAGTCTCTGTTATAGTACTCCATTAGCTTTTTAATACTTTATCTGGATGCATTCCATGTGATACACATTATTTACAGATATTAGACCTGTAATCCAGAATGCTCGGGACCTGGGTTTTTCCGGATAACACGTTTCCTTAATTTGGATCTTCATATCTTAAGTCTACTAAAAAAATCATTTACACATTAAATAAATCGAATAGGCTGGTTTTGCTTCCAATGCAGATGAATTACATCTTAGTTGTGATCAAGTACAAGCTACTGTTTTATTATAACCGAGAAAATGGAAATCATTTTTAAAAATGTGTATTGTTTGGATAAAATGGAGTCTATGGGAGATGGCTTTACCTTAATTCAAAGCTTTTTGGATAACAGGTTAATGGATCGCATACCAGTACTTTTTGAAGGACAGATATCTAGACAGATCTATTTATTTTTTCCCACAAAGAACATTTTTCCACTGTACCTTATGTACCCTTTCAATAGTTGTTTGCCTCCACAAAATACATGGTAAGGTATAGAGGGCATTTTTTATTATCATCAGACTTCAGTTGCAACAATTATAAGGAACAATCATATTAGCAAAGTAACACTAATAGGTTCCAGGTTTTTGTAGGCCATAGCAGTGCCCTTGGTATACACTTATGTAAACAGAGTTGTCAAACTATGGTGTTTTTGCACCACCCCTTAGCCAAGTATCATAGAGGCACCAATGTCGTGCTTCTTTAGAAAATAATGGAATGTAAACCGTATCACTTGAAAGGTAGAAAATGAAATTCACAGGCCCCACACGCTCATGCCTAATACAGAGCAAGCAGTGAGCACTTTAATGAAATGAAGCATTATTATCTGAAGATACAACCTACTGCAAAGCTATAATTAACCTGATAAGCTTTTATGTATTCTGTTGGCTTTGCCATTACATCGTTAAATTAATGCTATAAAAGAGGAAACGTGTCTGATGTACAAAAGCCACCTGCAATAAAAATCCAGTCTGAAGTGTCATTAAGGAAATGAGTCACTGTATCATTTGCATTGAGATTCAGTGCGTCTGTATGGAGTCATTGATACTTTGGAGTGAAAGTTCTTCTTTAATGTTGGTGAGGCCTTGGACAAAAGAGATTTTCTGAGTCCCCATTAACAGAATAAAATTGTAAAGTTCCATCTATTACACTTCAGAAATTGTTGAACTACATGTACCAGAACTCCCTACTGACAGCAACAGAAGTTTTCCTTAAATTACTAGAGCTACAGGTTGGTTAACCCTTAGTAGAAAAACACATAGGGGCAAATTCACTAAAGCGTGAAGCGTCTAATGCTAGCGCTAATTCGCCAGTGTGACGTAATTTCGCAACTTCACTGATTTTCTAACAGTGTCCCTGGCAAAAATTCACACACTTACGCCAGGCAAAGTTACGCACTGAAGAAGGGACATAACTACGCTAATTCACTAAGATGACCATTTTACTGGATGTTACCTCTTGTGCTAGACTTTACTTCGCTAGGTCAGACCTGGTGACGTTCAATACAATAGATGGGAGTTTAAAAAAAAAAAAAAAAAAAATGCTGACGTCTTTTACTTTTTTTTTAGGGTGATAGTCTGAAAAATAGCGCAATTTGTTTTGGGGTTGTCCTCCTTCCCCCCTACATTTCCTAACATATGGCAACTCAACTATACAGTGGGCACATGTTTAGGGCAATGGGACAACTTTATTTTATTTATTAAAGGTTTCCTGGGCTTGTGTAGAGTAATGAAGTGGCTGTAACATACACTTCTATTATACTTTTAACTTCACGCCGTATGCAAATTAGGCTTCGCTTGCATAAATGCGATTTGCCTGACAAAGTAACGGTAATGCAACTTCGCTACTTTTCGCCTCCTTGAGCGTAAATTCACATTTTTGTGAATTCGCGGGGGACTGCCAAAAATTCAGCTAGCGAATTTCCACACTTTAGTGAATTTGCCCCATAGTCAGTACTCACCAAACATTCCAACTTCCATAAATGGTGCACGTCACACAGTATCCACTTCTACCAGCTCCAAATATCAAAAATGTAGAAGACAAAACCATTAAGCAATATATATGGTATTTAAAAAGTCGTTATTAGCTTCTCATGACTTTCATATGAACAGATGCAATGTTTCAGGCCAATACTGGGCCCTTTATCAAGCCCTTGGTCAACTCAAGAATTTTAAAAAAGTGTATAGAATAAGAAGTAAAAAATTTACCAAATAATTCTATAACTCCAAGGTATGACTTGTAATATCACACATATTAATAAACCTAATATGATTTTATATGAAAACATAGCCTATTGTGGCATTGAAAACATGTAATTTGAAATTCTCACTATTCATGCCAAACATTCTTCCACATTCTACTTCCCATCGCCACAGTCCCTACCCAGAGACTATTATCCTACTGCTACTATAGGCACCATCTCTCCCTACTATACCTGCTATTCCACAGTCACACTCCCTTCCCAGAGACTATTATCCCACGGTTTCTATAGGCACCAGCTCTCCCTACTACACCTTTTATCCCACAGCCACTGTCCCTTCCCAGAGTCTATTCTCCCAACTGCTGCTAAAAGAACCATCTCTCCCTACTATACCTGCTATCCCACAGCCACAGTCCCTTCCCAGAAACTGTTATCCCCAAAGCTACTACAAGCACCTTCTCTCCCTACTATACCTGCTATCCCACAGCCACACTCCCTTCCCAGAGACTATTATCCTACTGTTACTATAGGCACCATCTCTCCCTACTATACCTGCTATCCCACAGCCACAGTCCCTTCCCAGAAACTGTTATCCCCAAAGCTACTACAAGCACCTTCTCTCCCTAATATACCTGCTATCCCACAGCCACACTCCCTTCCCAGAGACTATTATCCTACTGCTACTATAGGCACCATCTTTCCCTACTATACCTGCTATCCCACAGCCATAGTCCCTTCCCAGAGACTATTATCCTACTGCTACTATAGGCACCATCTCTCCCTACTATACCTGCTATCCCACAGCCAAAGTCCCTTCCCAGAAACTATTATCCCCAAAGCTACTACAAGCTTCATCTCTCCCTACTATACCTGCTATTCCACTGCCACAGTCCATTCTATTATCCCCATTGCAACTATAGACACCATCTTTCCCTATTATACCTGCTATCCCACAGTCCCTTCCTAGAGACTATTATCCTACTGCTACTATAGGGACCACCTCTCTCTACTATACCTGTTATCCCACAGTCACAGTCCCTTCTCAGAGACTACTATCCCACTGCTATGATAGGCATCACCTCTCCCTACTATACTGGCTATTCCACAGCCACAGTCCCTTCTCAGAAACTATTATCCCCCCTGCTACTATAGGCACCAGCTCTCCCTACTAAACCTGCTATCCCACAACCACAGTCCCTTACCAGAGTCTATTCTCCCCACTGCTATATTGGAAAAGGGCTAAACCGGTAAAGACTTTAATTTAATTTAATTAGCTGCTAATAGTCCTGAGCATTGTGCCCTGTATCAAAGGGCTAAATAAGAACGTAATGCAAAAAGAAAAAACATTTAAATCAGCCCTTGCAGGAGTCAATAAACTTGTTGACACATATAATTAGTTGAGCCAATTTCTGCATGGCTTGCTATAATTTCCTTCACTTTGCCCATCTGTCAGAGTAAAGATCGTGTTTATATATAAATAAGCTTAAAGATGGTGAATGGATTTTGTTATATTCTAAATTCAGTGCTTTCAGTGTCATTTATTTCAAACTGGAAAATAAGACGTTTTGGCTTTCCAATCCATAAAGGTGGACAACTCACAAAGCAATTGAACTTAAGCCCCTTATTATAAAATGCATGTGTAGCATTTTATCTGGACACAATGTTCTCTACCTACTCTCCTCCTGTTGGCTCAAGTTAGTAATAATTACCAGCCTGGATGTTTTCTCAGATAGAGGAAATTCATTTTATATTTGTTTTTCATGCATAAAATGTGGCTTGCGCTTAGTTGCAAGGATAAAAATAGGTACATAAAGGAATTAGTGAGGAAGAAAAATACAAATATCTTTTGCATCAATATAGAATATATATATATATATATATATATGTATATATATATACAAGTATATACAAGGGTACAAGGGTACAAGTGTGGACAAAAAAATAGTGATGGAAATAGGACTTATATTTGAATTTTCTAGTAGGGTTCTAATTATAACTTCTTATTTTCCATTTAAATCAAAACAACAGCACTGTGGCAGGGTGTAAAAGTAAAAAAAAAAAACAGCAATTTTTTAAGCCCTTTACACCTGCTCCCTTACAATTTGATCTTACAAATGCAATTGCAATTGTTTTCACCCCTAGAATGGCTCTTAGAGCTGAACCTCTCTGTATGTGGTGCTGCTTGTATTCTTCAGCATTGCAGTTAGGAGGTTAGCGGTGTTCCCTGGCGGTGGACAGCATATGGGCATGCTCTGGCATGATATTTAGAAAACACAGGCCAAGCGCATTTGGGGAAAAAAGGGCATATTTGAAAAATTCACTAACATAATAAGGTGGTCCATTAACTCCAGCCCTAAACCCTCAGCTTCAGGGAGTGGATAAACCATAGTAGTACAAGAATAACAATTATCAAGCACTTTGCAAATACGCCATCAGAGAAGTAGTAAAAAGCATTAATAAAACTGTATTTATACCATAACTACAACAGCCTTAATCAAAGTGCCATGTGGGCACAAAATGCGTAAGGCTTATATATTTTTCTTGTGCTACAAGAGCAGCAGTAACACAAAAGGGCTCATTCATAAAGTACCACATCAGTTGCAGTTGTATAAGAATGTAAGCATCATTAAAGGTACCTATGAGTAAAACCTCTCCTTACATTTATGCATAGATGCATGCAGTGTCCATTTATTCATCACACCCCATCAAACAAAAGTGGGTAGCCTTGGAGTAACTGTCATCCAAAATGAGGCAGCAACTCCAGGGCTTCTTCATAGCTATCTTTAATAGGTACGCCCAAATAACATGCTAAAGGCATTTTAAAGGCTGGCTGGGAACATCACTCCACTTGCCGCTCCCTTCTTACATCCCATTGGCAATACTGAAATCCCACACTGACTGGTTGGCGTCATTATATCCACTACATTCAGTGGCACTTTATTCAGAAGGAGCCTATGGAACAAAAGTATTGCCTTCTAGCTTGCATGTTGTTCAGATGTGCAGGCTGGGGGTGGGGGGGGGGGGGGGGGGGGTGGGCAACAGGCCACAATTCTAAGGATAGTCCTTTATTTTTATTCTTTTAGCAATTCCTTTATTGTTATTGCTTATCTGCTTTGTTTACAAATCAAAAACTTTATACTATATATACTAAATTTATATTATATACAAATACTATATAAAATACTACATTAATACTATATAAAATACCATCTCAGCTGTACTTTCAGGAAGATCCAAGACCCAAGGGGTCCCAACCCCTTTTTTTTTTAAACCTGTGAGCAACTTTCAGATATAAAAACAGTTGGAGAGCAACGCAAGCATGAAAAATGTTACTGGTGGTGCTGTGATTGGATATTTGGGAGCCACTATGTGGATTGGCAGACTACAGGAGGCTCTGCTTGGCAGTGCACCTGGTTTTTATGCAACTAAATCTTGCCTCCAAGCCTGGAATTCAAAAATAAGCACCTGCTTTGAGGCCACTGAGAGCAACATCCAATGGGTTGGTGAACATGATGTTCATGAGCCACTGTTGGGGATCACTGGTATCCAATAAAAGAGCTTACCTCACTTTTGGTATTCCTCATCTCTAAAGTGTTACTGTTTAACATTTGATTGCCTGACCTGCTACAACTCTCTTCCCTACAGATGCACATACCCCTTCACTGACACTTATTTTGACTGAAAGAAATGCTTTAGATATTAAGTTCCTTTAACTCAGGGCTATAACAACTTAGACTCTCAGTTTAGTTTGGCCAGTAAGTCCTGTCAGCACCCACTTACACTTATATACAATTAGCACCAAGCTGTGGATGCCTTTCTGTGCTAATAAGAAGTTATAATTAGTGAGAACATGTTTATTTTAAATGATCCTTTAATTACAAGATCAAAAAGCCATGTGTTAAAATTTACATTCTTGCTATTTTAGCTCAAATTACTTCTGAGATCATTTATGGCTTTTAATTGCCATGGTATTCTGCTACACATTTACATATAACACACACCTGCACACCCACACGCTTATACACCCACACTCACAAATAATCCCTTAATTTATAATTCTACCATTCTGCCTGATCAACTTCCAATATAAGTGAATGTTCATACTAGAAATATAACTATTGTTTAAAAAAATTATTTAATATAACATATATTATCCACAAATAGGGTTTGCATTACATGCACAGGTGCTAAATTGCACAAGCACAGTTACCCAGAGCAATCAATCAGATTTTTGCTTTCATTTTATAACCTGCAGTATATTCAGCATTCTATGTTAATATATGTAGAGACCCTGAGATTTGGGTGTAGTTTAATCAGGCAGTTTCCCCTCCATATTTGGACACCTAAGGGTCCTTATGTAACTCAGGCAGCTATGTCCCTTTTCCTGGGTCCAGATCAGTTCATGGGATTTAGCCACCAGTGGGCAGTAGTTAAAAATATAAAAGGATATAGCACCATGTGCTCAGGGTCTTACTCCTGGGACCGTGCCTCCCAGAGAGGTATTACAGGGCCAAGGTCTGGTTCCTCTAAAGTTAGGTTTAGCCAGTGGTAGTAGTCACTGTGATAGTCACTCTAGAAGTGAAAGGCAGCTCAGGGCAGCTAGTGAGCAGCTGTGGCTCCACCAAGGAGAAATAGTGGGGTTAGGACCCTGTGGTATGTACACCACTAGATCAGGGATTACAGTGGGTGAGTTGAGGACCAGATAGGGTGCCAAGACCCAAGACCCCAGGCTGAATACAGTGGGTGAGGTGAGGACCAAATCGGGTGCCAAGAAACAAGACCCCAGGCTGTGAAATCCAGGACCTAGTGCTATCCACCTGAGAGGAGACATTACCTAGTGAGAGGGTAATTATCCTGTTGAAACGTGAATCATTGCTGCGTGCTATCTATCTTGCATATTGTCTTTATCATCCCACTGGAGGGGTTATCAAAGTATCCTACTACGCTGTCTGTTCAATAAATAAGTTCAAGTTTGCTGCAAAGAACTATGTCTGACTGAATCTCCTGCTGCACTGAACAACACCAGGTACCGGGAGTTGCAGGGAGTTGCACGGGTACACAAGGGGTCCTGGGCACAAGCTAAGCAGTTAGCCGGGTCGCACACATTCCACAAATCCACAGCTAAAGCTACAGCTACGGGTGCGCTACACAGTAATCTCCATGACATACATGATTAAGAAGAGGATTCCTTGCATGTGTTCTTTCTCACAAACCCCATCATACCACCACTTATGTAATACGTAACAAAAAAAATAAGCGGATCAATGTTACGAATATTAAATAAGTTCTGTTTTAAAGGGATGGTTCACCTTTAAGTTAACTTTCAGTATGTTGCAGAATGGCTATTTTTAAGCATTCTTCATTATTTATTTTTTATTGATTTTATGTATTTGCCTTTTTGTCTGACTCTTTCCAGCTTTCAAATGTGGGTCATTGTTTCCATCAAAAAACAAAAGCTCTGTAAGGCTACACATATATATAGTTATTACTGCTTTTCTATTACTCAGCTTTCTATTTAGACCCTCTCCCATTCATATTCCAGTCTTTTATTTAATAAAAAGCGAAATAACTCAAAAACTACAAATAATAAAAAATGAAAACTAATTGCAAATTATCTCAGAATATCACTCTCTACATCATACTAAAAGTTAATTTGAAGGTGAACCACCCCTTTTCTGAATTTACCCTGAAATCTGAGCAGTGTCTAGGAACTCATTAGTAAAATTAAAATTAAAAGGGAACTCTGGCTTCTAAACCAAAATTTGATAAAGAGGCCCACATAGCACAGAAACCCCTAATATACCCAACACAGTTACCTGATTTTCAATAAGAATGAATAAATGCCATTTTCTATGCTGGAATTCAACTGTTTGACAGTTCTTCTCTTTCTGCATCATTTGAAATTCTGACAGGGAAGGAGGAACTAAACACTGATGTTACAAATCAGACAGCATGCAGGAACTACATAACCCACAATGCATTGTACTGTGATGTTCCCTTCCTTATTGAAAACACATGTGCAGGGAATTGTGGGGTTTGGAGGATGCAGACTGAGGACAGATGGCTGCGGATACAAAGTAACAGTAGTCAGCCAGCTTAGCAAAGTAGTCAGATAGATCAGCAGGAGAGCAGGGGGCTGGGCTTAGGGAACTGTTCCAAACCATTAAAATCTTGAAAAGTCTGCACATTTTTTAATTGATGTATATTGCAAAGTTGCTTGAAATTATGTTTACTTTGCAAAAAGCTTGAGTTTTGTTTGTGTGGAGTTCCCCTTTAAAAAAGTAAAGTAACATAACTTAAAAACACCCAGGAAAATGTTTATTTAGCCTGAAGATAATTGCTTTTTGTTTCATGAGAAGAACAAGAAGAAGCAAAATACTTAGGAGGGGAATGTGCTATTCATTTTAAATATGCTGTGCATTGTTACACCCCACTTGATCCCAATAAAACTGCTGGCATCCCTGCTGCTTAACAATTTAGTGCAGAGAGCATTTATTGTGTTGTGGAAGGCTTGCTCCAAGGTACTCTCTTGGTTTTTATTTCTAACTCCAAATCTGAGCTCTCTCCTTTATGTAGTTTAACTACCCCAGATAGGGACCCTAAACATCCTGCATCAGGGCCCCCCTCTTATCTAACTGCATGTCTGTATGCAGCATCTTCAGACATCTTCAGATCATTTCCATAACAGTTTAATGAATTAAATTGAACTGAAGCCCATCACAATTTGACCTGGCAAATCATAATGGAGATACAGGAAGACAGCCAAGAAATTAGGCTTGCAATGCTGCCTTTGCTTGGAAAAAATTAGATTACAATGAAAAAACTTCATATCAAGAGATGGAATGCAAAGTATGGAAAAACGTCTGTTTAACTACACAATGACATATCTCTAAAAATCAAATGGGTATTTACAGAAATGTTCTGTACAGTGGGAAATAGAAAGGGGGGTTGTTTGGGCACCTAATATTCCTTTATGCATGTGATCAAGTACCACCTGTTTTCAGATCACTTCACTGAAAAGCTGGGCCTTATGTGGGATGGGATCTGTTATCCAGAATGCTCTGGACATGTGTCAGGGGGCCTATCGGCTCCCAGTGAGAGTTAGTCAGGACCAATGAGGAATCAATAGGGTTAAAGTCCAAATACAAGGCACAGATAGCATTCAGGCATAATTCAAAGTCCAATCCAGGCTAAGGGTCAAGGCAAGGCAAGGTCGGGTACAGGCAAGGGTCAGATGTCCAGGAATCAATAAAGAGGCAATTTAGGGGAACCCAGAGAAATTTTAAGCAAAAGCTATACTTGGGCCTCAAACCCAGGTCTCTGGCGTCCTTTTAAGCTTGAATTTGGACACCGCGCCAGTCGCATCGCTGTGGCGTCATCACACTGGCGCCGCTACCCACATGGCGGCCATGGGCCCAGAGTTCCTGGGAGAGCTCCAGGCGGCAATCGTGACAACGTGGGGTTTTCCAAATAAGAAATATTTCTGTAATTTAGATCCTTCTACCTTAAATGTACAAGAAAATCATTTAAACATTAAATAAACCCAAAAAACTGGTTTTGTTTCCAGGATTCTTTCTTAATTGGGATCAAGTACAATGTACTGGTTTACTATCACAGTGAAAAAGGAAATAATTTGAAAACATTTGAATTATTTGGATAAAATGGCTGTAAACACAAAAGTCTTATGAAGAGATACAGTATATATATATATATATATATATATATATATATATATATATATATATATATATATATATATATATATATATATATATATATATATATATATACTTACTGAATCTCTTCATAATACTGGGAATTGTAGCTACCAGTGTCTACAGGAGCCAAAAGTTTGACTCCCTAGCTTTATTAAGTACCATTGCGTTACATTGCTTTGATTCCTATCTGTATGCGCACAGTTTTACATTATGAATGCACTATTCCAGTAATATTTCACTGTACTCCTCTCATCTGTTAAATGCTGTAAATAGGTAATGGCTCATTGTACCACACTGATGGAACTCCAGATGGTATGGATTATACCAAAAGAAATCCAGTGACTGCCACTTTACTTTGTTCCATTTATTATCTGTTATATTTTTTATCTGTTCCATTTGATATTCAGGTAAAAAAAAAACTTCACACTTGATTGCCTTTTATTATTGTTTTATTTCAAAGAGAGTTATTTCCGACACTGTTTCTTTGGTGTGATTTTTGTGCAAAACAGATGCTTGCATTTCTTCATGGTGTCCAGCTTTATCATTTTTTACCGATTTATTGCCAAGGTTATAATGAAATTTAAAATGCTAATATATTGGTAGGCGGGCTCAACAAAATGTTCCAGTGGTACATCTAACTGCATGTTCTGCAAGGGTATAGTGTAAAAGTATAGGATCCGTTATCCAGAAACCCGTCATCCAGAAAGTTCAGAATTACAGAAAGGTTCAATTTAATAAAAAATTCAGATTATTTCAAAACTATTTCCTTTTTCTTTGTAATAATAATACAGTACCTTGTATTTTACCCCATGTATAATTACTCGTTATTGGCGGCAAAAACTTCAGGTCCCAAGCTTTCTGGATAACAGGTACCATATCTGTACTTTAACACCCAAACCTGAGCTTTCCTTTTTGTTGACTGGGATACACAAGACCCAAGGCCAGTGAATCCCAAACTGTGGCTGGGATCCAGTATTCTGCTTTTTTTAAGCAGGTTTGAATTTGGCTACATGAAAAAGAAAATCGAACACATGGTTCCTTGCTCTAATTTGAATAAGCGAATTCGGGTTTGCATCTAATTTGGGATTCTGCTGAATCATTCATAAAAGATATGAGGGCAAATTCACTAACCTGCGGAGATTCGATAGCGACGCCTTCGTCGCACTTCGCCAAACTTCACTAAAATCTGATGTTGCACTCAGGGAGGGAAAAGGTAGCAAAGTTTAATTTTTTTTTTAATTCATCAAGCAAAGCAAAGTTACGCTAGTGATGCCTAAATTGCATACAATGGGTCTCTACATATATTAGGTCTATAGCCTTTAGTTCCTCAACCTTTTTCAATGCTTTTTGGCTGCAAAGAACATTTAAATGTAGCGCACCAGTAGGTGTAGCTTTAGCTGTGGATTTGTGGAATGTGTGTGACCCGG
>CM044447.1:100973174-101021848 GCA_024363595.1 Xenopus borealis
CACCCCCGCCTAATGGTTTTAAAAATAGTGGTGAGCACAACTTTCCCTTGTTTGTTTCAGCAAAGTTTTCCCATTATGATCTACAGCCATAAAAACATTGTTAGCATTCTGTTCCATTGAAAATATTACTTAAATATTATATTGATTTATGAGAGAATTTATACTGCTATATTTAACAACTATTTCTTATGAAACCTTAATGTAATAAATAGCTGAATGAAAAGCATGAATAGGAAGGGGATTTAGAGTTTGTTTATATTGTCCTGAGATCTACTGAGCACCAGCTAAAGGTAAGGTATACTAGTAGATCCCGATCTACCTTTTGGGCATCCCTGATTTACAGCATATCCCATTGTGACCTTCTCCCACATCTTTCCCATCCCTCAGCAGCCACTAGAGCTCAACATATTTCTATTCTCTTTGTCTTCTGCCTCTGCAAACACCCCTCTTGAATATTCATATTTTAATCTCACACTTTCCATTATGGTTTTGTCTCACCTACTCTATGGTTTCATTATTCACCCGAGAGTCTTCTTTGCTTACTGTAGCTTTCTGGCTTCACATGTTTGCTCCACTGTAATTAAAGTTTAAAGGTGGGACAAAAGTATGGAGAAATAGTACCGATTTACTACTGTAGATGTGTATATATATATATATATATATGTGGTCAATGTTTATCACAGGAGGTGCAAGGCATGCAAACCTATAATAATGAAACCTGTTATCCAGGAAACCCCGTATTATGTGATGGCCATCTCCCATAGACACCTTTATAATAAAATAATAAAAAAAAATGTAAAACAATATCCTTTTTCTCTGTAATAATTAAACAGTACATTGTTTTTGATCCCAACTAAGATACAATGAATCTTTAATGGAAACAAAACATATTACTAGATAATTACTAGACAGGTCCCATATCTGTACTAGTAAAGGTGGTGTTTCCATGTAGACTGTATCCAATAATACCTTCACTGACCAATGAAAAGGAAAAAATCAAAGGGAAAATCGTTTTGGGAGTCTTAAATGTTCATAGTAAAGAGAAGCAATATTTAAAGTCCTTCAAGCAGCCTCACTTTCATATGAAGTAAGGTTGCAAGTGATAAGTATCCCACTGAATGCAGTGGTTTCCAGACCTTTTGAAGTCTAGAAGTTGTTCTGGGCCCCCCTTGAGATGAAAATCCAGTTTTATACAATAACGCCTTCACTGACCGAGGGAGCAGTTAAGAAACAGAACATTTGATATGTCCATACTAGTCTACCTAAATGCTCTATGTAAACCTACAATACTCCAATCATTGTTAAAGCTGAGAACAGATTGGATGTATATTCACCAGCTTCCACGTTACTACACAACTGGGATCAAATTGCCAAAACAAGAAACTCAGAGCTGTGCAGAAAAAATATAATTTATAGTGTTTATTGATTATTCCTTGGAGCATGGAGCAATAAATGGTGAAAAGAAAAATGCCTGACGCATTTCACACCATCAAGGACTTTAGTCGTTAACACTCTGGCCTTTTCACCCTGTATTGCGCCATGTTTTTTTTTTTATAGTTAATCGATCAAGTTTATACAGTACATTTTAGCAGTGCAACTCAGCAATGCTTCATCACATCAGCTTGTGGTCTACTGCAAGATTCCTGGTGGGAATGCTCCCACTCTCCTACATACTGATAAGATACTCATAAGGAGCAATTAACTTTGCCTTGTATGGATGTATCTCTAATACTTGTCACATATTGGGAATAAAAGTAGTATACTCTTTCTACTTTCATATACTGTACAGTATGTTGTAACCTGGCATATCACTGCTGCAAACATATAAGAAAGTCTTAAATGTACTGCTTGAATTCTTTGTTAAAGATTATCTCTTGAATTAACTCCTGCATCACACGTTCTGCAATTCCTGCACATCAACCTCTGCCAAGAGGAACAAATGAAATACACCTAGAAAATGAATATACACTGGATTGTTTGTGTGTCTGATTAGTTTCCCTTAAGGGCCAAGCCAGCGAGACAGCTGTGAACCTAATTATTTTAAGTCTGTGTGACAAACCTCGTTTTTTTTTAGTTTTAATGTAACGGAAAAGACTGCAGATTTGCATGTAAAGACAAGGTTTCTGTTAATATCTCATATAATCCCGGAGCATTGTGTCACTTAAATGCATTCTATCCTTTCAAATGCTTTGCTGAACAGTCTTTTTTTCTACCCATGCTACATGAAAATAGTTTTTTACTGTTATAACCATTCTCCTTTTTCCCAATTGCAGTTTTATATTTCTGTTTTCTTCCATAGAGTGCAGTGCATTTTATGCATAGATCATTCATCATTTACATCAGTTCCTGCCCCTGTGGAATTTACATTCTAAGCTGCTTACCCCATTCACACACTAGGGTTAATCTCATTAAAAGCAAACTTACCCCGCTTGTACACTGTATATTTTTGGAGATATTGTTAGACAACCCTGTGGATCCTAGACCCTAAACTACAGCATTCTTTATGCAAGGTTAAAACTGACAGAAGGGGTGTGGGAGAAGATAAGGGAAATGGTATGAAAGGCCTCCTTTATGAGGAACATCTGGCCAAGACCAGGTTGTTTATGCTGGAGAAGAGAAGCTTAAGAGGACATATGGTAATCATGTATAAATATATATGGGGACTATATGAAAATCCCTATATTTCTTTATTTATCAGAAGGTCCTTCCAGCAGACTCAAGGAAATCCCTTTCAGTTAGAAGAAAGGAAGCACCATCATAATAAGGGGTGATAAGTGGGTGTTTACTATAAGGGCTGTGAAGTTGTGGAATTCTCTCCCTGAAGTGGTTGCACTGATAGATGCATTAGATAGCTTTAAGAAAGTTGATCCAGGGCTTGGTTCAATTGCCCTTTTGTAGTCAGTAAGGAAATTTGAAAGGTTTCAGAAAGGGGTTTGTGTCCCTCTGGATCAACTAGCATATAGATGGACGTGTTTTTTCTAACCTAAATGACTATGTTACTATAAATGTACAAGCAAAAGGACAATGGTTATCTACAGGCAAAACATAATCTGTTATCTGCATATTCTGCAATAAGTAACCCCTTTATAGAAGTACAGTAGAGCATATAAGAATGCACACTGCAGCTCCTACTTATTCTTCGTATTATGCACATAAGTGACCCTTTTTTTTATCCACACACTAAGGGCTCGTCCACACAGGGAGATTTCTGGGAGATCTCTCACCTGGCGACTAGTCGCCACAACGAATCTCCCCGAATAGCTTGGTAGCAGTGCACGCCCGCTACACGTAAAGTCGCCTGCACCTATTCACACGCGGCAACACGATTTTAAAAGTGGCTCAAAATTTTCCTCTAGGCAATTTTGAGCGACTTTTAAAATCGCGTCGCTGCGTGTGATTTGTGATTGTGGCTCTGCTGCGAATAGATATTATAAAATGTAATGCCTAAAATAACATTAGCAAATGAACTTTGCTTCAACTGGCTAAAAACTTCCAACAACAATGCACCCCTTCAGAGGGTATAGTAAAGGGTGCAGTGAATTCGCTGCAAGCAGCATCTGTTGTCTTGTACTTGTGTTGCAATTAACTTGTGCCTAGTGCATTGCACACTAACCCCTTTATCGATACTGTGAGTCGTAAAATAAGTTATTCCCACACAAAGGAGACATATAGGATTGGTGAAAGTCCGCCAAATATTGTAGACAATAACTTATAATATAATCTATAGTGCTGGTTTTACTTTGGGCTAAAAATTATTATATTTTAAAAGTGCCCCTTAATTGGAGTTCCCTATAGATCTGCCACAGTGCTAAAGCAAGCTCTGTTAGTTTGGGACAGATTGGTTGATACTTAAAGTATTGTAACCCTTTCTTGGCTATAATTAGCCAAACCAACTAGCAATGGTAGAGCATTGGTTACACGCGACTCTTTTACTCTCAGGTAGGGCTTTCGCTAAGTGGAAAATCACGTGTGAGGTAGTTGAACTACAACTCGATACTGCATATAGTGTATAATAAAGGTTGTTGGACGCCAGGGGTTCTTTGTGCAAACAAGTAGAACAGTTTATTTACATGTAGATCCACAGGGTATCATATACTCACAGACAGTGGTAACAAAGCAGCAATGCTTTAGCACAGGCACAGCATGGATTATGCCCTCAGGTAGGATACCAGGATGGGAGTTGTAGTTGCACCAACCAGGTTATCAATGCCCATGTGGTCCGGATCCCACCAGCAGGTTCAGGTGACTCAGGGGTTAAATACTCTTCCTGCAGTCCCTATGTCTGAGGTCCCTTCACTTCAGGCAAGGTAGAGCCTGGGGGAGAGCTACTCCCTACTATCCTCCTTGATGGGGCTTTGAGCTGCCTTTTCTCTCTTTCCTCTCTATCTCACCTCTCCTAGAGAGTGCTATTACAGGAATATCCTCACTCTGACTATTCCTCATTCACGGGGCCCTGTTCCCCGACTTAATACTTGTAGTAGTACCTTTACAATACAACTTCTGGGGCCTTAACTCCAGGCTCAATGGATCTTGTGAGTGATGGTAGCTGCTGCAGGCCAGAGAGGAAGTGCCCCTCCCTGCAAGTACTTTTAATACAGCACTGCAGGGGGTGGGTCACAACCTGTCACTAATAATGTGAAACAATATAACTATCTGGACTTTAGTCCAATAGCAGGTAGCTAATGTAAGGGCAAGGGAGGAAGCCATAAGGGCCATGCTACTTATGGGTCCCTACAGTATTATATATCAGGGCTAAATTCCTGAGACTGATGAAGCCTTCTTCTTTAAAATGCATTGCAACTTTCCCCAAAACCTTTTGGGACTAGAGAGAATTGTAAGGCATGAAGGATATTTAATATGCTTGTTCATGTGATTAGGAACTTTATTCTTGAATATTCACAGTTATCTGATTACATAACTCATATGCAAACATTTCATCCTAATTGCTTACTTTTCTATATTTTCTCTAGTGCAGCTGATCTTTCTGCCTGCAACTTTTTCACTGGTATTTGTTAGTTTGTTCCAGGAGATGCGTACAACTGGATGACTCAAACAAAAGGCATTTGCACGATCTGACCTTTTATTAAGTCCCTCTTTGCAGAGCAGTTTAAATATCAGTGCTCTAGTCATAATTAAACACCCACAATAACTGTTCCTTGCTATGCATTGCCTACTTCATAAAAAATACTGACAGAAAATAATGTGTCGGATGCTTTCTGCTTTCTGTAACTCTGGGTCTTTCCCTCCCACTTTCAGTCTCGGCTCAATAATCAATCCCTATTCCCTAGCCCAGATAAAAATAAGTTGTACCTATTCCAAAAAGCACAACATTGTGTTTGTTTTCCAAAGACATGCCAGAGCCATGCCCAATGATCAGGCCATTTAGTGATGTCACCAAACAAATCAACTGTAAAACACATTAACAGATATTCTGAATGACATAGATAGTAATTAGTCAAATACACCAACATCAAACCCAACAACTTGGTTTATGCCTAATATTCCTATGTCCTTTCCTGTAACTGTTGGCATCAAAGAGAAAATTACTTAGCAAGTTTTAATGCATTCGAAGTGCTCCAAATTGGACACAAAGTACTAATTAACACAATTAAGGTACTTAAATCACAAGACGCTCTTGACCTTTCACAAGGTTGCCAATGCAGCCATCTTGTGTAAGGTTTACCTGGATCATGTGTAATATGAGGGCTAACAAACAGCTTACACTAGCACAGAGAGCACCTGCAGGTGAGACAGGACAGTCATGCAATGATAAGAGGCTGGGAAGTCCAAACTAAGATATAATTAATCCTTATTGGAAACAAAACCAGCCTATTGGGGTTATTTAATGTTACATAATTTTCTAGTAGACTTAAGGTAAATTATGGAAAGATCCACTATCTGTAAGACCCCAGGTCCCAATAATCCTGGATAACAGGTCTCATACCTGTACTAAGGATATCAGGCAGGTTGTAGTCAAATATCTGAGTCAGGGCAGGCAGCACAAGATCAGAAGCAAAGTTCAGGCAAGGTTGAGGTAGGCAGAGTATTTTCAGGGTCACAGCGGAGCAAGAACAACAACATTGGGTAACTTGGGAGCAAGACAAAATAACCTAGGTACTTGTTCTGGTCTAGCGTGACGTGCGCGTAACTGCAGAGACGTCAACCTGGGTGTCTGTGCACAGAAGTATGGGAACCCACGCGCACATGCACATGGACAAGCGACACAATGAATGCCCTTAGATCCTGCCATCTTCTGAAGAATGGCGCAAACTGTGCATGTCAACAATGGGGAAACCTGGAGCTGCTGGCACCCTGGACCAGTGAAGGAACCCCCACTCTGAAAATGCTAGATGAAACTTGAATCCAATTTGTGTCAAAATACAAAGCAATTACATTCTGTTGAGGTATCAAGCACAATAGTAGCAGACACAACTTGGAGCTCCATTATGAGTAAAAACATGGTGATTTTTGTCCATAACTGCACATTTACACTGCAATTGTATTCATAAATGACCCCTGCAGGTCTACTTTCTTATGGGTTACTAAACCTGGGAGACCTCTAACCTATTCTGCACCAGTGTTTTCTCCTCTTAATATTTTCCCAAATAGGACAGGGTTACTAAACCTGGGAGACCTCTAACCCATTCTGCACCAGTGTTTTTTCCTCTTAATATTTTCCCAAATAGGGCAGGGTTACTAAACCTGGGAGACCTCTACCCCCTTCTGAACCAGTGTTTTATTCTCTTACTATTTTCCCAAATAGGGCAGGGTTATTTTTCTTTCTGTGCTTTTGCTTGAAGCTCTGTTTATTCTGCAGATAAAAGGAGACACTCTTTGGAGGCAGCTCTCCGATTCGAATGGTCGAATAGTAAAATCCTTCGACTTTGAAATTCGAAGTTCTGTCTCTTTAAAAATACTTATATTTTTTAACTTCCCAAATAAAAGCTCCCGAAGTGCTATGTTAGCCTATGGGGACCTTCTAGACCATTTTCCCAAGTTTTATGTTATCGAAGAACAATCCTTCAATCGTATGCTAAAATCTTTTGATTCAGGATTTTATCGAATTCGAAGGATTTTAATTCGAAGGTCGAATTTAGAAGTATTTTCTACTTTAAAATTCGACCTTCAGTAAATCAGCCCAACAATGTAAATAATACTCATTCTCACTTCTAAATTCCACTAGCATTTAGAACATTCACATTTTGGAGGAGGATACTATCAATGATAAAAAAATCTTTAGTTCTAGGCAAAAAGGATCCATTCTTCTATGTGTTTTATGGCCTTGTGACTGTAAGCTTTCATACTGCATGCAAAAAATACATAGGATATAAGTATAAGAGGTGATAGATGCATTTTTGCACACACACACAGTTGGTCAGTGTACCAGTGTAAATCATTTCAGAACACAAATGCTAAAGCAGTTATTAACTTCCATTGTAGAATATGCAGACCAGCAGCACAATTTACATTAATGTAAACAATGGACACCAATGGACATTAGTGTGGACAATATCTGACCATTTAACCAATGGGCCAATCCATGGGATAATCATAACATTCACATCTGCTTGGCTATAGGGTCGGTCTGGGCTAACGGGAGACTAGGAAAAATCCTTGTGAACCCCCGGCCATTGTGGGTCAAAGTAACCTAGACCTGCTCCCTAGCTGTAATTATTGGTGCAATGTAAAAATGATAAGGTTCACATGGGGATGGGTGGAGGGGGTTGCAGCTGAGGCAGGGGCTCAGGGACGGGTGTGCAAGCCCCTGAGTTGACAGCCCGGTGGGCTCCAAACCCCCCCAGTCCAACGCTAATAATAATAATAAGAAGAATCACCTTAATAACAGAAAAATGGTTAGTTTGCTTTTGAAGTTGCAGTTCAGATCTGCTTTCTAGTCCACAAAGACTCTTTTAGAACTGCTGTTTCTTTGTGCCTCTATGGCCTCAAAGTAAATGTGAATAGAACACAATGAATAGTTTTGTAAAGTTAAACTTAATATGCACAGTGGGTGAGTACTTCTGAAAAAACATAGGGACAAATGGCATACTGTGCACAATAGAACAGGTTACATACGCATCCTAATTAGGGAACTGGAGGGGGAACACCTACATGCTTCCAATGCCTTTTCCTCTTGAATAAAACACTGCCAAATTCAAGAAGCACTGCATTCATTGGAGCAGCACACTACAGCAGTGTGTAACATGCCCCTTTTATTGCACTTTGGTGTCTGTCTTGGAGGTCCTATCTGATACCCCTGCAGTCTTCCAAGATCAATTAACCACAGATACCAAGCGTTTTGTATATCAGATTTCAGTACTAAGAAGGGCACATTCTGATTAGATCCACTTTTCATGAAGCAGAACCATGAATCTCTGAGCAAGATTTGTTGTTGGCATCTGGGTTGCCAAAGATCATATTTTGATAATGGACAAGTAGAGAATATTCTAATACAAAGTGCCTTACAACTTAAAAGCTTTTCTGTGGTTGAGACTTGTTGCTAAATAGATTTCTATCTTCTATTGTATAGTAGAGCAGTAGAATGAAGAGTTATGTTCAGCTAAATAACTAAACGGTCTGTTAGATAAAATTGGCCCATTGGCGATAAAATTACAGACTGAATGGATGGCTGGTGAAGTAATGAATTTTACAGAGTGATGTATTTTTGGGTTATTACATTGGCTCATGTAACTTTAATTAGTAAATGGGTCTTGGCAGGCAGCGTGTGTGTATGATGTAAAGGTTGCCACCGTTCCAGAAATTCCGTTTCTAATGCTATGGGTCACAAAACAAATGCCGCTATTCATTTTTGTCTCTGAGAAATATGTATGATTCATTAATTCTGAAATAACATTACAAAAAGATCAGTAGGAAAAAGGGAGTGCCACTTTTGGCTGAATGCGGTCAAGGTGTGGTGGGAGTTGTAGTTCACTAACTTTTGGAGTGCCACAGGTTCCCTTATAAATTATTATTTCTGAACCTGCAGATGCCAGCCTGTCTGCATTAATTAGGGTTACTAAAATGGAAATATTTTTTGGCAGACCCATGAAAAGTGGTCCTGTCAATTCATATTTATTTCTAAGAATAGCTCAGAGCTATATTTGCATCTATCTCCTGTCTCCTCTCAGCTGCTTGAGTCACATTTGGCTGAAAATACTTGTAGGATTCCTGTAAGAGCCAATATTACATCTCATTAAGTCTACCGGCACCTAAATAAATAATGAAGGTGGGAAATGAGACTGCAAACTGGATAGTAAAATCCTTTCCTTAATTTCACATTGGTCTGCTTTGTAGCAGATTGTAAAGTTACAGTAACTGTGATTGGTTTATATATTGATGTGTTTAGCTTTCAGGTAAATAGGAATTCACATTGTGTAGCAGCTATAACTAATGTGCAAATGCAGATTGTCAGTCTATTTCTATTACACAGATAGATTTGGCAGCATATCAGTTTCATTGTCAATTTCCAAGTACAGGAATTATTGGACCTATCAAAATATATCAACCTATCAAGGAAAATTCATCTTTCAATAACTCTGTTTAAAATGCCTGTATGAAGCACAAATCAAAAGTAGCTCCACTGAGACACTAATGTCCAATATTTCGCTCACAAATGGCAAACGGTGCAGGGCATTGCAGAAAGCCAACAATTAACTGTGTGTCTTTGTGAATAATGTTAAATGGGAAAAACTTATTTTTTGTTATTTTTAAACTGTGTGCTATTTGTCTGATCCAATAGACCAACTTTTGCACCCCAGCACACTGTAGGTATAGCACTTGCCAAATAAGAAGAGGGTTAACAACTCCCTGCAGATTTCAGTAGAGCACGCAGCACACTGCAAAGTGTTGTCATGTAGGACAAACCTGGCTCTTAAATATTAACAGGTAATTTATCTCCAAACTCACAACAATGATGCTAAGTTATTCTTTGAGACAAGGGTGTCCAACCTTTTGGTATTCCTGGGCCACATTGGAAAAAGAAAAATTGTCTGGGGCCACACATGAAATAAACAAACACTTTTGACTTGTAAAAGTACAGAAAATACACAGAAATGAACTACAATACCAGTTGGATAACCAGATGGAGCTATACACTGGAATATGGGACACCTGGATATTACAGTAAATAGACGTATTATTACTGTAAATTATTTTGACAATTCCTCGAGAACCAAGCGTTTCAAGCTGGGCCACATTCACAGGCATCCTGGGCCACAGGTTGGACACCCCTGCTTTAAAATCTTATGCTGCTGAGCTAATAATATTATAGTTAACAATGAAATAAAACACATCAAAAGAAGGTAAAGTTTTATCCACAGATTGAACCGTTTCTGATAGTGGCTGGGCTGGCTGCAGACAGGTGTTTGCGTGAGTGCGCTCACTGTGGGAGGTTGTTGCACTTGAAAATTGCATTGACAGTAATTTAAATTCACAATTTGCAAAACTGTTTTGCGGATCTTTTCTCTGCCACCAAAGTTGTGGCATAATTCAAGCGCAGAGTGTGCACATAATATTCGCAATTTGTAATTTTTTTGCCATATTTAAAAAGCTCTTATAGACAGTCATCGTGTAAATGAGTTGCGTCTGACTTAGGTTGCTATTTATGTATGTATACATACACTCGCAATTCTCTATGTCTTGCCTGTTAGAATTCTGCATCTACTGCTGCTTCTGGCTCCGTGTTCATAGGTTGTATTGCAGAGCAGTTCTCATATTCTATGTTTATGGGCACTAACCTTTGCTTTCCTTTACATATGTCAGTGCTTGATACAAAATTACAAAATTATATAATAGTAATTAATAAATATTAACTGAGCCAATATAAATCCGTGTTGATGGCAACACAATCCTGTTTTGTTAATGCTTAGATATTTTTTAATAGTAGTCTTGGGGCATGCTCCTCCATATTACAGTAAGACCTCATTCCAGAAAACCCCAAGTCCCAAGGTTACCATTTCATCAATTACTGCAAGGAGGCATGATGAGAGGGACTTAGCGGCAGAGCAGGACTGGGTGTAGTTCAATGTTAATTACATTCCTGCCTGCTGTTACATGAATACATATATCTATATATGGATGACATTCAGGAGAAATCGTCTGTGTAGGTTAAAACAGATGGGACACAAAACGTAACCTTGTTTTGCACTTATAATGAAACTGTACTCCAGTTGGTTCCAGGCCCAGATTAATAAGGGACAAGGATAGCAGGGGCTTTTGTAAGATGCCACGGGCTTGAGTGCTTATTATTGGGCCTGGTGGGGCTGATATTATACTTATTATGAATCTAAGTCTGGGCATGATTGGTAGCAGCACAATTCTGCCCATTGCTACCGGGTTTGCACACCCCACTGTTACACCCTGTTCTTTCAAGGGATAAAAATATAATAATCTTGAACTTGTTGAAAAAGGTTTTGGGGTACTTAGGGCTTATTATTACACATGATGATACTGTAATATGATTCATTACATAACAAGCACGCCCCACATCTAAAAGCTTATTATAATCCTTTATTCTGTGGCCTCACAACATGGAATATTTATTCTGAGGATTTTTTTTTACATTGCAGAACATGAGAGACACTGCATTGTGAGGGTGAGTCATACCTCTGCAGCGTGGCGGATACCAAGTACTTGTCATTCAGACATTGGCTTTATCCGTGACTTTCACACAGAAAGACCATCTGTGGCGTAGCATTGAAAAACTCCGGCTCCATGTTTCAGGTTTTCTTTGAAATTGTTCATAGAGCAGTGCAGTTCCTTAATTTAACATATGTACTGTACATCCGTGCAAATAATACATTTACTACCGCATTGTTGTGTTTAGAACCCAACAGATTAAGGCACTGATTTCTTTTGGAAAACTCATATTGGGGTTTTATGTGCCTATGTCATCAGTTTAAAAGGTCTTTCAACTCCCAATGGTTAATTTGTAGGGCAAGTAGCACTAGTATGGATGCAAAATTGAGCCATTGTATATAGAAAGGTATTCACGCCCATGCATGTATATATGTGCTCCTAGTAACGTGTGGCCAATGTTGGTCTGCTCGTTCATTCTGCTCTGATGAATGGGAATGACTGGGTTTTTTTGGCAGGTAGAGATTTGCTGGAAATTCATGTTTCTGCTAGTGTCATATATATATTTTCAGAAATGGGCACTAAAATTTCACAATGTATTTTGTTTCACTTGAAAAAAACACTCCAATACATCTGGTGCAAGAAAAAGCATAGAAAAGGTGCTCATTGACTACATTTCATTTGAGCTGAGAAAAAATGCAACAAAAAAAGTCAACTGAAATCCAATGCATTTCACAACAATGAGTTCACAAAGCAAAACTGGGCAGTTTTGTTCATCGCTACTGATGAAATGTGCACTAGGGAGTATTGGAACTACTGGACCTAAGCTTAATATACCAGATTCCAATTCCCTAGCAGGTTAGTCCATGGAACACAAAAAAAACCCAGTTCCACAACTTCACAAAACTTGGAGTTTGCACCTGTTATCGTTGTATCTATGCAATTCAGGGAAACCCTATATCAGGGGTGTCCAACCTTTTGTCTTCCCTGAGCCACACTGGAAAAAGTTGTCTGGGGGCCACACATGAAATACATAAACACTTTTGATTTGTAAAAGTAAACAAAATGCGCAGAAAAGTACCAGATGGAGCTATATAATGGAATATGGGACACCTGGATATTAAATAGACTTATTATTATCATATTATTACTACTAACTGGTCAATGGGCAGAGTCCCCCCTCCTGCCTACTCCTATATCCTTTGCAACATGACTTTTCCTTGGGAATCAAGCCTTTCAAGCTGGGCCGCATTCATGTCCATCCTGGGCGGCAGGTTGGACACCCCTGCCCTATATGGTTTTAAAAAATTTGCATATTGGACTGCATTTGTAAATGATCCCTAAGGGGTGCTGTTCATGACTTAAATCATGTGCAGAACCAACACCAAAACAGACAGTTGAATCTTGTGTATTACTTTTTTCTCAGATGGAAACCGCCAGGGGACAAACTGCCATGTTTTCCTCACAATGCAATGTTCCTTCAAACTCCAGTGTGATGCAATTGGATGCAAGTTGCTGTCAAGTTTTTTAGTGGAGATTTGTCATTTCCGGTGGCCTCATAAAACTATTTTCATGTGTTTCTTTTGTCACAAGTTAGGTGCACATTTAGCTGTGGGAAATAGAAAAGAACCACTACATTCAGGGTACTGATAGGAGTTCCTGACTAGAGTGGGCCTCTTGTGGACAACAAGTACACAAACTAGTATTGTTTGGCTCACCCCTGTACTCACAGTTAATATTCAGTCTCCTGGCTTCCTCACGCTCTTATAACCAGACTCACAAGCTCAACCAACTTCTGGTCCCAGTCACCTTCTGCTTCAAGCAGTCACAGGCAGCACTCCAAGCTTCTCTGGGAGTTCTCAACACAGCCATGTCTCCTACCTGCTGTGCCCTGCTGAGAGTCACATTCTCCCATTCTAATTAACTTTAAATAGCCTTTCCACAGGACAGCTTTCCTGTGGAAGATGTACTCCAATCAGGCCGGAACTATGGGTAAGCAGAAGAGGCACCTGCCTAGGGTGCAACCAAAGGGGGGCGCTGGGCAGGTACCTGTCTTCTGCCTATCCCATGTTCACAGCTCTCCTCTTCCACCTCTCCTGACGCTCACAGTCACCTTGACCCCCACTCTGCTGGCGCTTTCTCCCCTCTGTCACTCACCCTCCCTCTTCTCCAGCGATCTACGCATGCATGTGTGTATGGAGCTGTGGGGACATGCGCGAGCACAACATGTACAGCGCACGCACGGACTAGGTTCATGGTGGTGCCTAGGGCGCACGTTGCACTTGGCCCGGCACTGACTCCAATGTCTGGACTGGATCTGCAGAATGGAGTCCCTGGCTACCAAAGGCTGTAAACAGAGCAGTGATTCTCTGTTTAATAACTCCCTTCCTGGAGCCTATCTCAGTCCCTGTGAGAAACTAAAGGCTAGATTGACCTTTTTCCTCCTTTTTCTAGTCACTCTACCACATAGAGAAGACTGGGCAGGCACATTGGCACTTAACTAGACCAAGTGAGTCATTTATTGAAATCCGAATTTTCTCATGTTTTAAATAAAAAAAATCAGACCGAACCAGAACCGAGGATTTACCATTATTTATCATTAAAAAAAACCCGGAAAAAAAAAAATCACAACTTTTTCAGATTGATGCAAAAAAAAGGATTTAACTAATTAGTCTAAACCACAAAACATTCAATATAATAAGTGTAAAAAACTTGAAAAACTCTAATACAAACTACTCCATCTAATAGCTGGTGATGGCATGTAGAAATTGACTTCTTCAAGTTTTTAGCATTCGGGCTTTAATTAATAACCCCCTTAGTGTGCGTTTGGACTTAAGTACCTTACAGGATCAATATGCACATTTGCAACCATTTTAGCGTGACCGTACTTCTGTGTCATTACTCAGGGCTGCAGTCATTTCTCCCCACAGTTATCCAACCCTGATGTGATTCTGTGCTCAGGAATGTTTCAGATGAAATATTTCGTGCCCTGATTTACAAATTCTATGTTTCTAGAGATACTGTTCTGGATGAAAAACAAGTGTCTCGGGAGTTTACTCTGTCAGAGGAAGCACAAGACTGAATTGAAATAACTGGGGCAGTGGGGGGGGGGGTTCAACCCCATAATTTTTTTCATGACCCAAACATGTTACAGTCCATAGAATCAGCACTTTTATAAAGAATCAATACATGAAAATGAACTATGCTGCCCTATTTTGCAATAGTTGTACATTCTTGCACTTTTTGTCTGTTGTCCGGTACTTCTATGTTGTGTGTAGCTCTATGGTCCTAGAGAAACGTTGTTTTGTTTCAATGTGTACTGTATGAAATGACAATAAACACACTCTTGACTCTTGAAATGTACTTTGCTATAAAAGCACAGTTTTAGGTGTACCAGAAATGTTTTTTTGTACTTCCCATGCAGAGAAACACCTACGTCACCAACTGTCATTGTGCATACAGGCGGCCATTGGCCATTTGGGGGTGTGCCTTAGAAATAATGTGCAACTCTGAGCTGATCAGAGGTGTAGTGATGCTCAAACTGAGTCAGCGGGGCTCAGATTCTGATCTGAGCCTCGCTGACTCACAATTTTCTGCTCATTCACACAGCTAGTAAATTAGGATGTTTCATCTACAAGCAGTGTCACAGAGTTCTGCTAAAGATTCTTCCACTTTAAATCCTTCCCCAGTCTGCCGCATTTACAGCATATGTTAAAAAGTAAGGCTAAAATATTAGCCATAAGATGAGAACAACAACCTGCAGTTGTCCATGTGTCTGCTTAGCTCTCCATCAAACCAAACCAAGCCTTCAGCAGTTCCACACAAAGATGGGTAGCAAAAGATGTGGTTTTCTTTTAAAATTTCTCTCTGATACTTTCATTCAATATACCAATATACCACTGCCTACATGTTCTGTACCAGAACTATTTAGCTTTTAGACTAATTCAAAGAAATCATCTTTGACTGTGATCTTGCAAACACTCTCAGAGTTTAATTGCACTTTTGCACTTTCCATGAATGTTTTATTTTTTGTGATTTCTGATATTTTAACAATTTTAGACTGCTAATACCAGGCTACTTAAACTAGAACATTAATATAAACTGAAAAATGCTCAGAGGGCAACTCAAGTATAGATCAGTTCATTTCTTGGGTCTAAATTCTCTTTAATTGTCTTCATCTCCTCCACTTTGTTTTGAAGACATCCAAAGTACATTGGTACAGTATGGGAAATTCAAAACTGGCATCCCTAAGAGTAAATCTATCCATTATGATTTATATTGTAACTCCCTCGACATTGTTCTTAGAGCTCTAGAGGCAGAGGTAGCTTCTCCATGCAGTGTCAAGACCATACTCAACTATTTGCAAAAATTCACATACAGCTATAGGATGTATTATCTGGATTCTGATCCTGGGGTTTTTCCGGATCTTTCTGTAATTGGAATTTCCATACCATCAGTCTTAAAGGGGTTGTTCACCTTTGAGTTAACTTTTAGTATGATGTAGAGAGTGGTATTCTGAGACAATTTGCAATTGGTTTTCATTTTTTATTGTTTGTGGTTTTATAGTTATTTAGCTTTTTATTCAGCAGCTCTCTAGTTTGCAGTGTCAACAATTTGGTTTCTAGGGTACAAATTACCCTAGCAACACTGCATTGATTTGAATGAGAGACTGGAATATGAATAGGAAAGGGACTGAATAGAATGATAAGTAATAAAAAGTAACAATAACAATACATTTGTAGCCTTACAGAGCATTTGTTTTTAGATGGTGTCAGTGACCCCAATTTGAAAGCTGCAAAGAAACGGAAGAAAATGGCAAATAATTAAAAAACTATGAAAAATAAATAATGAAGGCCAATTGAAAAGTTTCTTAGAATTGGGCCTTCTACAATATACTAAAAGTTAACTTGAAGGTGAACCACCCCTTTAAATAAATTCAGTATAAATGTCTAAACTATGAATTCATGCAGCATGATCCCAACAAAGCTGCATAAATTATTACAGATAAACTTGAAATAACTTTTAAACATTATAAATATTTGTTTAATATTCACTCTTTAGGTATAGGAGATGCTCTTCCAATATTTCTGAGCTTTTAAATAACAGGTTTCTGGATAAGGGATCCCATACCTGTATTTAGATACTTCAAGGAAATAAATGTCAGTATTTATCCAGATGATGTTTTCTTTTTTTCTTGTATGAAAAAGTCAAACTCCTGTCTCTTATGGCCACATTTTTGAAATTTAGTTATGCAGATTTTGTTTACTAATTTAATTCTTTTGAGGAAATTAAATTAGAAGGTGGATAAACAGATTAATTAAGGAAATTCATTTTAATGTGGCTGCATTAGAAAAAAAGTGTATTTTTTATGGTATTAGATAATGTTCTACTTAATCTTCCAGAAAATGAACTTATCGAAGCATGCTGTACTTCCAAGCATATTCCGGTTAATTAAGAAATACAAACAGTGGGAGGAACACTGAGCAAACATTTGGAAGGGACATTGTCCCTCATCTTGATGGGATTTCACAAAAGGGATCACAAATTCTATGAAACTGTTAAAAGAAATATTACACAGTTTCATAATTAATTTGGATTGAAACAAGGCAAGTTTCTATAAATTTTTACTCTTTGGGCTTACTAATTTTTGTATATTTTTTCATTTCCTCAAAAGGAATTTTTTTTGTGATATTAAACACATATTTAAGTAATTACTCTAAACCACAAACATTCCATATTTAATAATTGTAAAAACCTTGAAACACTATCCCATCTAATAGCTGGTGACTGAGGTCATGTAGAAATCAATGGGAGCCATCCCTTGCAAATTGTAAAATCTTTTGGGGTTATTGTATTCTTATTTGGATTTGTTCCACGTTTTTTTATTTGTTTGTGCTTTTTATAATCAGATCTTTTAATAAATAAATAGACATTTGTGCAGTAACATAACTAGAGGGGGAAGCGTATTGGTGCGGAACGTGCAGCTGGGCCCCCCACTTCCCTACATACGCAATATTCTGCATAGAAGCAGTGCGCAAGCTGCCAGGGGCCCAATTACACCCTCTGCTCTCCCGGTAGTTCCACCAATGCATTGTGCTTATTTTAAAATGTAAACTTAGTTGAGGTTGAAATAAACAATATACAAAGTTTAATAAAGAGGCCTCCCAGTGTGACCCCCCCTCCATATGGTCTTTTGGAAAGACTACTGTTATTCTGTTCAGGGTCAGATTTACTATCCAGGTGCTCCTAGGCCGGCTCCTCTCACCCCCCAGTCTGCTTCTCTTCCCTGTCCCCTTCCCCATGTCCTGCTCGTCCATGTGCCCATCCCCTCCCCTTCCACGTCTCCTTCTCCACCCTGTCCCCTTCCCTGTCTCCTTCTCCTCCCCATCCCCGTCTCCTTCTCCTCCCCTTCCTCTCCGCTTCCCTGTCTCCTTCTCCTCCCCTTCCCCTCCCAGTCTACTCCCCTTCCCCTCTACGTCCCCAACTATCTACTTCTTGCATGTGCCTAAATGAAACTCATAGAACTGCACTGGAGATACATTTGGATGTTGTTGGGTGGCATACCACCCCTGAAATTCTTCCAGCCTAGGCCTGGGCATTTATGGTCTTGTCACAAATCCAGCTTGATTCCATTATACTCTTAAATACATGTGTTATAAATATACATTCATCACTAAATTAACTTTGTCTGCCATCAATTAAATCTGTTTTTTGGTGCAGTAGAACATTTGAGCCACGATTCTGTCCAAAAGTAGATACTGATGGATGCAAGTTAAGAGGAGTCAAGAGATACTGACCAGTTGCACTTCCCACAATAAAGCAGTGAATGTGGCTGAAGACAGGGCAGATCAATTAGAGAAGTGCAATAGAATAGTATACTCTAGGCCCAAACCAGAGACTCATGACATGTTGCTCCCCAACAACTTGGCTGTTGCTTCCAGTGGCCTCAAACCAGGGAACACCAGAATGTGGCTCAGTGGTAAAAAAGATTGGGGACCCCTGCTCAAGTACAATTGCCTGTAGTAGAACTGGCAGGCAAGCCTATGGCCACATTTGATAGATCTAGCTTGTAGTCTGAGGTAGGCATGGGCAAATTGAAATGGAATCAGTTAGCTCGTGCATTTAAGTTCACACCTTTAATTAGGGCTTAAACTGGTTTCTGAAATGTATCAAACACACCAACATAAAATTGTGCATGTGATAGGGTCCCTGTCTATAATGTGTTACTGCTCAGTGATGCTTCCCACCACACAGGAATGTATTAAGTCCATTCTTTTCCTACAGCACCAAGCTGAACTCCTGAATGTAGGTGAGACAGTACATTGAGCATCTCACCTGTGTTCTGCACTTCTGTGTGGATCCATGGGTGATATCACTATATAATAGATGTTAATTCATAAGTTTCCGTGCAATGAAATGTAGCAAAAAGCCATTACCCCCTATCTGTAAGGTCCCTAAGGACCCATGTTTTGTGGCTGCTTTTGCATCAGCATGGTATTGTACAACTGCTCTTAATAACAGCACTTTTATTTTATTTTCTGCTTTTGTATAACTGTCCCATTTTATATTACTATAAATTGCATTTTCTATTTTGTTTTTGAAACTTCGGGCCTTTTATGGCTAAAAAGATGTCTCATTTCTGCCATTAAATGCGAACACTTGACATTATAAAGATCCTTTGTTAATCTTCCTGAATGCATTGTGCAAAGTGGAATGGCTATAAAACAACATTGATTTTTACAGGATGTATTTATCTTATTTTTCTGTTTACTTTTGCTTCACTTTGTGCCTACAATTTGCAAAGCTGATCATAAAACTCAGTTGCAAAATTGTAAAGAACTATAGAGAAAATGCCACCCCATAACTTTATTTTGTAGAACCTAGGTATCAACATAGTAGAACTCAGATCTCTGTGTGAAAGCTAAACCTACTAAATCCAGTTATGTCACTAACATTATTACTTCTTACTTAACATTATTTCTTATTATTTGTATTTCTCTTCTTGATGGGACTACCTTTAGGAGTACCAGCATATGCACCTATTTAACAACTCATGCATGGTTATAGCTTCTCTCTCAGTCTTCCAATATACAACTTTTGTAATGGGGGCACCCAACATGTATGGGGCCCAGGGCATTTGCCCTGTTTACATGCCTATAAAGAATGTACTGGACGGCCCATTAGTGGCCTCAGGCTCTTTGAGCAATGATGCTGTCTGTATAGTATCAGAATCCTGACTAGGGCCCAGGCTAGCTAAATTCCCATTGAGTATCTGAGCCTACTTTCCATACTTTCCAGATGTTTTGGGTATGGTGCCCACTCTTTGTTAATCTTATAATGCTTTATTTTGACTTTTGGTACAATGATCACTAATAGCACGAGCATCAGAGCAATAAGACACATGGCCATCTAAGAATGCAAAGCACTATAGTATAATAGTAGTTTGCTCTGGTACCATTGGAATAGTGAAGCCCTTGGACTCCATATGCCTATGCCATTCCTTTTCTTATTATATTTTTTACTTTATCCATCCCATAAAATATATATTCCCGGTTATGGTCAGGGCCCATGAGTCAGTATGCTACTGTTTTCTTGCACCTTGAATCTTTCTTAGTTCTGCATTTCAATCCGCCCAGCTACACTAATAAGCAAATTATATGCATGAGATGTGCAGATGCTTATTAACACCAGTTTATGTATCATATACATCAGATGCTCTTATTTAGATGCAGACTCCTAATATTGTACTCCTTAGCCAAATCACATCTTCGAGATATTTTTTAAAGAGTAAATAATGCTAAATTCTCAGCTTTTTTGAAATGATGTAAAATGTGCAATGCCTGTTATAGACAGGGGTGTTCACATGATGTTATTAATACACGAATATTTGAATATTGCCTTTGCTGATTTTCAGCTGGCTTGGGAAAAAATTATGTTGCATGTACTGGCATGGTTCATCGGTATACTTAATATAAGGATGTTCTAGTATTATGTTTAATCATGTAGATATTTGAACTGGTCTGCAGATAAACACAAGGTTAGAAATGCACTGAGTATGTTCCTATGGTCAATGGGAATTTGATTCTGTTGGATGTTCACTTTGGTATATGTTGAGGAAGGGAGGAGGGAGCCCTGCGAAAAATTGCCCAAGCCAGACACTGTTTTCACTTTATAGTTTCCAATAAAAGATTCTAATGGTAAGGATGCAATTGTCCATTAAATTTTGGTGTACAGGTATGGGAACCATTATCCAGAAAACTTCGAAGAATGGCTGTCTCAATCCATTTTATCCAAATAATCCATTTCTTTTTTTTTTTTAATTATTGACTTTCTCTTTTAGTAATAAAACAGTATCCTGTACTAAGATATTAATCCTTAGTGAAAGCAAAACCAACCTATTGGGTTTATTAAATGTTGTCATGGTTTTATAGTAGACTCAAGGTATGAAGATCCAACTTACAGAAAGAACTGTTATCTGGAAACCCCCAGGTCCCAAGCATTCAGGATAGCAAGTCCAATACCTGTACTTGCCTCTACTCTGCACAGTGGACAGTGCTGTAGTTGTATAGCACCCTACAACAATTACCCTACAACAATAGCTGCACCATCACAAGTGAGTGAGTGCAGAGGTTTGTTCTGGGATTATCAGTGAACACCTCTAAATCACAATCCCTATAAATGTGACCGTAAAACATTGCCAATCACAGATTTTCTCTACAGCAGCCCCACTTTGTTTTTTTAAAGTCATTTGTGTTGATTGCGCTTTGGCAGAAGCTCTGGAATTCAATAAACACTTGACTGATGGGTGTCAGAAGGAGTCTACTACACTTCTCTGATTTATATTTAAATCAAAAGTTATTGCCATCGCAAGGGTTGATGGCTGGCTCCTACATTTTGGTGGGCCGTGGGTCAATTTATTACAGTGAACCTGGTTTCCATGACTGATGGATGCTTGAATAACAGAATATGCCTAGAGTGTATACTGCTATAGTTCTAAGCAGCAGTAAGGGCCTACTGATATCCATTAAAGCGTCACACTCTTTATTTCTGTAAGAAGAATATCTTGCAGTCTAGAAGCTGCGATTTTCTCAGTGATCATTTTCTCTGTGAGCAAAGGGAAGGAGAAAGGTTGGAGGTTATTTGATGGGTCTCTGATTGAAGCAAAACTAATATTCTGGTTGCATTAAATATTAATCGTAGTTTGCTTGCTGACATTATCTCATTGATTAGGGACTGTGCTGTCGCTTGGCCTTTCAGTGTTTTCCAAAATTCAGTTATAAAAGCGTCTGTTCCTGCAAGATCTCAATGGTCATGATTGGGACATTTGATTTTTCACTGTGGTGTTTGGAAAATGTGTCACGCGGCAGCTTTTAATTTCCTTCTTTATTGCCAATAGCAGGGCAATGCAGATTCCCAGAATATTTTGGGACAGTTAACTGATGTATGTTGGGAATTGTTTTGTGTATTTGTAGCGTTAAATGTGGTTACACAATAAGACAAATGGTAGAGGTAAGTTGCCATGTTTCTTCTGATTTACTGCTCCATTTTAAAAAATTGTGACTTGTGTACTAAGCAGATTTTTTGTTCATAGTTTCATTTAAGGCATCCCTCTTCTCTGTTTGTGCATTGAAGTTTAGTGGCCTTTTTATGATTTCATTATTCTCTTGCTTTATGCATTTGTAAATATTATATTGGGCAGTGTTAAACATTTTGTCATTTTTTTGACCAAAACAGCTTTCTGACTGTTTGTTGAGAGATTATAGGTGCAAGGTGTATGACCATTAAGAATGGAATCCAGTGTAAGGTGCAGAGTGCTGAGCTTTCATGTAAAAGGAGAGTCCTGTGCTTAATGCCTGTGGCACCAGGCCAATCTCCAGGTATGAAAAGAACTGCACCTTGCATTGAGTAGCACAGCATGCGGGTTGCGGGAAGATTATGGGCAGTCCCAGTAACACCCCCTAGCTTGTTCAATATGACATGTGTATGCTAGGTAGTATCTGGCACCACAAGGAGCAGGAAAGCCTGTGCTTAAAGTTGTCTTGTACCCAACCCAAAGTGGTCTGAAACTTGTACCAAATTTTTCATTGTTACTGTTCATAATACGGTAGAGGTTGCTTTTATGTCTTTACCAGTAATAGTGGGGCAGGAGATCCAAGACCCCCAGTGTTTGGGGGGTCAGGCTAAAAAGATGAAAGAGCTATGCATTAGAGGTTAAGAAAGGTATAAAAAAAGGGGACAGATATTTCTTTTGATTGCAGTTACATTTATTTTAAAATCGCTAAAAATGAGTAATGTATATTAGAGAATTGCTTAGAGTTCGATTTTCATTCAACAGGGAAAATGTTATTTTTGGCTTTACACCCTTTAAACGAGTTGCTCACCTATGAATTAACTTTTAGTATGAGGTAGAGAGTCCTATTCTGAGCCAATTTACAATTGGTTTTATTTCGTTATAATTTGTACAATAAATTTGTAGCCTTACAGAGCATTTGTTCTTAGATAGGGTCAGTGAATAGTCGGAAGAAGGCAAATAAATGAACTATAAAAAGTTAATTTGAAAAATGACTTAGAATTGGATATTCTATAACATAACTAAAAGTTAACCACCCCTTTAAATGTACGTGCTAGAATAAATGTCTTTTTTTGTGCAGAGGAGCATTCGGTATGCTTTTGGATGGATGCATTGTTAGTGATAATCTCACTTGGGAACATCCAATATGCTACTGCTGAAATACAGAAACAACTGAGACCACACCAAGTTACAGCAATCGTATGATTCTGTTGTTTCAGAAACAGGGTACAAATAGGTAGTATTCTTTTGCAGTTATTGTACAAAGCAAAATAAGAGTAAAATCCTAGCAACATTCTAGATAGTTTAACAAGATGGCTGCTTGTACATCTTATTTTGGGGAATTAGCAAATGGTAGGCAGGTTTAGCAGAGGATCATGTCTTCAGGCAAACACAGGTTTATTTTCACAAGGAACATAAACTCATCAGAATACAATTCATAAGTGTTTCATCAGCACACATTCACTTTCACCCCTCTCTGGGGTTCTCACCATACAGAGCAGTACTTGCACGCTGAAACATTTAGGCTTCTCTCAATGGTGCAAATTCACGAAAGCGCAAAAATGCGCTAGCTGGGTTCGCTGCACTTCGCCAGGTGAATTTTCACCAGTGCTATGCAAATTCACTAAGATGCGAATTTGTGCTCAAGGCGGCAAAGCGCATTTACGCTAGCGATGCCTAATTTGCATAGGGTGCGAACATAAACAAATTTTTGCCAGGGACACTGTTAGTAAATTGGCAAAGTTGCGAATTGACGTCACGCTGGTGAATTAGCTCTAGCGTTAGACGCTTCACGCTTTAGTGAATTTGCACCAAGGCCTCTCCCCTCCATGGATATTCACCAGCTTCTGGCCTGGCTCACCTACCTCCAGCACAAGGAGGTCTTCAGGGCTTACACCTTCCTCCAACACAAGAATGGATCCAGGGACCCATCTATACATCTTTTCCTTAGCTGGCAAAACAACACAGTCTTACTTGCTGGCACAACATACATTTTCCCTGGAGTTTTATATTTACCACGTTCAACACTGATGAAATATACACGCAACCATGGTCAATTTTTAACCCTAAGATAAAGTTTCAGAGTACTTGGAATCCTTTCTCAGGCTATAGGCAGAGTGAACATAAAATACAATATAAAGAAGTATCATGGCAGATACCTTTGGATACATATGCACATATGCAGTCTCAGAAGATTCCATATGTTCCTTTGTCTGCCATCAATGTGCAGAACTGGTAAGAGAAATGATAGAAACTCTGAGGGGACAAACAGGGTGAGAAGCAAGTATAGCTTGACTGGAGGCATATACAGTACTGCTCTTGCAAAGTGGATTGTAGATGGCAGCGAACCTTAAGATATTTGTTACCAAAAGCCAACCTGCAATTTTATTAAAATGAAAGCACAGTGAAGGTTTACAGTTATAACATAACAATAGTTACATTGCAGTCAGAATTATTATAACAAGCAAAGAAACATGTTAAAAACAATTTTCTTTCAGTTTATAAATCATGAAGCACTAAAGAGTTTTCATTATGTAAAACACAAGTCAGCCACTTGCATATATCCAAATGATATATTATTATTCCAGATTACAAATATCCATTAGGGAAACTCAATTTAACACACAAGAGGTCTTAAACTCCTCTAAATCCAAATCCCTATGATTTGAAACCCAACAACTTAGACTAGTAGTGCAGTGATTGCTTCACTCATCTTCAGAGTTTGTTCCCCTTCTGGACTATTATTAAGGAATCCATTAACTTCAGTAAAGCTCCTCTGGAGCCCCAACTCACAAGACTAATGTTGCCTCTTCTAGGGCAGTCCAGAGCTGAAACATTTATAATGCATAGCAGATGTCTGTGTATTCCCTTCCTTTGCATGGAATAATGAGTGTATGTACACATAAATATTATGTTGAGTTAAATACGTGGGATTAATGCCCAAAGGTCAATTTGCTCTCCAGCTCAAGGCTGGCTCCATGTGGACAGAACTGCCTTTGTGTACTGACCTCTGCTTATAACAACAGTGGCCCTAGCTGCCACATCAGACTAGAAGACATAGAATCTTGAAACACCTTACAGCAGTGGCCCTCAAACAATGACTTGCGAGTAACATAGTAACATAGTAACATAGTAAGTTAGGCTGAAAAAAAGACTTGCGTCCATCAAGTTCCACCTTTTTTTTTTTTTTTTTTTTTTTTAGCATGTTGCTCACCGACCAATTGGATATTGTTCCCAGTAGCCTCAAAGCAGGTGCTTATTTATGAATTCCTGGCTTGGAGGCAAGTTTCTGTTGCATAAAAATCAGGTTTCCTGCCAAACAGATCCTCCTGTAGGATGCCAGTCTATAAATGGGCTACCAAAAGTCCATCACAGCCCATAATTGGCACCCCAAGAACTTTTTTCATGCTTGTGTATTTCACGCTTGGATGTCTTATGATACATTGAAGCACCATTATTATAGTATGATTTTATAGTTAACTTAGTCAGATACTAACTCTGCATTAGTAGTAGAAGAAAATCTAGAGGAACTGGGCTTGCTGATTGATAATTGAAGACATGTCACTACTCATCTGACCAGCTTCTTCAGTTCAACTGACTGGTACAGGAAATCCTTGGCATATAAACTCTTCCAATAACACAATCACAATGGAGCAGTGGAACTATTCAAAGAGATGACAAGTGAAACTCACAGTGGTTGTGAATACTGTGATTAGATGTGTATACTGTGATAAGATTACCACTGTGTCATGCTACTGAAAGAGGCAAGTGATTGGATTATTGGATTTCCAGTCAGTTGAACATGAGAAGCTGCTCGGATTAGTATTAAAATATCTTCAATGATTAATCAGCAAGTCCAGATTCTCTAGATTTACTTCTACTAGATCAAGGGTGTCCAAACTTTTGGCTTCTAGGGCCACATTGAAGAAGAAAAATTTCTGGAGGGCCACACATGAAATACACAAACTTTTTTGATTTGTAAAAGTAAAGAAAATACACACAAACTACAATACTAGTTGGATAATTAGATGGAGCTATACACTGGAATAAGGGACACCTGGATATTAAATAGACTTATTATTATATTATTATTATTACTAAGTGGGTAATGAGTCCCCGCTCTTCATGCAACATGACGTTTTCTCGGGAACTGAGCGTTTCAAGCTGGGCTGCATTCACATCCTTCCAGGGCTGCAATTTGGCCCTCGGGCTGCAATTTGGCCCTCGGGCTGCAGTTTGGACACCCCCATACTAGATATACCATGACCTGGATGAATGAAAACTTTCATATCTAATATAAATAATTAAAAAAAACAACAGCTTCTTCAGTTCAACTGATTGGTGTCGGGAGTTCTCAGGCATATAGACTCTTCTAACAATCCAATCACAACGGCACATGGTAACTCTTCAGAGAGATGACATCTGAAATTCACAGAGGTGTTGATTCTGTGTAGTTACTGTGATAGGATTACCAATGTGTCATGCAACTCCTAGAAACATGAATGGATGAATGGATGTTCAGGGATGGTTTCTCCACCTTGATTCTTCTTTCAAACCAGTAGCCTTCTTTATCCAATATTTGGACATTGCTATCTTCAAAGGAGTGTCCTTTGTCTTTTAGGTGTAGAAAGACAGCCGAGTCTTTCCCTGTAGAGTTCCCCCTCCAAAGCTGAACCATTTGATTGGTGAGCAGTTGTTTTGTCTCCCCAGTGTATAGATCAGTGCATTCCTTGCTACACTGGACTGCATATACCACATTGCTTTGTTTTCCTTTAAGAGTTGGATCCTTAGGGTGTACCAGTTTTTGTCTCAGTGTGTTGCTCGGCTTGGAAAAACACAGGGACGTGGTGTTTGTTGAAAATCCTCCTGAGTTTCTCTGACACTTCATCTACATATGGGATGATTATATTTCGCTTACTATGTGTCTCTGGGCAGTTATTTCTTTTGGTGTTGGGCTTGGTTGCTGCCGTTTTGACAAAGGCCCAGTCTGGGTAGCTACACACTTTCAAAGCTCCTCTGAGATGTTTATGCTCCTTGTCCTTGGACTCTGTATCAGTTGGCACATATTACGCCATATGGAGCAGAGTTCTAATGACACCCAGTTTGTGTTCCAGCGGATGGTGGGAATCCAACAACAGATACTGATCCGTATGCGTTTCCTGTATACTTCAGTTTTCAAGTTACCCCCATCTTGGATGCATATCAAACATTCCAAAAAGGCAAGTTTGTTTCCATGGACATCTTCCCTTGTTATTGTCCTTTGAATTAATGTGTTCTGTAAAGAATGGCACTACACTGGATCTGATTTAAACCTAAGTGTCTGAACCATATCTGAGCCAGTGACTCTGTTTAGTTCCCTGGAATATAAGTAAATCCCTCCTTTCCACTTCCTCCATGTACATGTTAGCTACAATGGGAGAGACTGTAGAACCCATTGCACAGTCATGTTTCTGTCTATAAAAAATTTCCTTTTTTTATTACTTATAATAGATATACTATGACCTGGATGAATGAAAATCTTCGTAGAAAACCTTCATAGACATTTTGCATTAGACCAATCACAAAAATCATGAGTAACATGTACATGTACATAGTTTTCTGAGCACTCCACAATTGTTTGTGTGCACAAGTGTTGTCCAAAACCAAGATAGAAGTTAGAAAGAACTTTGCATGGTTGCATTATGTGAATTTCAATGACTGTTACGGAAAGTTAAATTTTTTAAGAATGCAGCTTATAACTCTCACTCTAGCCTGTCCATTGTTGGACACATCCTCTAGCCCAGTGGTTCCCAAACTGTGGAGCTGAACCCTGGGGCTTGGAGTCATGGCATTGCAGCCTCAGATTGAAGACAGACTAGGGTCAGAACTGGGGAGTATTTAGTGTTCTACATATACTTATCACAGTTTTTTTTTCTATATTTTCTATATCTGTACTCATTTCATGACTTAAAGTGGACCCTTGCCAAAGGCTGGGTCTTCAAAGAAGGCCATGGCCAAAGGTAAGACTTTAAAGTGAGGCTTCAACTGAACATGTTTGCCAGTCACTGCTCTAGATAATTAACCAAAAATACAGCCTAACTGGATAGTGTTTGCCTGTCAACTATTGCAAGCTTAATAAAGCAGTATAATATGTGTGAGCCGCATGAACAGGATTTGCTCCCGCTATTGTCACTCTACTGAATAGGAATTTTTTGGTATCTTACATTTGTTAACAATCACCATTTGATTCAATTGCACCCCACCAAGCAGTTATCATTTGCACAATACAGAACAATCAAAGCATGAAACTAAATATACTATATAACTATAGCCAATGTCTGGTCAGTATAAACATCATTGCCATATTATATTACATAACTGGCACGTATGCATTCATTATGACTATATTTTATGCAATATGGTCACCATACAAATTTTAATGCAAGTTTTTGTTCTTTTATCCTTCAAAAAAAACATTATGCTTTATTATGTAGATAATATATTCACTCTCAAAGCATATTTGTTTCACATCACACCCATTTCAGAATTAAACTAGTCTAGGTTTTATATATATATATATATATATATAATTCATTGATATATGCTGGATGGCGAGTGCTGTGAGTGCTTTCATGGACTGATATAGATATATCACTTGTACCATATAGCAAAATGAGTAGGAAACTGGAGTAAAGGTTTTGCCATAGGGCAAGATAATTCAATAGTGAATCTCTGTAGACAAATTTGGTATTTTCTAATGACCAAATTCAATGCAGTAACTTTCCACCAAAACGTCTTGGTTTTTGCAATTAAAAAGACCAATGTCCTTTCAGCAGCATTGGAAATGTCATATTATGTCCAAATTTCTGGCCAATGTTTCTGGGTGAAAACCAATATCTTCTGGTTATACAGAGCTGTAGGCTGAAGACCATTTTCATTGAAAAACAGTAGATACAGTGGCTACTGACAGTCCAGTATCAGGTGCAACCTAGGCACCAGACCTAAGGATGTCCTCAGCTTGAAAACTGCACACATGCACATGATGTCACTTCTGTCTACTTGTGACATCACTGCCCTGTGCCTCAATGGCCTAGTACCCTCATCCCCCTATCTCCACCACCAAATTTAGCAGCAAGGTGTTGGTTGAGGAGATTATTTATTTTAAAATTACATTTTTATATAGGCATCCGAGGGTCACCCCCTTAAAATTGCCACCCTAGACACAGACCCTTGGGTACCTATACTGTATATATATATATATATATATATATAGTCATTGCTACTCAGTAAGTACTGTGCCTCTCTATACAGTATGTACAGAGCACAGAGCTGATTTTGGTCAGCAGGGATTATTCATGAGGGATGGATGGGGTAGCATCCCCTTATTTGCATGTCTGAATAATGCAAGCAGGCAAAGGGTGCATAGGAGCTCTGTTGGCTAAAACCTTTCTATGAAGTTATTCATTTCCATTGTTTGCATATATGTTATATATAAGTTCCTGCATGTTTGACTGATGTTAACTGAGTTCTACTCATTCTTCTCTCTTTTTAAGTTGCAACTCCAGCTCTTCTCTTCTTCCATTCATAAACAAAATCAATAAATACAACTTGATTGTATTTGCTGAGTGCTCTTTTAAAACAAATACTTTGGGGCCTATTTATTACGCTGTGTAAAATAAAATATGCTAAAAAAAACTGTGGAAAATAAATTGCCAATTTATCAAGATGTGTTTTATTTTTAGCCCTGAGAATGGCAGATTTGCCACCATTATTTCTTCCAGCGGAAGTCACTCTAAGAAAAAACTTGTAAAAAACAATTACTGCTGTGATAAATACATGGTTAGCTTTCAACGTTCATAACAACCTAACAATTTTATGCAACGTTCATAACAACCTAACAATTTTACTTACTAATAAGTTATTATTATTTCTGGGAAACGGATTCTATTAGACTACTAGTAAGAGTTAAAAAATGAAACAAACATATTTTATGTCTGAAATTTTTCTTTAATACTATAATACATATCTTCTGATACATTTGATGGTTCATATTATAATACAACTGCCAACATTTTGATTTATTTTTCTTGTCACCAAAATGTATTCAGTCAGTCGCTATTCTAAACAGTTCTAACTATGCTTTTGTAAGATTCTTTACCTGAAAATACAAAAGATTTTCCTCTTTGTATGAAAGGATTTTTCATGCGAGCAAAATTATATTTTATATCTTTTTTGGTTTTACTTAGAACATCCTTAGGGTTCTGTCAGTTTCAGAACAAAGAAGATGTGATCTAGATCTGTTTGATAAGCTTGTAGTCAGGAAAGGCATTCTTCTCCCAGACTTCTATCAAATGATTTTCATTTGATTTTGTTTCTCTTTTTCTGTGTCTCCAAGGGGACCAAGATAAGATCTATTTGTTTTTTGTTTTGTTCTGCACCCTTTGGATCAATGTGTAGGTTCATGTTTTCAGAATGCCATATATTGAATAGCAACATAACTTTTCATTTCTCCAGTTGGGGGCTGGTTTATTGAACTTTTTCAGATGGGACTTTTTGACCCCAAAAATCCGAAGGATTTATTATGTGACAAAACTGTGACAATTCTGAATGCAAAAATACTCAAGCTAAAACCTGTTGAAAACACATAGAAATCAGTGGCAGATGTCTCTTTAACAACTGGAAGATCTTTCTTTGATTTGCGATCTTAGAGGTTTTCATATGTTTCTGATGCTGACTTTTCTGTGATAATTCGGAAAAGTCATAGTTATTAGACATTTGTGGTTTTTGTGACTTTTCTGCGACTTTCCTGTTTATGCTTTTTCAGATCCGATTTTTTAATAAATTTCATGACATTAGTGGTTTTAGAGAAAGTGAGTTTAGTCATGGTTTCAAAAACCTCTATGAGGCTGTTGATAAATAGGCCTCCATGTGTCTTGAATGGGCACGGCCAGATTTGGATGCTTGCTGCATGCCCTATTATAAGTAAGCAGTGGGAGTCTTTTTTTAATTTTTAAAACAAAAAAAAAAATCACACTTCAGCAATTAAGTTAATAATCAGATCCATATGGGGACTAAACTTCTATAGTGGGGACAGTACTCTATAAATTTAATGAGTCTCCTTGTGGGATGAAGTGGCTGAGGTTTAGAGATGGTGGTCATATTCACATATTATTGACTCATATTTGGCGTTGCAAATAACTTGCAGGCCACTAGGCATTGAGAAAATGCCTGGTTTGCTTACATATTTTCTGTTATTATAAAGGAAAAGCAAACCTTAGGATCTTTGGTAAATGTGTAGCTTTGCAGCCCTTAATGGGAGTGGTAGGTTGGTGGCAGGTAGTAAATACATTGGTTACCTATGTCTTCAAGGATAGACCTCTATCCTCCAGAGATGTCCAATGTGTAGACACTGAACTGATATAGTTTACAATAGCTTGGATTCAAGAGGGTAGTTACCCCTTCTGTAAACATTATACAGGTTTATATCGGCACATATAGAAGAGATTATAAGTGACTCAGAATTTGCTGCTAAAGACACAATCCTGCACAGGCGTCTATGCTCTTATCCCTCCATCAGCCTCGTCTTGCATCAGAATTCTCTTTCAGCTTGTCTACATGCTGCAAATTAATCTAGCAGAAATAACAAAATTGGTGTTTTTTCATCAGTTTAATGTGGTGCATATATTGTGCATGGTTGGTGTCCGTCCTCGTTAAACCAAGCATTTTCATAATATTGTCCATTTTCTCTTCTCTCTTATAGCTATTCAAATGTGGCCTTTCTATCTACTGGTCTGCCTCATTACACTGAGCCAACAACTTTCTATCATGTACAGAGCAGTAAATATTCTGCTTTTAAAACTTGCAGTCTACAGTATTCACATTAATTTCATAACACTCCATACTTACAGTAGAGCAGGGTTCATGACAATGGTCTAAAAGAGTAGCTGGCCCATTCACCACAAGGGTCCCTTCTGAGGACCAATAAACTTATCCTGATAGTTTCCTCTGGATCGCATTCTCCTGACACCTACACCTGGATGATTGATCTATTTCCCATGCCACATGGATTGTTAGAAATATTTGTAGAGGTTTACCCACATACATCTATAGCTTTGTCTTTTAGATATTATTTCAACATATTTGCATTTAAATAGTCATGTTGAACAGAGTGTTCGAGCTTGGAATTAAAAACTCAGGTCGGAGTCAAAGCAAAGCAAATAAACTATAATTAAGCGGAATTCTGTTTGGCTGTGATTGATTGTTTTCACCCACTGGTTTTCTGATAAAGCTGAAACATCACTTTTCTTTTGTTCCCTACAGTTCTCTAGGTAATTTTCTTACCTTATCAGAGTAATTGCAATGCTGCATCCTTCTTTGGAGATGTATACCTATATTTACAGTACCTCTTAAATCTTCAAAAGACATCAAAGATGACCCCAAATAAAGACTCACTAGAACAGGGGTCCCCAACCTTTTTTGCTCGTGAGCCACATTTAAATTTAAAAAAGAGTTGGAGAGCAACACAAGCATGAAAAAGTCCATGGGGATGTCAAATAAGAGCTCTGATTGGCTTTTTGGTAACCCCTATATGGACTGGCAGCCTACAGGAGAGAATGTTTGTCAGTACACTTGGTTTTTATGCAACCAAAACTTGCCTCTAAGCCAGTAATTCAAAAATAAGCTCCTGCTTTGAGGCCACTGGGAGCAACATCCAAGGGGTTGGAGAGCAACATGGGAGTTCTGTGCTTCCCCTGCAATGCTTGGAAGTGATACCCCCAGATGTGATGTTCTACTGATTACTGACATCCATAATATATTTGATATGTCTGCACTAATATATAGGTATTATTGTTGGCATATATATATAGGTTATTGTCAATTTTTGCAAACAAACACAAGTAATTATTTAATGGAAGACTAGATTTGCATATACCTAATAGCTTGTTTGACTCACAGCAACAACTAGGGTACGGATGCAGTTCACTTCATCCCAAAGGGTTGCATTCATCAGCCATATGAATTATTGAAATATTAAGCACTAGAATAAAATACAAGCAAATGCAAATTTGCAAATAGTGCATCAAAGTTCAGCTAACATTTACTTTTACAGGTATGGAATTACAGAAAGTCTGCCTCTTATAGACTTCAAAATAATGCAAATTATTAAAAATGATTTATTTTTTCTCTGTAATAATAAAACAGTCTAAGATATAATTACTTATTTGAAGCAAAACCATCCTATTGGGATTAAAATGTTTACATGCTTTTGTAGTTTTCTATATTTGAGATCCATTTTTTGGAAAACCCCAAGTCCTGATCATTCTGGATAAAAGGTGTCATACTTGTACTTTTTTTCCTATGTGTTTTTATTAACTTTTAGAACATACATAGTTAATCAGAATTTTTTATCTCACAATTTTCCATAGGTTCCATAGGTAATAATGGTGCTGGAGGGAAGACAGAGTTGCATAATATAGAATACGGCAATTAATAATGAAACATTGCCCTTTTATATAATTTAATAAAGGTAATAATTTATGAATAAATCATTATTGTTCTGAACTTTTTTATCATTAGGTCAACTTGACATTGTATCTATGGCCGAGACAACTATGACACCTGAAGAAATAGAGCTGGAGATGACCAAAATTCAGAGGCTTCGAGAAGTCTTGGTGAGAAGAGAATCAGAGCTTAGATTCATGTGAGTATTGTCTATGAAAAACATATTGTGTAATAGATTATTAACATGTATTTCTATAGCGCCAAAGAAGGTTTTGCTAAATACTGTCAACATTCAATACAGGTGCCAACATTTAGTTAAATGTACCAACTACCAATGTTTTTTTTATCCTAGCTGTTATTTTTGTCCCATCATCGGAAGCTTTGGCCACAGAAACCGAAATCATAAAGGTGGACAAAGAATAAAAATTCTGTTTTTCTATTGTGATTTACATTTATAGCTCACAGGAGACCCTATTGAGAGTAGCTGTAGGCAGCAAAGAGTCTTGGATTCATGGTAGAAAGGTGCACATATGAAATGCTAGGTCGACTGGTTCTTGACACTCGTTCTTGTCTCCCTTCCCTGCAGGGAATGTAAGGCAGCCATAAAAATCATTGCAGACAAATCTGGCAGAAGGAAAAAGTTATATTTGAAACTTCAGCCCTACTCAAATCAAAAGCAATACTGGATAAAAACATAAATGCATGGAATTAAAGTACTTGACCACTGCACTGCCAGAAGCTTTTCTGAAGAGAAATTTTCTTTCCAATACAGTTCCTTTTTTTTGTGTTTCCTTTTATAAAATTAATTGACACCAAAAGACAGATGATACGTATATGGGGTGAACCATTTGCCAAGTGCTGACAATATCAGTAGCTTGAAAGATGGCATTTTAAGAAGACAAAAACAGTATATTTCCAATATTTGTTTTTCCTTTAATCATATTTTAACATAACAGTGCCAAGCAAATGATTGAAGAGCTGCATTTTATACCAGAGTAGATGCTGAAAGAATTATGAATAAAAAAGATAAAGATACATAATAAAATTTTAGCTGCTATCCTAAGCACAGTGGCTACAGATTTTTTATAAGCATCAATCCCAACTCGTACCATCTCTTTTCTTCTTATAGTTTAATAAAACATCTATCCCCAATTTCCAGCGAGTGAGCAGACTCAAATTCAAATTTTTGGTTCACAATTAAGGAAATACAGGACAGTTTTCATGTACAGAACTTCCTGTCTCAAGGTGTGGTCCAGAAGTGGACCGAAACGTTGGTGATATGCACAGTGGAATAAATCTTCACTAATTATGAAAAATTGGAGTGTTCATCTTTATTATTTTGATGAAGCACCCACTCACTCAAGTCAGAGTGTGGATACACGTTTGGACTATACATGATTAGCCTGGCCCCCCTGCTTTCTGAGCGCTGCCAACTTCAGAATAGAGAGTGGGCGCACAGGGGGGAGGCACCTTCTGTCCATATTGGTAAAAAAAATGTAAGTCCCAGTTGAGCTGCTCAGGGATTGAATAGCTGCTCATCCAATCGCCAAGCAGCTTTAACGGGGCATAAAATTCGTTGACCAATAAGGGAAGAAAATTCTGTCAAAATTCTGGAAGAAGATGCAGCCACCTGTGCTCCCCCCCCCCTTCTGAAGCTGGCAGCAAGGGGACCCTGCTAATCAAGTAACTGAAACATGGCGGGGCCCCCCTCAAGTTAACCCTTTGTGGTACCTAAACTTCAGGGGGGGGGCAGCCACAATTTTTTTATCATGGAAGTTTAAGGGGGGCCCTAACCACCAATAGTTTTAAAACATGTGGGGGGGCCTGGCCAACAATTTTTTGTTACCATGTGGGGTCCTAGCCACCAAAATTTTTTAATGGGGCCTGTGACCACAAGTGTTTTTTTATGGGGGGCCCTGACCACCAATATTACTTTTATGGGGATGCCACCAGTGTTTTGTTTTTTTTTAATTAATGTGTGGGGTGCCCTGAAAACCAAAAATTTTGTGTGTGTGTGAGAGAGAGAGAGAGAGAGAGAGAGAGAGAGAGAGAAAGAGAGAGAGAGAGAGAGAGAAAGAGAGAGAGAGAGAAAGAGAGAGTCCACAGGACTGAATCGTGTGTCATGGACTTATTCTGCCTCTAATATTCACAAGCACCATGACTGCAGTTTAATGGACTAATATCAAGCACATATTAACTCCTAATGAAAGAGTATCACCAGTGTCAATTACTTCAATTCTGAAAACCAGAAATGACACAAGTACATCCTTTACCATTTAGAATTACAGTCCTAGCAAATTAAAGAACAGATAAAATTACAAGGCAGACGTGTTTTGCCTAATGTTTGCTTTGATCTAATCTAAGTGGTGAGTATATTGTATTCATGGTTGGAAAGCAATGTTTTCTTTCTGGCACAAGGGTTATCTATGTAATACAGTATTTGCACTGCCAAATCAAAAGTGTAATAAGTGGTTTGTGCTGTTTGCTTAAAGGCTTATTTAAGCATTTTAAATATCCATACAGTATATATATATATATATATATATATATACATAACACAATCCACAACACCCATTCATATAACTTCCTGTTGTTTACTTTCTTATATTACACACAAGTCCTAATATTAAAGTATGAAATATATTCTTCTAAATATTATTGTAAATATTAATGATGTTGCTTATACTGAGTGCCTAGTAATTTCACTCGTATCCCCTGACAAAGGATCATCTACATACAAAAAAGTACTGCCAAAGGAAATGTGATGGTATTTGATTGGACACACACGTGTCCATTTGCAGTTAATTACACCAATGCCTTCATGTTTATTTTATGTAAAATTAATTAGCAATGCATGGATAAAATAGGAGCCTTCATGGTAGTAAGAAAAGTCTGTCAGTAGTTGGGGAATGCCATCAGATACAAAGGGGACTAATACAGAATAATTTTGACTTTAAAGGGGTGGTTCACCTTCAAGTTAACTTTTAGTATATTGTAGAAGGGCCATTTCTAAGAAACTTTTCAATTGGTCTTCATTATTTATTTTTCATAGTTTTTTAATTATTTGCCATTTTCTTCTGTTTCTTTGCAGCTTTCAAATGGGGGTCACTGACACTATCTAAAAACAAATGCCCTGTAAGGCTACAAATGTATTGTTACTGCCACTTTTTATTACTTATCATTCTATTCAGTCCATCTCCTATTCATATTCCAGTCTGTTAGCCAAATCAATGCAGGGTTGCTAGGGTAATTTGTACCCTAGAAACCAAATTGCTGACACTGCAAACTAGAGAGCTGCTGAATAAAAAGCTAAATAACCAATTGCAAATTGTCTCAGAATACCACTCTCTACATTATACTAAAAGTTAACTCAAAGGTGAACAACTCCTTTAAAAGGAATACAAAGGAAATAAAATACATTTGTCAGGAGGAAATGCATATGGAGTGCTGCAATTCTTGTATACTTGAAGTTGAGGTATGTGGAAGTGAACTTACTATGGGGCGAAAAAACACTAGCGTTGCCTTCACTAACGTTCGCTGAACTTCGCCAGGTGAATTTTCACCAGCTCTACCCAAATTCACTAAAGTGCAAAGTTACGCTCAGGTCAGCAAAAGCGTAGTTGCGCTAGTGTTACTTCACCAGGCACAGCGCATTTACGCTAGCGATGCCTAATTTACATACAGCGCGAATTTCAAAGTGTAATATAAGTATATGTTACAGCCACTACATTGCACAAGCCCAAGAAACCTTTAATAAAGAAAATAAAGTTGTCCTATTGCCCTAAACATGTGCCCCCTGTATAGTTGAGTTGCCATATGTTAGGAAATGTAAAAATCTGGCCTTTTTCAGACTATTTTCACTATCTTTTTCACCCTACAAAAGGTAAAAGACTTTTTTTTTCAAACTCCTATTGTATTGAACTTCGCAGGTCTGACCTGGCGAAGAAACGTCTAGTGTAAGAGATAACGTTCACAAAAATTTTCATAGTGAATTAGCATAATTACAATCCTTCGTCAGTGCACAACTTTGCCTGGCGTTAGGGTGGAAATTGCGCTAGTCTATCTACTTTGCTAGCGAAAATTTGCCAGAGTTGGTGTTAGTGAATTTGCGAAGTTGCGAATTGACGTCACCCTGGTGAATTAGCGCTAGTGTTACATGCTTCATGCTTTAGTGAATTTGCCCCTTTGTTATGTGCACCGTGTGAAGGTAACACTAATATACAAGTGTGCTGGAAAACTGCTGCGATTGGAAATGCATATGAGAAAAGAAATTTGAGAAAGTAGGAGAGAAACAAACAGGGAAAGAGAGTTATGTCCAAACTGGACAGAAGAGGCAGTTGAGTGTTGCACCCTGTTCCTAAATTCATAAGTGCCCTGCCTCCCTCCGTCCCCACACACACATACTGTGATACTAACTAGGAATCAGTCACACACCCTGTATGGGAATATATTTCTCCTGCCCTGTGCTAACAGAACAAGGGACTAAAGTATTAAAGTATATGGTGAAGAAGAGAGAAGGAGATAAGCAAGGGGGTACCATGTGCCTAGGGTGTCAAATCGTCTTGGTATGTCATTTAAGAGTAAGAGTATGAGACTAGGGCAGCACACAGAAACACTGTTTAGAAGGGTGAGATATATTGTAGTGTTGAAAGCAGCATGGAATGGAAGGAAAGGAAATAAAAAAAAGAAGAGGACAAAGAGCTAAACAAGAAGTTTCAGGGACACATGCAAGGAGAGGCTGATCCAAGGAATACATACTCACATACCTAGATAATACTCATATATGCACCCACACTCATATATACACATAATGCAATGAAAAAATGTCTCATCTCACAGTTCTATTTATCCTCATAGATTAGCTGATTTCTCTTGTTCCACATTCTCTGCAGAACCCCTGGGGCCTGATTTCACAGCTCCCTTCCCTGTATAACACTCTTGAGACTGATGCCAAGCAGCATGGCTTCAACATGGGAAATATGATAGCTTTCCTGTTATTACTCTAGCCTCTCTATTGTGCAATACACAGAGGCCTCCATACGATCGAATCGAATTGCGGTAGACACCTTCAAATTCATTATTTGAGTTTGAAGGTTTCAAATTCGACCACAATTTGATTGATTGAATTCAAGGGTAAATTCACCCTCGAATTCGACCAATAGGAAATCTGCCCCTTAGTTTTGCTATTTTAGCAAAAACTTTTCTGATTGGTTGCTATAGGTAACTGTAATAGGGCAGCTGAGTGCCCATGGTATTTAGACTAAATGTTTCTATAGAAATATATTTAAAAAATTAACTTGCTGTGTACGGGTAACACTGTTTCCAAGATAAATTGTATTTATGTCATGTTACTTTAATAACAGCCCAAAACTGCTAGCTTTTTAGTTTAAAAAAATATTTGGGTGCAGCCTGGTCTGAGCCTTAAGCACAATATGCTGGAGCTCTAAAAATATGTTAATAATAAAAATAATAATAAGTAACATTTGCTAAACGAATCACTGAAAATGTCACCGGGACACACGTATACCTTGACCATGGACTCACCTGCTCTTCAAGCGGATATAGTACATAAGCCAAAAGGATCATTGCGACCAAGGAGCAGCTACAAATACTCTGATACCCATTGTGCTTCCCCTGGCAACAATTGGTGCCATTCTAGATGACCAGCACATGAATCCGCCATTACTATGCAGTTGCTTCTTATAGAACGGTCACACTTTACCCCATAATTTGGCTTCCACTTTCAGCTATCCAGCTTACTGTTGCCCATTGCCCAGTGGTGAATTATTTTGTTTCACACAGAGGGGGAAATGGAGAAAACTTGATTATTCAGAACTTCAGCTGCTTGTGTATAACGTGCCAGCGGGATAATAATAAAACTGTCACGCTTTGCTAATTCTCATCAGCATCTAGAGTAAAAGATACAACAGAAGGAATGTCTTTCCCAGGTACCCTTTATTTAGAGCAGGCTGACATTGTCTGCATAAGAATTCATCTCAATGGGTGAACTATCATTATTATATTCACTTTGTATTACACATTTCAGCCTCCTGTATCTTTTGTGCAAAAACATTATTAATCCTGTTCTGTACCTTTTATTAACTCTCTCTGTATATATATATACATATATATATATATATATTTATATGTCTCAATGTCTTAAATATATTGATAATGGGTTGAGTGCAGAGGACCTTTTGTCTTTGTCTATATATATATATATATATTAAATATTGGTTAATGTAAAATGTCTTATACTCCAGTATTGATTAAGTTAAAATATGTTTCATTGGTGAATTTTCTACATATATATATATATATACACAGTCCCCTGAAAAACCTGGGTGCACATGCGTCAAAACTTACAAGGCAGACGTGTTTTGCCTAATGTTTGCTTTGATCTAATCTAAGTGGTGAGTATATTGTATTCATGGTTGGAAAGCAATGTTTTCTTTCTGGCACAAGGGTTATCTATGTAATACAGTATTTGCACTGCCAAATCAAAAGTGTAATAAGTGGTTTGTGCTGTTTGCTTAAAGGCTTATTTAAGCATTTTAAATATCCATACAGTATATATATATATATACATAACACAATCCACAATACCCATTCATATAACTTCCTGTTGTTTAGTTTTTTATATTGCACACAAGTCATAATATTTATGAAATATATTCTTCTAAATATTATTGTAAATATTAATGATGTTGCTTATACTGAGTGCCTAGTAATTTCACTCGTATCCCCTGACAAAGGATCATCTAGATACAAAAAAGTACTGCCAAAGGAAATGTGATGGTATTTGATTGGACATACATGTGTCCATTTGCAGTTAATTACGCCAATGCCTTCATGTTTATTTTATGTAAAATTAATTAGCAATGCATGGATAAAATAGGAGCCTTCATGGTAGTAAGAAAAGTCTGTCAGTAGTTGGGGAATGCCAACAGATACAAAGGGGACTAATACAGAATAATTTTGACTTTAAAAGGAATACAAAGGAAAGAAAATACATTTGTCAGGAGGAAATGCATATGGAGTGCTGCAATTCTTGTATACTTGAAGTTGAGGTATGTGGAAGTGAACTTACTATGGGGCAAATTCACTGAGTGGCGAAAAAACACTAGCGTTGCCTTCGCTAACTTTCGCCACACTTCGCCGGGCGAAGTTGCGCTAGTGTTACTTCACCAGACACAGCGCATTTACGCTAGCGATGCCTAATTTGCATACAGCGTGAATTTCAAAGTGTAATATAAGTATATGTTACAGCCACTACATTGCACTAGCCCAGGAAACCTTTAATAAATAAAATAAAGTTGTCTTATTGCCCTACATGTGCCCCCTATATAGTTGTGTTGCCATATGTTAGGTAATGTAAAAATTTGGCTCTTTTTCAGACTAATTTAACTATCTTTTTCACCCGACAAAAGGTAAAAGACTTTTTTTTCCAAACTCCTATCTATTGTATATTCACTTTCTGTATATATATTGCACAAAATATGACAAAACTTGGCAAAACAATAAAAAGGTTTATTAATCCAACGTTTCGGTCCCACAATCCTTGTGTGGGACCGGCATAAAAAAAACAGACGCCGGCATCCAAAAAGGGACACCCCTGTCCAAAATGAGATGCCAGCGAATTTTCGGCAGGCAAAATTTCACTGGCATTTCTCAAATTTATTCGCCTGTGGAGAATCGCGGTAATTTGCTGTGAATTTGCCGCAGGCGAATAAATTCGCCCATCACTATTACTTACCCCTTAATTACTCCAAGCAACTTTTAGGGGCATTTTTTATGGAAAATAATATATTGCACATCTAGTTCCATAACAGTAGAGCTAAAGAGAAATAGAAGAAAGTAAAAACAGAAATAAATAGTGTTTCATATATTACACATGGAAACAGAATTCCAGCAGGACTTGCAGCACATGTATACTAGCACATAGAAGGCTATTAATAGCAAGATACATGTCTCACATCTAATAAAAATTCTGGTTGTTGGGTCTTCTGGGTGGTGTGTGAGGATAGGATTTTCCCCTGTGACACAGTTGTCACATTTTGTTAAACAGGTTGGGACCAGATATGTCATCTTGTACAGTGGGAAGATTTGAGCTAAGAGTGTAGGTGAGGGGTTACGGGCTATAAATATGTTTTATATATATATATATATATATATATATATATGTATATGGCTTTGGTTGTAAGAGTAGCAGGCAAGTGGTCTATAATAAAGGTCTCTAGTAGTTAGAACCGAGATTCCTAGCACCTTGGCAGATGATCAGTTTAGGCCTAATCATACAATACAACAATAAAATGGTGTATTATGGTACAAGAATAGTATCCCTTATCCAGATACCTGTCATCCAGAAATATATGACTTAAATCAGGGTGGTACTGGATCTAACAGTAGACCTTTAGCTGGTGATTAGCTCCTGTTTCATACATTTCATTCAGATATTTATTACGTTAAAGGGATACTGTCATGGGATTTTTTTCCCCCCCAAAATGCATCAGTTAATAGTGCTGATCCAGTAGACTTCTACACTGTAATCCATTTCTCAAAAGAGCAAACAGAATTTTTTATATTTCTTTTTGAGATCTGACATGGGGCTAGAATTTTGTCAATTTCCCAGCTGCCCCAAGTCATGTGACTTGTGCTTTGATAAACTTCAGTCACTCTTTACTGCTGTACTGCAAGTTGGAGTGATATCACCCCCTCCATCCCCCCCAGCAGCCTAACAACAGAACAATGGGAAGGTAACCAGATAACAGCTGCCTAACACAAGATAACAGCTGCCTGGTAGATCTATGAACAGCACTCAATAGTAAAACCCATGTCTCACTGCGTTCCATTCAGTTACATTGAGAAGGAAAAACAACAGCCTGTCAGAAAGCAGTTCCCTCCTAAAGTGCTGGCACAAGTCACATGACCGGGGCAGCTGGGAAATTGACAATATGTCTAGCCCCATGTCAGATTTCAAAACTGAATATAAATAAATCTGTTTGCTCTTTTGAGAAATGGATTTCAGTGCAGAAGGCGCCCCTTCGCTAGTGAAGGACAGATACGCTATCGTTGCTTCACACTCTAATGCCAGGCGAATGTTCACTCTGGCGAATGAACGTAACTCTGCCAATTCACTAAGATGTGGATTTTACTGAACATTGCCTCTTGCGCCAGCCTTACATTTACCAGCTCAGACCAGGCGAAGTGCAATAGAGTAGATAGGAGTTTGTCAAAAAATATTTGAAAATTTCCCAAAAACTCTAGCCTCTTTTCCTTTTTACAGAGTGACAGGCTTCAAAAGATCGTAAAATGTTTTGGGGTACCCAGCTTCACCCCTATATTTCCTAACATATGGAACATAAACTATACAGCAGGCACATGTGTAGGGCTATATAACAACTCTATTTACTTTTATTAAGGTTTCCAGGGCTTGTGTAATTTATTTGCTGCAACATATTCGTCCATTGAACTTAACTTCCCGCCATATGCAAATTAGGCAATGCTAGCGCAACTTCGATTGCTGAAGTAACGCTAGTACAACTTCACCATCGTTCAGCGCAATGGATGCAGCTTTGCAGTTTAGTGAATTAGCTTTGTCCTGGCAAATCTACGCCTGACGAAGTGTTGCGATGTGAGAGAAGCGGACGCTGGCAAAGTTGCAACAGTTTGAACCTTATGGGTGTGCCTTTTTTTCAACTTCAACTAAAAGTCATGGGAACGTGAAATCCCTTAGGATAGGTATGCCTACCCTAAACTACATTTAAATAGCCTTTTAGAGAGACTAAAGTCTTTGGGTAAGATCCTATTGTTCCAAAATCTTTATTGAGTATTTTTATACATGTTGTGAGTTTGTAACAAAGGTCAACGGTAGTGTTAATACAGAATAAAAGTACAGCATGTTACCAATCTTTAATTGCAAATCATTTTAATGCCATGTGCCATGTGATTGGTGTGTAAGCATGAGTAATATCTAGTGATGGGCGAATTTATTTGCCTGGCTCGAATTCGCACAGAATTCCTGCGATTCACTGCCGGCGAATAAATTTGCGAAACTCCTGGAAAAATTCGCCTGGCAGCTTTTCAACAGGCGACTTTTTCCAGGCGTTTTGCAAATTTCTGCGGAGCAAAATGCCTCACATTCGCCCATCACTAGCAATATCCAGTTATAGAGCATTTCAAAGAAAGGAAATAAAACCATGTGGGGAAGGTAGGATCTTGGGAGGGATAGGTGAAATATAAGTTGAGTGTATAAAGAATGTGTGTAAACATAGGGGAGTATAGATATGGGATATTCAGCCCTCTAAAGCTGGCCATAGACTTAAAGATTTTTGAAAGATCCAATTGTTATCGTGAGACCACGATTGTCTCAAAACGATCGTTTAAATGCCCGATGTGTCCATCAACTAAAAAGACCATTTCAGGCGATATTTCCAGCAAAACTGAAGGATTGCAGCCTGCTTGACCCTGCAAACATAGGTAGATTGAATGGGGACCGATAAAGATTTTCTAACCTGGCCGATCAATCATCAGACCAATGTCGGACGAAAAATCGTAAGATATACGATCTTTTTATATCCCACTAACTGCACGATAATTTGACAGATTGGTCGGACTTCCCTAAAATCGGTCATTCGGCAGGGAAAAATCGTTGCGTCTATGGGGAGCTTAAGGTAGAAGAAATTGGACAGACAGATTAGTGGTGAAAGCTGTTTACTTGTCCCATGTTTCAGACCTTTGCCTTCTTTAATGCTGATACCTACTGTATGTTAGGTGCCCCCAGTCAAAGTTTAGGTAAAACCCCAGTAGGTTAAAATAAAGGGGCTATACCTTCCTCCCGTATGAATTTAGATCCGCCATTGGATTGGGCCATCCACCTGAGCATCAGCCTATATATGACAGCCTTCATATAAAATCGTACATGAATTCTTAACAAAAAATCCATAATTTTCATTTTACATTAAGCACAAATGCAAATGAGTCATTGCTAAAATATAAACCTGCTCCCCCCTCCCCATTACTAATGTTACATACTGAAATGAGCAGCCACTGGAGCTGTCGGAGATATTGCTCCAACTATCTCTTACTTATCTGTCTAATATCCTGCCTACCAACATAATTAGCACCTTTGCTCATGCTGTGTTGGCTGCTGTGTGTTATTACATTGACATGAAATATTGGGAGCCTCAAGTATCTCTCATTCGTATCTGCTTTTTAATATGTCAGCTTTACATGATCCCTTGACTTCTTTTATATTTAGGTTTGGCCTCTGTGGTTTTTAATTAAACACCTCTTTTTGAAATGGTCACTTCCATTTCCCCTTGCCTTGTAAAATGTTATTACTCATTGTTTTAACAGTTTCATTAATGTACAAAATAACAAGTTTACAAGTATTTTCCAGTGTGTTAGAAACTGTTATAAATGTTCAGGCAGCTCAGTAAACCTTTCACTGGAGTATGACATGTAACCAAATGAATGGTCAGGGAAAATATTATTTAGAAGGAAGACTGGGTAACGGTGGAAGTTCCCTTAATTTCTAACAGTTACTTACATATTAATTTATTGGGATTAATACAGTTTATAAGACAAAATGGTTCATTTAATGAGAAAAACACCTGATTGGATAGCAGCGTTGTACTTTGCTCACTGTATTTAAAGATAGAAATGAGCCCAAATGTGATAGGTAACTTTTCCAACCACCTGGGAACTGTCCCTGGCAAATTAGCATCTATTGGTAATGGAATAACTTATACGTATCTATACTAGATATTTGAGTGTCACAGTTTATTTATGTACCATGTTAGAAAAGGATATTGTATTTGCATTTTGTTGTTGGATATATATCTTCTGTAATGTAAAAACTGAAATCCTTGAAGATAACTTCCAATGTCTGCTTGCCAGCACTATCACTGCCTCTCTGCTGTCAACTCCTGGATGTCACAGCATCACCTGAAACTGAATCTTTCTAAAACAGAACTCATTATATTTCCTCCAATATCCTCCCCTGTACTTCAGATATCACTCACAGTAAACAACACCACCATTTATACGACCACACAGGCACCCTGCCTAGTAGAGTCCTCCAGCGGGTTACCTGCAAAATCTTGCGCTACCCTGCGGGTTGCATTTTCAAGTTCCAGGTGCAGGTATAGAAGTGGTCGGTGGTTCTGCAGGGTTGCGGGTTGAGGGTTGGGCCGCGGATCTTCTCCATAGCGATTTTTACTCTTTTTTCTGAGCATGAAGAAAATCTGACCTTCCCAATCAATATCGTGTCCAGAGATCGGTCGGGATGACCTGTCGGATATTGGCAGCTTTATCTGCCCATTAGTGATGGGCGAATTTATTCGCCAGGGGCGAATTCCCGCAATTCGCGAAACGCCAGCGAAATTTCGCCTGGCAAAAATTTGCCGAAAAAACCGAGTCGTGCGTCGTTTTTGACGCGACACGCCAAAAACGACGTGACGCTGCGAAATCAACACGACGCACGTCGAAGTTGACTCGATGTGCGTCAAAAGCGTGCAGCAACTCGTTTCGCCAATTTGCGAATTTATCTGGAAATTTACTAATTTTTTGGCAAAGCGAAACTGGGGAGATTCGCCCATCCCTACTGCCCATGTATGGCCAGCTTAACACTCACATTCAATGCCCTGAACAATGAAGCCCCTCCCTATATTTAATATCTGATCTCCAAATACTCACTTTCATGCAACCTTTGTTCAGCTTCTGACCTTCTCCTCTCATCACTTCTGCCCATTCTCATAAACAAGACTTCTCTCGAGCTTCTGCTTTTTTCTGGAACTCTCTGCCTCGAGCTATCAGACTTTCTCCTTCTTTCCAAACTTTCAGATGGACTGAATAGAATGATAAGTAATAAAAAGTGGCAATAACAAAACATTTGTAGCGTTACAGAGCATTTGTTTTTAGATGGTGTCAGTGACCCCCATTTGAAAGCTGCAAAGAAACAGAAGAAAATTGCAAATCATTAAAAAACTATGAAAAATAAATAATGAAGACCAATTGAAAAGTTTCTTAGAATTGGCCCTTCTACAATATACTAAAAGTTAACTTGAAGGTGAACCACCCCTTTAACGACCCACCTGTTTATAGATGCTTATTCAATTAACCCTTATTAATCAATCATTTCTGTATTATAAATCACAAAATAGTTTCTATAATCCTAATGTCTCAATTGTACCCTAACCTTTAGTTTGTAAACTCTCACATGTAGGGCCCTCCAGGGCTGCTCCTGCCATGAGGCAAGGTGAGAACCTCAGGTGGCACAGAGCATCCAGTTACAAGGGGTGGCAAAAAAAAAATAAGTTGAGGCAAAAAAACATTGGGACCATTGACGCTTAGAAAACTTTATCTAATTGTTGCCATGAAAACTTGACTTTATCGGATTATCATACAAAACACAGACTTTATTGGATTATCCAGCATAGATCAAAACATCAAGAAACAACTTCAGGGACATCTGCCTGACTTCTATATGATAACAACAGGCTTGATATGGAGTATTTTCGGATTTGGATTTCTAGCAGCTTTGGGGTATAATAAATCTCAAGTCAAGTTTTTTTTCCTTAAAAATTAGAATTTTCCCCTTTAAAAACTAGATCAGAAAAACATGAGGTTTAATAAATGGGCACCTATGGGGGTTATTTACTAATACTTTTTTATTAAAACAAAGTTAACCAAACTCCCATCCACGAACTGAACTTATTTATCCATAATTCTTCTCGAAAAAATGTAGTGACAAAATCAGGCATCGATTCGAATCATACGATTTGGATTTTTAGCAGCTTTGGGGTATAATAAATCAAAAAATTCTAGTTTTTTTCAAGATTTCACTCTAGATTGATTCAAGAATTAATAAATTGGCCCCTATGTATATGTAATTAACTCCTTAGATATATTCCAAAAACAAGTTTAAAGTTAAAAAAAACATATTTTATTAATCAAAGATTAAAAAAGGCATACAGACCAATTGTTATTCCGCCTTACACGTTTCATACCCCCTGGTACTTAATCATAGGCATCAACTACTCCCCAACTGGTGCCCATATTTAAGCTACAGGAGGTCCTATTTCTAGGCCCAATGGTTTTCTGCCACATCACTAATTGAACAATGGCCCATATGCAATCAATCAAACCCTTAAGACTACTATGCCTCCAAATCAACCATAATAATTCCATTACTTACAATTCAATATACATAGTTCCCACATACAGATTCTTTAGACAACATTGTCAGAAAGGGAATATATATGTATATGTGCTCTCATTGATGTGCCCAGTAGAATAACTTTTCATTTAAACCCAATCCAAATTCTTAATGATGTGACTTTAAAACTCTGGACAAGAATTGATTGCAATTTCTTTATTTTTCTTAAATTCAATTATGCAAATTATGGTTCTGATTTGTTTTGCTATTTGCACAAACCCAAAAACAATACATTCCAACATATACATGATGAAAAAATGAGTATCAACCCCCAAAATGTGGTTCTCCTTGAACTAAAGTTTGAATGTGTCCAAGTTTAACTATTTGCCCTGCATTGCGACTGCCCTTTGGGTTCCAGGACAAATTCTGTAGCAGGGTCACAGTTGCCCTTTCTATCTCCTGTATTTTGAATTATGATAGTACTCAAGCTTCTGCACACACTAATTCCTCCATGCTGTAACAATAGAAAAAGACTGAGTAGCTATTGGGGGTTAAAGGATGCTGGAAATATCGATGGCCTCATGTTGATGTTGACTGGTGTGCAATTTCTTTTTAGGTTTGGGTTAAGTAATTAAAATGTTTTTGCTACTGTTTGTGTGTTATACATATTGGAAACATGCTGGTGCCCAAGCAGACTGCAGAGAAATCTGTGTATTTACTATGTTTATTATTCTGGCCTCCAATAGTCTGGCCATTGTTACTTTAAGAGTTACTGTAGTTTGCTGCATTTCATATTTAAATTCCATCTTTACTTCTTGTCCTGCAAATGCCTGGCGTAACTAGAAGTCACAGGGCCCCCCTGCAAAAAAAAATGATGGGCCCCCCAACTCA
>CM044447.1:101027013-101044633 GCA_024363595.1 Xenopus borealis
CCCCTCTCCTCCCGGGCCCCCCCGCAGCTGCGGGGTCTGCTTCCTCCCTAGTTACGCCACGAAGACTCTGCTTTTGTACTTCTCTATATGCTTGCATATATTTCCTGCATAAACATTTTCATTGCCCTGTTATGAGAAAGTTCCAACCATAATTAAACTAAAAGAGCAGAAGGATATGACAGTTAATGCAAATATGTTGCGCAGTATGGAGTGTACATAGCTGTCTGCCTGAAGCCGGGTCTATTTTCTAGTAGAGCAGCTATTACATGATTTTACACATAACTAATCCTATAGAAATGGTCAGATAAAGAGTATCTTTTACAGCTTTCCCTACTCCGCACGCCTGCACAACCTGAATAGATAAAATATATGTAGTATGTCATCGCTTCACACAGGACTAATACACTTTTATTAGCCGGCTGCACTTGATTAGTTACAGGAAACTAAATGGAGCCAACACATCAACAGCAGTATTAATTACATGAAGTATAGAAGGTAATGATGTGCTTAGTTGAAAGAGATGCCATCTTAGGCCCAAAATCCATAATGCAGGTGTAAATCTATTATCTGGAAAACAGTTATGCAGAAAGCTCTGAAATGCATGATGGGCATCTCTTATAGACAAATAATAATAAAGAATAATAATGTAGTTTGGAAAATGACATTCGTATATCAAGCTCAACCTTTTGGGGGTTATTTACTAAAACTCATCAGATTTAGCTAATCTTTTTATTAAACCAAGCTTGACAAAACTCCCATCCATGATTTTATCTTATTTATCAATAAAGTAACTTGAAAAAGATGGGTTTTGGGGACTCACAATCGAACGATTACTCTAATCATATGAATTTTTCTAATTTGACGCTCAGATTGCTGGAAGGATCTGCTAGTAAATAAAGCATTAGAGTTTATATGATCCCCCTATATATTTATAAACAGTTATCATATCCCCCCTTAAGCAAATCGTCTCCAGCTTGGTCAGTCTCTGCTCGTAACTGAGACTCTCCATCTACTTTACACGCTTAGTTGCCCTTCTTTGGACTCCCGAATTCAAGAGCATCCCTTGTGAGCACTGGAGCCCAAAAAAAAAAAATCTGTTTTTGTATATTTCCTTTTCCACAGTAGTAACTGAATAAACCAGTAAAACAGTACATTGCAGTTGTTTGGACATAAGGGCCATAAATCCTTATTAGTGGCATAAGCAACCAATTGTTTTTTTTTTATGTTTTAGTAGGTATTTCATTATTATTATTATTTAGGGCCAACATATTTTGCAATAAATGGGTGTATAGAATGAACACACAGTCCTATAAAAAGACCTGATAACCTATAGGGCTTTACCAAAAAAGCCCAGATCTCAAGCATTCCAAATAATTGAAACCATACCTGTTTTAAGCATGTATTAAACATACAGTAAATCCTTATTAGAAACAGACAGTTCATTAACAGTGAGTATACTTTTAAAGTAATTCATTTCAGCATTGACTGTCTGGCTTTTCTTCCTTCCTTTAATCTTTGCTTGATGAATGGCTCTCCTCCTAGTATGGGCCAATGTTATTAATGTAATTAATGCTGTGTTTTCTCCTTTTCCTAAGCAAATACACACCTTGTTATGTGCATGTTGTTCCGTGTGAATGGCACTTGGGGTGTCTGTAGGTTTTCCAGGTGCAGACCCGGTCTCATTTCAGGTTCTTGTTATTGCCTCAGAAATTCTGCAATTTCTTTTGAATCATTTCTGTTTTGAGCGGCTCCACTTCAGGAGACTAACATCAAAAGCCTCAGGAGTGTACTCATCTTTCTATACACTTTCCCTCCTGTGTCAATTTGCTAGGTTTTTTGAACTAGAGGTTACATAGCAACAAAGTAAGTGAGGTTTAACAAGGTTGAAAACAAATTCTAAATCTTTAAAACCTACATTTCAATCAGCACACAACATATCTTTGAGCTGAAGCAGATGAACAAGTCTTATTGGGAGTGGGAATTCAAAAAATCTAAAATCAGATAACTCACTGAATGAAGCCTTAGCAAGCTGAGGGTGGAAACAAGAGTAAGAACAATAGTGTGTAGGGGGCATATTTATTATGTGGTGTAAAAAAAGAAGGGATAAGTAACCACACATCACAAGGCTGTGTAAAAACCAGTGTAACTTTATTATGTGACTTCCATTGGACGCAATGTAAAATAACAAATCTGCCGTTCACATGATGTAAAACAAAACACACCTTGATAAGTTCACCATTTATTTTATATAGATTTTTACACTGTTTTTTTCAGTGAATCTAGTTTTACACAGCATAATAAATATGACCTAGTTCTGCTCCAAGGCCGGGTTATTGAATGTTTTTTGGAACTTACTCTAAAAGCTGAGTTGATGAATTAAATACTAGTCACTAGATTTATAAAGCTGAGAATGGGAAGACCTGACTTATTTTCACTCTGTTGCAATAAAGATGAAAGATTTGATCGGAAGCCCATTATCCATTATTCCATTATCTCTGACTTACATAACTTCCCTAGGGATGTGTTAGACAAGGCAATGGCTGGTTAGTGCAAAGACTAAACTTTAGCCATGGCAGCCTGCAATAGTAGTTTTTCTAGGAAAATACTATTTTTGGTGAGAAGAGAAATGAAAGCAATCAGAGGCCAGGAATAAAATGTAAATGTAGGGCATGCGACTACCATGAACCAACAAATCCAGGTAAGTTCAAGTAGGGCCATGCTAGATACTCTTATAAAGGTGGCAATCATACAAACAAGAGAGGCACAACAGTGTCATCTACTGGAGGCAGCCCATACTGTTACTGAAGCATAATTGTATAGCATTGTACTGTATTGCATGTGAAATACCTGCGCCTTACTTCAGTATCTGTGTCTAGCACCAAGCAACTGGTATGAATACCTACAAAAGTAACAGCTGCTATGTGGCCTGATTTTACCCAAGGTCAGGCCAGATTGAGCAGATGTTGCAGATGTACTGAAAGAAACCATGCATACTCTTACAGATGAATAGCCATGACGCACACTGATATAAAAAGATACTGCTGCTGCAATGTCTTATTAAACCTACGCCATGAACAAAGAATGCTAAATATTACTAAACAAATGGCTACATCTATGATTTTTTACTATATTTGAAAACTTCTAACGCAAGTATTATTTTTACGGCAACCTTCTTTAAAGTTTTCCGCTTTGTATAATGAAAGACAATATGATCCTAAACAATTTAAAACCATTCTAAACTTTTTAATATTGATAAAGTTATTTGTAAATATCTTTCACTATTAGGACAGGAATCTGATCTGTAAAAAAAAACGCAATAAAATCAAGTGAAAACCCAAAATCAAATTTGATTTGAGGCACCAATGTTCTCCATTCTTTCTGAGGTTTTTCTTCATTTTGTAAATCTTGAAAATTTGAGTTTGAATATAGTTGAGATCCTGCTTTTTGCATGACTTTGTAGAATATGCGGAAAATATGTAATTCTACATGGAAATATGAGCTGCTACTTTTACAACTTCTAAGGCAATCTCAGTAAACGACATGCATCCTTTATTCCTCTCTCTGCATGCTCAGTCTCTCTCTGTCTCTTTCTCTGCACTTTCTGTGAGTCTATGTCTCTCTCTGTACTCTCTCTCTCTGCCCCTCTCTCTGAATTACACTTAAAGGAGAACTAAACCCAAAATAGAAACACCCCTACCCTGGGTAGACCCCCCTCCCTCTCCCCCCAAGCCTACCTGCCCCCCTGGGCAAATGCCCCTAATTTTTTACATACCCTTCTGTGCAGATCTGGCCTTGGGAGTTCATGGGCGCCATCTTCTTTTTTCGGTCTTCTTTGGAATCAGACTGGCTTTTTCGGCACATGGGCAGTTCGATTAAATTTCCGGTCCCGAACAACTGTGCATGCACTGAAAGTCACGAAATTTTTTTGGAATGGGACTTTCCGCTCATGCGCAGTTGTTTGGGACCAGTAACTTACTACAACTGCGAATGTGCCTAAAACTTCCGAAGAAGAATGAAAAAAAAAGATGGCACCTGTGAACTCCGGAGGCCTGAAACTGCATGGAGGGGTAAGTAAAAAATTAGGGGCATTTGCCAAGGGGGGCAGGTATGCTGGGAGGAGGAGGGAGGGGGAGTCTACCCAGGGTAGGAGTTTTTTCAATTTCAGGTTTAGTTCTCCTATAAGTGAGAAAGGCATCTCTTTATGCACATACATTTTTGCAGTTTTACCCCAATATATGAGTGGGTGTGTACAAGTGTGTTTACATGTGGGCTGCTTTGATTTTTTTTTTGTCCCGGCTGCTTTTTACCCCTAGTCCTTCCCTGCCTGTAAGAAACCTTGAGGGGAATGGGATCATTTTGCAAGAATGCATGTTTTGTCTTGTGCTAATGAACATATTACATCCCCCTATAAGATTTGACTTTTCCAACTCACTGAAGGTCATTTACGAGCACAAGTGCAGTGTGGAAAGTTTCATTTTGGCAGTTGGCCACTTGCTACTTGTAAATGATTCTTCAGGAGCAGGAGTACACTTTGTCTATTGACACAGACCACTATTGGAAACCTGGTGCTACCATCACCATTGATGCAAAAATGCTAGCAGTGTAGAGTAGAGTTGTGACTGTAAATTAGCCCGGGTATATTTTATATTATAGAGCTTGCTATATATGTAAATATAAATAAAATAGGTTACATTTCAGGCAGGGTCATTAGGATGATAAATGAATTGGACAGTCATAGTCATATCAGGGGAGGTGACCAGCTGTATAACTAGCCTCTTCTCTGCCTCCTACAAAAGAAATGTGGGCCCCAACACGCTGCAATTGTATAGTATGTGTGTACTCCTGTGTGCTTGTGTACAGCAGACCCCATGACCAATCTGGGCCCCCCTCAATCCGGGTCTGCTCAATAGTTCAATAGTTACATTACTGTCAGAAAATTAATTTTCAGTACAGGCATGGGATTTGATATGTATAAAAGTGTTGTCCAAAAAGTTCTGAATTATGGGAAGGCCATCTCCCATAGACTATTTTAATCAAATAATTTTTTACGAATGAATTCCTTTTTCTCTCAACAATAAAGCAGTAACTTGTAATTGATAAACAACCCAGGGATCCCCTGCAAAAAAATATTTGGAGGGGTCTGGCACTAAAAGGAACTCTTACTGGGCCCTCTGTCCACCCACCTGCCCAATCGCACCACCCGTTGGTGTAGGTAAGAACGTCTGGGGACGGGGTATTTCTAACTTCTGTAGAGTAAACAGACCTTTCCCCTGGGCCACCCCGTACAGAGGGGTCTGTGTCCTCTGTAGTTACGCCACTAAAGATATAATAACCGTTATTGTAGGGAAAGCAATTCTATTGAGTTTTTATACACATTTAAATTATTTTTTAGGTGATCCAGATTACATAAAGATCTGTTATCTGGTCCCTTACTAGTTTTATATTTGCACATATTCTGATATATAATTCACTTTTTTGTTTGTATGTGTTTTTTTAAATGACTTTGTTCTCAAGCCTAGAATTGAATCATTGCTGTCACTTCAGTGTCAGTCCGTAATGCAATTTTACTTGTCAGGTAGGAATTTCATAGTTTGGGGGAAAAAAACAACAAAAAACAACAGACTCTCCACTCTAATTTACTGGCCAGTAAATACTTGATGCAAATGTTATAAATAGGGAAGGCCTATTAGCCTTAGCTCAATCAACGGCTGAAATATTTCTGTAAAACAGCTTCCCATTCTTATGTTTTTGCAAACTGAAATCTTCATAATTATTTGATGTGTGAAGCAGAATAGATTCATGTTATTTCTTCAGTGCTGTCCTGGAGGGACAATGTTCTAAAGGTTTTTTTTATTTTTTTAATAAGCATTTAACAAGCCAGTGAACTTTGCTGTGTATTGTCTCTAAAGTACTGGCCTGATTGCCCAGGCTGTCAGTGGCCCTTAAGGAATCAGTGCGGAAAGCCAGAGCTGGAGCCATAAGTTACTCTGCTAATGAACAGACCAGTCTTATGAATCCTTCTCTTCTAATAAATCACCAGTTCCTTTAGGGATACAAGATAAATAACAGAATATCAAACAAGAACGACATATTTCATTACTTTTATTTTTACAACAGAGTCAGACCATCATTTAGTCTGAAAGCATGGGGTTGCTGATAAATTCCTGATTTTCTGCTATTTGTAGGGGACGTTAAGAGCAAACTGGGTTAAATCTGATTAAAACTGCAGAGCGAATAGATGAGAATTATCATGATCGCCTCAGCTTTTCAGCTTGAATGCCCCGTGCATTTAAGCAATATGGCCTGAGTGGTTCATTTGCTTTGCTCTTTACACAGGTTCATTAGCAGAATGTTATTCTACACGGGCACGATTCATTAAAGGGTTTTCAAACAGCTTTCAAGCTAAATGCTTAAGGGAAATGGAACTGAAAATAATTATATAAAATAAAGTAAATGGGTAAAGATGTTTTTCGGCTCTTGCCACAATAAGAACTGTAAGCCCAGTAAATGAGAAAGTGAACATGTGTTGCATGAGTCATGGTGCTGTCTGTTTATCACCATGGTATTGGGTTCAGGGAACAGATCAAGCATCAGGGAAAATCTCCAGTGCTTCATATAACGGATTGTTAGTTTTCTCTAGCCCACAGGAGAATTTTATTTAACAGCATTCTGAAGTCCCGGAGTGTGTCATTCTTGTGTCATTCTTGGAGAAGGCTGTATATATATATATATATATATATATATAATCCACCATAGAGTCGGCACTCACGACAAAACTGTTAGATGTGCCTGGGTGCAGTATCAAAATATCGACAATCTATCAACAAAAGGGATCCGCACTCGCAGGTCTTAGAAAAATAAAAAATGATTTATTTAAAATGCACGACTGACGTTTCGGCCTCCTCTGAGGCCTTTCTCAAAGTGTCTACTGGTCAGGAAAACTGCCTTATATACAGGTATTGGCGGGAACTTAGACAAGCTGTGCTGACATAGTCACCACGTCACTCATTTGCATAGCACTTAACAGAAAAAATAACAAAATAAAATTAAACATATAAAAAATCAACTCACATAGATTTTAGCAATATGGAGTATATAAAACAACTTTTAACTAATGTTTTACAGATAAAAACACAATGTTGTAACAATGTATAGAATTGTTGGTCTTATTGTACCTACAAAGTATCCATATACCACTATAAACATAATTGTTACAATCTCTACAAATTGAGTGAAAGTTGTTAGACATGTGCAGAGGCTCCAATGGTTAATTAAATGTTGTGCCGTATGCAGCTTAGAGATGGTTATTCACATTAATCCTTATTTCAGCATAACAGGTAAAGATACATCCAGAGTGGATGGCTATTGCTGATAGCCATCCACCATATATATGGTCCCATCAATGAGTTATGTATAAAGTCCATAAAGCATGCATGTTCAATAATTGTAATAAAGAAATTTGCTTTCGAACATTTGGTCATGGATTCACTTAACTAATAACATAGAAAATAATTCTATGGGGATAGTATATATATATATATTATTATATTAAATGTATATATTATATACAAATGTATATATTAAATGATATAAATGTGGGGGATGTGTTTAATGTAATAGTCTAATCACTGGAGATAGTTTTACACCCCCCCCCCAACAGACAAAAAATACAATATAAAGAATAGAATGACCTGTACTATTCCCATGGTTATTAATATAATAAAATGTCCCTGGAGCTTAATATACTGTGGTAAGACTATTAGGCAATTTAAGGAGCGATTGGTTATGCATAGATCCAGCATCAGAGCAGTATTGAATCCCGATAAAATTGAAAAGGAGAAAAGAGACACAAATAAAAAAACAGGATATATCACAACAATTGGTTGGGAAGCATTGGACTGAAGCAAAACACAGCCCAGCATCTTTTAGATGTATGTCTATTGATCATACACAGATGAGACCACGAGAAGGGGACTATGCCCAAGCGTTACTCAAGAGAGAGACTTAGGGCTAGAGCAGACGGGGAGATTCGGGGGCATTTTGTCGCCTGGCGACTTGTAGCTGCGACTTGTAGCCCCCGAACCTCCCCGAATAGACAGGTCCTGGGGCGCACCGGCGTTACTTGAAAACGCCTGCGCCTATTCACACGCAGCGGCGCGATTTGTGGAATCGCTCCAAATTGACTCGCGAGTCAATTTGGAGCGATTCCAATATTATCAATATATTTAAGACATTGAGACATTCTGTGCATACAGCTACTAAAAAATGCCTTACCCTTTAAACAACAGGGATTGTTTGTCCATATATTGCAATATATTTAAGCTGGCCAACTACGTCAAAGTCATCCCATATCTGGCCAGTCCTACGCTCAATTTTCATTTGATTCATTAAGAATTCCATTACTTCATTAAACATTTTACAAAGGGACTGAGTTTTACCCCCGCCTAATGATTAATAATAAGTAGCAAGAACAGTAAATCTTTTTCCTTACAGAGCATTTGTTTTTTAGATGGGGTGACCCCAATTTGAAAAGCTGGAAACAGCCAAAAGAAGAAGAAGAAGGCGGCAAATAATTAAAAAAAAAACTGCAAAAAAAACTAATTAATGAAGACCAATTGAATTGTTGCATAGAATTTGTCATTCTATAACTTATAAGTGAACCAGGGGATGTTAACGTTATTCAGCAGCTCTGCAGTTTGCAATCTCTGCAATGTGGTTACCTACAGGACCTAATTACCCTAGCAAACATGCACTGATTTCAGTGAGAGACTGGTATATGAAAAGGAGAGAACCTGAAAAGAAAGATGAGTAATAAAAAGTAGCAATAGCAACAAAGCATTCCTTTTTGTTTGGATGGGGTCAATGACCCCCTAATTGAAAGTTGAAAAGAAGACAATAATAAAACAAAAACACGAAATAAATAAAAAAAGTGCAAATAAAATGTTGCCATTCTATTACATAATAAATTTAACCTAAAGGTGAACTACCCCTTTTAGTAGCCCCATATATTTGTACTACGGATGGGCAAATTTTACCCATTTTGCTTTGCCAAAAATGTGCCGTGCAGAAAAAATTTTTTGGCAGGTCACCATTGAAGTCTATGGGCGTCATTTCCATGGTGACTAGGGTTGCCACCTTTTCTTGAAAAAAATACCGGCCTTTCTATATATTTATCTTTTTTTCCTATTAATAACATTGGGATCAAACATCAAAAATACCGGCCAGGCTGGTAAAATACCGGCCAGGTGGCAACAATAATGGTGACACAAGGTGAAAAAATTTGACCATCACTAATTTGTACCCTGCTTGATTTTTTGCTAGGGGTAGCAGTAACAATAGGTATAAAAATATCTACTCATGCTTCATACTCGCTTGAGCCATTACTATTTCTGTATTAAGGAAACCATGCATATTCCCATCAGGCCTGGATGAGGAGAGGCCACTTAGGCCCGGGCCTAGGGTGACAGGATTTTAGTTAGCGGCCTGCTGCCCAGCCACACCCATATTGGTTCAGAAACTCTGGGGATACACAGGAGATACTATAGTTTTTTAAGTTTCCCATGTGCCAATCCCCATTGCTCTGGTCCGGATGATAAAAATTTACAAATAAAGGGCAGAGTATGGGGGTGACCCACGGCAGTGGGGCTAGGGGCTCCCGTTATGTAAATCCGGCCCTGATTCCCATTCAACCAGCGCAGAAATGTCATGTATTGGTATTGTATATAGTCATAACACCTGTTTGTGTTGTGTTCTGTGATAAGATAAAACGCTGACGTTATATTGCACACTCCAGTAGAGAATCCTGCCCGTGTTGGCTTGTCACAACAAATCTTTCAGCTGCAGATTACTCACGCTGCATCATCCATGAGTTGGTATTAAATTAAACAGCAGGAGAATTTTAATGTTGTTGATTGCACGACAAATTGCTTTGATCCGTTCCACCACAAGAGAAAATGTGATGGTCTGCCTGTGTAAAAGGTACATTGACACTCCTTAATCTTTTAGCGCCATCATAGAAAGGTACAGCTGATTTATATATGATAATTTATATATATGATGTATTTAGAATAGATGTAGCTCCTGTACATTGTAAGCTCTTGTGAGCAGGATGCTCTAATGCCATTTTTATCCTGTAATTTGCCTTATTTGTTAAATTATTGTGAGCTCCCTGTTTGTTCTTTCCTCCATGTCTTCCATTTGCATGAATCACCCGTACTTGCTTTGTTTCATGTTTCATGTTTACTCTGTTTCATGTTAGAATAAAATTCTTAACACTCTGACCAATGTTCAGCACTAAGCAGAGACCTCTGTTCTGCTTTCATTTAAGGCATACTGTCATGGGAAAAAGTTTTTTTTCTTCAAAATGCATCAGTTAATAGCGCTGCTCCAGCAGAATTCTGCACTGAAATTCATTTCTCAAAAGAGCAAACAGATTTTTTTTATATTTCATTTTGAAATCTGATATTTGGCTAGACATAGGGGCAGATTTATAAAATTCACACAAAGGATTTGAAATTCGATCGAATTTTCAAAAACATTCTAATTCGAATTTTCGAATGTTTTTGAAGACCACTTTCACCATCGAATTTTGAAAATTCGATCGAATCGAATAATTTGAATAAAAATCTAATCAAATATTCGACAGTCGACTAACTTGCCCTTTAAATTTTTATTCGACTGCCTAGTTCGCCAGATTCAACATACAGAATTGGATTTAACTATTTTTGATGGAATAAAAAAATTATCCGATCATTCGATCTATTCGATATTCGATGATCGTAGAGGCCAAATTTGCATATCCGATTTAACAAAAAAAGTTGTACGATCGATATTCAATCGAACTTTGATCATTTTACGTGAATTTCATAAATTGGCCCCTTAATCTGGCCCATATTGTCAATTTTACAGCTGCCCCAAGTCATGTGACTTGTGCTCTGATAAACTCCAATCACTCTTAACTACAAGTTGGAGTGATATCACCACCTCCCCCTAGGGTTGCCACCTTTTCCTGAAAAAAATACCGGCCTTCCTATATATTTATCTTTTTTTCCTATTAATATTGGGATCAACCATCAAAAATACCGGCCAGGCCGGTAAAATACTGGCCAGGTGGCAACCCTACCTCCCCCCCAGCAGCCTAACAACAGAACAATGGGAAGGTAACCAGATAACAGCTGCCTGGTACGTAGATCTAAGAACAGCACTCAGTAGTAAAAACCCATGTCCCACTGCGTACTATTCAGTTACATTGAGAAGGAAAAACAACAGCCTGCCAGAAAGCAGTTCCCTCCTAAAGTGCTGGCACAAGTCACATGACCAGGGGCAGCAGGGAAATTGAAAAAATGTCTAGCCCCATGTCAGATTTCAAAATTGAATATATAAACATTTGTTTGCTCTTTTGAGAAATGGATTTCAGTGCAGAAGTCTACTGGAGCAGCACTATTAACTGATGTGTTTTGAAAAAAAACAAATTTTTCCATGACAGTATCCCTTTAACAGGAATTTATGGTTGACAGGAATACTGGTTCATGCAAGCTTATAAATAATAACAGAGGAAGTGTGCCCTACTGATAAAATCCTTCTCTTTCTTACAGGATTGACGATATTCAGTTGTGCAAGGACATCATGAGCTTAAAACAAGAACTCCAGACTTTGGTGGATGTCTCAGGTAATCAGTTTCATTTCAAGTAAGAAGAAAATACATTGGAGGCTAATAATCAAATAGTATAGCAGTTATTTGAAATCCTGCTCTTCCTTTGAACTGTTCTCAATCCTCCTTACTGTGTATACTTGCACCAGGTCCTCATTTCTAGGATATACTTGAGATTAGTTTAGTAAAGGTATGGGATGCCTTATCCCAAAAACCATTATCCAGAAAGCTCCGGATTAGAGTAAGACTATCTCCCAAAGGGGCGGATTAGAGTAAGACCATCTCCCAAAGGGGCAAACCACCTACGCTGCTTCAAATGAAATTACTATTCTTCTAGTCTGAAGGGGTGGCCTCTGGTGCGGTGATCCTCTTTATGGGTAAAAAGGTCCCTTGATATTTGTCTATAATGTCCTCTAATGTATTTGTAAGTGTAATCATGTCCCCTTGCAAGCGCCTTTTTTCCAGAGAAAACAACCCCAACCTGGACAGTCTATCCTTATATTTTAAGTTTTCCATCCCTCTAACCAGTTTAGTTGCACTTCTCTGCACTCTCTCCAGCTCATTTATATCCCTCTTAAAGGGGAATTGACCCCTCCGGCGCTAAACCCCTTTGCGCATGCACCCAAAGTTCATGAAGTTCGCCGATTGAACTTTCGTGAACTTTGGGCGCATGTACAGTAGTACCAACCGGCAAATGCGTCCTACTGCGCATGTGCCACCAAGCGCCGACGGATCCAAGAAGAAGATGTTGCTGGAGAAGATGGCTCCCGTGAACCTGGCTGGAGGGGACCTGCATGGAGGGGTAAGTAGCAATTTCTGGGCATTTGCCCAGGGGGAGAGGTAGGCCGGGGGGAGGGGTTTAGCGCTAGAGGGGTTGATTTACCCTTTAAGGATTGGAGTCCAAAACTGCACTGCATACTCCAGATGAGGTCTTACTAGGGATCTATAAAGAGGTATAATTATGTTTTCATCCCTTGAGTTTATGCCCTTTTTTATGCAAGACAGAACTTTATTTGCTTTAGTAGCTACAGAATGACACTGCCCAGAATTAGACAACTTGTTATCTATAAAAACCCCAAGATCCTTCTCATTTAAGGAAACTCCCAACACACTGCCATTTAGTGTATAACTTGCATTTATATTATTTTTGCCAAAGTGCATAACCTTGAATTTATCAACATTGAACCTCATTTTCCAGTTTGCTGCCCAGTTTCCCAACTTAGACAAATCACTCTGCAAAGTGGCAGCATCCTGCATGGAACCTATAGCTCTGCACAATTTAGTATCATCTGCAAAAATAGAAACCGTACTTTCAATGCCCACATCCAGGTCATTAATAAACAAGTTGAAAAGCAAGGGACCCAGTACAGAGCCCTGCGGCACCCCACTAACAACACTGGTCCAATTAGAAAATGTTCCATTTCCTCTTTGTAATCTGTCATTTAGTCAGTTCTCTATCCAGGTACGAAAACAATGGTGCAAATTCACCAAAGAGTGCAACTTTGACAGTGTCCACTTCGCTCACATCGCAACACTTCGCCAGGTGTAGATTCACCAGGACAAAGCTAATTCACTAAAATGAGAAGTTGGCACAGAAAGCTGGCGAGGTTGCACTAGTGCTACTTCATCAAGCAAAGCGAAGTTGCGCTAGCATTGCCAAATTTGCAAATGGCGGGAAGTTAAAGTTCAATGGACATATATGTTGCAGCAAATACGTTACACAAGCCTGGGAAATGTTAATAAAAGTAAATAGAGTTGTTATATTGCCCTACACATGTGCCTGCTGTATAGTTTATGTTCCATATGTTAGGAAATGTAGGGGGGAAGCCGGGTACCCCCAAAAAATTTTCCAATCTTTTGCAGCCTATCACCCTATAAAAAGTAAAAGACGCAAGCGTTTTTTGGGACTATGAAAATTTTTCAACTCCTATCTACTCTGTCGCACTTCACCTGGTCTGAGGTAGCGAAGGCAATCTGCATCTTAGTGAATTTGCCCCTATGTTCCAGGCCAACATTCCTTAATTTAACCAGTAACCTTCTGTGTGGCACTGTTTCGAATGCTTTAGCAAAATCTAAGTAAATCACATCCACTGCCAAAGCAAAATTGAGGTCCCTGCTTACCTTCTCATAAAAAGAAATTGTTAATCTGGCAAGATCTATTACCAATAAAATCATGCTGGCACAAACTCATAGTATTGTTATTTTCTATGAAGTTCGGCATCTTATCCTTTATTAACCCTTCTAAAAGCTTTATATAATTAATTTTATGCAAATAATCCAAATGTTTAAAAAGTATTTCCCTTTTCTCTGTAATAATAAAACAGTATCTTGAACTTGATCCAAACTAAAATATATTTAATCCTTACTGGAGGCAAAACCACCTAATTGGGTTGAGTACATGTTGACATGGTTTTCTAGTAGACTTAAGGCATTAAGATCCAAATTTCAGAAAGATCCCTTATCCAGGTCCCAAGTATTCTGGATAACAGGTTCCATACCTGTACCTTATACTGGATCCTAACTAAGCTGCACAATTCCATATTGGGTTTATTTACTGTTTAAATGATTTTTTAGTAGACTTGAGGCATTGGGCACCATCTAATGTTTATTATATAATTATAATACACAAAAGCTGTAAATATCTTGTAAATTATATCCTTATAAACGGTGAGTTCTGATGTCATCTGTTAGAAATGACATCAGAACTCACCGTTTATGTCACATGACTCACTGAAACTTGTGTATTATAATAAATAAAGTACCCCCAGTTGCAAAATATGAGGATATTAGAAGTTACCTCGGAGTTCCATGACCTGTATAAAAACACTCGGCCTTCGGCCTCGTGTTTTTATATGGTCATGAAACTCCTCGGTAACTTATAATATCCTTATATTTTACAAGAGGGGGTACATTATTCACTATATACTCCACCTGCGTAGTAGTTCAGACACTTCTGAATTACATATGTCTATATTTTAGCAGCAGTAAGATTATATTTAAAAGCCTCAATGTTCCAGAGGAAACGCATAAATGAATGATTCATTTTATGCCAATCTGCCACTGATTTGCAAATCCATGCTTAATAAATGTTGTGGTTTCTTACTGAGAAATGCATATTCCAGAGGATTAAGAGGACAGTGTTCCTCGGCTAAAATGACTGTACTAAAGCCAAGTATAAGAAAGCATACAGAGCCACAGGCAAATCCCATCCCACACATTTTAGAATGTGCAGCACCAAATATTACATGTTTAACAAAACTAAGAAGAGAGTTATATTTTCAGGGATTTACAACACTAGAAGTAATTGAAAGTGCTGCTTTGCCGAAAAGTGAAAGTAAATAATAATAACCGCGGTGGGGTTCTTAGAAGGTAATGTCTTCCCATGCCTGACACTGGCTCATGCAGGTTGTCCACCACTTAGATATGGGAGCAAGAAGCAAATCTATATAATGGGGAACATGAAAATTAATTTACAAAATCCATATATTCTAAATACCTTTCCTTACACAGAGATACCTTGATCATGGTTTTCTTACAAAACAGGATCACTTTGGGTCTTTATCAAAGTGTCAACAGCTTTTCAGCTGCAATAGGTACCAGAAGGCTCCAGGCGCTCTAGTAATGGTGATTACAGAATCCTGAAAAAAATTATAATTGGCAGGCTTGTCACATCAGGTCTGTACTGACATATGAAAATGCACTTGGTAGAAACTGCAATGTGAAACCAAGTCAAAGATGTCAATTAACACCCTGTCAACATAAAACAATTATTTAGTCTGCTTCATCAAACAATGTTTCCTAGGCTAGTGATCCTTAACCAGTGGCTTATGAGCAACATGTTGCTCATCAACTCCTTGAGTGCTGTTCCTAGTAGGCTCAAAGCATGTGCTTATTGTTTAATTCCTGGCTTAGAGGCAACGTTTGGCTATCAAATAGTCAACCACAAAACTTATTTGGCACCCCTAGTTTGTAAGCTAAGAAGGGCCCTAATGAAGAACTGGAACTCAAAGAGGCTTGAACTGATAATCACTATCTCAAAGTAACAGAAAGTGGGAACTGTCCTGTTTTTCTGACTTGTAAACAAGGTCACAAGAGATGGCCAGGATATCATTTTGGTATATGTTTATATTGGGTTTATCTATCAATATTCAAGTTTGTATAATGTTAGAGGCTCAAATAAACTATAATTTTAAAATGAAAATCAAATGCTTGTTTATTTATTAAAAAATCTGAATACAACATAATTGAAAATGGTGAAAAAAAATAAAATAGCTCAAAGTTTTACTATTTCTCAATCAATTATTTGATCCATTGACTCCTACATGAATTCAGCTGCATTAGAGTTTTACATCCGTGCTTCACGATTTTTGTTTGCTTAATAAATATCGTTCATACGAGTTTTTCTAATCATAATTCAAATTCATGAGTTTTAGCTCACAAAAATGTTGAAAAACATCTAAACTGAAATGTTGATAGATCCTGACAAGAAACATTAATACCATGGAGATAGAGGACAACCATGCTTGGGAGAAGAAAAGGGAAGACAATACTTCTTTTACTTTCATGTGTTGCAGAGAAGGACAAAACTAATCCACAGAAGAAATGTGAAGATGAGTTGATTCAGAAGATCCAAAAGCTGGTGCAGAAAAGGGACTTCTTGGTTGATGATGCAGAAGTGGAGCGATTAAGGTAAAACACTTGAGACAAAGAGCATGGGACATTGCGGGGCTTATATCTCCAATACTTACTGTATGTCCACACATGTTTCCCATCGTTCCACCACTTATCTATTACATTACATCAACCTCCCAAATGACCAGATTCTCCGCAACCACTTGGACACCGTACTGCATTACGTATTTACTTTTCTGGTACTCAGACACTTGCTGTTTCAAAGGAGTGTTTCTTTATTTGGGTGTATATATATTTGATATTAGTTACTTTTCAAGCATTTCTCTAACCAGTACATCAGTTTAAGATAACAATATTACAAAAGTGCAAGATTCAACAATACATCATATTTTTCTGCTTTCAGAGAAAAAGAAGAAGACAAAGAAATTGCAGATTTCCTCCGGATCAAATTAAAGCCCCTGGACAAAGTGACAAAACCAGCTGCTAGTAAGTGATTGTGACTATTGTGGACAGACACAGATCTTTTTGATCTTGAAATGTAACTTCCATCTTCCCTCCTGAGTTCTATATTCTCTTATCATTACCCAAACTCTTCTCTTTAAGCTGGGACAGTACTACCATACATGTACCCTAGAGCACAAGCCAAACTCCCTAATCAGTAGATATAAGTGGTATGGCAAAGGAGAAGATACTTGTAAAATTTAACCTAAAACATATACAGGTATGTGATCTGTAATCTGCAAACCCTTTATCCAGAAAGATCTGACAGTAAGACCATCTGCCATAGACTCCATTTTAAAGAAATAATTTTCTAAATATGTTTTAAATATTTTCCTGTTTCTCTATTATAATAAGAAAACAGTAGCTTGTACTTGATCCCATATAAGATATCATTAATCCTTATTGGAAGCAAAACAAGCCAATTGGGTATTACATGTATAAATGTTTTTTAGGATTTTCAAATTTTCAGAAATGCTCCTTATTTTGAGAACTCCAGCTCCCATGCATTCTGGACAACAGGTCCCATACATGTATAGCAGCATTCCCTTTATCATTCTCACCATGCAGTTTATTATCATATTGCATATGTGGGCAATGGTCATACCTCCCAACTGTCCCTTTTTGAGAGGGACAGCCCCTCTTTTGACAGCCCATCCTGTAGTCCCTCATTTGTAGTGGAAAGTCCCTATTTCTCTGCTCTGAACAGCCAAAAAAGATACAAGGTTTCTAACTTACTTGGCTCTTGGCAGAGATCTCAGAATAGATACTTAAGATACATTTGTAACAGTTTTTCGAAAAGATAAGAAGTTAGACTCATAGCTTAAAGGGGAATGAACC
>CM044447.1:101046264-101068204 GCA_024363595.1 Xenopus borealis
GAAGAAAGCAGAACTCCCACCCACCAAGCCTTCCATTACAAAAACAGGAATGGCCATCCTCAAAGATTGCTGTGGCACAACTCAGTGCAGTGTTATGTAACACTTGCTGTCCGGACAGTGACCAGAACGCTCCAATGGGATGCTGGGTTTCACTTGAAAGGATTCACAGCATCCACAATCCTGCTAACCTGAACCGTATGTGCTGTAATGCATTTACCAATAGTGTATCAATAGTGAAACTCTCACTGTCGCATGGATCACTCAAAGAGCATGTCAAAAAAAAGAGGAGTGCATTTACCAAGGTACATAATATACAAGTTGGCCAGCAGTCATTCCTGGTTTGTAAAAGTACTTAGTAAAAGTAGCCGTTAGTATTCCGGCCCCTTCTGAGAGAAGGAAGCAGCCGTGTGTGTGTTACTTAAGAATGACCATGCATAGTGAGCCAAACTGAATAATGCAGCTACTCCACACAGGGACAGTAATACTTATTATTATTACACTACCATTAAAACACACTATTGGTGGATAGAAATCACATGGCCGAATTTTTTTCGCATACATGTTTTTGAGGGGTTGGGGGGGCACTGTTCTTTCTTCCAGTTACTTGGTTTCTTTCTGGGAGGGTAGCCCAAGTATACATAACACTTGTTTCAACAGACAATGACAAATGACCACTGGAATACATTTGGGTGAATTTTCAAGTGGATGCTTGCTGAATATTAACTGTATAAAGGAGGATTATTTTTTACAGACCTGGACTGGCAATCTGTGGATTCTGGCAAATGCCAAAGGGGCTGCAGTAGGATACCATAGACAGTCACTACTTAGTGGGCTCATGGGAGGCTGCTTGGGCCTTTGTGTACTTGAAATGCCAGAGCCTATTTTGAATCCAAGAGACTGCTGTCCTAGCTCCAAATATAACTGACAGAAAAAGGGAGTGAAAGTAGAGGATATACTGTACTACAAAACTGGGATTAAAGAGTGCAGAATAATGGTTTGGCACCATTGTTTCAATAGAATAAGAATTATATCTGGGACATCTGAGAATTAGGAAAATATGGGAAATTTTGCCATCTGATTACCCAAGTACCCCCAGTAACGGAACTAGGTGGGGGCGGGCCCTGGTACAGGGTGTGTGATTGTCCTATCCATTCAGATGGCCATGTTCCATTTAATTTAGACCAAATGAGTGGATCTGAGGAGACACCATGAGGAGCTACATCTTCTTTCAATTCTTTACCTGCCTATAGGAGGCAATAGCAGATTAAGGGACTTATTTATCAAAGGTTGATGTTGGGGTTTTTTTTTTTTTCAAGATTAGTTTTCAGTCAAATACAAAATAATTTATATCCCAAAAACTCTACAATTAAGTTAAAAAGTTATTCTTTAACATAAAATTAACAAAGCAAGCATACAGACCAATTGGTGTTCCGCCTTACGCGTTTCATACCCACTGGTACTTTCATATTTCCATTCTGAGCTATTACAGTTTTTTTTTATTTGAGTTTTCGGGTTTCTAACCCAATTCAGTTTTTTCCTAAATTAGAAAACATTCAAGTTCGGAGTTCATTTGAGGCATAAAAAACCCTCACAACCCTCTCAAACTCAACGTTTGATAAATAACCGCTTAATCTATCAGAACCCTTTCTCCCAAACAGCCACATGTACCCTGAAAGTTGGGCAGTATGGTTAAAAGCGTTCAAACAGCTTAACTTCATTTTGGCATGTATAGCTATAGTCTATAGTTAGTATTGGTACAGAAAGCTTGGGACATGGATATTTCCAGATAATAGATCACATACCAAAGCACAAACTCGAATTTTGCTTATTTATTACAAAAATTTGAATGTAAAAAAAACTTGTTTGAATAACTGGAATGCATCGAATTGGTATTCTACATTGAAAATCTTGAAAAATTTTAATTGAAAAAATGGCTTTAATTATGCCTAGGAGAGCTTCCATTGACTTCTGCATGAACTTGCAAGCTTTTAGATGCTGAAGTTTTACATTCAAGTTTTGTGTTTAACAAACATCAGTTTTTGGAACAATCAGTCGAATTTGTTTTAGCACAAATAAATTCTAATTGTGGCAAAGATTCTAACTGAAACATTGATCAGCCCCTTTGGCTTGAACTTGTGGCTAGCCTATTCAATCTTTAACAGCAGTTTCCCAGAGCTAAAGACTTTTGACCACAAATTGGAGAAAACGCTCCATTTTCAGTGTGACAATATGCAACATTCACCGGTAGTATTCACATAAGGAAGAGGATGGAAATGACTCCCTTATGACCTAGCTGCAAGCAAAATATTATTGGTGGGTATTCAAGAATACACTATTTTTAAAGGCTTCTCTGTAAGGCTTGTATTACATTGTCTTGTTGATATGCATTACTGTCCCTTACATTACTGTTCCAAGAAGTTCTGCCTTAGGCTAATATAATTATGTTACCACATGTGTAAAATGCATGATCCAAATCCAGCACTTTGTAGACATGGTTTGGCATTTGTCATGCACATGGAATTGTACAAAAAAAAAAAAAGTCAAAGCTTTAGGTTTTAACTGCATTACAAAAACTGTGAAGTAACTTGTCAATGAAATATATGTAGCATTGTGGGTTACTAAATGTATATTATATTGTTGCAATATGTCAACCCCTGTTGATAATGAAGACTGGACAATGGGAAAATTGAGAATTGTTAAAGAAACAATGGATCATGGCACAGTATTTCATCATATGAACAGTAGTGACATCATTCATGAAGCTCCACCCTCTTGTAGATGACACTGCCTTGGGATCTGCAACATTTAGCTAGCACAAGCCACAAGGGGTTTTGTTTTATCTTGATCAGTAGGAGATAAACCCCAGTGGCCTTGCTGGAACATTCTTAGATGCATTCCTCAAACCACAACTTCTAATGGAATCTTTCGTATTACAATTTGAAGGCGTAACTTCAATTTACTGCTTTTTTATATAATTAAGAAATGTTATCTGGAAAGTTGGACTTTCCTTCTTAGCTAAACCTTGGTGGTAAGGGGATGCTTTTAACCCTTTTTAATGAGATTTGGTGGGGGTCAGCATTGAACTGGGGTGTCCAGGGCCCATTAGGCATGCTGTCTCAGGGGCCCACACCTCCCTGGACCCCCTGTCCCAGCTGCAACCCCCCTCTAGCGAAAGACCCCCATACACAAGGCGATAAAAGCTGCCGGCAATCTGAAGACACAGTTTTTTCCCAGTATCCTGCTAGCTCAGTCCGAACTAAGTAGGGGTGAAACTGTAGCCACTCTTTAGCTTCTCTTCCTTAATGCAGCGCCCATTGTAAAAGAGGTTTTCTTTTGTGCTGCCAGGACAGTGGTTTTATTAAATTTTTATTGCAATTGGTGACAATATACTAAAGAAAAAGCAATAAGAGTACACATGAGAAAAGGAACACATTGACGACTAGCAGAATAGATAAAAAAGCACTTACAATCAAGATAAAGGTGAGTGAGTAAAGAACGGCATAAAAAAACACTAAACAATAGAATAGTAATGAAACAGACTCAAATACTATATTTAACTACTGGCCCACATTAGACATTTTAATTTAAGCCAGTGATTTGCACTTCCCCAGAAACAGGATCCTTCTGCCTAGGAGTGTTTTCTTTAAGGGACATGAGCTTTGTCATTCTACAATTAAGATTTATTCTTCCATAATAAAATTACATTTAAAATGACTTCCAACTGCAAGAAACTGATGACATATACACAATGGGCAAATTTTCACCTGGGCACTAACCCATGGCAACCAGTGAATTAATTTTTCCCCCAGATAATTGCAGGTAGAACAATGAAAGCAAACATCTGATTGGCTGCCATGGGTTACTGCTCAGGTCCAAATTGTATAAAAATGTATCTAAATTAATTCCTAAAATGCGATTTCTGGAAATTATTAGTGGTTTAAACTATCCTACTTATTCTGTATAGTACTTTTTTTCATACTTCAGCATCTTTATATTAATGTGATTCAATAATGGCACAGAAAAATGTTCTATGTTTCTACAAAAAGGTCCCCTGTGTAGGCCAGTCTCAGTGATACAATTATTATGAAGCATGAACTAAATCAGATCGGACTTAGAGTGGCGTAAATTAGGATCTACCATTTCCCTTATCTATAACTAATAGAAAGAACCATGAAGTAGAGTCCTGCAGCGGGACAGGTACCCGCAAAAACCTGCAGAACCCTGTGGGTTGAAGTTCCGGGTGTGGGTATAGATGCGGGTCACGGGTCGGGCTGTGGGTCTTCTCAATAGAGATTTTTACAATTTTGTTCTGATCAAGCCTACTTCCGATGATGTCACATCCGGTTACAATGATGGCACTTCCTGATTCTTGATGGTCAGCGCGCCCGGGTTGTGGATACGTTACTTGTGGGTCGGGTAGTGGGTCCAGGCGGGTAAGAATATGGGTCCGGGTTGTGGGTCTGGTAAGGGTAACGAAAAATGGACCCGCGCAGGACTCTACCATTAAGTGTCCCAAATTTTAGCACCCTTTAAAATGAAAAAGCAATTACCACGACAGGGAAATTGTTTCATAAAGATGGCCAGTTGGTGTCTTTGTTCCAACCTGCTGCTACCTTCTTAAATTTAAAGGGCATATTTTTGATGATGCTTCAAAGGAGTATGGGAGAGTCCCAACACAGCTATAAAGGAGGGAAACTCTAGTTCACAGTACTGTCTGAAGCAGCTATATCTCTTAAATCCTATGCCAGTAAAAACCATTAGACAAGACAAGTCTGTTCGTTATAATGAAAGGCTGAGTTTTAATTACAGACCATATTCCTTTGTGTCCCTTTTGAAGAAACTTTTCATAGAAACATATCGTTGTAGATGTAGTTGCTCTGGAACACTTCAAGAGAAGACATTTACTTTTGTAGGGACTGGTAGAACGTAGCCTGGCGTGGGAATTGCTTTTTCATTTTAAAGGGTGTTAAACTTTGGGACACTTCATGGTAGAAACCTGTGTTTTAGAATAAATATTGTTGGAAAAGTTCAGGATATTAGAAGTTGCTTTGGAGTTCCATGGGCTGTATAGTCATAGAACTCCTTGGCAACGCATGTCTTTAAATTTTACAATGGATGTACATTACTTACTGACAAAAGTGTGCGCTTCGTTTAATACAAATCTCTCCAAACCCTTGCGTTCCTCCTCCGTTCCAAAGATTGCTCTTCTCTCTCAAACACAGATAACCTTCTCAGCCTCAGGCAACGAACAAAGTTCTCAGAATTCTATAGAAGCAGCACGGAGTCGATTCTCCTCAGAGAAGACAGAAGTTGCACACTATCTAGATGTGAGAGATGAAGGCCCTGCTTGGTTATTACTTACAGGATCCATCCATCAGTTGCATATCAACTGTAGTGCAGTTTACAATCTTTCAGCTGCCTCCCGTTCCACCAACTCAAACACATTGGTCTGCTCTCAGAATGTTCAGTCACAGCTGCACACACTCACTTGATAAATCCTTCAGCAACGTAGAGTATTGGGAAATTGTTTCGGGCAAAATAGGGAGGAGGCTTAACGATAAGGTTCAAAATTTATTACAGTAATTAACACTCATAGGACATAGAATATATGAATATCCTGTAAACTATATCCTTATAAATGGTGAGTAGAGAGGTAATTTCTGTCACATGACTGAAACTTGTGTATACCCCTGTTGCAAAATATTAGAAGTCACTAATATACGTATCACACGTATATGGTCATGGAACTCCTCGGTAACTTAGAATATCCTTATATTTTACAAGAGGGGGTACTTTATTCAATATATAAAATGGTAATTAGCAAAAAACAAACCAGGAAACACTTGACCCTCAAATCTTACCCAGTTTAACCTTCAGAAAGGGCCCCTTTCCGTGGCTTTGGGGCTCACTTGGGGAGCTATAAAACTCTATTACATGCTAACTGCTATGATGCCTCACACCCTGGGAAACCCCGGTAGATGCAACTACACATTACCGTTTTGGAAAGCAAAATAAAAAGATCCTAAAAAAGAAAAAAAAACAGGAAGTTATTTGGCAGTGTTTTGAACAGGATTTTTTTATTTGAATGGAGAAGAACATGTTCAACTGATCAAGGTTTATGTATTACTTGTGCTGTGTGAATGACTGTGCAAAGGATATATATGCATGTTTAGGAATGACAATGCTGTGCTAACATGAAGGTTGTTAGTTTCATAGCCATGATTATTCAGACACTGACTGCATTTTTGGAAAATATGTTCATCACAAGCATCTTATTGGCAGAAGTCTACGGTCACACCAAGGATTGTCCATACTGTCAGGATTCCAAAAACCTGTCATGTCCCAACAGCAGCACTTTGCAAATCTCTGGTTGGTAACCAGTGTGATTCCCTTATTAACCCTCTTAGAAGTATATATATATATATATATATTTGTATTAGCTGAAACAAAATTTTTGGACTTTCCTTGTATTTGTGAAGGAATACATTTGTGAGATGGGAAGACTATACTTTGTGAAATATATCTATATTTTGTGTCCCCGTCAACTTGTTATAAAATAAGGCTGTTATGTTTTCCTTCCCATACAATTTTAAATAAATATTTGTTGGTGCGTGTGGCTCGTCTTTTTCATGCTATTAATGGAGGTATTTTTGGCCTAGTGAAGCTAGTCAAAAATTGCTACTCAATACAATAAGAAAAATGTGTTCTGACATTTATACAAGCTAAGAGGAGCCTGGGCTCTACCCTGAAATATTTAAGTGGAGCCATACAGTGTGAAAAACAAAGAATGTGTCCATGCATTAAACTTAAATATATAAGGAATGTGGTATAAAAATAGAAAACTTTTGGTTACTTAATTGAAAATTTCTGCAAAGCCCCTCATTAGTCTCACTCATCCGTTCCATTTCCAGCTGCCTCCTTCCCCAGGCTGTGCAGGGGAGCTGGTGGCACTCAGAACACTGCACTGTATAACCTAACCTAATAGGGAACTGAAACCAGTCTTTGCTTGTGTGACTGCAGGGTTGTGATTGGCTGTCCTTCTCCTACTGTGCCTTCCCAACATCTGAAACAGGGAGAAGATCTATAGGAAGCTCAAATGTTGAAGATATTTTTAGGCCAGAGTGAAAAACACCAATTAATTATTGCCAACAACATTAGTGGTTTTTCACAACCTATATATTTCCTTTAACGAGGCAGAGTAATCGACAGAATAGAGGCTTGAGGGCAGCTAAAGGCAAAATACCCAAAATGTTTGTGTTCCTCTGAAACCAGAGCAGAAAAAAAAACATCTCAATAAGACCACAGAGGCAATGGATGCTTGCAATTTTTAATGACACACAATTTGGTCCCAACACTCGAGACTATAAATGAACAGAAAAGAACAGTGCATAATTTTTAAGCCCCGACAACTTCAAAAGCCTCCAAAAGGGTTGGTGTACATTAAACTTTTTAAATTTAATTCTAGTTACAAACTAAAGTTGTTTTTTTTCCAAATAAAGTTTGAAATGGCCTCATAATTCTTCAGTTCATCAGTCTTAAAAAATAGCAACGATCTTTAAGCCCATTTTTTGGAGGACGTTTGCCAAAATCCATACAGAACAAAGCTTGAGCCGGTTACAAAATGATTCTGGGAGGACAAAAAGTAAAATATACGTTGACCATTACAAGTGTAACCTCCATGCTGAGGAGTTGTTTTCAACTTTGGAGAACAAGAAGTATTTCAGGTGACCTGCAGGTACTTGCAATTAAAAAAGAAAAAAACTGCATTGCACACTTGAGGACTCTTCTTACAAAATAAATGTTAGCATAAGGTTACAAAGGTGTTTTATTTTCAATTAAGTTTTAAAAAGCAGTCTAAAACAAAATGCTCTGAAACCTACACCATGTCCATAGAGGTAATGCTTTTGTGAGAGTATTTGTATGTGCAGAATGAACCCTCTCCTGAATTTGTCTTGTGTTTACAGTCATTACAACGTTATCATGCTGAAGAGGCCCTGTTTAAAAAGATCCTTCCTTGTGCAAATCCAAGAGGTAAAATAAATTCAAAAAGCCATTATGTAAAAGCATTTCATTGAAATGGCTTAGGAACCGGAGTCGATCTTCTGCCTTTCTAGCATATTGCAAAGAACCCAAAAACACAACACAAATATAGAACCCTTTCTAAGGAAGTTCTACAAGAAACCATCACTTGCCTGACAAATACAATCCATTGTAAATGTCAGGTTAATCCAGAAGGAGTAGGTGGCCTTCTGTCCTATAACACCAAAAACATCAAACAGGCAATCCCATTGGTTTTTCTTGGCGTCATTCGTGGCCTTTTCCCAAAAGCCAGACTTAACTCCAAAATTGACAATATTTTTCAAAAAACCCAAGGGATGCTTTTCCAATAAAAACCAGACAGTTAAAAGACAATATGCCATCCCACCAGCTACCTTTGTCCATTTGCTAAGCATTTTTAAAAAAAGGTCAAGGTTAAAGGGAACAACCTTGGCTTTTCCACTATTAGACAACACTTCCTTTTCAGTGGAAATGGCATCTACTTATGCGAATACCACTACAATGACTATATGGCTCTGGTATCCGTGATTTATGCATTTCGATGCATATTACTGTAAACAGGAAAACTTTCCTTTGTGTGAAGTGTTCTACTCTCCAAGACACAGTCAAGTATTTTTGCTCAAGTGCCAAATTCAAAATATATGGGGTTTTGTTTTTACACTTTTGAACACAACCATAGTTTAAACTGGTGTAAATTATATATAGGAAGCAGTGCCATGACTAGAGTCTTAACAGATCTACAGTGCAAAAAATAATATGTTTCTTTAATACATTAAAACTGGGTAAAATGTAATTCCCAGACACAGATCTGTAGACAAAAAGTGTGCATGGCATGGACCTTACAAGTCACCTGAAATAGCCCTAAAGTAAAAACCTTTACACTTGCACAAGCAAAGTCAGTACCATTTTCAAAACAGCATCATAATATTCAACCCTTAGTGCCACAGAACAATTGAATTGAAAATATTGGGTATAAGTTGTCCCTAAAGAATACAGGATTGTCTTCTAAAATAGGTGAGACACTGGAAGGGGACAGACGTATGTGGCATGCTACATAGACAATTCATGCTTCAGGGTAACCTTGTCTGACGAGGGGTCTGTAAAGAGCTCAATAAACACAAATAGGATAACACTGAGGAGGCCTGCAGGAAATAAAAGTCAAATTCATTGGATAGTTGCATTTACAACTGCTAAATTTTTGATGAAACCTGTAAAAAAAGGCATTTTAGAAATATTTCTTGATAAGACAAATGCTTTTGAATTAGCATCTTAATGTTGAGATATAGGCCCATGGGAAGCAAGATCTTGAAGGGGCATTATTTCAAAAGACACAATGCTTTTTTTTGGAACCAATACTCTGTGTGCCCTTGCTGTTTAGGACTCCATGTCAAAACTCAAAAAAAAATTAAAGTTTGGTTACAGGTGCAAATGAAAAGTTTGCTGCCAGTTTCACTCGATTTCTGTGCTGCCTTTTAACTGGACTGTCTGGCAATTCCTTAGCAGACTTGGACTCTGGTGTGCAAATATTCTGGGCGGAAGGCTCAGAAGACTTCTCGGCCTCTGCAGAAGTAGGGAAGTCACAAGGCTGTGACCCATTACAGAGAGGCTTGTATTGGGTTTCTTCTGTATGCACCAGATCTGCGTTATCTATCATAAAAATGAAAAGAAGAAGCTATTATCGGCATACACATTGGCAAGAGCCCATTTAAAGATAATGGATTTCAATTTCAAAGAGTTGTAAAAAAGTTTGTACAGAGTGGTTATAATGGTTTAAATTTCCTTTCATCGCCCCAACAAAAGCCATGGCAAAGGCAGATACTGCAAAGTGTAAGCACAAGCCAAATCCAAATGTAATTTTTCTATTTCTCAGTACGTCTAAACCTAAACAAAAACAAATGCAACGGCCAATAGAAAACAATGATCCACCTTTACCTGCACTTACTTCTGTGTTTCCTAATGAAATGTATACACATTGCCATCTGTATCTCAAGGCAAAGCGAGAGAAGGGAATAAGGATTAGATTGTAAGCTTTATGGGGCAAGGACCTCCTTCCTCTGGTATCTTTAATACTTACCGCTTAATCCTTAATGCAACTGTACTCTGTATGTAAAAGTGCTTTGTAATGACCCGTTCTATTCATGTATTGTTCTGCTTTACACTGTTGCATAAACATGTGGCACTAAATAAATACAATCATACAAGGAGGAGACTGGTAATTGCAAACTACAGTTACCCTGTACAGGCCATCATGGCTGGTCTATTTTACCACTTAAAATACCAAATTGCCTTAGGCCTGTATCAAGGTATATATTTCCGGAAGTACTTTAAAGTTAACCAAACAAAAAAAGTAAAAATTTGTGATTAGACCGGCAGACTGACAAGGTTAGGGGTAGCATTTTTCATGTATTCATAGCGTAATTCCATTTCTTGGGTGGAGAGATTTTAATAGTGGCTACCAGAGTCTGTTCTATGCTGGGATTTGATATTGAAAATGAAAAATGCTTATGGCTTTATATAGATAACTATGAATAAGTATAGCTGTATATAATGTCAGTAAGAACTAAGCATGCAGGAAATTCAAGGTTAAACCATCAGTGGACAGTTTTTGATCAGACAGTTACAGAGCTGGAATAATATTTACAGTTACATTTGTCTTAAAAGAAGTTAACATCCGCCTAAACTTACCTGAGAGATGAGATTGTTCTTCAAACTGGATGAGGTCTGTGGACTGAGCAACTACTGGATCGGGGTGCAGCTGAGGGGATGGGAGGCAGGAAGGAACAGGTCCACACAATAGATCCACGGGAGAAGCGAGACACAGGAGCTCTTTGTCTGCTTGGTTACAGACTGTACAGAAACATTCAGTATAGGACAATTAACCAGTTTGTTTTTTTTTAAATAGAACGAATAACTAACTTCTATTTTGAAACACATTGCTTTGTTTCATGCAGGGATTTCTGCATTCAACACAGCACGGGTACAGATTTTTTAAATAAGCAGTATATTGCAATTTTCAGCATTAGTTCAATTAATAAGCTTGCACTGAACACAATTAAAATATGCATGGTTCTTAGTCTATCAAAATATCAAAATCTAAAATTAGCAGTCACTACTTCTTGGTTTGTATCAGCACAATCAATACCAATCAAAAGTCAACTTTTCTTGCACTGCAATCTATAAAGCCTTATGGCACATATGTTTTATCCAGTTTCTCCACATTTCAATAGTGTTAGACCTTTATTCTGAGAAATTAAACAGGTATGGTACCCATTACCCAGAATGCTTAGAACGTGGGGGTTTTCTGTATAAGGTACATTTCAGTCAGTCATTCACCATACTTAAACTTTACTATGAAATTGTTAAAATGGTTTTGCCTCCAATAAATGAATAATATCTTAGTTGGGATCAAGTACAATGCACTGTAGTATTATAGATATAGGTAATCCTTTTTAAAATTTGAATTGATTAAAGTGGAGTCTACAGGAATTTCCCTTCCCATAATTCAGAGCTTTTTGGATAACTTGTCCCATACCTGTAGTTATGACTGAGTGTAAACAGTAACGTAACAAATAAATTGTGGTTGTTTCAGATCATGTGACAAATGTATATAACAAAAACAGAAAAGACTGGAGTTACAGTACTTACCCTTCATATCGTTCTTCAGCACCACAATTCTCTTGTGTCCATGTCCTTTTATCCAAACAACCTACCAAGAAAATTTTAAATTAATTAATTTGAAATAAAAGCCAACTATTTTGTTGCTTCCTAAATAAAATTCATGCGACAATCCAGTTTAAATGCAAGACTTTAAAGTGTTTTAACAGATACCTGAGGGATGGCTCCCAAAATCTCCTCTAGACTACTGTAGCCATACAGTTTAGGCTGAAGCACCTCTCCAACATATTTGCTGTATGCAGTAGGGAACTCATGCAGAAAAATTTGTTGATAGTGATAAGTGTGTAGCAAAGAACGAACATTCTTTGCGAATACATACAAGGAGGTTAACTGCACAATATCTTCACACAAATCGTTTGTATATACCTATAAGCACAAAAAAAAAAAAAAATTAATTTACAATTTCAGTACTCACCCTTTAGACATCTATAAATCAAAACAGTCACCATACTACACTGCAAGGAGGAGCAAAGGTGGCCAGAGGTTTCCTGGAAAGCTCGTTTCAATATACACGTGTAGAGCTGAATTGGCAGATATACAGATAGAAACAATAGAGTTCTACCTGTATCCGACAACAACATTTTCCAGCCAGCCCAATCGATGAGCTGACACAACAGCTTATTTATATAAACAATAGCAGTGCTTCTGAAGCAAACATTGCAGTTTTACCAAAGCAGGGCAACACTGCTTTATATTTTTTATTACTTTAAAAAATTTCCTTTTTGGATGTTACTGGTCCTTTAATTTTTTTTCAGGGGGAAGAGAAAAAAAGGATGATAAATCTGGGAGAATGTAACATAAGGGAAATGTGTTCTGTATTCTATATTGACAGGACCAGAAAAACATGTCAGGGACACAAAATCAGGCATTTTAATGGGTTCACATCTCCATTCTCCTGCCTTTATGTTACAAATAACCAAAATGTAGGTCAAACAGAAAAACAGTCGTTTCTCCCTAGTCAAAAGGGGGGACACAGGGACAATGGTGTTAAGCTCCACCTTCCAGGAGGCAGGACACTTGAAGTAATTAAGGGGGCGTGCCAGCTAGGGCTTAAGCCCCCCCCCCCACCACTGTACACTCATCTTTAGTTTGTTCCAAATAGGTTAATGAAACTTGAATATGTACAATAAAACAGAACTGGTAAGCCATAAAACGTATTCGTTATGACCAAAGAGGCCATAGCCCATCACGGGGAGGGAAGCCCTGTGTCCCCCTTTCGACTACAGAGAAAGATTTAACGGTGAATAACAAAAATCTTGTTTTCTCTGTCAGGGGGACACAGGGACAATGGGGATTTAAAGCGGTCCCAAAAACATCAGGGTGGGTGCGAACTTTGGCCAGAGGGAAGACTCGGCCGAGGAAAAATGTCAGTTTTGTAAAAACCTGCAGATCTGCTCCAAGGAAGCAGAGTTACACCATGCCCAGGAGGCTCCCACCGCTCTAGTAAGAGTGGGCTTGAATTCCCTCAGGAGGGGCCCTCCCCTTTGCAGGCTTGTTTGATTGTCTCTCTGATCCATCGAGAAATGGTCGTCTTTGATGCGGCTTGGCCCCTCCGAGGTCCAGATGGAAGGACAAACAAGGACTGAGAATTTCTGAACGGCTTAGACCATTTTATGTACCATTGTAACGCTCTGACAACATCCAGGTTGTGCAATTGACATTCTTTGGTATTCTTAGGCTATGGGCACAGAGAGGGGACTAAAATTTCCTGATTCACATGAAATTCCACTGTGTGTAGTACAGCCTCGTCTTTGTGGAAGGTTAAGGATGGAGACTTGCATGACAAAGCACTGAGCTCGGAGACTCTTCTTGTGGATCCATGTATCAGAAACTGAAGACAAAAGGTTTGAATGGTGGGTCTAGCAGAGCTTCCAGCACTACATTGAGGTCCCATCAAGGTGTCTGTCTGTGTTCGGACTGGTGGGGCTATATGGGAGACTCCCTGTAGAATAGAGCGTACTGCATCTATGCTTGCCAAGCAGCATTGAAACAAAATGGAAAGTGCGGACACTTGGACCTTGAGAGAGCTAAGCATAAGGCCCATTTGAAGATCTCTCTGTAGAAAAGCCAGGATATGTGGGATGGCCACCCCTGGAATGTGTATGGCGGAGAGCTTCATCGAGTTGATCTCTGCCCAATGTAGGATTTTGCCTGGCCTCCGCCAGTGCTCTTTGGCTTTGCGTTCCTCCTTGACAGTTTATGTACGCCACCGTGGTGACGTAGTTTGTACTCCGCAGGAGACCAGCAACCTTGCACAGACTGGTTTTCCCAGGTTGCTCCCCAGCCTAGGAGTCTGGCATCCGTGGCTATCACCACTCTGTGGTCGCCCATGACTGGCCTGCAGTCAGGTTGTCTGTGTTCAGCCACCACTGAAGTTCCTCCTTTGTTGTTTGTGCTAGTCGGAGGGATCGAGTCAGTGATCCTCCTTTCCATGTAGCCAGATACTGGCTTGCAGTGGACAGGGCCCCGCACAACAAAATTCAGGGCCCCGCCCACCCTAGCACCCAAGCCCCACCCCTAATCCCTGCCCACGCCACATCAAAGTTAAAAGACGACACAGACATCAGCACTAAAAATGTAACCCCCCCAAGGATCCCTTATAAGTTAAAAAAAATTTTGGCGGGGTCCCAAAAAATATTTAAAAAAAAAAAAAAACATTGGTGGCAGGGCCTCCCGTAAAACGTTTTTAAAAAAAAAGTTAAAAAAAAAAATTGGGGACCCCAAAAAATAAAGAATTAAAAAAAAAAAAAAAAAATTGGTGCAGGGGCCTAGAGAGTATTAAAATAAAAAATTGGTGGCCAGAGGATTAAAAAAAAAAAAAAAAAAAACCCACATTGGTGTCAGTAGAATTGAACTTGTGGCTTCAAGACTTCAATTATAGCTGTTTTAGTGACTTTGGGTATTTTCGCTGCTTCAGGACTTCGCAAACGTTCGGCACTTCTGCATTCTGCCGCAGGAGAGGCGAGTGCTCGCTAGTGCGCTCGCAAGGGGGGCCCGGCTCTTTGAAGATTACAGCGCTACCGGGTCCCCCTTCAGCCCCGGGCCTGGGACACTTGTCCCCCCTGATGGCGGGTCTGGCAGTGGACGAAGGTGGATTTGTGCAAATGGAACTGCTTCGATCGCCGATACCATCTTCCCTAGTCGCTGCATTGCGCTGTGCACTGTTGTGCTGGACAGTAGGGATTGAACCTGGTTTCTGATTCTGATCTTATTGTTCTGGGGAAGGCTTACAGTCTGTAAGTGTGTTGAATTCTAGACCTAGTAAAGTAATTTGATGACTTGGAATCAGATTGGATTTTGACCAGTTGATGGTCCACCCAAAGTTCTGGAGAAGTAAAACTGCCTTGTGAAGATCCTCCCTGGCCTTCTGTTCTGATCTGGCCTTCAGAAGGATCGTCCAGGTAGGGTGTCACTGAGATCCCCTGTAGTTTCAAGTTCGCAGCTGTCACCGACATTATCTTGGTGAGGACCCTGGGGGCTTATGAGAGACCGAACAGTAGTGCCACAAATTGGAAGTGCTTGTTCATGAAGGCGAAGCGGATAGAACGGTGGGGAGGAGTCCAGATTGGAACATGGAGGTATGTGTCTTTGATATCCAGAGACATCATCAGCTGTCCCTGCTCCATTCCGTGCATCACTGAACGCAGGGTCTCCATCTTGAAGCATACCAGTCGAATGTATTTGTTCAGATCCTTGAGATCAAGTACGGGTCTGACAGTGCCATCTTTCTTTGGAACTGTAAACAGGTTCGCGTAGAAACCGAAGAATCTCTCCAGCTGTGGTACTGGTATGATCACACCAGATCTTTCCAACCCTTCTATGCAGTCTAGAAAAGGTTTCTCTCTTGATTGGAAGGAACCCTGGACATAATAAACCTCCTGGGTGCTGTTGCTGCAGGTTCACGTGGTATCCTTCCGACACTTTCCTTGACCCAGACATGTGATGGATCCATTCCTCCCGGAATCACAGCAATTTTCCCCTGATCTGCTCGAACGATTTCGGAGGGAGTGCCCAGTCATTCGGACGTGGGCTTTTCCCCTGATGGTTTGGTATTAGACCTATTGCGCTTCCATGTGGGACGAGTCATGTCATTGGTTTTAAGGTGGCCATACACGGGCAGATAAAAGCTGCCGACAGACGGCAGCTTATCTGCCCGTGTGTGGGGCCCTCCGACGGGCTCTCGCGATCGATATCTGGCCGAAAGTCGGCCAGACGTCGATCGGGCAGGTTTAAAAATCCCGTCGGATCGCGGCCGCATCTGTTCGTTGATGCGGTCCCGCGATCCGACCGCCCATACTGATCCGAACGTTGGGCCCTAGGGCCCACGATCGGATCAGCCCGATATCGCCCACCTCAAGGTGGGCATATCGGGGAGAGATCCGCTCGTTTGTCAACATCGCCAAACGAGCGGATCTCTTCGTGTATGGCCACCTTTAGAACGGAAGTGAGCTTGTGGGCTGCTCCTCCCCGTGAACCAGCCACCTTAGCCACAAAAAAACTTTCCCCGCCTGTTGGCCCGAGGCCCTACTTCTGGTCTGAGGGAGAAAGGTACTCTTCCCTCCTGTTGCTTGGGGGATTATTTTGACCAGTTCCTCCCCAAATAAACGTTGTCCCTTGAATGGTAGAGAGGTTAGGGATTTCTTAGAGCTAAGATCCGCTGACCAATTTTTTAGCCACAGCATTCTGTGTGCGGCTATAGATAGTACCAAAGTGAGTAAGGTGGTGTTGCAGAGATAGCTAGATGCCTCTGCAATTGCCTGTGAAGTGGACAAATTATCAGCTCTGGGTACACCTTCCTGGATGTCCCTGATGAGAGATTCAGACCATGCTTGGATGGCTCTAGATACCCATGCTGAAGCCAGACAAGGTTGTAGTGTTGAACCCGCAGAAGAGTAGATCGCTCTTAAAAACCCATCTAACCTTCTGTCGGAAGGGTCCTTAAATGCTGCTGCATCAGTTAGAGGTAGCATAGTAGACTTAGAGAGTCTAGACACTGAAGCGTCAATCGCAGCGGGGGTTGGACCACTTATCAATCAGTTCCTTATCGAATGGGTAAGACTTCGTGAATTTATTGGTCGCTTGAAACTTCCTTTCAGGCGAATCCCACTCATCCTGAATAATACCAAGTAGTTGTTCATGCTCTGGGCAGCCTTGTGCTGCCTCTTGAAGATTCCCCTTGCTTCTTAGAGCTTTGAGAAATATTTAGTACCTAAAGTACCCCTTTAGTGATGCTATGCACATCGTGAGGACCGTCTTTATCTCTACTCTCACATAGCCCCTGCTCATCGTCCGCAGATGAAGAGGCAGATGAAAGAAGCTCACCCTTTCCTAGGTTATCCACAATTGCTGGAAGTCCCTGTAGGGAGGCAAGAGATTGAGATAGCTGTAATGCCCATAGAGGGGGGGGCGGTTCCGCTGATGATCCTGGAACGGAGTGTGAAGTAGTACCTTGCGTTGGGTTCTGTGCTTGTCCCCAGAGTCATTAGCTGCTCCCTGGTGCAAGGTCTGCACAGCAGCTCTCCCAGAGACCACTGAAACTTTTGCTGGGATTTAGAACAGGCCAAGTACTTAACCTGTGTTTTGGGTACCATCCCCCCCACCTTGGCGCATAAACCCCCTGGTCTACCTTCTGCCATGAGTGTAGGAGCAGTAGGAGGGGGTAGCCAGAACTTGCTCACAGCCTGTGGACACGAGGAGATACTCTGTGAACATGCTGCAGCTCTGGAAGCGCCAATGAGTATCCAAGATGGCTGCTGTGCTGGAACGCACATGCGATCCAGCCGGTGTGCACGCAGAAGCCGCACCAAGGGGAAGAAGAGGAGCTGTTCCGCTCGCTAAGACCAGCTTGTGTGCATGGCCCTGTGTCCTTCCCCCCCACAACTGCCCACCGAAGTAAGCACAATCACCCTGGTTGCCATATTAAGGATAGGTAGCCACTGGTGGCCATATTAAGGATAGGCAGCAGCGACTGCGGGGGGGGGGGAATATGGTTGGGTGTAGATGGAATGTGCTAAAACCAGTGTAGCGGCCTTAGACTGAACAAAAACTGGCAATAAGGAAACCACTTACCCCTCTCCACACCAGCAAGACCCTCTGCCCAAGCAGAACAGTACAGGTATACGTCTGGGTGGTCGATATAGCCTGTAGGCTAGGTAATGACCCTGGTGGAATTTTCCTTGTAGGGGGCTAACCAAAAGCAGGTATTCCTGTTCTTGGAATCACCCCAGGTGTCAGCCACTGGCTGACCGAAGTCTCATCGGATAATCCAGATGTCCAACCTCCCGGTAGCAGGACACTTGAAAAACTGAAGATGAGTGTACAGTGGGGGGAGGTTTAGCCCTAGCTGGCACGCCCCCTTAATTACTTCAAGTGTCCTGCCTCCTGGAAGGTGGAGCTTAACACCATCATCCCTGCATCCCCCTGAGACAACAAACATATTCCTTTTCAAGTCTGTTATTTTGTACGAAGCGTGTTTGGAGTGTGGAAACACCAGAATTCCAGAGGAAATGTACTGACAGCTAAAAAACAAATTTCCCACGTTCAACTTGGGCACAATGAGCTTGTATGTTTTTGCTGTGGTTGCCTGCTTTTCCTCTGGGCACTCCACTTTCCTCCCACGTTCATACAGGCACTGTTCTCAGGACAATAAAAGCATATTAACTGGCTCCTGATGACATTGGGGCTTTGTGAATGTCGTCATCTCTACAGGGCCAAGGATGAAAATAATTAACGATAAATATAAACTGCCAAGAACAGAAAGCAAAACACAGTGGAACCTGTCCTATCTCTGCGGCTACACTGCATTTTATCAAAAAACATCTTACCTCAACCAAATACGGAAGGCTTTTCAAAAGTTCTGTCAAGGACATAAACCCATATTCACATGGATTAAGAGGAATGCCATGGACAGTTTGATAGAATTGGCAGAGCTGCTCAACAGTGAGGAATAAAGATTCATCCCAAGACATTAGCAGGATCAAAAGCTGAGCAGTTAACGAACGCAAGGACTTCCTGTTGATCAGCTGAATCTGTCTTCCCAAGGCTGTTTCCATAACCTGAAGGAAAATAAAAACCTTAAAAAGAGCATTGCACTAAAATGGCTCGTTCTTTTGTAGTTAATAAGTGGTGGACAGTGGTGGGTGTAGAGACGTTCTCAACTAAAAAGGTGTTTGGTTTATATTGTAAATATATATTGTATATTATATTTGGTTTTCATGTAAACAATAGAGCAGTGGTTCTTAACCTTCCTAATGCTGCGACCCTTTAATACAGTTCCTCATGTTGTGGTGACCCCCAACCATATAATTAAATATTTTCGTTGCCAGCCCAGAGTGGATTGTTAGGAAAGTACAGGAGTGGCTGCATAAAGGTGGTTTTCCATGCTTAGTGTGTTTTTTTTTGCCACACCCATTTTGTGGTCACCAACCAATTACCATGTTAATTTTACTTATTTTAAATGGGCAGGGAGAGCGGTATGGCAGTCCATACCAAGGGGATATAGAAAGTTTTAGTGCAACTGGCTTCCCTACACAGGTTACTGAAGTACAACTCCCAGCACCAACACCTGGAGAGCTACAACCTTGCCCCAGGGCTAGTGGGGAGAGAGATGAACCTGCTCCTGGAACCCCTTAAGGGACCCCTGAGAAAGGGTGGTTCAACCCCCAAAGGGGTCCCGACCCCCAGGTTGAGAACCGCTACAATAGAGTAAAGGCACATTTAAACTGTGCAAAAACATGCCTGCTCTATTTGTGTTACACTCGGGCACATTTTGTTTGAAGCCTGCAGAGAAATTTGGACTATGATGTATTTCCCATGGTGTTCTAGTAAGTGAATGAATTACCTTAACAACATGGCAGAGTTTTTGCATCAGTGCAGACACAGAGCTGACATCATAGTCGTGGAGCCTCAGACTGTAACCAAATGTCTTGCCATATTCAATAAGCAAGTCAGACATAATAATGGAGGAGTCTTTTTGAGAACGCAGGAGTTTAACAAGCTGGGATGCTAAGGCTTTAATACGCTCCATTTCTGTCAAAGCCAAAATCTTTTCCTCACCACACTCCAAGACCTACAAGAATGAAGAACAATGATTTCATTTCCTGCACTCACACGGGTACCAAAAAGAGCAACATTAAACCAAATCAGCATTCTTAGAATAATCTGTTTTTGTCCTTACATGTTTCAAACATGTATAGTCTATATTAGCTTGTTACATAATGGCAAAGTCAAACAGGATGAATGTAAGAAATGAAAGCAGTGGACAAGAACAATTTTTTAAAAATAGTTTAGAGGATAAAAAGACTAGTGTCTCATAACCGCTATAACCATTAACAGTTTTGAGTCTTAAAGGACAAGGAAAGGCAAAAAAATAAAATCCCATTTTTACTTTCTTTAATGAAAAAGTAACCTATCTCCAATATACTTTAATTAAAAAATGTGTAACGTTTTTATAAGAAACCCTGCTGGGCAGGGAAACAATACTTATGAACAGCAGGGGGAGCCCCTGCCTTACAGAGCTCCGGCACCTTTGTTTCCCTGTAGAGCAGTCGGCGACTGTGTAGAAGTTTGTATTGGATTTTATTTTTGCCTTTACATCCCCTTTACCGTTTCCAACTCCAGCTGCAGGGACAAAGATCATGGAGCCAGATTTAAACAGATAAACCTGCATTCTATTTGGAGGATTATTTTGCTGCAGCCACTGGTTCTGTAGAGTTGGAGAAATTTTGTATTAAACTTTCTCTGTCGTCTCAAGGGGGACACAGGGAACGATGGGGTTAAGCTCCACCCTCTAGGAGGCAGGACACTTAGAATCAAAAAGGGGGCGTGCCAGGAGTCTGGCTTAACCCCTCCAACAAACCAATCACGTCAGTTTTTAAGTGTCCTGCTTCATAGGAGGTTGGATTCTCTCTCTACTCCAAGATTTGTATTCATACGGTTATCCTTGGGGTGTTAACAGGCGCAGGATTACCTGTTGCCTTGGATATTCCCCACTCTGTGGGATTCCACACCGGAGTCATCTCTAGCCTAAGGCTATAACGACTCCCAGGCATTCCTGCAACTCCATTGAGGAAATAAGCAGAGGGCTTGACCGGTGTGAAGAAACGGCCAGTGAGTATGTATTTTATCTCACAACTCACTAGGAGTGTTCTGGTGCTCTCCCGTGGCTCCCCTCCTCCCTCCTCCAACTCAATGCGCTTCCCCTGAGTTCTTCCCTTTCAGAGCGGCTCGGCCTTGTGTTCCAGCACCATTTTGGCGCGCTCGCGGTGGAACGCAAGTCCCGCGAGATCGCGGCCGCCATTTTGTTTTCGCGCGCTTCCTCTTCAGCGCACTCTGAGCTACGCAACCAGCAGGGGAACGACCTACCACACGGTGCTCCTCTATACCGCTTCCACCAGGCTAATTTTGACCCGAATTCCTCTCTCTCTCACGGTCGCTGTTGGGCTCTACCAGCTTCAGGAGGCAGCGCCCCCTTTTTTCTACCCTACTCAGAAGGTACCTTAGACTCGCTCAAATGGCTGAAGGTAAGGCAGGGGGGCTTTTTCCCAGGGCGGGTGGGAGAGCACCAGCAACAGCAGCTATTATTACATACCTTGCGTGTAAAAGCTGCCACGCCAAAATTCCTGGAGGCCAGGGAGAGCCACTCTGCAGAGCCTGCTCCAAGGGGCAGAGCACTGCCCTTCCTACCGGAGGTACTACCAACCCTCCAACCCCCCCTCCCACAGTTGCCGCTGGGGATACCCTTCAACAAGAGACTGGGCCCGGCCCTTCAGCAGAAGCACCAGCTCCGCTTTGGGCCATTCAACTATCACAATCATTGGCCTCCTTACAGAACCTTCCTGCCATTGCTGATAATTTAGGCAGAGCTCTGGCTAAATTTGGGCCCAGGACCAGTAAAAAGCGCAAGAGACAAGATCCAGATAAAGGGCACACTAGCACGCTCACTCCTTCTGACATATCATCGGTGGAAGAAAACTCCTCTCATTCGGAAGGGGAGCTCCCTCCTTCCGACGTTTCTTCTGAGGCAGAAGAGGAAGAGGAGAGTGAGACCAAAGCACGGGATATTCCTCATGATATAGAACATATCATTAAAGGGGTAACAGAGGTGTTAAAGATCTCCCAAACCACTGAGCAACAGTCTCAAGCTAGCTTATTCAAGAGACAACACAAGTCGTCTGGCTGTTTTCCGTCCCATGACCAGCTTTCCAGT
>CM044447.1:101075480-101130307 GCA_024363595.1 Xenopus borealis
GGGGGGGGGGGGGAGGGTTTTAGCGCCAGCAGGGTTGAATTCTCCTTTAATAGAAAGCCACAACTCGTTTTTAAATTCACACAAATTGCAAGATGATGATAAAGAAAGTTTGGCTTTAGTTAAACCAAGTTCTCAGTTAATTTCAATATAATAAAACAGAGATCCCATATCAAAGCTCTACTTACTTGCAAAACATCTGGTATGCCTTCAAATAGGTCAAGCAGTTTGGTAAACCCATAGTAAGTGAGTTTACACTGACGACCAAAGTGGTGGTGATAGGATGGAATGAACTTATTAAAAGGCATTCTGAAATGGGGCTGATGTCGAAGCAAGTCAACAACTTCCTTGGAAAATTGCTTTGTCCTTTCAACCTCTTCAGGCGTACGTTCTGTAAAAGAAGTCTGTAAGAACCCAATAGCAACAGTCGGGCACATTTAAAACATACAAATGCAGCCTCTTTGATTTGTGAGTAAAATATGTCATGACTCAGGGTTAATTGAAGAAACCGAGTTATCTAAAGTTATCTTAACTCATTTAATGCATTTAACCTTTTCATTAGCATACCAAAGCACCATTGTGTGGTAAGTGGGATAAATGAGTTAAATTATTCTGTGTCAAATGCACAATCCAAAGTGGCTGTGTGTGTGTGTGTGTGTGTGTGTGTGTGTGTGTGTGTGTGTGTGTGTGTGTGTGTGTGTGTGTGTGTGTGTGTGTGTGTGTGTGTGTGTGTGTGTGTGTGTGTGTGTGTGTGTGTGTGTGTGTGTGTGTGTGTGTGTGTGTGTGTGTGTGTGTGTGTGTGTGTGTGTGTGTGTGTATGTATGTACACACACACACACATATACATACATACACATATATACACACATACATACATATATATACACACACACAGAAAAAAACTAATCAGCAACTTAGATCTTTACATTTGAATGGGACAACATTGTAGGTATTACTCTGTGTATACCAAGCGCATTAAATAGTAAAATACATATAAATGAAATAAGTAGCTGCAAGAAAAAAAATTGTATAAGGTGGCAGATACTATTTCCATCGGTGGATTTACTTCCCCTGCAACAAGGTAGTGAATAATATCTAAAATAACAGGTTCTACAGTGCATATGCTGCTAATAACAGGATAAAGGAGCCCAAACTCCTAAAAGGACTCAAAGTGAGAGTTTTATAAAATCTCTGAGCTGGGTTGGGATGTCAAATTGGCCCTTGGAGAAGAAGGTCTGGTCAGGAAGGCAGGGTCCCCGGTTTCGCTACTGAAATGTTAAGGTCTGAGAACCAGGTTCGTCTGGGCCACTTTGGGGCGGTTTGTTCTGGGGAATAACAGAAGCAAAGGTTCTTTCATGTTTTGCCACATTGCCATGAGGTCCACCTCTGGAACTCCCCACCTTAGTGTTGTCTCGTGAATCCACCCATTTAAAGTACGAGCTTTACTTCTTTCAGCGCCACTATTCTGACTCCAGTAAGTCGTGGTAGGAATGGATTGAACTTACATTTGACAGTAGCTTACTCACACGAACACAGCCATAGATGAGCTGTAATTCCTTGATGTTTATTGAACCAATGGAAGAAATTGTAATCCAAAAATGTCTCCTTGAGGTAAAAACAGAATACCTTCACACCCTAGACTGAACAAGGTAGAATGGCTGCCACTGTGAAAGGAAGTAATGGCTGCCCTATGATCACATGACTCCCTTGAATCAGTGGTAGGGAGGTATTGGCTAGCAAGTTAAAGCTACGTGACTGAATGTAAACTAAACTAAACAGAAAAAATAATATTGGGCTGTCAATAGTATATATAAGAGCTATATAAGCCCAATGGGCGGCACAGCCACTGTGCTCCTTGCACCTCATAGGTGGTTTATTTTTGCCACCACTTTGGAGTTGTCAGACTGGACTTTTACGGCTTGTTCCGCTAGGCCTTGCTGCCAATTTAGTAGGCCTAGGGGGACTGCTCGTATTTCTGGTAAGACTTTCTTCCTTCCTGGGTCTAATGACCCTGTGCTGTGCATCATTCCAGTATCACTCCCAAGCCAAATAGGCTTGCATCTGTTGTCAGTAGGCACCAACGAGGCTCCCCATGACAACTGAGGTGGGATTTCTGTAATCACCAAAGAAGGGATGCTCAAGTCTCACCATGACCCTCAGAACCTGTATAAAAAAAACCTGGTTGTGTGGCTCGGTTTCGCTAAGAGAGTTGCCCAGTGACGGGAGGTGTGTAAGCTTCTCTTGAGGAAGATAGATCTTCTGTGACAATGTGTTGAACTGCATCCCCAGAAATATCATGGATTGGCTGGGAATTAGGGAAGACTTTTCAAAGTTGAGGTACCACCTGTATTTAGCTTGGTCATGGAGACATCTGCTAAGGAAGATGCCTTGATTGAAAGGTCATCTAGATATGGAGTTATGGACACACCTACACTTCTGATTACTGCTATGACTGATGCCATGATGTAGGTAAGCATCCTTGATATCAAGGGAGGCCAGGAATTGGCCTGGACTCATTGCCACAATGATGGATCTTGGGGATTTCATCTAGAGTCTTCATGAATGAATACATTTGTTGAAGCTGTGATCGGGATAATCACCTCCGCCTGTATGAGGTAGGCGTTCACTTCCTAAAAGGCTTTGCACTTTTGCAGTCTCTTGAGGGAGCCTTGACAAATACATATTCGAGACGAATATGAGAGAAGCAAATTCTATGTGATATCCAATGTCACAACCTCATGAACCCAAGAGTCTTGCATAGTTGTGAGCCAAACATCCACAAAGTGGCGTAATCTTCCTCCCACGGACACCAGTCAGGTGTACAGAGTCCTTGAGGTGGACTTGTTGCCGGTCTAGAAAAGGACTTGTGGTCGAGATCGACTTAGTCTGGAACCTTCTGGGAGAGATGAAAAAGGAATGGGATAGAATTTAGGTATTCTTTTTTTTCTGCCCACAGTTTTATCCCATGACCTGCAGGCTGCTACAGACAGGGCTGACATTCTGCTGATCACTTACACAGCATCAAGAGAAGCTTCACAAATGTATTCATTTGCCACCTTAATTCTGGATAGCTCTGCTTACCCAGGCTGTGGCCTAGACCGGACAAAGGGACATACCAGAGGCTGAAAAAAAGAGGGAGGAATCCCTCCATGTTCTTTTCCATGTGGTCCTTAAATGCAAAGGCATCAGGGAATGGGAGAGGCTGTATTTTTGGAAAGCCTTGATATTGGACCATCCACCAGTGTGGAGAGGCCCATTTTTCAGTAATGAGCTGGGAAAGGGTACAGCTTAAGGAATCTATGGTTAGCTTGAAAACATCTCACAGGCATGTCCAATTAGTATTGACTTATCTGAGAGAGTCTACAGAGTCTGGGGATTTTTTTTTTAGACGTTTCTTCCTGGACATCTGAACTGGGACAAGTTCACCCCGACAGATAACCATCATCCTCCCATCTTGGTTCTGAGGGTCATGGTGAGACTTTAGCATTCCTTCTCTGGTGATTACAGAAATCCCACCTCTCTACCAGCAGTTGTCTAGGGGAGCCTCGTTGGTGCCTACTGACAACAGATGCAAGCCTATTTGGCTTGGGAGTGGTACTGGAATGATCCGCAGCACAGGGTCATTAGACCCAGGAAGGAAGAAAGTCTGTTACCAGAAATACGAGCAGTCCCCCTAGGCCTATTGGCAGCAAGGCCTAGCGGAACAAGCCGTAAAAGTCCAGTCTGACAACTCCAAAGTGGTGGCAAAAATAAACCACCTATGAGGTGCAAGGAGCACAGTGGCTGTGCCGCCCATTGGGCTTATATAGCTCTTATATATACTATCAGCGGGGCTAGATTCCTGGGATAGTCTTCACTCTCCTCCTCGGAGGGAGAAGGTGCCCTGCGTTCAGAGGTCTTAATTTCGGGTTGTCAAGACGAGAAAGTAGTTTGTCCACTGACCAGGCTAGCTTTGGAATCCCTGTGGCTAGCAGCATGTACTGGGAGATCTGGCCATTTGGAGCATACAGGATCCTTGTGGCCTGATTGCAATCTTTTACAGAATTTGTCACCAGCCAGGAACTTTATGGAAGTGAATGTGGCCCCCCTGGAAAACAGACTCTCAACAGTTCTTCTGATATGATGTTGGAATGCATGGCTTATTTTGCTGGATGAATGACCTGCTTGGAGGAGTAGCTAGCTATTTCCCCAGTTGTGCCCCCCCCCCAAGGGAGGTAACCTTTGTACTTGTCTCCTGGCCAGCAAGCACTAATTCTGCAGGGGAATGGGAGAGAGTTTTATGCTGGATGGTCTGTGCTGCAGGCACCCCAGGGACAGTCCCCCCCAAAACTGATTAAAACTGATCAGGGCTATGACCACTCGAGGGATATAGCCAATGGAGGAGCTAGTTCTGGCTGTGTCCTGCCTCCTAGTGATACCAGCTATACCCCACTGTTCCTGTGTCCCCCAAGCAGACAATGGAGAAATATTGGATTTGATACCAATTAGTTTGTACTCGTCTGACAACTGCCAACATTCCATGTAGCGATACGACAGGGACACGTGGTTTGAATACAAACTGAATACTCTTAGAATAAGCGGATATTTAAAGCCAATTGGATCCCATTTGTAACAAATAGTCCCATACTACCTGGGACATCACACACAAATGTATTTTAGATATCATGTGTGGCTAACAGTTCACACAGTACACACCATGTATATTTATTTTTGTATTGGATTAGGTAATTGGTGCCAATAGAGGTTTTATTGCATTCAGTGTTAAGGTTGGAATGCATTTTTATTTATTTATATTAAAAGTACATTTTAAGCAATGAAGTGTTGCCAGAGTATGAAACTATAAAGAAGCCACAAATCCCTAGGTTTTAGAATAGCCTGCAACTAGTAGTTATCAACCTGTATGCAATGCAACGCTGCAGGACAGTTTTAAGGATATAGTCATAGTGGGCATGTTAGCAGTGATTAGATTTATCGGACCATTACTAAAAGCACACCATCATATACATAAACTATATACCTTGGATCAGTAGATATCTGCCTTGGTTAGTGTTAGAAAAAAAAAAAACCACACCTAATACTGGTTAGGGCAACATACCTCGCTTTGGAATAGAGATTACACTCTCACCGTCTTGCTGTAAAACACTTATTGTGGTATCGGGTATTTCTGATACAATGTCAACCAGATCACAAACACCATATTCGGTTACATCCCAGTCTCTTGAGAAACACCTGGGAAAAATTAAGACCTTTTGATTATCAGGCTTGTGGAAGGAAATAGGCTTGTGGAAGGAAAAGGGTTACTTGTAGAAAAATATCCACTTTCATAGTAAAGTTGTATAAACATCTTTGCTTTTAATAAAACATAGAAAGAAGAAAGCATTTACATTATATTCTGCCCCCCCCCACCCAAAAAAATAAGCATTTCTAGTTTTCTGTATGGTTTTATTACAACAAAATTTCTTTGCAATGGTACTTCTGTAACAATTTACAACGGAATCTATAACTGACCGATTTGTCAGCAACTGGTGGGAACAAAATTAAAAATAATCTGAATGGTTGGTTGGTTAACAATAAATATATAAAGTCTGTTGTCACCATGAAGAAACAATAATACTACCAACATATATATGACATAGTATAGTCAACTTTATAAAATTGCACATTTATATTCAATATTCCAAGATTGGGAAAGGTATATAGTTTATATTTTTAAGAGGTGTACAATAGAAAGGTAAAACAAGGAAATTAAAAGTGAACAGATTAGATTTATATATGAAAAAGTTCAAAGAAGTTCAAATGCTTCTTAAAGGAAAACTATACCCCGAAAATGAATAATTAAGCAACAGATAGTTTATATCAAATTAAGTGACATATTAAAGAATCTTCCCAAACTGTAATATATATTTAAGTAAATATTGCCCTTTTACATCTCTTGCCTTGAACCACCATTTTGTGATGGTCTGTGTGCTGCCTCAGAGATCACCTGACCAGAAATATTTCAACTCTAACAGGAAGAAGTGCTGAAGCAAAAGACAAAACTCTGTCTGTTAATTGGCTTATGTGACCTAACTTTATAGTTTGTTTGGTATGTTTGTATGCACCATTGAATCCTACGATCCCAGGAGGCTGTTCTTATTTTTTAAAATGGCTATTTTCTATTTAGGATTACCCAATGGCACATGCTACTGAAAGAGTATATTATGAAAATGGTTTATTTACATGAAGCAGGGTTTTACATACGAGTTGTTTTATGCAATATCTTTTTAGAGAGACCTACATAGTTCAGGGGGTATAGTTTTCCTTTAATCAGACTTACCAGTGGTACGCTTGGGAGAATTCTCTTACAAGGACTTGCTTGCTGGCCTGAGACTTAAGAAGCTTTAGGAGATCTTGAGTAAAGCGTTTTACCTGGGCCCTGTGCGTTAGGGTTAACAAGAGTTTCGAACCCATGCCAAGAATCTAAAATTTAAACAAGGACAATTAACAGGGACAATATAAGCAATGTTACGGAACAATCAACAATCTGCTAGCACAGATAATTAGAACATAGCAAATATCTCATAAATGTATATTGGAAATGTAATAAGAATTCAATCCAAATGAGTTTTACAACATTCGATAAATTTGCCATTAAAAACTCCTTTAATGAGGATACAAAACTGTATTTTTTAGGTAAGAAAGTTGGAGAATAAAAGGCTGATTTAGAGAGAGATATTTAGAGCAAACTGCAGGTTTAATGGTTGCTACTTTGCAATTCAGGTTCTTCACCCTAAATTATTTAGAGCAGGGCAACATCACTGTCTGCAGCCCTTCCATTTGCTCAGCCCTGGTCACCGATAGAATATGCACGAGTACAGACTTCCTTATCTGCACGTTAAGCAAGCGTCCAAACTTCCAACCAAATGGTCACTAAAGGTGGCCATACACGGGCAGATAAAGCTGGTGATATCAGTCCTTTAGACCAATTAACCAGCTTATCCGTGTTCCCGTGTATGGGGGCTTCAGACAGGTCTTCCCAATCGATATCTGGCCACAATATTGATCAGGAAGGTTTCCGCTAACTGACCCATCTGAGCCCATTGCTTCTCGTTGTAATCCGTTCGTTCCGCCTAATGTTCGGATTACCCAGATATAGCACTACCGTTCGTGGGCAAATTGGGGAAAGATCTCCTCGTTTGATGATATCGCCAAATGTGCGGATCTTAGTGTGTATGGCCAGCTTAAGTAGACATCCCAATAAAACTTGCTCCCTTGCAAAGGGGACTGCCCCCAGAAAAAAATATTCCTTAGGTTTTAAATGTACCCCAAGCCTTTAGATTGCAAGTAGGGCCCCTTGATCCTGTGTTTACTCAATAACCTTTGCTAACATTGCTGCATAACATTCTGGTACTATATAAATAAAGGTTGATGATGAGACGCTTCCCCTTATATTGCAGCTAGGGTGGCAATATTAAAAGCAGTTCAGATTTGTATCCCTTATACATTCAGGTAGAGATTCAGAAATAGTTTTTCCAGATAGGAGTATATTGGCGTTCGTCTTAAGTGAAGGGCAAAATGGGCGGATTCTCAGCAAGCAGATGCATGCATCCCATATGCTTGAATTAGAGCTCATTCTGACTGCACCCAGAATCAGCACCATGTGCCATTTTTCTTGGGCACGCAAGACAATGTTTTACTTCACCTACCACTAGGCATGCAAGGCAGGTTGTAGCCAGAAATTTTTTAAAAATAAAATCTGCATTTGTAAAAATGCCATGTGTTCCTATGCCTTGCATACAAATAAGGGGAGCATCTTTAATAACGCTAAAGACAAATTAATTTCGGCAGATAATGGCATCAAGAAAACAGGATTTTTTGATACTCACCGTCAAATCTGTTTTACTGTAGTCGATAAGGGGGACACAGGGAAAGAATGGGTTAAGCTTCACCCTCTAGGAGGCAGGACACTTAGATTAATAAAAAGGGGGCGTGACCGGCCGACTGGCTTAACCCCACGCCCAACCAATCACATCAGTTGGTACCAAAGACTGCTGATTGTTTTTCTATGATTAGAATACACACTGTAACTGCAAAACCGGTAATCAGGAACGGTTTCCATAAGGACCAAAATGGTCAACTCGCTTTTGGGACGGGAAGCCCTGTGTCGTCCTTATCGACTACAGAGAAACAGATTTAACTGTGAGTATCAAAAAATCCTGTTTCTCTGTTGTCTCAAGGGGGACACAAGGAACGAATGGAGACTTAAAGCAGCCCCAGAACAGCAGGGTGGGAAGCGAGAATTTATGACACGCTATTGCACTACTGAGTGCAATACCTTACTGCCAAATGAGGCCTCGGCTGAAGCGAACGTGTCGACACTGTAAAATTTTGTAAATGTATGGACCGAGGACCAAGTGGCTGCTCTGCAGATCTGATCCAAGGAGGCCGCATTACGCCAAGCCCATGAGACGCCCACTGATCTCGTAGAATGGGCTTGAATTGTCTCAGGAGGAGATCTTCCTTTGGCAATGTAGGCTTGTCTAATGGTATCCTTCAACCATCTTGCAATGGTCGTCTTGGACGCTGGCATGCCCCGCTGGGCACCGTTAGGTAGTACGAATAGAGTTTGTGAACGTCTGAATGATTTAGACCGCTCAAGGTACCAGCGAAGTGCTCTTACAACATCCAGGTTGTGCAGTCTGCGTTCCTTATTTTTTGGGGTCTGGGCAAAGGGATGGTACCACGATTTCTTGATTGATGTGGAAGGATGAGACCACCTTAGGAAGAAATGATGGAACAGTGCGAAGAACCGCTTTGTCCTTGTGAAAGACTAAGAACGATGGATCGCAGGATAGTGCACCAATTTCTGAAACTCGTCTGGCTGATGAGATTGCCACTAAGAACACCACCTTCCGGGTTAAACATTCTTCGAGATTTTTCCTAAAGGCTCGAAGGGATGATCTAGTAGAGCTTCCAGAACTATGTTGAGGTCCCATCCTGGAAGTGGTGATCGAAAAGGGGGAGCAATATGCGCTACTCCCTGTAGGAATGTACAAACCGAGTCCTCTAAGGCTAATCGTGACTGAAGTAGGACTGATAAGGCAGAAACCTGGAACTTTTAGGGAACGCAGCTTAAGGCCAAGCTGTAATCCTCTCTGTAGAAAGATAGTATCCTTGGAATGTTGCATTCTAAAAGACATAGGTTGTGATCTGATTCCATCCATGTTTCCTTGCACCAATTATAATATGTGAGCCACACTCTGTGATATGCCTTAGATGATGTAGGTTTACGTGACTAACATTGTGTTGACGTCTTCTGCTATGCCTTTTCTTCTCCATATGGCGGCCTCAACAGCCATCCCGTCAAACTGAAAAGGCCCAGATTGTGATGAATTATGGGGCCCTGGCATAATAGATTGTATCTGGGAGTCAGCTGGATGGGCTGTGCTATCGACATCTCCTGGAGGTCGGAGAACCAAGTCCTTCTGGGCCAATAAGGTGCTATCACAATTGCCGTGAGAAGAGAGTGTCTGATCTTCTTTAGAACCCGAGGTAGCATGGGAAGAGGCGGAAAGACATAGGCAAGGTCAAACTGCCAACGTTGAGTCATTGCATCTACTCCCACTGCTAAGGGATCCCGTGACCAGGAGAAGAATGTTGATACTTTGCAATTGACTCTGGATGCCATCAGGTCGATCTGGGGATCTCCCCATTGCTTTGTTAACTCTGTAAATGCTTCTGGATGAAGTTCCCATTCCGCTGGGTCTGGAACATTTCGGCTGAGAAAGTCTGCCCTTGTGTTGAGTACTCCCGGAATGTGGATAGCGGAGAGCCTTACCGAGCTGGATTCTGCCCAGCTCAATATTAGTTGGACCTCCAGTAGTGCTGCTCTGCTGCAAGTCCCTCCTTGCCGGTTGATGTATGCCACGGCGGTGGAGTTGTCTCTTTGTACCCGCACCACCCTTGCTTGAAGATAGGGAGACCAGTGGATTAGAGAGAGTCGTACTGCTTGAAGTTCCAGAATGTTTATATGTAACTTGGACTCCTCGGGAGACCATAGGCCTTGCACGGACAGATTGTTCCATGTTGCTCCGGAGCCCTGTAGACTTGCCTCCGTTGTTATTACTATCCACTCCGGAGTTTCCCAGGATTGATCCATTGTTAGATTGTTCGGATTGAGCCACCAAAGGAGTGATTCCCTTGTTGACGGGTATAGAGAGATTTTCTGAGATAAGGGTGCTCCCTTCCAGCATGTCAGAATGTTGGTCTGCAAAGGACGTAAATGACCCTGTGCAAATGGTACCGCTTCTATGGAAGAGACCATCAGACCCAGCACTCTCATCGTCATGTGAATCGTGGGATTTGCGGTGCGAAGTAGAAGATTGGTCTGTGTTATTTTCTCCTGCTTGACCATGGGTAATCTCACCCTCTGTGTAATTGTATTGAACTCTAGACCGAGAAATATCATCTGATGACTGGGTTGGAGATTGGACTTGTCCCAATTTATGGTCCAACCGAAGCTTTGTAGGAGAGCAGTTGCCGTCTGAAGGTCTTGCTCGCTTTTTTGTTTTGTCCTGGCTTTTATCAGTAGGTCGTCTAGATAAGGTGTTACCGATACCCCCTGTAGTCTTAGCGTTGCTGCCGTCACTGACATGAGCTTGGTAAAGACCCTGGGAGCCGATGACAGGCCGAACGGGAGAGCCACGAACTGGTAATGTTGATTCTGGAAAGCAAACCTCAGGAATCTCTGATGGGGTGGCCAAATTGGAACATGGAGATACGCATCCTTGATGTCCAGGGACATCAGAAACATCCAGGGTTCCGTGCCTTGTATTACTGAACGTAAGGTCTCCATCTTGAAACGTACAGAACAGATGTATCTGTTGAGAAATTTTAGGTCTAGGACTGGTCTGAAGGAGCAGTCTCTCTTCGGAACTAGGAACAGATTGGAGTAAAAACCGGAGAATGTCTCTGATGGGGGCACTGGGACAATTACTCCACTCTGTTCCAGATTGCAGATGCAGTTCAAAAAGGCTTGTGCCTTTGATTGGTTGGTGAGAATCCTTGACATAATGAATTTTCTGGGCGGGTAACAAGCGAAGTCCAGATGGTAACCTTCTGTGACAATTTCGTTGACCCAGGCGTCCGTGGAATGGTGTAACAAAACCTCCCGGAATTTCAGCAGCCTGCCCCCTATTGGTTGCCATAGTTCCGGAGGGGATGCCCCGTCAGCCGGAAGTGGGCTTCTCGGAGGAAGTCTTGCTTTGGAATTTGTTTGTCTTCCATGATGGTCGCCCTTTTTCTGATGTTTTAGAGCGAAAATTGGAGCGTTGTGGGGGACTGTAACGTCGTGAAAAACGGCCGGATTGCCCACGAGAGAATCTGCCCCATCTGGATGAAGTAGATGGTCTGTTTTTTGACTGAGGGAGAAATGTACTCTTTCCCCCTGTAGCTTGAGAGATAATCTTCTCCAGTTCTTCCCCAAACAGCCGTTGTCCTTTAAAGTGAAGAGACGTTAGGGACTTCATAGAAATAATATCTGCTGTCCAGTTCTTCAGCCATAATGTTCGGCGAGCTGCCACGGATAGAGCCAATGTGCGTGCAGTAATTTGTGTTGTGTCTAATTTTGCGTCACATAGGTAGGCCGAAGCCTCTGCTATTGATTGAACCAAGGATAGTAACTCCGATAGTAACTCCGATCTGGGTACCCTGTTCTGAATGTCTGACAGAAGAGAATCGGTCCAGGTCTGTATGGCTCTGGACAACCAGGCTGAGACGGAAAACAGTCTGCTGATCTGTGTGGTCTCCTGAATAAACTTGTGGTTTGTGACGTTTGCTCAGTGGGATGTGAAATTTTTAGAACTTCTGTCACTGATTTAATTATATGTCCAATGTCATGTGGTATATCACGGCTTCTGGCCTCATCCTCTGTGTCCTCCTCTGATCCAGAGGAATTATGAGAAGGAGGTAGCTCGCCCACTGAATGTGATGAATTTTCTCCTAATGATGAATCATCAGAGGGTGTGTGGGTACTGAGGTGTGCCTTGGTAGATTTTGGTCTCTTGCGCTTAGTACTAGCCTTATCGCCGAGTCTGGCCACGGCTCTGCCTATATTATCTGCAATGGCGGGTAGGCTCTGTAAGGAGGCTAATGACTGGCAAAGTTGAAGAGCCCAAGTAGGAGCCGGGGTTCTGATGACAGACCGGCTATAGTATCTTGTTCAACCTCCCCAGCGAGAGGAGCCAGTGGAGGTGTTGTAGGGTTAGGAGAACTACTTGGGTTAGTGACAGTAGTCTGTCCCTTGGAGCAAGTTCTGCAGAGTGGCTCACCCTGTCCTCCAGGGATTTTGTTGAGACACTTTTTGCAAGCCAAATATGTAATTTGTGCTGCTGTTGCTCTCCCCCCCGCCCTGGGAAATAGCCCTCCTGACTTACCCGTTGCCATTATAGTGGAGTCAGAGGTACCGGTTGTGTGACTGGCTGAGGCAGAGAGGCATCTATATCCTGCCGAGGTTGTAGAGGCACTGGGGATAGAGGCGCAGTACCGCGCTGTCCCTGCAGAAGCAGATGCAAGTTAGCAAAAGAAATGGTGCGAAGCTCTCAAAATGGCACCTGGAATGCAAGCTGTACTGCCTTGGCTCTTGCGTTCCATCGCGAGTGCGAAAAAATGGAGCCGGAACGCATGAACCTCCTTCCTTTCCTTGCCGCACTGAAGGGACCCTGATGCGGAATTATCCGCTACTCTCTTGCTAAGTGCCCATTCAGAACGCAGAGAGAGTGGTTACCTAGGAAAGAATTCACTCCTGCACCCAGTTCCCTCGGCTCCTAGGTAGAAGCTATTTGGAAGGGGGGTATATAAATATATATATAACCAGGGGAGAGCACCAGTGGAGCTGTGTTGAATACAGGTAAATTAAGTACTCACTGCGCCCCCGCACCGGTTAGGCCCTCTGTCTAGCCCTCTGCGGATTTTGCAGGTATGCCTAGTTATAGTCATTATAGCCTGAAACTAGATTAGGACTCCGGTGCAGTGTCCCCCGAGGGAGGTGTATCCAAGTATACAAGTAGCCCTGTATCAGATACCACCACAATAGTATTCATGATACAAATCTTCTAGATAGAAGAGGATCCATCCTCCTAGTAAAGCAGGAAACTTAAAAACTGATGTGATTGGTTGGGCGTGGGGTTAAGCCAGTTGGCCGGTCATGCCCCCCTTTTTATTAATCTAAGTGTCCTGCCTCCTAGAGGGTGGAGCTTAACCCATTCATTCCCTGTGCCCCCCTTGAGACAACAGAGGAAAAACCCTCCACATAGAACTTGTGTTACCCTATTATAATAATAATTAAAAAAAAAAAGTAAAGTAGTCCCATATGGAACACTTAAGCTGCCATACACTTACCTGGGTAGTACAGTCAAATTAATTTTGTTGCAGTTTGGACACTACTCACCTGCAGAACATGAGGCACAGCCTCAAGCAGCTCCAAAAGCTTGGAGTATCCATAATCAGACACACGGCACTGCTTTGCAAAGTGATGGTGATATGTTGGGATGAATTTAGTGACTGGCATAATACATGATGGTTGATTCTTCAACAAATCAATTACTTCTCTGCTGAATTGAATCAATTGTGGGTTACCAACAGGGCTCTTGGACCTCAATAACCAAGGATCTAGGAATAGACAAGTGTTCTACATTTATATGCAGTGACATTACTTACAACTCAAAGCATGAAACATCTTAATTTTGCAAAGCCACATCCATAATTTGGCAGGTTATGGAAAGTTTGTACACAATTGAGTTTCTGATATATGACAACAATAATTTATATCAGAACAACCTATTTGAAGACAGGTGAATGGTCAAGTGTCAGAGCATAATAATAGAAGTTTAATATCAATTATGTTAGTCACCCAAATTACTCTGATGTGAAAATACCAAAGGCCTACCAGAGTAGGTACAGGGAAGGTTGGATGGTGGTCTCCCAGATAAATGATACAAGGTCGTGATAATAAAATGTTACAATTCTGCTGACCAAGAGGTGCGTCTCTGGTGAGCCCTTGTGCTCCATCTAGAGGTCACGCACCAGTGTTACTGCAACAGCTTACCCAGACAAAACTTATGTTGTATTGTTGGTCTAAATAAATAAATTATCTTCCTTATTACTAAAGGATTTCCTTTCTGAAGTGTCTTACAAACCAATAAATAGAGCAAATGCAGAGTGAGCGCAGCGAAGCACACAGGCACCATCTGCACAGATTCAGTTGTGCATAAAGTGAAAGAGAGCGGCGTATCAGCGCATGCACAGTTGGAGCAGTTTTCAGGATGGCGACAACTGCGCGTGCGCTGGAAGGGAAAGAAATCTGTGAAGTGCCGGAAGAAGACATTAAGATTACCGAAGTGCTGGAAGATGGTGCCTGTGAGCTCCGCTGCGCTTACTCTGCATTTGCGGCCAGTAATGCTACAGGGAGACAAAATTCTGGGGCAACATTTAGCAGGTGGGAGGCAGGGAATGAACCAGTGGGGACTTATCACAGTGGATGGGTTTAGTTCTCCTTTAAGGTGCAAGTCTCATTTTTCCCCAAGAACTATTTACAATTGGGTCTAAAAGCGGGTGTGGAGTATTCTGAGCTCTCTGGCAAAAAGAGTCTTATTTAAAGCCTCTTATTTAATTACTTATCAGAAACTTTAATCTCTAGCATGGATGCCAGAAAGAAAGATCAGGACATTTCAGTAAAAAACTAGGACTGCGGGCTGTGCTGAGACGAGCTGTTAAAAATCAGGTCTGTAATGGGTAAAACCAGACAGTTGGGAGGAATGTACACATGCAGACTGTACTATGCACGGGCTGAGCAGCATGGAAACGGTAGTCTGGCGCCTAGGGCCAGCACCACAACAATATGGATTTGTGCTCATACACAACTGTCAACTACTTTGCATTGCTCTTTTTGTTAAGGATAAAAACGCAAGGTCAGTTGGAAATGCAGGAAGTCCGAGCAACAGAACTTATTCTGGTCTTTTGAAACCGACTCACTGACCTGCAAACATGTTGAGACTGCGACAGAATGATAGATGTCAGGTAAACTAGCCAATTAAATCTGATTATGTAAAACAGCCCTAGAGAACAGCTGAGGGAATAATACTGCTGCATTAAAAAAAGAATTTCAAGGACAAGGAAAGTCTAAAATAGAATAAGGCTAGAAATGCTGTATTTAGTATACTAAAACTTACTGCACCACAAGCCTAATCAAACAAATGATTTATGCTTTCAAAGTTGGCCACAGGGGGCTGTCATCTTGTAACTTTGTTATACATCTTTGCCTGACACTGGCACTGCACATGCTCAGTATGGTCTGTGCTGCTTAGGGATCATCATAAATGATCAAAAAACAAAGCTGCTTGAGTTCTGCATGGCTAGAAAGTAAGGCAGGGGATCCCCCCCCTGTTCATAAGTATGATTGTTTCCCTGCCAGAAGTTAGGGACCGTCTGACAATACCTATCCACAGCACTAAATGAAGGGGGAATTTCACTGCATACAGTCAGGTTTCTAATAAAAACAGTACACATTTTTTAATTAAAGTATATTGGAGATAGATTTCTTTTTCATTAAAGAAAGTAAAAATGGGATTTAATTTCTTTGCCTTTCCTTGCCCTTTAAACCAGGCAAAAAGTGTTACCATGGAAAACCATATGCTTCGGTCTACATCTGCCACAAAGATGTTATGGTGACCATCACACCACAGCTTGGATTATGTAGAGTATGTGACTTCACCATCAGATATGCACTCTGAAGTGAAGAAAAGCACACACATTTTATACTGTTTATTACATTTGTACCCACCAGAATTTGGAGGGGGTGGCTTGTTGTGTATCCACTTGACAACTTTTATTCCATTTTGAGCAGCTGCAATGTTAACCCCAGGAATACAAGTTATCAGGTGCTCTAGAGGGACTCCACCTTGTCCTTCCTGCACTTCTTCTAATGCACTGAACTCTGCAGCATAGCAGTCAAGGAAACTGTAAAAACAGAAAATACAGCTATGAATTGAAGTCATAAGAATCAAATTTTATAAGAACATATTTACTAAAGATTTACGGCGGAAAAAACTTTTATGATGGAGCCCCAATATTTCAAATAAGGATTGTGGAGACATTTTGCATCTTTTACCACAGATGTTAAGACAGGACTTACCACACTACACGGAGCCGATGATGCAGGACCCACTATAAAATCGAAACCTTTAAAACGTTTACACATTAAAGAACCAAATAACAAAAAGTACAAGTGAAGCTAATCTAGGAAATCTTTAGAATGTACCTCAACAATGGAACCGTTCCCTCGTGAGTCTGCAAGAGGCTATGAACTTGGGGAGCAAGAGTCTTCAGAGAGACAATCACAAAAGGAATTATGTAGGAGTCCGGATCAAAATCATGACCACTGAAATAAACACATGTATTAGATATTGCACACTTCGTAAATTAAATATATCCAAAAGGAATTTAATTTTTTTCTTTAATTGAAAAAATTACAGGATTCCTTTTAGCAGTTACTGCAGCTCCAATACGGTTTTACAGTAGTATGTATTTATGCACAAATTAGTGAATTTGCAGCAATAATGTTAAAGGGATTCTGACAAGGAGAAAAACATTGTTTTACTAAATTTGTTAGTTAATGCTTCTCAGGCAGAAACCTGCATTTTCAAAAGAGCCAACAAATTTTTTTAATATTTAAATTTGAAATGGGGCTCAAACATGTGCTCTGATAAACTTCAGTCACTCTTTACTGCTGCACTGCAAGTTGGATTGACTTCACCCCCCTCCCACCAAAAGATCAATGGGAAGGTAACGAGAGAACAGCTCCCAGACACCTGCATTGAAAAAAAATAAACAAACAACACCTAGCGGTAGATAGGAGAACAGCAATCAATAGTAAGAATCCAAGTTCGGCTCAAGAACTTAAAGGGGTGGTTCACCTTTGAGTTAACTTTTAGTATAATGTAGAGAGTGATATTCTGAGGCAATTTGCAATTGGTTTTCATTTTTTATTGTTTGTGGTTTTATAGCTATTAGGCTTTTTATTCAGCAGCTCTCTAGTTTGCAGTGTCAGCAATTTGGTTTCTAGGGTACAAATTACCCTAGCAATCCTGCATTGATTTGAATAAGAGACTGGAATATGAATAGGAGAGGGGCTGAATAGAATGATAAATAAAAAGTGTTAATAACAATACATTTGTAGCCTTACAGAGCATTTGTTTTTAGATGGTGTCAGTGACCCCCATTTGAAAGCTGCAAAGAAAGAAGAAAATTGCAAATCATTAAAAAACTATGAAAAATAAATAATGAAGGCCAATTGAAAAGATTCTTAGAATTGACCCTTCTACAATATACTAAAAGTTAACTTGAAGGTGAACCACCCCTTTAAGTTGCGACATTGAGTAGGAGAAACTTCTCATCTGAAAGCATTTCCATTGTGAAGTGCTGTCTCTAAAAGCACAATTGGGCACAATGAGCTGAGATGGCTGCCTATAAACCAATATTACAACTTGAAAAAAATAACAGGATTTTTGAACTTACTGTTAAATCTGTTCCTCTGTAGTCGAAAGGGGGACACAAGGACTGATGGGGTTAAGCTCCATCTCCAGGAGGCAGGACACTTGAAAGTAATTAAGTGGGCGTGTTGAGTCAGGCTTAACCCCACCCACAGTACAATCCTATTCAGTTGGTTCCAAAGCTGGTAACGGAACTCTATTATAGCAAAAAACCCAATAACAGGCAGAACTGTAAAACAGGGAAGTATTCACCAAGACCAACATGGTCAACGAATGAAGGCTCGCCATTGGGCGGGAAGCCCGGTGTCCCCCTTTCGACTACAGAGAAACAGATTTAACGGTAAGTACAAAAAACCTGTTTTCTCTGTCATCTTAGGGGGACACAGGGACTGATGGGGACTTACCAAAGCAGTCCCAAAACAGCAGGTTGGGAGCGAGCCTGTAGAGAGTGGCTCAGTTATTTTATCACTGATTGCAGCACTCTACGTCCAAGTGAAGCCTCAGCCGAAGCGAAGGTGTCAACATTCTAGAATTTTGAGAATGTGTGAGTAGAAGACCAGGTAGCCACCTTGCAAATCTGCTCCAATGGAACAGTTACGCCATGCCCAGAAGGCTCCTAAAACTCTCGTAGAATGTGCCCGAATTCCTTGAGGCGGTGTTTTCCCTTTTGCAATGTATGCATGCTCTGATCCATCTGGATATTGACGTCTGCTTGGCCCCTGCGGGGTATAGAAGGAGTTACAAACAGAGGCTGAGAAGATGTAAATGGCTTGGATCTGTCTATGTACCATCGAAGGGCCCAAGTTTGTATAATTTCTGTTCCTTATTTTTCTTTGGTTCTGGACACAAGGAACCACAATGTCTTGGTTAACGTGGAATGAGAACACCACCTTGGGAAGAAAGGAAGGCATAGTGCGAGGTACTGCTTTATCCTTATGGAATGTTAGTAAGGAGGGTCACAGGATAAGGCTCCGAGTTCTGATACTCTTCTGGTGGAAGAAATGGCCACAAGAAACAGTCTTCCAGGTCACCCAGGTGTTTGAAACTGAATGAAGCGGCTCGAATGGCAGTTCCAGTAGTGCTTCAAGCACCAGGTTTAGATCCCATCCTGCCACTGGGGGGCGAAACAGGGGGGCCAAGTGAGCTACCCCTTGTGCCACACTCTGTGGTAGGACTTAGATGACAAAGCCTTTCGTGCCCTCAGCATTGTTTGAATGACCTCTTCCGCTAGTCACTTACTCCGCCAGATGGATGTCTCAACAGTCAACCCATCAAAGCAAACAATCCTGGGTTGTGTTGAACTATTGGTCCCTGACGAAGTAGGTCTGTTCTGGGTTGCAACAGAATTGGGCTTGCTACTGACATTTCTTGTAGGTCGGAGAACCAGGGGGGGTGCTACTACTGTCACTGGAGATTGCTTGATTTTCTTTAGTACTCGTGGCAGGAAGGGAAGAGGCGGAAACACGTAAGCTAGGTTGAACTGTCAGTGTTGCGTCATGGCATCTACCCCTGCCACCAGTGGATCTCGATGGTGAGCAAAGAACTCAGACCTTTCGATTGACTCTGGACGCAATCAGATCTATGCTTGGCCGCCCCCAACAGCGGACTAGTCGCTCGAATTCGACAGGATGTAGTTCCCACACTCCTGGGTCTAGCTGGTTCCGTATTAGGAAGTCTGCCTTGATGTTGGATATCCCTGGAATATGTATGGCTGACAACTCTACCGAGTTGTGTTCTGCCCAGTGGAGAATCTGACTGGCTTCCGTCAGCGCTCTGACTCGGTGTTCCTCCCTGGCGGTTTATGTACGCCACAGTCGTGACGTTGTCGATTTGAATTCTGACGGGTTTTGCCCGAAGAACTTCTGTCCAGTGCCAGAGAGCTAGTTTCACTACCCCGAGTTCAAGAACATTTATGGACAGTTTGGACCCCTCTAGACACCATTGTCCTTGTGGTTGTCCCATGTAGCTGCCCAGCGTGGAGGCTGGCATCCATGGCTATTAAGTTCCACTCTGGAGTTGTCCACGATTGCCCTATGGCTAGGTTGTTTGGAACCAGCCACCAATGAAGAGCTGCCTTTGTCGTGTTTGACAATCGAAGTCAAAGGTCTAGTGATCCCCCTATCCAGGAGGAGAGAATGTTGGCTTGAAGTGGGCAGAGATGAATCTGGGCAAACTGGACTGCTTCTATGGCTGACACCATAGTCCCTAGGACTTGCATTGCCTTGAGTATTGTCATAGCTTGGTTGGCTATCAGGGATGGGACTCGATTCCTGATTTTTTTCTGTTTGTCTGGGGGAGACTTACAGTTTGTATCACCGTGTTGAAGTCGAGAGCCAAGAATGTCACTTGCTGGCTTGGGTGAAGGTTGGATTTCCTCCAGTTTATCGTCCATCCAAATTCCTGGAGAAGTGGGATTGCTTTGTCTAGGCTCGTTCTGACATTCTCTGCTGAACAGGCCTTGATTAAGAGATCGTCAAGGTATGGTGTTACCGAGATTCCTTGTAGTCTCAATGTCGCTGCTGTTATTGACATTAACTTGGTGAACACCCTGGGAGCCGACGATAGGCCGAATGGTAGAGCAACAAATTGGTAGTACTTGTTCTTGAATGCAAATCAAAGATAGCGATGATGAGGAGGCAATATCGGGACATGAAGATAAGCCTCCTTGACATCCAGTGACATCAACCACTGTCCCTGTTCCATTCCTCATATAACAGACCGTAGTGTCTCCATCTTGAAGCGCACTGATCGTATATATTTGTTCAGACTCTTGAGGTCTAAAACCGGCCTGACTGTTGCATCCTTCTTTGGAACCGTAAAGAGGTTCGAGTAAAACCCGGAAAATCTCTCTGGAGTCGGTAATCAGCCCTGTTCTCCCCATCTTTATCCATTCCAGACAAAGCTTTGCTTTTGTGTGGTTTGATGAGCTGTAAAATCCAGATGATATCCTCCCGATACAATTTTGTTGACCCAAGCGTCTGTTGAATAATGAATCCATGCCTCCCGGAATCGTAGTAGTTTTCCTCCGATTTGCTGACAATTCGTTTTCTTCCAAGGGGCCAGTTCTTGTCGGATCCCGTTTGTCGAAATTGAGAACGTTGAGGTGAATTGTGTCGCCTTGTAAATTTTCCGCTTTGGTCAGGAAAATTTTCCCCCTTCTGTTGTAATTCGAGGATCACCCTCTAGTTTGTGGCAAAAATTAACTTTTTCCACCTGTTGCTTGTTTAATGATCTTTTCAAGCTCGTCGCCGAATAACTTTTGTCCCTTGAATGGGAGTGAAGTTAAGGTTTTTTTGGAGCTAATATCAGCTGACCAGTTATTTAGCCAAAGAGTTTAGCAAGCTGCTATAGATAATGCTGATGTGCGTGCAGTCATTTGGGATGCATCTAATGTGGCGTCACAGAGATTACTGGATGCCTCTGTGATTGCTTGTACAGTTGCCAACAACTCTTCCCCAGGAGTACCTTGAATCTCCTTAAAGAGTGTCTCAGACCAAGTTTGAATCGCATGAGCAATCATGCTGAGGCCAGACACGGCCGCGACGTTGACCCTGCCGAAGAGAAAATCGCTGTCAGGAAACCTGATCTGCTGCTGCGTCAGTCACTGGTAGTGTGGTAGATTTAAAGTGGACCCGTCACTCCAAAAAAAATATTCAAAATCATATTGTATCACCTAAGTCAAGCAAAATTAACATTAATTACACTATATTTAGTGTATAATTTAATCTTGTTTTCTTCAGTTTGGGAATTCATAATTATAGCAAGCAGGCAGGCAGAAGCCATTTTGTGGACACTTATTAAGCCAAGCCTTGCATCATCTCAGAATCTTGTTTGTGCACCAGAATGGGGGACCCGATGTCTATCCCCATATCCTGGCTACACAATTAAAAGGTTAAGAGAACTGGGGGAATGTGTGGGGAGCAGTGACATCTAGGAAGTGCTGAATGGAAAGTGAAAGTAATTATCTGCCCCGCCTCTATGCCTAAGGCATAGAGGAGTGGCAGACAATATTTGATTGACAGCTGAGATTTTTAAATTAGCTTAAAACAGCTATGAATGCTTTAATAAAAATTGGATTTCATGTTTAATTTGAAAATGACTTATACAGATTTGTGTGTCTGGGTGACGGGTCCACTTCAAAGAGGCGTGAGACTGGTGCGTCTACCATTGGAGGGTTAGACCATTTGTCGGTTGAACCCTTGGAAAAAGGATACAAGTGAATTTCTTAGTAGCTTGAAAACTTAAGGTGTCTTTTAAACAGCGCTGGGGATTCCCCTTGCTTCTCAGTATTCTGAGAAATGTTAAGGGTTTCAAGGACCCCTTTGATAATGCTGTCGACATCGTGCACAGTGTTCCTTTCCTGACACTGCTCTGTGACTTCTTCCTCTTCAGCAGGGGACTCGGAGTAAGGAATTTAGCCTTCTGAATGAGAGGAAGTCTGCTCATAACTCGACTCCTCTGATATAGCCTGGGTGGAAGATTCCCCTCTTGCTTTGTCTATTCGCTTGCGCTTACTACATGTCCTGTAGTTAAGCTTTTCAAGAGCCTTGCCCAAATTTTCTGAAATGGTTGGTAAACCTTGTAGGGATGCCAGGGATTTGAGAGATGAACTGCCCAACTAGGAGGAGGCAGTTCAACCACTGACCTTTGTCCCAGATCTAAGGGAGTTTCGTGGATGGGGTCTTCTGACTGCTCAGATATGCCCCCAGAGGCAGCAGCAGCCCCCTGTCCCATAGAGCAGGCTTTGCAAAGCGGCTCCTTCTGGCCCCCAGGCAATTTTGGCCCTTGGTACAGGCTAGGTACTTGACCTTTGCTGTAGTGGGCAATCTCCCCCCGCCCTGGTGAACAGCCCCCCTGTCCTACCTTCTGCCATGAATGTGGGAGAGATTAAGCCTGAATGCCTTTCTGACACCACTTGGCAAATAGTTTGTTGAACAAAATGGCCACTGGAACGCATACGTTCCAGTTACTGCTCATGCGCTGAGCAAAGGCCGCAAATTTTCGCTAGCGAACTTACCGTGAAATTCCGTTCGCGCGCTGTGGAACTTAGATGTGTTCCAATAGTCGCGCAAAACGAAAAAACTACTCTCCCCACATTGCTAGGCTAGCAACTACCTGTCCCCTTGATAGGTAGGATAGCGACCAACTTCCTCACTATGAAGTATTCCGTTGCAGGAGGATAGTTTGGGGGGGGGGGGGTAGAGTATTAGGGCTTACACAGTCTCCTAAATGCCCAAGGTAAGAGCAGTGACCAAAGGCAATCCCTCACCTGAAGTCACTTACCTTAACTTACACACACAAAAAGGCCAGTGCAGGGACCCCGGTGGTAATCACCTCATCGGAGTCTAACCATTTTAAAACCGGGAACTCTGCTTTAGGTATCACCCCGGGTGTCAATCACAGATTGACCGAAGAAATTTTGTCCATGAGACAATAGTCCATCCTCCCGGAAGCAGGACACTTAAAAAACTGAATATGATTGTACTGTGGGTGGGGTTAAGTCTGACCCAGCACGCCCACTTAATTACTTTCAATTGTCCTGCCTCCTGGTGGATGGAGCTTAACCCAATCAGTCCCTGTGTCCCCTTAAGACGACAGGAAAAAAAAACATTTATTGGTTCAAGAACATTTTAAATGGCTGAATAAATTACTTGAAATGCACAGTGAACATTACTATAAATTTACCTGAATTTCTTATTAAGGCAGTGCCGTCTACATATAGGTTCATGATATTCAAGCTCTTCAAATACAACAGGACTGCAGTTAGCAGATGAGCAATCATGTGACTGAGATGATCCCAATGGACTTTGTCTTGCTTGAACACTTGGCAGCAGACAAACCAATCGCCCATTTCCTTGCTCACGTATAGCAACCGTGTCCGTTAATCTGTATAGATCTGACACAATTAGCTTGTGTCCAAACCTAAGGATAAATTAAGAAGATTAACAAAATCAAAATTTTAAAATCAAAACGGAGTATAATTTGAGAGCCCCTTAGATTTAGTAGCTCAAAGGAACCAAATGCTTTTGAAATTCCTTATATTTCACAGAAGGGTGCATATTACTCCTTACATTTCCATTCATACTGTATATCTTCTGCAAATTACACATTTTGACAATAACAGATATACGCCTGATTTATCATTAAAGGGAGATTTTGTGTACTCACCGTTAAAGCTCTTGGGGAACACAGGGACAGTGGGGTATAGCCGGTATCACTAGGAGGATGGACATAACCTTAAAAAAAAAAAAACTGACTCCTCCTCAACTGGCTATACCCACAGAAGGTGGAGCTTAGGTCAGTTTGTATGCTATTTGAATAGCTTACATGATCCAACAGGATATAGCCTGTTTGATAGCCGTGGCACCTTGGCATGGTCCCGAAGGAAAAATCAGTAGAGAATCTGATTTGCTGATGTCTTGAACTCTATGCAAGCAGAACTTTGGATCCAGTCAGGCCCCTAGAGTGTGCAGTGCCCTCTCTTTCTGGTGTGCTGGAGCAGGACAAAAAGATGGTACAACTATTTCTTGATTCAGATGAAAATCCTGAAACAATATACGGTAAAAAGGAAGGGATAGTGCGATGGAAAATGAGGACGGGCGATCTGCAAGATAGTTTGGAGTTCAGAGACTTGTCTCACTGAGGAAATGGCTAGAAGAAAAACAGTCTTCCAGGTGAGCCACTGTAGAGCTATTGATCCGAGAGGTTCAAAAGGTGGGCATTGTAGTGCCTGGAGTACTAGGGTGAGGTCCCAGATGGGAGCTGGGACCCGAACAGGAGGATCTAAGTGTGCCACCCTTTAGATGAAAGTCCTGACATCGGGAATCACTGCTAATCTTCTTTGGAAAAGCACTGACACGGCGGAAAGCGGTGACTTGAGGGAGCAGAGTGACATGCCCATGGAGAGCCCTTCTTGTAGAAATTGCAGGATATTTGGAATGGAGAATTTCTTGAAACTCGCTTTGTGTCTGGTACACCATTGTCGGTAAGTGGACCAATCCCTATAGTAGGCCCTGGCTGAGACTGGCTTTCTGGCTGCACATATTGTGTGTACCAAGGCCCTGGAGAAACACTTTTGGATTAGAATTTTTGTCTCAAGAGCCACCCCGTAAAATGTGGGCTTGTTGGGTTTGGATGGCGGATGGGTTCCCGAATGAGAAGGTCTGGAAGTGGAGTCAGAGTCCATGGTTCTGCCATGAAGAGGTAGTAGTTCTGTGAACCAAGCCCTTCTAGGCCATCTCGGTGCTATCAGAACGAGTGGCCCTTTCTCATTGTAACTTCCGGATTGTTCTGGGTATGAGGGCCAGAGGTGGGAAGGCGTACGCCAGTTGGAAGTACCAGGTGGTGGTCAGGGCGTCGACATTTAGGGCCAGTTGATCTCTGTACCTGGCTAGGACGCTGGAAACTTCCTGTTGTGCCTGGTCGCCATCAGGGCGACCTCTGGAGTTCCCCACGTCTGCTATATCCTGAAAGACAGCATCTTTTAGCGACCACTCGCTAGGGACCGTCTGCTTAGGAAGTCTGCTTCCCAGTTCAGTAGGCCTGGAATGTAGATGGAGGACAGTTGAACTTGATAGGTCTCTGCCCACCTGAAGATGAGCCTGATCTCGTTTAAGGCTGTTCTGCTCATTGTTCCTCCCTGGTGGTTGATGTGGAGTTGTCAGATTGCACTTTCACAGATTGGCCCTTAAGGTCCTGTTGCCAGTGAATCAGGGATGGATGAACTGCTTGTATTTCAAGTAGATTGATTTGCAGTTGCTTTTCGCTCGGGCTCCATGTCGCTTGTGCTGATCTGCTTTCTGAAACTGCTCCCCAGCCAAAGAGACTCGCATCTGTAGCGAGGATGCGGCAGTAGGGTTCCCCCAGGTATTTTCCCTGAGTGAGGCGAGTCGACTTTAACCACCACCGAAGAGAAGACCTGGTTAGTGGGGACAGCTAGATCTCCTGCAGTAAGTTCCATATGTTGAGTATATCCAAATGAAGGTCTCTGAGGTGAAAATGAGCAAAGGGAACTGCCTCTATGGTAGAGACCATGACTCCCAACACCTTCATGCAGAATTTCACTGAATGTCATGGTTTCGGAAGTAGTGTTCGCACTAAAGTTTGGATACGGAGGCCTTTTTGTGCCGTAGGAGAGAATCTTCGTGTCTGTGTGTCGAACCTCATGCCTAGAAATGGATTGGCTGGGTATTAGAGACTACTTGCCTAGGTTGAGCAGGGCTGGATTTACATAGCAGCACCCCTAGGCCTGCTGGCTTTTGTCACCCCTATCCCCTCCCTCTTATTTGCTCAAATTTTAAAGATTTAAATTTCTAAACAGATATGGGTGTGGTTGGGCAGCATAAAATCCTGCCGCCCTAGACCTGGGCCTAGGCAGCCTCTCCACAGGCCTGAGCTTGAGAACCCAACTCATTTCCCTAAACTTGTCCAGAGATATTTGGAGCAACCGCTGAGCCTATTGGAGAGATGGGGCCTTGATTAAGAGGTCATCCAGGTAAGGCGTGATGGAAGTTCATTGTTTTCGAATCTCTGCTGTGGATGCAGCCATGATCTAGGTAAAGACCTGGGAGCCAAGGCCGAAGGGTAGACTTGTGAACTGGAAGGGTCGATTTTGGAATGCAAAAAGCAAATATTTCTGATGCAGAGGGAAGATTGTAACATGCAGGTAGGCGTCCTTTATGTCGAGAGACATAAGGAATTGTCCTGGAGACATTGCTGCGATGACCGATCTTAGAGATTCCATCTTGAACCTCCGTGGGCGAATTAACTTGTTCAGCTCTTTGAGATCTAGGATGGGATGAACTGACCTGTCCTTTTTTTGGTACCATGAATAGGTTGGAGTAGTATCCCTGGAAGAGCCCGGCTGGAGGAACGGGGGTGATTACTTCTGCAAAAAGAAGGCTGGAAATGACCTATTGAAAGGCTATGCGCTTGGTTGACTCCTGTGGAAGTTGTGACATGAAAAATCTGTGTGGGAAACTATGTGGTAGCCTCGAGTAACGACCTTGTGGATCCAGGAATCTTGGACGAGTGTAGTCCATGCATCGACAAAGTGTATCAATCTCCCACTATTGACGCCGGATTGAGAGTGGCATAATGCGGTGGTACTTGTCTGTGGTCTTTGAAGTGTGCTTCAGAATTTTGCCAGGAAGATCTTTGTTGCCAAAGCGCCCCCTAAATGTGAAGGTCTGTTGTGGGGGGGGGCGATCTCGTGGACTTCCGATTGGGAGCCAGGAAAAAAATCTGCCCTTACAAAAGTAAGAACATGTCTGCGGAAGTAGAGTACTTTTGCTGCCTGACTGATGATCTTGTCAAGATCAGACCCAAAGAGAAGTCTACCCTTGAAGGGGATGGACGTTAGGGATTTCTTGGAGGAAAGGTCGGCTGACTATTATTTCATCCACATGATCGGCAGGCAGCCACTGCGAGTGCCAAGGGTCTACTGATAACCGGTGTTGCATCCAGAGACACTTCACAGATGTAGCTTCCTTGATTTGGGACACCCATTGAGAAAGTTCATGACGTGGTGCTCCCTCCGTGATAGCGGTGATGAGGGAGTCTGACCAGGATTGTATTGCTCAGCTAACCCAGGCAAGTGGTGCGCTAATGTGGGGAGGCAACGTAGCCCTCAGTGATAATGTCTTCCACTAACCTGTAGGTGTCACCAGGAAGGACAGAGAGAGAGAGTGTTCCTGGAAGTGCCCTGCAGTTTTCTCAGCAGGGGAGAGTCTGCTTGCTGTAGTGCCGTCTGCCCTGTGGCCCTTGCTCTTCTGCATGTGCAGTTGAATGGGAGCGCAGTTAAGATAGCCGCCGCCAGTTCTTGTGCGACTGTTTCACAAAGGGACCATGCAGCAGACCACCAAAAGGGTGAAAAACACTGATTGCTTCTATATGCACAATGTGCCACTTAAGAAGGGGACGCCAGGGAACTAGGCATGCAACATTAATATCTCCCCGCCCACCCCAGAGTACCCTTTTTAGGTAGAAATACAATAAAAGCGCCTGTCCACAGTACAGTGGAGGGAGTGCTTCCCCAATGTTCCACATCCAGGGGAGAGAAGGGAGATAGAGATAAAATGGCACAGCCAAAAGCTGAGCAGAAAATTTGTAGAAGTCCTAACCTCCTGAGGACACAACACAAACTGACCTTAGCTACTCCTGTTGAGGGTATAGCCAGTGGAGAAGGAGTCAGTTTTTTTTTTTCTTAAGGTTGTGTCCGGTCTCCTAGGGATACCAGCTATACCCCAGTGTCCCCCAAGTCAACGTGGAGAAATAGTATATGACTAATCTCACATCATGCCTAATTTACCTCTATGGAAAAATATGTGGCTGCAAAAACTTCTTAAAAGAGGTGATCTTAGGGAAAGATTTATCAAAATGTGAATATAAAGTTTAATAAACAAAAATTCACCCACTTCCCATTCATTCCTATAGAACTGTATTGATCAAATGGCGAGTACTAACTTTCACCCATTCATAAATACAATCCTAAACATCCCATAGGAATAAATAGAACGCGTGTGAATTTTTATTTATGAAGTTCAACTCACATATTGATAAGTTTGCCCCTAAGAAAGCAGAAACAAAGCCAATTAGACTGGCTTATTTGATATACAAAAAAAATCTATCAATTATGAACTTACTTTTTTTCATAGATTTCTGTAAATTTAAACAAAGGGAGACAACATGCTGGAGCATCTCGGAGGATAGAGACGGTTCCAAAGCTATGTGGTGGGGGGCAAAAAAAAAGTAAACGGTTAATATTTAGAGTTACAGCACTTTATATTTTGTTTGTTGATTACAAATAAATGGTGATACACAATAGCTATATGACAAAGGAAAGAAGATTTTAAAGCAACATAGTAAAAATATATTTTATTGTTCTTTTATATTTCAATGGATATATATATATATTTTTTTTTTTTTAAATGCTCACAGTCCTATAAAAAAAAGACAAATAAGTTACCTTAGCACAGAAAGAGATTTATTTGTTGCTCCTGTTGCCAGAGACACTTGAATTCTCTTACTTCCAATTTTGTATCGGTGTAGACTATTAACTGCACAAATAGCTTCCTGTAGATTTTCCATCTGAACAGTGGCTTTCAGTTGATAGTCGGTATGGGGACTAAGCTCAACATTCTTTATCTGAAACCCCAGACATGTTACAAATGAACACCTTAAATACAGGTTACCTGATAGCTTAACTTGATCAGGGTTCATTCAAGGTTTAAATATTGTTTTTATATGTACTACTGTAGGCAAGAGGTTCATTTATCAGTGGCTCAGTTACACTGCAAAGTCTACAAGAGTAGGCAATTTCAAATAGTATATACAAAGTATTCAGGCATATGAATATACACTGCTCTCTCAACTAGTGATGCGACTAAGAGTGCAAAAAAGATAATCTAAGTGGATGAGGGGGTGGCATGGGGCAGAATCACTTGAGTTTCCAAGTATTTGTTTTTTTCTTTTCTTGAATATGATCAATTTTATGGTTAGGCTAAATAAACAAGCACCCAGATATGTTGGACACAGTATAAGTCAGAAGCAGCATCATTTATATGTGGGATGGAGTCAGAGTAAAGACAAATTTGGTACTCTGTTAGGAAGGCATTGAATAGATATTGATAAAGATTGCAATATATTAAAAGCACTTGGTGATGCATGTGTATATTTATTTAAGTTCAGTTCTCACATTTGGAGAAATGGGCGGGGAGACAGAAAATTTTATATAAATATACAGTTGTGCTCATAAGTTTTTATACCCTAGCAGGATTTATGATTTCTTAACCATTTTTAAGAGAATATGAATGATAACACAAAAACTTTTTTCACTCATGGTTAGTGGTTGGCTGAAGCAATTTATTGTCAAACACAACTACCAGAAAAAATATTCGGTGCAAGAAAAAAAAAACTACAAATAACTTCAGGTGAAATACAGGACTCTGGAAAAAATGTGGTGTGGCTGTTTCAAGATGCACAATAAGGAGGCACTTGAAGAAAGATGGGCTGTATGGTCGAGTTTCCAGAAGAAAGCCATTACTATGCAAATATCACAAAGTATCACGCTTATAATATGATAAACTGCACAGAGACAAGCCTCAAACCCTATAGCACAAAGACATTTGGAGTGATGAGACTAAAATTTAACTTTTTGGCCACAACCATAAACACTACATTTGGAGAGGAGTCAAAAAGGCCTATGATGAAAGGTACACCATTTCTACTGTGAAACATGGTGGTGGATCGCTGATGTTTTGGGGATGTGTGAGCTACAAAGGCACAGGAAATTTGGTCAGAATTGATGGCAAAATGAATGCAGTAAGTTATCAAAAAATACTGGAGGAAAATTTGCACTCATCAGCCCGGAAGCTGCGCATGGGATGTACTTGGACATTCAAACATGACAATGATTCAAAACAGAAGGCTAAGTCAACCTGTCATTGGCTACAGCAAAATAAAGGGAAGGTTCTGTAGTGGCCATCTCAGTCCCCTGACCTCAATATCATTGAGCTTCTCTAGGGAGACCTCAAAACATGCAGTTCATGCAAGTCGAGGTCACAAAGTGAGCCGAGACAGACGTCGACTGCAGGGAGACAAAGATCACAATTGTGAGAGAGCAGACACGAGACACGAGTGTATCTATTTGTTCTGTTCTACCATATTGGTGGACAGACCGTTTATTTATAGGTCGAGTACATACATAATTAGTCAATAATTATTAGAAGGTGGTTTAGGGTGGTGGTCCTACCACAACCAATTAGAAAAGAGCGTTGTTTATGAAAGCATGAGTAACCGTTTACCTAGTTCTCGGGTATGGATGTCCCCTTGTACCAAGGCTAAGCAAACATTGTATGTTTGCTGATGTCTTTTAGGTACTTTTCCTGTGTCATGCTGACATTTAATTATGAACATGTGCTGAGAGAGAGAGATATACCACTTGAAAGTGATATGTGGTTATATATTGTATATAACATATAATTATGTGGTATACAGACAACCTTAACACAAGACAGCCCAAGAATTTATGGGAACTGGAGACGTTTCGTCAGGAAGAATGGGCAGCTTTACAGAAAAGATAAAAAGCCTCATCCACAACTACCACAAAATACTTCAAGCTGTCATTGATGTTAAAGGGGGCAATACACAGTATTAAGAACTGGACTATGTACATTTTTGATCAGGGTCATTTTGGTAGTTTGTGTAGTGATTATGATTTAAAGAGCGTAAACACATTTGTTTGACAATAAATGGCTTCAGCCAAACACTAACCATGTATATGTTTAACAAGGAAGGAAGTTTAACAAGGACCCGCACACCAAAATCAGTTGAAAAAAGTGTTATATATATATATATATATATATATATATTTAGATTTAATTGTAGAGACCACACTTGCAGGTCTTAGAGATGCAATTACAGGTTTATTGTGTAATTAGAAGACGTTTTGGCCGATACAACAGCCTTTCTCAAAGTGAAGAAGGGGATAAAACAAACAGAATACTGTAAATACTTAGTGTGGGGGGAATAAAATGCTGACAGGTCTTTTACCCAATTGATATTTTTATTTCAATTTTTTCATTGTTCATTTTTCTGACTTTTTCTTATATTGTCCTTTTTCCTTTTGACCACCGTTATCCACCCCCGATTGATTCAATCGTCCACCGGCCTCTTTTTTTTCTACGTACGATTCTTAATGAAATACCAGACGACAATGAAGTCATGAACAAAGCGTGAGAGAGAAAGCTACAGGACGTACTTGGGATGTCAGCCGATTAGATATACAATGGACCAGTGCCCTGAAGCACACAGACGAATACCAATTGTTGTCCTACAATCCAGCAATTGGATCATTACATATAATGAACGAGAATCGGATACACCATACCTGCACCACTCGTCAATGAAGCAATGTACTTTTGTCAACGAACCCGAAGTCTATGCAGGGTCCTATTCAAAAGTGACGTTCCAGTCTGGATGTATTTGCAGAATTCTGCCAATCCCCAGGGTTCCCTAACCTACCTACGAACTATGCTATATCATCTAGCAATTGGCTCACATAACTTGCTTTTTCCTTCACGTATCTTTTCTTCCTACTCCCTTGCAAACACAATTGTAACATATTTACATAGTTTGTAACTTATATCAGGCACAACATGTAAAACCGATTTTTTAACTTTGTTACCCTGTAATGTTACAGACTTATTAGTGATCTTACATATGAACACATTGCTATTTGTTGTATGTTTTACTAATTTGGCGTACCAATCTTATGCTTAACTAATTGGTTGTACTGATTTTATGTATGATCTTATGTAAATGTAAAATCTTTTTCACTATATTCACTTTTTTTTTTATGTATGAGGTCACCATTGCGTCACTTCCCCTGCTGGTGGGCGTTTTCTTCCTGCCACACCAAGTATTTATTCTGTTTGTTTTATCCCCCTCTTCACTTTTGAGAAAAGCTGTTGTATCAGCTGAAACGTCACCTAATTCCACAATAAACCTTTAATTGCATCTCTAAGACCTGTGAGTGTGGCGTCTACAATCCTTATACATACATATTTGTACTTGCCTTTCCATGCCTGGAAAATATGTCAAGCAAGGTTTGTTGGAGTTCTTTTCTGGACATTCGATAGTCCAGATTTCCAATCTGAATATCAGCACCATTTGCAAAAGGGTCCACAGAATTATCTGCAGCAGCAGTCTGATTAGCAGTTATAGGTGAAGAGCAGTTTGAAAGGCTTGGAGATAAACTCCTACAGGATTAAAGAACAAAATGAAGTCATCATTTTGTGCGGTCAGTAAGATTCCCATAAACCCAAGTCTTACAGCTGTTACCTTGATGACCAGCCGCTCTGTGACGAACAAAAAGGACTGGGTTGCCTTGATTCTGTTAGTTTGCTGAAGGCAGATGGGTTACTTATTTGAAATGCAACATCTTTGTTTTTTTGCTCTTTTGAGTACTCTGCATTGCTTTTGCGTGTAGTGTCATCCCTCCTGATGCACACATTAAGAAAGCAAGAAATAAAACTGAATGACATGGCATACTATAACAAAGCCATCCTCTTAAAATAACATTATTTTGCAAATAATTTAATACTTTGCATTATCAGTCACAAGAACAGATGTATTCCCTCCTTAACACAGCAAGCAAATTATCCAAACAATACAGTAGAACAAATCCATTACCATGTACTTAACAGATTCTGGCATGTGGTACACTGGCTTTGACCCTGAATTGGAATCTAGAATTACTAGACTAAAGAAACACCAAATGCAAATAAGAGAATAGAAACAGGTCACCCATACAAGCAAATTTATAACAATGATTTCCAGAAGCAAAACCCTGTTCCCAAAACAGCACTACACCACTGTTTCATGCCAGAAGTTCCTTAGCAAGATTAAAATATAGAATGAAAGTTTAAGTAAGGGCCAGCTTTTTTTGTGCAGGATGATGGAACAACAAAACAGGATTTGATACTCACCGTTAAATCTGTTTCCTCTTTAGTCGTAAGGGGGGGGACACAGGGAACCATAGGGGTTAAGCTCCATCCTCCAGGAGGCAGGACACTTGAAGGGGTGTGCCCATCACACTATACCCCATACACTGTACATTCCTTCAGTTTGTTCCAAAAGCTGCTAATAATCTCTAACTCGACTAACAGGAAGTAAACAGTGGAACTGAAAAAAAAACTAGACCAAATGGTCTAGAGACTAGAGAAACAGATTTAACGGAGAGTATCAAAAATTCTGTCCTCTTATGGGGACACAGGGAACCATGGGGACTTAAAGCAGTCCCAAAACAGCAGGGTGGGAACGAGCCAAGTATATTGTAGGTGCTTATAGAGTTTAATGGAGTACTGACTGCAACACTTTATGCTCGAGGGAAACCTCAGCGGAAGAAAATGTGTCAACTTGGTAAAATTTTGAGAATGCGTGAACAAAGGACCAGGTAGCCGCCCTACACATCTGCTCCAAGGAAGCAGAGTTCCGCCATGCCCAGGAGGCTCCAACCACTCTAGTGGAGTGAGCCCCGAGTCCTTCAGCCAGTTATCTTCCCTTTGCTTCTCTGATCCATCTTGCTATCGTCGATTTCGATGCTGCCTGACCCAGGATGCTCGGACCTCGTCCAGATTGTGGAATCTACGTTCCTCATCATTCTTAGGGTCTGGGCATAGAGAAGGGAAAACAATTCCCTGGTTCACATGAAAGGTGGACACTACCTTAGGTAGAAAGTAGGAACCATATGAAGCACAGCCTTATCTTTGTGAAAGATTAGGTATGGAGGAGCACATGACCGTGCGCCAAGCTCTCCTTGTTGAGGATATTGCCACTAGGAACACATTTTTATAGGTGATCCATGTATCCGACACTGAAATTAGTGGTTCGAAGGGAGGATCCAGCAATAAATCCAGCACAAAGTTGAGGTCCCAACCCGCCACTGGTGCTCTGAATGGCAGCACGATATGGGCTACTCCTTGTAGAAACATGCGTATCAATTCTTCATTTGCCAATCTAGATTTAAACAGAATTGAGAGGACAGACACCTGAACTTTGAGCGAGCCGAGTTGGAGACCCAGTTGTAGCCCTTGTTGCAGAAACAAAAGAATTCTGGGTAGTCATAATTCCAGAAATGGTAAGGGAGACAAGTAGGACTGCCAAACCCTATGGTATGACTTGGAGGATGAGGCTTTTTGAGCGCTCATCACGGTAGGTATGAATGCTTCATCAATTCCTTGGCTCTGCCAGACTGACCTCTCAATAGCCAATTATTGTTTAAAAGAAATATGAGTCCCAGGAAACTTGGTATCCCACTAGTCCAGCAATTCGTTAGACTCTCCTCAGGTCTCCAAAAGAAAAAAGATTCTCCAAAAATACTTGGGATTGCTGTATTCCTTTTGAGACTCTATATATAGTGCAGTATTTTTATAATTAGTGCACCTATTCCCTTAATAAATAAGTGTCTTTTGTTTATCACTTGTGATTTATTTACATACATACATACATACATACATACATACATACATACATACATACATTTCACCGTAAAGTGACACCCATCAAAGTGACTTTTCTTTCGTGATCTCTAATACAATCGTGCACAACAAAAGAATTTTGGTTTGTGGAATAAAGGAAGATTTCAAAAGCTTCAGGAAACCCAACTAAAAAGAAAATTGCAGTAATTCATTAGTTTCCCAGTGTCCCGATATACTCACAAGATGTGAGTTGACATAAGCGTAGTAATGACTCCTAAGGTTCCAACGTGTCTCCGATCGTTTGCAAGGAGGGAAAGATAAATATGGGGACAATATGTGTAAAAATGTATAAATAAGCTTTAATACCATATAAAAACACACTCACAAACACAGTCCCGTTCGCCGCTTTGAAAACAATTAACATCTCTCAGTGGTGCTGGAGGAGAAAAAATCTTCGGCGTCCCTCTGAGTTTCTCTCTCCTGCGTGTCTGACAGGGATGACATAGAATAGAGCCGCAGACATCATCCCTGTCAGACACGCAGGAGAGAGAAACTCAGAGGGACGCAGAAGATTTTTTCTCCTCCAGCACCACTGAGAGACGTTAATTGTTTTCAAAGCGGCGAACGGGACTGTGTTTGTGAGTGTGTTTTTATATGGTATTAAAGCTTATTTATACGTTTTTACACAGTCCCCATATTTATCTTTCCCTCCTTGCAAACGATCGGAGACACGTTGGAACCTTAGGAGTCATTACTACGCTTATGTCAACTCACATCTTGTGAGTATATCGGGACACTGGGAAACTAATGAATTACTGCAATTTTCTTTTTAGTTGGGTTTCCTGAAGCTTTTGAAATCTTCCTTTATTCCACAAACCAAAATTCTTTTGTTGTGCACGATTGTATTAGAGATCACGAAAGAAAAGTCACTTTGATGGGTGTCACTTTACGGTGAAATACATACATACATACATGCATACATACATACGAATTTGAAATAAATCACAAGTGATAAACAAAAGACACTTATTTATTAAGGGAATAGGTGCACTAATTATAAAAATACTGCACTATATAAAAATCATTTGTTTTCTGTCATCCCCTCCTTGAGAGACATTGTCTCAAAAGGAATACAGCAATCCCAAGTATTTTTGGAGAATCTTTTCTCTCAATAGCCATTCCATCAAAGCAAAGAGGACAGGGTTGTGTTGTGCTATGGGGCCTTGCTGTAGAAGAAGATCTAGTCTGCAATATAGTCAGTGGTTGCGCTACGGACTTCTCCTGCAGATCGGTGAACCAAGGCCTCAGAGGCCAGTATGGAGCCACTACCATTACAGTCACTCGAGACTGCTTGATCTTTTTGAGGTCCCTTGGCACCATTGGGAGTGGCGGGAAGACATATGCTAGGTCGAACTGCCAGCGCGGAGTCATGGCATCCACCCCCACTGCTAAGGGGTCTCTGCAGTGGGTGAAGAACCTGGTTACCTTTCGATTGGCTCTGGATGCCATTAGGTCAATAATGTGAGTCCACCATTGATCTACTTGCTGTTGGAATGACTGGGTGTAACTACCATTCTCCTGGGTCCAGCTGATTCCAACTGAGGAAGTCCGCTTTTATGTTGGATACTCCTGGGATGTGTAGCTCTGATAACTTTACCAAATTGGACTCTGCCCAGCTGAGAATCTGCCTGGCCTCCACCAGTGCCGCTCAGTTTTGTGTGCCTTCCTGACTATGTACGCTACTGCTGTAGCATTGTCGCTTTGGATGCGTATTGGTCTTGTTCCGAGTTGCTTTGTCCATTGAGCTAGAGCCAGTTTCACTGCTCTTAGCTCGAGAAGGTTTATTGGTAGTTTGGCCCTGGAGGCTGGCATCCGTGGATATCAATCACTCTGGAGTTGCCCACAATTGGCCAAGTCTAGGTTCTCTTGCCTCAGCCACCACTGGATTGCCATCCTGGTCTGCCGAGACAACCACAGGGGCAGAGATAGAGATCCCCCTCTCCATGTTGATAGAATGCTGGCTTGTAGAGATCAAAGGTTATTTGTGCAAATGGAACTGCCTCTATGGCCGAAACCATTGTTCCAGTACTTGCATCACCTTGTTTACGGTTATGCTATGATTGGAGAGTAGAAAGCGGACTTGAACCTGGTTCGTGGTCTGCTTGTCCATGGGTAAGCTTACAGTTTGTGTAATCGTGTCAAATTCAAATCCTATAAATATTCTGTGGCAGGGGTCTAGGCTCGACTTGAACAATTGATGGTCCATCCAAAGCTCTGGAGTAGCAACACTGCTTTCCTTAGGTCCTCCTTGGCCCTGGTTACTGAACTGGCCTTCAGATGGAGGTCTTCCAGGAAGGGAGTCACAGATATCCCCTGCAGTTTTAACGTGGCCGCTGTTACCGTAATCAACAGTTGCCCCTGTTCCATCCCCCGGATCACTAACCTCAATGTCTCAATCTTGAACCTCTATTGAGCGAATGAATTTGTTAAGGCCCCTGAGGTCGAATACTGGTCTGAGGGATCCATCCCTCTTCGGTACTGTAAATAGATTTGAGTAAAAACCAGAGAATCTCTCTGTGATGGGTAGGCAGGCTTCTCCCAAGGGCTTATTGTGAAACCTACTGGTCTTCCATGGTGGTCGGCTTTCCTCCGCGGGTTCAGCTCGAGAGTGAGACCGTTAGGGATAACAGTTTCTACTTGAAAATCTGCCACCAAAAAAAAAAAAAAAAAAAAAAAAAACTTTTCCCCGCCTATTCGAGATAGTTGCTCGGCTTCTGGCCTGTGGTAGCGGAGGACTAAGCACCCACGCAGGCCTGGGACTCAGAGGTGGGGGTAGGAAGACTTCACTAAAGCCCGGCACATAGCTGGGAGGCATGCATGTTACAAGAGGGAGGGGTGGGGAGGGGGGTTCCAGCAGATGTGGTAAATATCCCTGTATCCAGGTAGTGTATCACTTACACACACGAACACACACACCCCTGCCACACCAGCCAGACCTTCTGCCCTGAATACTCAGCACAGGCACTGTCTGGGCGGTCTGTACTGCAAACGCTAGGGATTGACCCCGGTATGTTGCACTTTGTATGGGGCTGCCTATGAAAAAGAACAGGTAACCATAGGCTGCACGTAGTCACGCGTTGGTCCAACTTCTGGGTAGCAGGACACTTAAAAAAACTGAAGATGAATGTACAGTGTATGGGGTATAGCCCGAGGGACACGCCCCTTAATTATTCAAAAGTCCTGCCTCCTGGAGGATGGAGCTTAACCCCATGGTTCCCTGGGTCCCCCTAAGACGACAGAGAAAATCAGATCTTTATTTTAGCTAAAACATACTGATAGCATACAGGTAGCCCTTGACAAAAGAAAACAGAATAGAAGTTACAAAATGTCATACTACTGGCCAAAATACCATGATCAGAAGGAGCACAGATTATCCCATTAACGTGGATAAATTGGAGAATTATACAATGTGGCAACAAGTTTTAGACTTACTTCTGAAAGCTTTTAAAAGCAGTGTTGTCTATTCCAACATTTTTAGCTGTTTGGGGCACCTGGCTTGGGCAGAGAAGGTTGCTTTGGGATGAAGTCTCTTGCTTGTCTCCATTTCTTTTCTTGTCTTTCTCCTGCTGGCAGTTTTTATTTGACTTGGATTGCATCTGGCAAAGTTCCTTAGATAGAGAATTTAAAATAAAGCAAATGTCCCAATACCCCTGTGATAGTTCCATCCCCTGCACTGTAATGCAGAGAGGAATCAAAAACAATTCTGTACAATCACACAAAAACAGAATGGACACACGTTACTTAAGTTAATGTAACAACCAAGCTGCCAGTGCTGCCTACCGTAGGTGGATTTTGGCCTGAAACTTTACAATTCAGTGTTTTTCAGCCAAAACATTCGTGTATGAAACCAGACAGGCAGTTGCCATTAAAATCATCCAGCATACCCAGTCGAATATTAACTTAAACCTAATCGAAACAATGCTTTCATCGTCATGTTTATTGCAAATGGATTACAAATAAATGTTGAATGTTACTATTGGTAGCTACACTGGTGAAAAGCAGCTGTGTAATAAAATTGGCATCTTTGGGTATTCGTATACAGGGAGTTTTCTGCAAGTATTTAGTGGAAAACAAAAGTAAAAAATTATCTCTCTACCAGTCAATGCTGCCAGTGTTTTTTTTTTTTTTTAAAGGGGTTGTTCACCTTTGAGTTAACTTTTAGTATGATGTAGAGAGTGATATTCTGAGACAATTTACAATTGGTTTTCATTTTTTATTGTTTGTGGTTTTATAGTTAGTTATTTAGCTTTTTATTCAGCAGCTCTCTAGTTTGCAGTGTCAGCAATTTGGTTTCTAGGGTACAACCAACCCTAGCAACCCTGCATTGATTTGAATGAGAGACTGGAATATGAATAGGAGAGGGATTGAATAGAATGATAAGTAATAAAAAGTGGCAATAACAATACATTTGTAGCCTTACAGAGCATTTGTTTTTACATGGTGTCAGTGACCCCCATTTGAAAGCTGCAAAGAAACAGAAGAAAATTGCAAATCATTAAAAAACTATGAACAATAAATAATGAAGACCAATTGAAAAGTTTCTTAGAATTGGTCCTTCGATATACTAAAAGTTAACTTGAAGGTGAACCGCCCCTTTAATTACAAGCAGCATGTCTGCCGCATAAAAAAAAATGTAGTGGCATACCCGCCCCTGGGGGGGTTGGCATTGGCAGCAGTGACAGGCAGAGGGGGATCATCTTTGACTTTGTCAAAACAGCAAAAACTGTATCCCTTTACTACAAAGAATAAAGTTACAAATAGAGCACAAAAGGTCCTAAACCAACTACCCACACAAGCCTAATCTGCCAAATAAAAATATATGCTTCCATTTTCTAACACAAATGCAACACTTACAGAAGTACATATTCTGTGGCACTTATCCTAAAAGTAAACCGGCACCTCTAGTGTATTACCTTCAAACTCTTAACATTTGAGTTTTTGCCGACGGACCCACACGCAGACTTGGTAGCAGCTTTGGTGTTAGATGGAGGGTCATGTTGATCTTTGATGGCGAGGCACAATTTGGTGTTCTTGTTCATTTTTTTAGGAGACTTTGCTTTCTCAGTACTGACAGAGCTGTTCTTTGCTTCAGTGACCTCCTTGTTTCTAGGAGTAAAAGACACTGTAATCCTGCTACCGAACACATCTTCATTCTCCATGCGTTTCTGGGCTCGTTCAGCACTCTCTTGATTTGCAAAACGGAGGATTGCACTGGTGCCAGATATGCTCATAACTTTTCCTCCACAGTTATCGGACAAACGTCGGAGACGGTTGCTGATACTCTTTGCATCTCGATTTGTTGGCAAATTATACACATATAGAAGTGTTTGGCACTGCTGCAGTGGGAAAAATTCCACATTAAAAAAAATCATAACCAATTAGCCACAATGAGTGAAATATTGTCTTTCCTAAATATGTTGGTTGAAAAGAAATAAGCTCATCCCTTTGAGATAAGTGAATAAATGTGAATTAATGGTCAGCGAGCACAAAAGCGCAATCTTACCTGCGTTTTAATGGGTAACCTAGGAGGAAGATCCGAAATAAATTCTTCAAAGCGGATAAGCTCATGCGCATGATGAAGAAGAGCTTCAGATGCCTGGTTCTTGTGAACTAATATGATATGGAAACTGTGCCGGTGTCTCAGGTCACTGAGTTCCAGAGCAAAATTGACATCAGCTGGAATCAAAACAAAAAAATCTGAATATGCATCAGGCATTTGATCACACAAAAAAAATGCTTGGCATCTTTTAAAAAACACAACTATTGTTGGCTTATAAAACCTAGTACTGATCAAATGGAATTTCGTGTGTAGCTATGCAAAAGGGATTGCGACTGTAAGCTCCATTGTGATGCTGTATATTTTTACATAATGTAATGCAAGTATGGGACCCCTTAGCCAGAATGCTTGGGATAAGAAGCCATTTGCATCCCCATACTTTAAGCCTTTTAAAGTGGTAGGGACACTAAAAATTACTTTTTAACATATGAATGTACATTATGGGGCAAATTTACAAAATTCACGTGAATATACCGTAGTTCGAACGGATATGATCGAATTACGATCGTACAATTTAATTGGATATTCGAATATTCAAATTTGGCCTCTTCGATCATCGAATACCGAATTATCGAATAATCGGATATTTGATCATTTGATGATCGAAGGAATCAAAATTTTAAAATCCTTTGAATGCCTACTTCACCACATTGAACCTACCGATCGTACGAATTCAGTGAAAAATCGAATATCGAGCAAAATGATAGCCTAAAACTATTTGATAAGCATTAGATATTGCAATGCTTCAAATAAATTCGTAGGATTTTGGGTGAACAATAGTAAATTTGCCCCTAAATGTTACCTATAGGTCATGTTGATCATTTTTTTGCGGAGAGGTTTGTTTTTGTATATAATTTGTTAGTTGAACTTCCTAAGCCTGACTCTCTGACACTCTGACTTTGCCAACCTGGCTGTCCCATCTCAGCCTGTTAGTTACAGTTTCTAATGCCAACGGACTCTTGCTGCACAAATATGGCAGCCCCCTCATACAGGAACATGGGGCAACAGACGGGTAATGTAAAAGCATCATGCAAATACTTTATGGCAAAGTTAGAAGTAGCTTTCAAAGCCAATATTATAATAGATGTGTCCGTATCTCTATAAGACAACATTTAAACATCAAAGCCAAAATGGTTGCCACCAATAAGAAAGAATTCGGTCAACTGGGTTTAAGTACAAGAAACAGAGAAAATGGAATCACAAATATTTGTTTAAAATGGAGTGTACAGGAGATGGCCTTCCTGTAATTTGGAGCTTTTCTGGATAAAAAAACCTATACCTGTGCAGCATAGCAGGAACTGTGGAATAAATAATCAATATAAATGTTCAAGTGCTATGTAAGCAGGGCGACAGGAAGGGTAAGGCCCCTGCCCTGTAGAACGAAATATACATACCAACTTACACAAATGTACATACACTACAGCTGTAAACTTACTTGAAACCAGAACAACAGTGGCAGGAGAAGTGTGTGTGTCTGCAAACCTTCTCAGACTCTGTCGAAGTTTGTCGTCTGCAGCATTTTTTGCTGTAGCATTAATGTGAGCAACAGTTACCTACGAAAAAAAAAACAAAAGGACACATTTTTACAAGGTTCACATAAGCAGACTATATTTAGAACATTTCTGCACAGTATTACCTGACAATTATTAAGTTCCTCAATAACTTCTTTGTTTTCCTTACTGATGTCACAAACACAAATGAATTCTGCCTCTCTGTGGCCTTTGAACAATCTCTCTCGGATTCGCTTGACTACTGTCACTGCGGAGCGCCCACTGGGTACAGAGCAATTTTCTATGTCCCAAAACACACCTATAGGTGGAAGATTTTCCTGTACCTGAGCTGCAGCCATATCTGGGGAACCTAGAAGTATTAATATAAAATATTTATATTCAGAAAAAGCACATTTAAAATGTAACCAACAACCTCAACTCTTTTCCTTTTATTTAATTTTCTTGATGGGCAGCAGGTAGGCTTGTAATTTAAAGTGATATTGTCATGGGAAAACATGTTTTTTTCAAAACGCATCAGTTAATAGTGCTGCTCCAACAGAATTCTTCACCGAAATCATTTTTCAAAAGAGCAAACAGATTTTTGTATATTCAATTTTGAAATCTGACATGCGGCTTAACATACTGTTAATTTCTCAGCTGCCCCAAGTCATGTGACTTGTGCCCTGATAAATTTCAGTCACTCTTTACTGCAAGTTGGGAGTGATATAACCCCTCCTTTTTCCCACCCCCAGCAGCCTAACAAAAGAAGGGAAGGTAACCAGATAGCAGCTCCCTAACACAAGATAGCAGCTCCCTGGTAGATCTAGGAACAACACACAAATAGTTAGGGTTGGGGCAGACTGGCAGATTCAGGGAGATTTAATTGCCTCTTCTGCATGGCGACAATATATCCGAACTGCCTTCCATGTGCTTGAATGAAAAATCGTCTGTGCCAATGAACTTGTGGCGCTTCGATTTCCGAAGTCTCACTCTATGTTAATGAAATACATGCTCGGGTTCATGCTAAAAACATTTATTTGTGCATTATCAATATTGTTACATTGTGCAAACACATTCAGACATTTATCACCACAGTGCAGTGTCTCACTCCCGGCCTGCCTACCTTGAGTTAGCCACTCCCTCCTGACGCGTTTTGCGCTATTGGGCGCTTCATCAGAGGATTTCCAAAGCCTCACTCGCAGCACTTTGATTTCTGAAGTCTCCCAAAGTTGCCTCATGAGGAGACTTCGGGCGACTTTGGAAACCTTAGTGCCGCAAGTGCATTAGCGCAGGCAGTTCTTCATTCAAGCAGACTAAAGGCAGTTCGGGGAGATTGTCACTGCACAGAAGAGGCGATTAGTCACCAGGTGACTAGATCTCCCAGAATCTGCCCCAACCCTAAAAGCCAAGTCCCGCTGAGACTGATCCAGTTATATTAAGTAGGAGAAATAACAGCCTGCCAGAAAGTAGTTGCATCCTAAAGTACAGGCACAAGTCACATGACTGGGATCAGCTGGTAAACTGACAATACACTATGTCGAGCCCCAGGTCACATTTCAAAATTGAATATATTTTTGAGAATTGGATTTCAGTGTTCAGAATTCTGCTGGAGTAGAACTATTAACAGGTGTTTTGAAAAAAAATTTCCCCATCACAGTATCCCTTTAAATAGTTAGCAATTAGGACACCGCCATAACACACAAGCATTGAAAATGGGAACAACATCTAGAGGCACATTAATCAAGGGTTGAATTTATGAGATTTTTTTTTTTTTAAACTCCCTAAAAGGGCTGGTTCACCTTGAAGTTAACTTTTAGTATGTTACAGAATGGCTAATTCTAAGCAGTTTTTCAATTGCCCCTTAGGGTGCCCGAGAAAGGGGTAGAAAAATTCTAATCTGAAAAAAAAAAAAAAAAAAAATATGAAGACCAATTGAAAAAACATTAAAAACTGTTTAAAATAGTTCTATCTTCCCTTGTTCAAAATGAGTTTAATGCATAGGGCTTTCACCCTAAAATGATTCTAGGGGAATCTAAAACAGGGAAATTGAAGCTAATCCCAGTTTGTCATTGCAAGGTAGAGAACCGACTCCTGCCTTCACTCTCTTTTTGTTTGTAGGAGACCATTATGCAGGAGGAGGATGTGTGCCATATGCCCATTGAATGGTCTACCTTGTAAAAAAAAAAAAAAAAAAAAAAAAAAAAAAAAAAAAAAACAAACAGAACTTCAAGCTCCCTGTTTTACTCAAGAAATACAAAAAAAAATTGGATAGCCTGCCCTAGATAGACCATAGACAGATGTCAAATGAATAGCAAGCCTTTTTCATTGAACTGATGCTGAATTAGGGGGTATTACAACATCTTTAAAGGGGTTGTTCACCTTTGAGTTAACTTTTAGTATAATGTAGAGAGTGGTATTCTGAGACAATTACCAATTGGTTTTCTTTTTTTATTGTTGGTGGTTTTATAGTTATTTAGCTTTTTATTCAGCAGCTCTCCAGTTTGCAGTGTCAGCAATTTGGTTTCTAGGGTACAAATTACCCTAGCAACCCTGCATTGATTTGAATAAGAGACTGGAATATGAATAGGAGATGGACTGAATAGAATGATAAGTAATAATAAGTGTCCGTAACAATACATTTGTAGCCTTACAGAGCATTTGTTTTTAGATGGTGTCAGTGACCCCCATTTGAAAGCTGCAAAGAAACAGAAGAAAATTGCAATTATGAAAAATAATGAAGACCAATTGAAAATTTTCTTAGAATTGGCCCTTCTACAATATACTAAAAGTTAACTTGAAGGTGAACCACCCCTTTAAAGGACCCATAACATAAAAAAAAATGTTTAAAAAAATGTTAGTATACTAAGAAAAAAAAAACAAGACAAATTTAACTTTTAAATTTGCAAAGCCTTTATTAAGAAATTAATTTTCCTAAACTCTGCTTGGGCTCTTCTGCAGAATCATCGATAGGGTGACTATCCATCGTGCAATGCTCGATTTCACCTCCATGGCTATCTCCTATAAGGACAGCAGGGTGGAGAAATTGAACGCGCACAATGGATCGCCATTTCTGAAGAGGAGCGCAAGCAGAGTTTCAGCAATTAATTTCTTAATAAAGGCTTTGAGATTTAAAAGTTCAGTTTGTCTTGGCTTTTTTTTTTTCCTTACTGGTACTTTAAGTAAGTTTTGTGGAATTTGTGGATGAATACTTCACTTGAAACAAGCTTCACACTCCCTTAAACCACTTATTTTTAATCAGGAAGGTGTTATCTGTATTTCCAAAGATCAGTGTTTACCATATTTCTGCGATGCTTTACAGAGATTCTTTGCAAGTAAGAGGGCAGCCTCCTTCACAGTCTCTTGTGTTCCACAGCCATTGCATATAGGAATGGGAGCACTCTTCGTGTTTGGTGGGGGGATATTTGGCCAAATCTTATGTGAATCAGTGACTTTTTTGCTAGTTGGCTGCATGAGAAGGATGGAAGAATTGAACAAAAATGATTTAAAACAATTAACTGAAAACATGATTGGTTCTTATGACAAATTAACCTGGGTAACTTAAATTACTCAAACAAAAAAGCTTCCCCTTTACCTTATGATCTTTAGATTGCAAAAGCAAAAAGTAGCAGCTAATTTATTTTTAATAAAACCCCTTCTACCAGTTCAAAGCGGATACCAAACAATGTTAATATGGTGCTTTGTCTTAAATCTCACTTTGCAGTAGGCCCATGCCTGCAGTAGATGGGTCCCGAGGACCACTGGTATCACTTTCCAGCAATATTCATAGGCTCCTTGTGAAAAGGTATATTGCAAGTCTGGGGAATATTAAAAGTGTGTGCCAATCAACAGTAGCTGACCATGCCACTGATATTTACAGCTATTGTTCTGATGTAGCTAGGTACATAGTGCCAAATCCATGTGGCTCTTGAGGAAATCAACAGTATTCATATGTGTAGAAATAAGTCGAATCAACGGACTGGCTGTGTTTTTTCCTTGAAGACATCTCACCAGTAGTGATGGGCGAATAAATACGCCAGACACAAATTTGCAGAGAATTCCGCAAAGGAAATTAATTAATGGAAATGCTGCAACAATGTGCCGGCGAAAATTACGTTGCATCAAAATTTGGCACGTGTCAGAAATGCCGCTCAAGACAAAATTGTCGCACATCAAAATTATTCGGATGCCCAATGACAAATGCATTTGGACCAAATAGTCTTGCATATAAAAATGATTTCGACACCAATTGACTGATGCGTTTTGCAATCTTTGTGGAATAAATACCCAGGAATGACGAAGTCTCTGGTTATCAATCAGCTGCCCTTATAAAAAATTAGAAAATCAGTTAAGATACTATTCAAAAAATTTCCAAAGAAACGTTGCCGATTGTACCTCAAAAAATGAGGGGAAACAAAAAACAAAAATATTGTGTAGCGTGTAGCAGTGTGAACTAATTTTAAACTATCCGTGCATTATACATCGTTGGTGATATTTGACAAGTGAATTTAAATCTAAGTAACCTTCTTCAACCATCAAACAGTGTAATTGTGTAGAAAGAAGAAATTTCAAATAGAGATCAAACGATACCAACATAGTATTTATTGAGCTTGTTTCTGATTATACTCACAGACAGTGAGACAGTTCAAATTTAATGCTGCGTTTATCTGAAACACCGACTGTTCCACAGACTTTCCCATAAAACACTTAAAATCGCTTTATTTTGTACAGGATCCTTCTTTTCAGATGGCAGCTACTGGAGGGGGATGCGGTAGAGCAAAGCTGGCAGCTGGTGAGGTTGGACTATACGGGTGCTCAGGGGGCACAGCGGGTCTACCATGTATTATGTAGTCACCGCCATGAAAGAATCTCTATGAGGAAGCCAGACAAAGGCAAAACGTGTCAGAACTGAAAAGATTGGGGAAGGAAACGCATGCACAGAAGGACTCGAGGAACGCTACACAAGTCCTGTGACCTTGAAGGTGAAGCCGCACACACGAGAGAAAAGCCCTAAAAGAGTCATAGGACTGCACAAGGAGTCTGACCTCTGAAAAGGAGGATCCTGTACTTTTTTTTTTTTTTAAAAAGAAAGCGATTTTAAGAAGAAGTGTTTTATGGGAAAGTCTGTGGAACAGTCCGTGTTTTAGATTTTAAATTTGAACGTCTATTGAGCTTGTTTCTGATTATACTCACACTGTGTGGGTATCGTTTGATCTCTATTTGAAATTTCTTCTTTCTACACGATTACACTGTTTGATGGTGGTAGGTTACTTATTTATATTCACTTGTGAAATATCACAAACGGAGTATAATGCACTGATAGTGTAAAATTAGTTCACACTGCTGGGTGAATTTTAACTTAATGAACGCTACACTATATTTTTGTTTTTTGTCTCCCCTTATTTTTTGAGGTACAGCAACATTTCTTCGGAAATTTTTTGAATATTACTTTCAGGGAAGGAGAGAACCCTGGTTGCGATTGATTTGGTTTGAACCTTGCTTTTGTATTTATACAGTTAAGATACTACTTCTCTTTCCCTCAACCACTGACTACATTTGGCCATACATGCTCAGATTTAGTTGGGCATTTTGGAGAATATGAAGGAAAAGCCAAATGTCAGGCACCCTCCCTAGTGATTATCATCTTCACAGAATTTTTTTTTCTTAGAGTGAAAAACATAACTTTAACAAAAAAAAAAATGTTTTTATTTTTTGACTGCACATGATTCAGCCTGGGGCCAATGAAGAAAAGATAGAGGAAAAGTATTGATTGGTGGGTGAAGTTTTCTGGTAGCAGTAGCACTGGCCTGAGGTTTCAGGTAAGGTATTGTAATCACTGGGGGCACCCCCTAGGTGACTGACCGTTTCCTTAGTAAAAAAAAAAAAAAAAATTGAACTGTAGTATGGGGGCAACCCAGTTATGGCCAACAGAATAGGCCATCTAGCCCTTCAGTCAAATAGCATGCAACTTTTTATCAGTGCATGGCCACCTTTAGGCCTATGGAACCTCCAGCAATTCTGGATGCTTTTCCAGCATAATTTCCCCCCTCATGAAAGGAGACATTGTACCCCAAAGTGTCTGAACAAACCAATCCCAAATTCTAATGTAAAAAAATAAAATAAAATTCTGCTGCAAAGAAGCCCTCCACAGTCCCCACCCAAACACACACCCGCCTCATGTGCATGTACAACAACCAAACCCCCCCCACAGCTACACAAGAGTGCAACGGCGAGCAAGATTTGGTCAGGTAGACTTCCATAAAGACTCACACATGGGAATGCAGGCAGAGGAGGTACATGCCCAGCACCCCTCTACAGCTGCTCCCTAGACACAAGCCTCTTCTGCCTGCCCCTAGTTTGGATATGCCAATAAAATATTTTTTGCTTACATTTGAGCAAGAGAAACAAGTTGTAGTGTATAAAAGATTATAAGTGAATAAAACAAACCTCTTCCAAGCAGACATCACAGAAGTGAGGGCCTTTGAGAAAGACAGAGGGTGCATTTAGATGCAGAGAACTTGTGCAGAAATGTGACAGGTACTCAGACTGTGCTAAATGGTTTTCTAGGTGCTGGGACAGCCCACTGGTGTAGTAGCTAGGAGATGTGCCAAGTGCAGGAAGCTGAAGTTTGGGGTGGTCACTGTGAAAAGGATTCAAATGAACTTTAGAGTAGCAATGTGCTGGCAGAGAATGACACTGGCATGGTGACAGGCGGTTTTCCAAAAAAAGATTGGAGAAACTACCTGAGTGAGGGACAAAAGTGCTTGAACTTGAAGTTTTTTTATAAGGACTTTCAGGGACAAAGGACAGCCTTGGGGCTACCTGGCGGGTAACTGCACTGGTGTCCAAGATGGTGTTGGGATGAATAAAGCCACCACCACTGCACTGAATATCAGGTGCACAAGAGGTGCTACTGGAACAGAGCACACAGCAGCTTACTTTTGGGCCTGTTTGATGTTGAACTTCTGGTAGTTTTGGTGGTTGGATTTTAGAAAGGGGTACTGTTGGGAAAATATTTTTACAGGGCTTAAGTGGGGATGGGGGAGGAGGAACATCCTTTAGTTCCACTTTTGGTTTTGGATGCTCCATGAAGTCTTTCTGTAAAGAAGAACAGGAGAGAAATGTATTTAGCACATTAACTTCCTAAATGCAGAAACAAACGGATAACCACATTTCTACACAAATACATACAACCATAACAGAGTTGGTGGAGAAAGTGAAGGAAACATGAGAAAAAAACAGAGAAAAAGGGAAAAGAAAAATATGAAAAGAAAATGAACGAGAAAAAAAAAAGGTTACCGATACATATCTATAATGCTTAGACCTTTTACTGTTTAGATTTGCAAAACTTTTGCCATGGGGACCATATTTCAGAGTGTTTGTCCAATTGATCTGTCAATAAAGCATTTAAATACAATAAGTTTTGTGTTGTAGATATTCTTCCCTCTACTTCGCTGACTGAAATATTACTCTGCAGCCATTGTTTTGCAAGACTGATCCTTGCTACTGCTAAGATCTGAGATAAAAGCTGGTTGTGTGATTTATTCAACTCCTTAGTTGGGAGAAAAAGCAAGGCTAGGTGAATATCTTTTTGTATTTGTTTCTGAAATACTGTTTGAATGAGTTTAAAAATTTCTTCCCAGTATGTAACTGCCTTTGGGCATGTCCACCACATATGTATGAAGTTGCCTATTTCTCCACACCCTCGAAAGCACTTAGGAGGGGAGGAAGGGTTAATTTTATGTTTTCTCTCTGGAGTGATGTACCATCTTGTCAAAACTTTGTAAGCCGACTCTTATGGCAATATTTGGGGAGATCCTAGTAATGGAGCTCCAAATGGAGTTCCATGTCTTTGGTGATATTTCCTGTTGCAGGTCTTTTTCCCAATCTTTCATGTATTTTAGCGGAGTGTCAGAGTTATCATATGACAGGAGCTTATATAATAAAGAAAGTGATCCTTTGAGTTTGCCTGCTTGTTGGGCACAGGTTTTTAGTAGAGTAAGTGGGTTAGACCTAAAGGATGGGTTGATTGATTTGATAAAGTGGTGTATTTGAGAGTATCTGAATATTTCCCCGTCCGGCATATTCTGTACAAATTGCATATATTGGATTGATTTAATACCAGTGGTGAGTAGGTGATCTTTGACTCTATAAATGTGATTATCTTTCCACCATTTGAATGCAGTTGTCGCTAGACCTGGGGGGAAGAGAGGGTTGTTGTGTATGGGGGTTAGTACTCTATGGGAGGAGTTTAATTTGGTTTTATGGAGAACGTTGTGCCACATGTTGATTGTATGGGCTAGAACAGAATGTTGTGGAGTTTTCATGTTCCTTCGGGTGTTATCTTCCCAGAGGAAGGCTGTTAAGTCTATACGATGGGCAATCTGTGTTTCAAGTTGTACCCATCGGGACTCTACTTGAGGTAAATGCCACATGGTGGTTTGGGAAAGTCTTGCAGCTTTATAGTAAGATAGAAAGTTTGGAAGGCCAAGTCCTCCATTAGATGGTGGTCTGTACATTGTTTTGATATTGACCAGTGGAGGTTGGCCCGACCTTATAAATGTGTTTACTTTACTTTGAAAGTGCTTTATATCTTGGATATTGATTGCAATAGGTAAAGTTCGGAAGCACATGTAAATTTTAAGGATGGGATCAAGTAGCTGGCTGCAAAAAACACCTCATCTGAAATTGCTATAAATGTCAAACCCACTCCATGAAGGCATCACTTTGCCCCGACTCCACAAAGTCTGGATTTCTCCACCTGAAAGGTTTCCTAGTAGAGGTATAGGATCAGTTATCAGGAAACTCATTATTCAGAAAGCTTTGAATTATGGGAAGGCCATCTCCCATAGACCCGTTATTTTAAGCAAATTTAAATTCTCAAAAAATAAATTATTTTTCTCTGTAATAGTAAAACCGTATCTTGTACCTGGTCCTAATTAAGTAGTAATTAAAGTGGACCCGTCACCCCAAAAAATATTCAAAATCATATTTTATCACATTAGTCAAGCAAAATTAACATTACACTATATAAATTATTTGAATCTTGTTTTCTTCAGTCTGGGAATTCATAATTATAGCAAGCAGACAGGAGCCATTTTGTGGACACTGTTATTAAAGGAAAACTATACCACGAAAATGAATTTTTGAGCAACAGATAGTTTATATCAAATCAAGTGACATATTAAATAATCTTACCTACCTGGTATATATATTTAAGTAAATATTGCCCTTTTATGTCTCTTGCCTTGATCCACCATTTCATGATGGTCTGTGTGCTGCCTCAGAGATCACCTGACCAGAAATATTTCAACTCTAACTGTAAAGGGAAGAAGTGTTGAAGCAAAAGACAGAACTCTGTCTGTTAATTGGCTCATGTGACCTAACTTTATAGTTTGTTTGGTATGTTTGTGTGCACCGTTGGATCCTAGGATCCCAGGAGGCTGTCCTTATTTTTTAAAATGGCTATTTTCTATTTATGATTACCCAATGGCACATGCTACTAAAAAAGTATATTATTATGAAAATGGTTTATTTACATGAAGCAGGGTTTTACATATGAGTTGTTTTATGCAATATCTGTTTATAGAGACCTACATTGTTCGGGGGGGTATAGTTTTCCTTTAAGGCAAGCCTTGCATCATCTCAGAATCTTGTTTTTGCACCAGAATCTTGTTTTATCCCCATGTCCTGGCTACACAATTAAATGGTTAAGAGAACTGGGGGAATGTGTGGGGAACAGTGACATCTAGGATGTGCTGAATGGAAAGTGAAAGTAATGATCTGCCCGCCTCTATGCCTCAGGCAAAGAGGAGTGGCAGACAATATTTGATTGACAGCTGAGATTTTTAAACGAGCTTAAAATAGCTATGAATGCTTTAATAAAAATTTGAAATTGGATTTCATGTTTAATTTGAAAAGAACTCATCATACAGATTTGTGTGTCTGGGTGACGGGTCCACTTTAATTTGTATTGGAGGCAAAACCAGCCTATTGGGTTATTTGATGGTTTAAATGATTTATTAATAGATTGAAGTTAAAGATTCTAGTTACAGAAATAACCCTCATCTGGAAACCCCAGGTTAACGCTGGTAACCAAAAGAACACCTTTAACATCAAGCATGGCAACACAGATGTCCCAGTGGCAGCACACTTCTGCAGCAATAGCCACAGCATCAAAGATCTTCGGGTCACAGTTTTAAAGGGTAACTTTAAGACACAACAGGAGCGGAAGGAGTGGGAATTCAAACTCATAAGAAAGTTTAACTCCCTAGAATGTGGCCTGAACAGAGACAGGAGTTTTATATCCAGATATGACTAACTAAGGTTAGGAAACCTAAAAGAAAACACAGCCAAGGACAATCTACATCTTAAAGACATTTTCCTTAAGGAGCTGGCTGTACTAGTGTTTGCTTCCTTGGCTAAAGCCTTCACCCTTAGGATTTATCAATATCTTGGCTGGATTATTCTCTTTTCTCTACAGGCCACTATTCCCATTTTCAGTTTGTCACAGTCTGGTAAGGGAATGTGAAGTGGATAAGTTCTGGTCCCATATGCTATCCAACCCAGTGGTACCCTTATCTGTATCTTCACTTTTTTAGTTTCCAATTCCTAATTATGCACTGTTGTGTTAACCTTACCCCACTCTGTCTTAAGCTGGCCATAGACGCAAAGATCCGATCGTAAGATGATTCCAACGATCGGATCTTTGCATCTCCCGACCTGTCACTAACCTTCAGATCAACTAAAGTAGTAAAAAGCACAGACATTGACGTTCTGCCCCTGACAAGGATCGTACAAAAGTTGTATGATTAAAAACCTAGTGACTGTCTCCCACTGAAAATCGTACGATCTGCTATAGACGCAAAGATATTATTGCCAGCCGACAAAAATTTTCTAACCTGGCCGATCGACCAAACGACCGATCGGCATGGCGCGACAAATGTCGGAACACTCCACACACGATCCGAAAATCGTACGAATCGAGGATTCGTACGATCGGATCGTTGCGTCTATGGCCAGCTTTAGTCTAGTTCAAACTATGTGACCTGACTGAATCCAGACCCCTGGACTATTTACAACCCACCCTAATTACTTTTATTACCTTCTACAAGTTATCTCTGTCTAACTGTAACTTTCTAATTCATTGCCCATAATCCCTTTTTCAGTGATCTATTTGTATACATAATGTGCCCTTTCAATGTTCATTTGTATTTTGCCTGACGAAGGGGCCGGTGTGCTCCGAAAGCTTGCAACTGTTACTTGGCAGTTAGCCAATAAAAGGTATCACCAAACTTTACATTTTATAATGGCTAACACGGTACTACATCACAATACCATGTTAATGGCAACAGCCAGTTTAAAATCTTGCTCTTTGTCCTTCAGACGAACAAGTAATGAAGGGCAAGATAACTAAAGAACTCTGGACACCTCTCTGCACAGTCACTTAAAGGACCAGTAACAAAAAGTTGTTTGTATACAATGAAAAAAAAAAAAAAAACACCAACACATTAAACTTTAAAGGGCTACTGTAATGGGAAATATTGTTTTCAATTGCATTGAAATTCCATTTTTTTATATTTCATTTTGAAATCAGACATGGGGCTAGACACATTTTCCCAGCTGCCCCAAGTCATGGGACTTGTGCTCTGATAAACTTTAATCACGCTCTACTGCAAGTTGGAGTGATATCATCCCACTTCCAATAGAAGTGCACTCAGGAAAAAGATTCAGCGCTATAGTCTTACATTCTGCTGTGAAAATTTTTTCTCAGGAACACAGAATGTAAACGTGTAGACATTAAAGGGCACCTATGGGCAGGAAAAAAATCCCCAAACTGAAGGTGCGGGCTGATAGAGCCCGCATTCCAGTTTAGGGTTGTAGTAGTTTAAAAAAAAAAAAATTGCCCCCTGCATGTGCTGGCTTACTCGCACGGGGAGGGAGCTACCCGTGCGAGCCGCCGTGACAGTCCATGCGCAGAATGGGAACCTGAAAATGTGGCAGCTTTTGATTTGGCTTATGCGCATGACGTCACGGTGCGAGTAAGCCAGTGCATGCCGTTTTTAAACTACTACAACCCTAAACCGGAATGCGGGGGCTCTATCAGCCCACACCTTCGGTTTGGGGATTTTTTTTCTACCCATAGGTGCCCTTTAAGGAAAGGAGACGGTCATAAGGGTGTGCCAAAATTACGATTCCCCCCCCAACATCAATTTATTCACTTACTTGATACCCTAGGACAGTGCTCCCTATTAAGAGAAAACTGCCCTGGCTCATGGCTTTTCCAGCAAGCACCATGGAGCGATCTTCCTCCTGCTTCGGCTTTCTTTCTTGGCACAGGTATGCATGCACAGTAGAGTGAAAAGCCTAAAATTTAACAAAAGCTTTCACTCTATTACACATGATTCGACCATGCAATTTTGAAGAAAGAAGAAATGGAAGAAGAGGATAACTCTGTGTTCACGGAGAAGAAACCCTCCCAGAGTTTTCTGCCCAACAGGAGCACCAGACTGGAGTATCAGGTTAGTAAACGCAACCATTGGAGGGTGACTAACATTTGGCACACCCAAGTCAACTTTCCTTCTACTACTAACTACCAATCAAAACGTTTAGGTGTTTTTATTGAGTTTGTATTAAAGAAGCACCAGACATTTTATGTTACACAACACAATATTTTATAGAACAGACTTTATAACTAGCTTAGAAAAGGAAGAATATGTGGCACATTACCGGGTTTCCACCAGTAGAAGGTAAAGACTGGCCAAGTGTAGAGAAGCAGTTTGAGAGCTTCCACGACCAAGGTTCTGCATTTTTATCTTGCTTCGGAAGCCATCCAACAGATTTACTGCACAGGTTTGCAGTCTCGTTCCCTTCCATCTTGCAGACACAGACAGCACTTCAGCCACCAATGAGGCCTTTTCCAAATCATTATTCCTTCCTTTCAAAAAGAACAAGACATGGCAAACTATGGAATAGCGCAACAGCCAAGACTGTGGTTATAAGAGAAATCACATCTAACATGGTTATATTTGATAGGAAGTTAAAGTTGTTATCTACGCTGCAGTATTGCTTCCAGAATACACATACACTAGGAAAATAATAGCTTTTCCATAAACTATATTGTCAGGCTAACACATTGCATTGAGCTAGTTAACACTCCTCATAAAGGACCATATCACCACATGTGAAGCTGCATACAAGACATGTCTGGGGGGGGGGGGGG
>CM044447.1:101133628-101216519 GCA_024363595.1 Xenopus borealis
TCAGAGAGAGAGAGATCAGAGAGAGAGAGATCAGAGAGAGAGAGATCAGAGAGAGAGAGAGATCAGAGAGAGTGATCAGAGATTTTGGTAATTGGTTTTCATTTTTAATTATTTGTGGTTTTTGAGTTATTTAGCTTTTTATTCAGCAGCTCTCCAGTTTGCAGCATCGGCAATCTGGTTGCTAGAGTCCAATTTAACCTAGCAACCATGCATTGATTTGAATGAAAATATGGATTATTAATAGGATAGGGTCAGGAAATAAAGACGAATAATAAAAAGTAGCAACAACAATAAATGTGCAGCTTCAGAGAGGATTTCTTTTTTGAGGGTGTCAGTGACCCCCTTTTGAGAGCTAGAAAGATTCAGGAGAAGAAGACAAATAATTCAAACTATAAAAAATAAATAATGAAGACCAATTAAAAGGTTGCTTAGAATTGGTCATTCTATAACATACTAAAAGTTAACCTGAAGGTGAACCACCCCTTTAAAGAACAGCACGCCCCCATTGCTTCACAGGACAAAAGCTGTACTTCAAGAGCTGGAGGTTGAGCAAGAGGCTGAATTTAACCACCACCTGCTTACAATTTAAAATTGCTTGGGGGCTGTTGGCCTTTGTGGTAAATTTCAGTATTATGTTGAGATTGATCATTTGAGACAATTTGCAATTGGTTTCCGTTTTCTTTTGTGTGTGTTTATTGGGGTTATTTTCATTCAGCAGCTCTCCAGTTTGGAGTTAAAATGAACTTTTAGTATGATGTAGAGAGTGATAGACTATTGGTTTTCGAGTTTAGATTTTTATTCAGCAGCTCTCTAAGTCTGCAATTTCAGCACTGGTGCGAGGGTCCAAATTACCATAGCGCCCCTGCACGGATTTGAATAAGAGACTGGAATTTGAATAGGAGAGGGTCTCAACAGAAAGCCGAGTAATAAAATGTAGCATGTTTTTTGCTGGGGTCAGTGACTCCATTTGAAAGTTGGAAAGGATCAGAAGAAAAGGGGCAAACAACACAAAAAGTAGAACGTAAACAATGAAGACCAGTTGCAAAGTAGTTAGGAACTGGACATTCTATAACATACTAAAGGTTCCCTCAAAGGTGAACCACCCCTTTAATAAAAAGGAACAACAATACCAATACATTTGCACCCTTACATGGCATTTGGTTTGCAGATGGGGTCGTTTGAAAGCCGGCAACAGTCAGAAGAAGAAAAAGGCAAATTATTAAAAAAAAAAGCACCTTATTAAGTAAGAAATAGGAGTTTAAAAGGCTGCTGGGCGTGGCTAGCTTTATCACACAGCTACACAATGATCTGCAATTCATTATAAAGGACGTATGGCATTGTGCCTGACTCCATAGGTATTAGTACAACAGGTATACGCAACAATACAAAACGCAAACACCGACGACAATGGTAAGAACGGCCAATATAACTGCATAAATGAATCACTGAATGTAAACCAATAGGACTCACTTCCCGTCGCCTCACTTACCTGGCCCCCTCTACTCTCGCGTCGCCCCCCTCACATTCTCATCCTTTGTGCCTCAGCAACTCTCTCCGGCGCACTTCCGGTTTTTGCAAGAAGCGGCCGAACGCTTCCTCCCTTCTTCTTCTTTACGCCCCTCCCTTCGCCGCAGATGGTGAGTGATTCCGGGAACTTGAATGGGCGGAGCAAATGAGTTACTTTCGGGCTGTTTCGAAACAGTTGAATTGTTGCGTCACACGGCACGATGGAAATAAAGGACATTTAAAGGAACCGTAACGCTAAAGAAAATGAAAGGGTTTTCTATACACAGCATCTTGACTGTTTCAGAAACGTTGAAGCTGATGTGTTGCCATTAGAGCAGCTGCCAGTGAAGTTGAATGTTGTCATGTGTCAAGGACAGTAGATAACTTGAATGAAAAACCAAGGTTTTAATTTTAAGGCTAGTGTCGTGTGTCGACTAGTGTGAACTTCTTCTCTACAGACAAAATAGTGCGATGTCTTGGTAGTTAGGACACTGGTAATCATGGAACTCCTTGGTTAATATCTTCCTTATGTTTATAGTATGGAGCCGGGTTGCCACCTTTTCCTGAAAATAATACCGGCATTCCTGTATATTTATCTTTTCTTTTCCTATTAATAACATTGGGATCAACCATCAAAAATACCGGCCAAGCCGGTGAAATACCTAACAGGTGGCAACCCTATGGGGTAGTGTTGTCACTTCTTTGGTTTTGATTTCAATGGTTACGTATTTCTAAGGCCTGCAGGCCCATTTTTTCCGCCCCCCCACCCCCCTCAAGCACTAGTTGGTATTTGGTTTTTTTTTGTTTTTTTAAAAGGTGGCAACTCTATGTCTAGAGTCTGTACCAGCTACAGGCTAGGCCACCCAGCTGGTATTTTACCAGTCTAGCCGGTAAAACACCTGCCAAGGCCTGGGCAGGTATTACAAATTTACCGGCAATGTAGCTGGCAATAAATTTGTAATACCTCTAAAAAAAGGCCCTTGGCCCACCCCTAGGGTTGCCACCTTTTCTTAAAAAAAATACCAGCCTTCCTATATATTTAGCTTTTTTCCTATCAATAACATTAGGATCAGCCATCAAAAATACCGGTCAGGCCGGTAAAAAACCAGCCAGGTGGCAACCCTACCCACCCCAATCCAATCAAAAGTTACCTTTTTTGCCACCCCCTTTGTTCCTGCCCCACCACTGGCTGGTGAAAATGTTGTAAAAAGGTGGCATACCTAGGCAGCCTGGCCAGTCTCAGCGCCCAACAACATGCGCAGAAGACCACCGGTGCCCATACACTGAAAAGACTCAAGCTCACATGCACCAAAAAGGCGTGAGCATGAATGCGCCGAAAAAACACATGCGTGTATGCATCACACAATGAAAATTAAGGCAAATAAAGGATATTTAAAGGAACAGTAATGCTAAAGAAAATGAAAGGTTTTTCAAAAAAGACGTGAGCGAAACGAATATCCACAGGCCAGATCGGCGAGCAGGGACCGGACTAGGGGGTAGGAGAGGCAGAGAAGATGCATGCCTGGTGCCCCCCTGCTTTGCACCCTAGATACATGACTTCTCAGCCTACCGTTTGTTCCGGCCTGGGACTGTTCTATTGGTAGGGTTCCCATCCGGCTGGTATTTACTGGCGTTGCCAGCAAAACACCTGCCAAGGCCGGGCTGGTATTACAAATTTACCAGCAATGTAGCTGCTGGTAAATTCGTAATACCCTTAACAAAACCTCTTGGCCCACTCCCAGTCCGCTGGAAACTTAACTTTTACCCTCCTTCTGGTTTCGCTGCATGCCCCTTTTACATCACAGCCCACCCCATCAGCTGGTAAAAAATTTAGGAAAAGGTGGCAACCCTAAATGGCCTGTAAAAATTATTGGTTGATCCCAATGTTATTAATAGGGAAAAAAGATAAATATATAGGAAAGACAATATTTTTTGCCAGAAAAGGTGGCAACCCTAGCAGTAATCCATAGCAACCAATCAGTAGCTGGCTTCTTTCAGCCTCCTGCAAATAGGGTTTGCCACATGAGCAGTAAAAATAATGGTTGATCCCAATGTTGTTAATAGGTTAAAAAGATAAATATGTTGGAAGGCCAGTATTTTTTCCAGAAAAGGTGGTAACCCTAACCACTGGGGGACCACCGGGACTGCAAACAAAAGGGCCCTCCTGGCAGTCACCAGGGGCACCCTCTTGACTTTAAAAGTATGGTAAAGGAACAGTTCAGCGTAAAAATAATAGCTGGGTAAATAGGCTGTGCAAAATAAAAAATGTTTCCAAAATAGTTAGCCAAAAAATGTTATATATAAAGGCTGGAGTGACTGAATGTCTAACATAATAGCCAGAACACTACTTCCTGCTTTTCAGCTCTGAGTTAGTCCGTGACTTGAAGGGGGCCACATGAGACATAAGTGTTCAGTGAGTTTGCAATTGATCCTTAGCATGCAGCTCAGATTCAAAAGGAACAGTTATGACCCAAACGCCCCCCCCCTCAAGTCTCTGATTGGTCACTGTCAGTGAAAACCAAGAGAGCTGCAAAGCAGGAAGTAGTGTTCTGGCTATTATTTTAGACATCCAGTCACTCCGGCCGTTAAACATTACATGTTTTTCAAACTGACAATATTAGAGACATTTTTATTTTGCACAGCCTATCTATTTACCCAGTTTTTATTTTTATACTGAACAATTCCTTTAACCTTGCGCATGCACAAACGGATGGTCAGTGCTAATCAGGGGAGCAGGTCTGGGTCAGCAGGGGCCCACTGGCCCAGTCTGACCCTGTTCAGTTCTCAACTTTGATTGTCTCAACAATTGATCAGAATATTTTCTTTTTCTAAATTTACGTCGCTGTATATCAGAGCTTTCTGGATAACTGTTTTGTGTATAGTAGATCCTATACCTGTAATTAAAGGACTGGGCTTACTCATCAGACTGAATATATATATATAGATAGTGATGGGCAAATCTCACCCGTTTCGCTTCGCCGAAAAATTCGCGAATTGGCAAAAAAAAAAAATCGCGAAACGAGTCGAGCGCGTCGCGTCATTTCCGTCGCGCGTTACGTCGTTTCCGGCGCGCGTCGTGTCGTTTTCGGCACGCGTCGCATCAAAAATTATGCGCGACTCGTTTTTTTTGCCGAATTTCGCTGCCGAATTTTCGCTGCTGTTTCGCAAATTTATTCACCAGCAGCGAATCGTGGAAATTCGCCGCGAATTTGCCCCTGGCAAATAAATTCGCCCATCACTATATATAGAGAGAGAGAGTGGTTTTGAAATGGACATGTCAGTTTACCAAAGGACTGCCTATTTAAAACCATCTGTCCAGTTTCAAACATTGAGAGAACTGGAAAGAAATCCAGCCAATTGTGTCTAAATGATGCAATAACCCTGGCACCATAACTCCACTCCATTCTGTGCTGCCCCATACTCAATGCTATCTGCCCCACCCCAAAACTATCTGCCTCACCCCCCCTTGTTTGGGTTATCCCTCTGTAAAGTGGCAACCCTATATGGGGCCATTATTTCTACTTAAAGTATATGTATAGCATAATTTAAAATCCCTCCTAATTTTGTAGGCAAAAATTAATATATGGAGCTGGGATTACTTTGGGATAAAAAATAATACAATTATAAATGGCCCCTCAATTGGAGCTCCATATAAATCTTTTATGGTCCCTGTCCATGTTTCAAATGAGGAGTAGATGTGTTTTAATGGCCCCTGCCAGAAGCACAGTAGCCAATAACAGTCCCGCATTCACACAGCAAAGACAAGTTTCAGTTCTGTTTTATTCATTAAGAATAAAGAGTAAGCCCTTAGTAAAAATCGTGAGATGAACGATCGTTTGTATCCCACTAACCGCACGATAATTTGACAGATTGGTCGGACTTCCCTAAAATCGGTCGTTCGGCAGGGAAATATCGTTGCGTCTATGGGGAGCTTAAGTGTTCAGTTAGTTCACCAGAAATAATGACTTTTTAAAAATTACTTTCTATGTTCAGTTTGTTTTTTTTAATTTGTAATATTAATTTAAAACTTTCATTTTTCACTTTCTAAACAGTTCTAGTAGGGGGGTCAATATATTTGTTATCTTTGTCCCAGCTGATCAGAATCCCTGAGTTTCATCAAAGCAGCTTTTGGATACTATTGATACAATAGTTGCTAATATTCCCCAGATGCTGCTGAGAAATGTATCAATTAATGTAGCAAATTTTAACAGTTCACTTGGATTACTGAGCTGGCAAAAAATTTTGGAGATCAGCAACTGCTGTCAAAGGAAGTGTTATCACTCACATGCGCACAGTGGCGTAACTAGATGTAACTGGGCCCCACAGCATATTCATTTTAGGGACCCCAACATAATCAGAGGTTATCCATTTTACTAGTATATGTTGAAATTGTTCATTAATTAGGGCATCATGGGGCCCCCTATACCGCTTGGGCCCCCCTGCAGCCACAGGGTCTGCTTCATCTATAGTTACGCCCCTGCATGCGCATTACCTATTCTGAAGCTAGAAATTTTGTGCTGCACATGCTCACGTCTCTCTGCAGATGTCAATGTGCATATCGGACTTTGCTGGAAAATCGCCAGAAATAAGGGGAATGCAGAAGAGTGACGGGAGACTGGGGAACAGAGCCCAAAATTTGGTAACTCATGAAAAAATAGGGGGATTAAAAGATCTGGTTTTGGCCCTGCCCTGGATATCTATGCACATTGTATTCACCTGCTACTCAACTCTTCTCTCATTACCTCCTCACATGCTCGCATTCAAGACTTTGCAAGAGCTGCACCCCTCCTCTGGAATTCTCTCCCACGGTCTGTCCGACTTTCTCCCAATCTTTCAGCTTTCAAGAAATCTCTAAAAACCCACTTTTTTAGAGAAGCCTACCCTCACTGTTAACCACTCAATGCAATACCGCTTACATTACTACATCTCTCACCCACTTTACTCTGATCTTGCCCACTCCCACACCTTGTGTATCATTCCCTTCCCGTTAGCTTTTTCTGTACAGGGCCTTCCTCACCTCCTGTACCAGTATTTATGGTGATGCATGCACAGTAACTCCATATTTATTGTGATGTATGTAACTCTTTATGTTCTATATATGTAATTCATGTGATTTGGTTGTATAATCACAGTCACTTTACAGCGCTACGCAACAAGTTGGCGCTATAGAAATACATGTTAATAATAATAATGTTAATACTATGCACATGCATTTCTGCCGAAAGGGTTTCCTTCTCCTTTAAGTAGACATATAGGAAAAAACCCAATTTTGTAGGCAATTAACTACACCATATGGTGCTGGTTTCATATTGTGCTTAGAATTTATATTATCTTTAAAAATTATCCCTATATTGGAGATCCCTATAGATCAGTGGACCACAACCAGAAGTCCGTAAGCAAGATTTTGCACAAGAAACCCCTGGATGTTGTTCCCAATGGCCTCAAAGCAGGTGCTTATTTTTGAATTCCTGGCAAGTTTTGGTTACATAAAAACCAGGTGTACTGCCAAACACAGCCTCCTGTAGTCTACCAGTCCAAATAGGGGCTACCAAATAAACAATAACAGCCCTTATTTGTCACCTCAGATACATTTTTGTGCTTGTGTTGATCCCCAACTATTTTTACATCTGAATGTTGCTCACAGGTAAAAAAGTTGGGGAATGGGGATACCTGCTATAGATGTCCATTGGTCCCTGTTTCAAATGAGAGGTGGGCATCTCCTAACAGTTCCTGCCATAAGCACAGTAGGAGGGGGGCAGCATATTGCAGCCATGCAGTCACAAGCAGAAACATGCTTCAGTTCCCTATCAGGTCAGTCTATCTGCTGATTGGTTCCTTTCCTAAAGTGCACTGTGCTGAGTACCACAGGCTCCCCTGCACAGCCTGTGAAAGGAGGCAGTAGAAAGTGGAACAGATGGATGGGACTAGTAGGGTTTTGCATACATTTTTAATAAAGTAATCAAAAATGCTACTTTTTAAAGCACATTCCTTATATATTTAAAAGAGTTTAAGGCACCAGTGCATTCTTGTTTTTTTATGTATGTCTCCTTTTAAGGAGAACTAAACCCTCCATTAAAAAAACCCTACCCCCATAGACCCCCGCTCCTCCAGTGTAGCTATTACCCTGGGCAAATGCCCCTAACTTTTTACTCACCCCCCGCGGCAGTTTCAGTCATGGGAGTTCGAGGCATCTTCTTCGGTAATCTTTGTGTCTTCTTCCTGGTCTTAAGCAATTTCTGTGAGTTTTGGCTTATACGTAGTTGTCAGGAAATTGCTCTAACTGCAAATGCGTCAAAACGGCGTTCAATAGATGAAGATTACCGAAGAAGTAGCAGATGGCTGCCTTGAACACCGATGCCTGAAACTGCTGCGAGGGGTGAGTAAAAAGTTATAGGCATTTACCCAGGGTAAGAGCTATGCTGGCTGTGTTTATGGGGGTTAGGGTTTTTTTAATGAAGGGTTTAGTTCTCCTTTAAAGGGGAATTCAACCCCTCCAGCACTAACCCCCTCCCTCCTCCCCTCTGGCCTACCTCTCCCCTGGGGCAAATGCCCCTAAGTCGATACTTACCCCTCCGTTCAGGTCCCCTCCAACCAGGTTCCAGGGCGCCATCTTCTACAGCAACGTCTTCTTCCTTCTTCCGTCGAAAGGACGTATTTGCCGGTTTGTACTACTGCACATGCGCTGAGTTCGCACAAGTTCGCCAATTAAACTTAATGAACTTTTGGGGCATGCACAGTAGTACAAACTGGCAAATCCGTCCTACTGCACTTGTGCCGCAGAGCGCCGGAGGGGTAAGTAGCTACTTTGGGGCATTTGTCCTGGGTAGGGTTGCCACCTGGCCGGTATTTTACCGGCCTGGCCGGTATTTTTGATGGTTGATCCCAATGTTATTAATAGGAAAAACAGATACATATATAGGAAGGCCGGTATTTTTTTCAAGAAAAGGTGGCAACCCTAGTCCTGGGTAGGGTTGCCACCTGGCCGGTATTTTACCGGCCTGGCCGGTATTTTTGTTGGTTGAGCCCAATGTTATTAATAGGAAAAAAAGATAAATATATAGGAAGGCAGGTATTTTTTTCAAGAAAAGGTGGCAACCCTAGCCTAGGGGAAAGGTAGGCTGGGGAGGAGGAAGACCTACAGGGGGCAGGAGCTGTTGAATTCCCTTTTAAGGCTCGCCTTGGGGTGGGAAGTCTAAAAAACGTTTTGTGTTGCTAGGAATTGCACTAACATACACACCCAACTTTATTACCATGATCTACTGGAACTGGAATGCCAGACTCTATCATGGCCACAATCCCTAACTTTCATTCGCGTTGGCTCACGTGACAATAACACACAGATTGTGCAGCTTGGGGGCACTCAGGCTTAGCACGTACAATAGCTGCTCCGCCCGTTGTGATGACAACAGTCAATGAGCATCAGCGGCATAAGGAGAGGCGGGACATAGTATAGAAGAAGAGAGGAAGCTTTCGGAAGCGTCTTTTAAAAAACCGGAAGTACGCTGTGTATAGTGAAGCTAGCGCAAGTCGGAGAGGGATCTGAAGGGGAAGAAGCGAGACTGCAGGGGCTGCGTAGGTGAGTTAGCGACGAGCTGTGACTCCCATTCTGCTTTACTGTTCATAGTAGAATTCCTCTATAGCGCCATGCACGCTTTGTTTCCTGCCTGACATTGTTATTAGTGTAATAATGCCTTTGCGTTGTGTATTGCTTCCCTACCTGCCTTTACATTACATTTCAGTATGACTTAGACAATACTTTTATTAGACAATTTGCATTTTTTTTTAAACATTTTCTTCAGCCGTTCTTTAGGTTGGTATTGCAGCAGCTATGTGGTTGCTTGGATCTTATTTACCTTTACAACAAGGTAGTCGTTTGACTGGGAAACTGTATTACATGTATGGGACCTGTTATCCAGAATGCTGGGGTTTTATGGATAACAGATCTTTCATTAATTTGGATCTTAATTTAAGTCTATCAGAAAATCATGCAAACATTAAAGGGGTACTGTCATGGGAATTTTTTTTCAAAATGCATCAGTTAATAGTGCTGCTCTAGCACAATTCTGCACTGAATTCCATTTTTCATAAGAGTAACAGATTTTTATATTCAGTTTTGAAATCTGACATGGGGCTTGACATATTGTCAGTTTCCTAGCTGCCCCCAGTCATGTGACTTGTGCTCAGATAAACTTCAGTCACTCTTTACTGCTTTACTGCAAGTTGGATTGATATCACCCCCTCCCTTTCCCCCCAGCAGCCTTACTAAAGAACAATGGGATAAGATTAGGGTTGCCACCTGGCCGGTATTTTTAGCGGTTGATCCTAATTATGTTAATAGGAAAAAAAGATAAATATATAGGAAGGCCGGTATTTTGTTCCAGAAAAGGTGGCAACCCTAGATAAGATAAGAAAAACAGTAGTAAAAGTCAAGTCCCACTGAGACTGATTCAGTAACATTAAGTAGGAAAAATAGCCTGCAATAAAGTAGTTCCAGCCTAAAGTGCAGGCACAAGTCACATGACTGGGGGCTTCTGGGAAACTGAAAATATGTCTAGCCCCATGTCCGATTTCAAAATTTTATATAAAAACATCTGTTTGCACTTTTGAGAATTTGATTTCAGTGCAAAAGTCTGCTGCAGCAGCGCTACTAACTGATGTTTTTTGAAAAATACATGTTTTCCCATCAAAAAACGCTCAAAAAAAATCTCAAGTCCAGTTGCTTTGAGTTACTTTTGATAAATATGTTTTCGCATCACAGTATTGCTTTAATTAAACCCAATAGACTGGTTTTGCCTCCAATAAGGATTAATTATATCTTAGTTTGGCTCAAGTACAAGCTACCATTTTATTACTATACAGTAAAAGGAAATAATTTTGGATTATTTTATTGTAATGGAGTCTATGGGAGACAGCCTTTCCGTAATTTGGTGCATTTAGGATAACAGGTTTCCAGATAATGGATCCCATACCTGCATAAATAGAAGAGGGACTGAATAGGAAGATCGGTAATTAAAAAAAAAAAAAAAAAAAAAAAAAAAAAAAAAAAAAAAAAAAAAAAAGCATTTATAACAGTGCACTAGTAGCCTCACAGAGCAAAACTCTACTGTTTTGACTGCTGGGGTCAGAGCCACCTCATTTGAAGCTAGAAAGTAACAGAAGTAGAAGGCAAATAATTAAAATAACTATGGAAAAAAAAATTATTGAAGACAAACTTTTTAGGAATAGGAGATTCTATATTGGGCGGAGGCATGTATGAACCGTTTTACATTGCAAATGGAGAAATGCCAATAACCATAAGTTTGTCTCAGGACACCATATATTTTTGTTACATACACTTTGACTTATTGAAAATAGTTATGACTTTCTCCTCCAAACTATGAAACTGCAAAACTTTGGTAAAATTAGCTAAATATGTAAGATGTTTTTGAATTTACTCAAATATTTCATTTTTCAGTATCTTCTCTCCCACAGGTACTTTCATGTGAAAGTATAATATCCTAAAAAAATGAATGGCACTATTCTTCCAAAAGATTAATATGTAGCTAACTGCGGCAGATGGAGGCCCCAAAAAAATAAAAACGGTGCACTTCAGCTCCTGCAAAATCCACAAAAAGCCTGCTTTTTATGTATTTTTACTCCATACTATTCAAATTTAAATCTGGGTGTAGCAAGATTAGCATTTTATAACATGCAGGAAATTTGCCTCAAAATAGAAGATTAATGATCGAGCATTTTTTGCTCCCAAATGTCTTTATTTTCAAAGATAAAACATCTTTACTTGTAATCGTTGGATACAGTGGGATCAGTTGGCAAAATCCCACTTCCAGTAATCTTGTGTGCAATTAACTAGCAATCATTAGTGATGTAAATCTAAGAAATGCAATAAAATCTAAATAAATTCCACTACACTGTGCATTGGTAATCATGCTAGTCCTACTGACCGCGGGGAATATGCTGTAAATCTTTCTTTTAATTATTTAGGACTTTTTCTACTAACCCCCAATTCTCACTTAGCCATGTGCACAACTGTTGTATCATCATGTAATACACTAATGGGGGTAGTGCAATGTCTTCTATTTTTTTGCTGAGGGCACATGATTGAGCCGGCTGAAAAGAGTGCCTTGTGCTATCAGCATATTGTAAACTGTTATGTGCTACACAAAGAGTGGGGACACTGTGTTGTATCAGTGAGGCATTGCTGTGATGAAATGCTTGTATTGAAGTAATGGCCATAATGAATCTCTTATACAATTTTCTGATAATACTTAGCATTGTATTCCCAGGGCAAAACCATACAACGTTTTCAGACAATACTAAGCATTGTCTTTTCTGGAGCAGACCAGATAAAGGCCAGTGAAGGCTGTATGGGACCAAAGTTGCTCTTGCCGACATTGGACTGGGATGTTAATTGATCTTTATTGAAAAAGTTCAGACAATAAGTTTAGCCCAATGTGGCCTCAGACTGGCCACTGTGAAAGATCTACAGTATACTGTTGGTTTATTTCTACCTCTATGACCTCGTATGTAAAGCAAAACCAAGAGATAAGGCACTTACAAATACAATAAGTTAGTTTATTGAGTCCAAAACAAGACAATAGGTTTTGCCTGGGTAAGATGTCGCAGCACCACCGGAGCATGACTTCTTAGATGGTACGCGAGGGCTCACCAAAGACACACCTCTTGGTCCAAGGATTATATAGACATCAGAAGGAATTTAAAATGGGTGTACACAGATATACCTTACATGGTCTTGACCCTCCCTGAGATTGAGATTTTACTGACATATACATTTATACATTTCTGCAAGATGTTCAGTATTGCAACATAAGACAGTTTCCCCTTTTCCAACAATCCCCCCAGCCTTGCGGTTAGTTGTCTACAAAAGTAGACCCTGTGATGAAATCAGACATGAAGCAACACTTCTGCACAGGGGCCCCATCTAATAATATCTGCTGACTTTGTAAACTCTGTCAGTAGAATGTAGAAATCATTATTGGGGAGAACATCAACCCCTCCCTGCACCTATCCTGCCTTGGGTCATTGGCATTGTGGCATCAGAATGATAGGGGACTTATGTATTTGATATTAAACTTGCTTATTCTTACACTCTGACACATAACCATTCGCCCGTCATCGGAATAGGCTGTTCTCATACAAATGTGGTCATATAAATGTGGCATATAGAAAATATATTAACAATACTTGTTTGTCAGGCTCTCTTAATATGAGGATTTTCTCTTCTATGGCAAGCTTAAAGGAGAACTAAACCCCTAAAAATTAATAAGGCTAAAAATGCCATATTTTATATATGGCACCAGCCTAAAGTTTTGGCTTCTCAATAGCAGCAATAATCTAGGGCTTAGAACTTGTTACAGGGGGTCACCATCTGCAACTAGGGTTGCCACCTGGCCAGTATTGATGGTTCATCCCAATGTTATTAATAGGCAAAAAATATAAATATATAGTAAGGCCGGTATTTTTTTCAGGAAAAGGTAGGCAACCCTATATGCAACACAGTGGGCTCTGAGCAGCTGTTGAGAAGCTAAGCTTAGGGGTCATCACAAATTATCTAGTAGAAAATTAGGTTGTCCTGTAATAAAAGCTGATGCTACAGGGCTGATTATGAAATTCTGATGCTAAGTGCACTGGTTTCTGTGCTGCTGCCATCCAGTAATTACTAATCAACTTTATATTGTTACATTTCTATTCTATGTGTACTGTATATTGTGAGTGGGTCCCTAAACTCAGTAAGTGACAGCAGCACAGAGCATGTGAATCAGTGAATCAGCAGAAAAGAAGATGGGGAGCTACTGGGGCATCTTTAGAGACACAGATCTTTACTGCTAAAGGGCCATGGTTGTAGGTCCAAAGGGCCATGGTTGCCTTGAGCTGTAACAGAAGCCCAAAACATAATGTATAGCATTTTTACATTCTTTAGATAAGCTTTAGTTTTTTAAGGAAAGGAATTTCAAAATTGTTTCCTATTTTTTTACCAAAATAAAGTCCCCGATATTTACATTGTTCTTCTTATGAGTATCCTCAAAACTAACCGTGGAAAGCATACTGAACTATAGATATGAGCAAACTACCCATCATTGGTTTATTTTTGCTAATATTCAGGTACTCGTTCTGTTTGCTTTCCAAATAAGAAAAACACCTCAATTTTATTGTCCTTCTTCCTCTTAAACTCGTTCCTGGCATGCTGCATCAAATTTCACACTACATATTCCATGATTATTTCTTGATTATCTTAACAAATGTAAATGTCTGCCCTTTAGGGCTGGGGCAGACGGAGATTCCGGGAGATTCTGTCGCCTGCGATTAATCGCCAGGCGGCAGAATCTCCGTCTGCCCCCAGCCCTTACAGTTTGGAGACTCTTCTTTTGGTCCTAAATGAAAGTAAATTTTCACCTTTGTATGTATACTATTTGTTAATAAACTGGTGCTGAAGGTGAGGAGACTGTTGACGGCAATTGCCAGATCCTATTCTAGAAATGTAGATAACTGCACTTGAGCTTGGAAAGATCAGCCATTGGCAAAAAATCTTTTGAAGTGGTTGCTGCAGATAAGAGAACAGTTGTTTATTTTGTATGCTTGCAGAAACGTAAACATTTACCGCAGCCTTCTCATGGAAATATTACCATGGACTTAGAAAACAACATCTTTAACTCTGTGGAGGAAGAGATCGTTTACTGGAAAAGTGTGGCCATGAAATACAAGAAATGGTACGTTTCATTTTGCTAGTGGCATCCTTCAACATCCTAACTATGGGAATAAATTACAATGCTGTTTTGGTTTCTTCCTGTAGCTCTGAGGAAGCCCAACAAGAGTTGCAGGAGTTTCAGGAGGCCAGCAGAGAATATGAAGCGGAGCTAGAGGCTCAACTCCAGCAGACTGAGGGAAGAAACAGAGACCTATTCTCTGAAAACAACCGTTTGCGAATGGAACTTGATGCCATAAAGGTAAGCTTTTGTACTGCATGAAATCTAAAAGAGTAAGGAGTAGGGGATGCCTGGGAAGTGGCCTGCTCTGTTTAAAAAAAAAAAAAAAAAAACTCCCCAGAGCCAGGGCACTATTTTAAGAAGAGGTTAAGAGGTAAGTGATTACAGTGCCTGAGGGGACTTTATAAATTGTTAATGACCTCAAGCTTTCCTTGTCCTTTAAGTATCAAAGTTATGGACTTAAAGGGCATTCATAGCATACAAGGCAAGGCAATCTTTCTGTGCTACCAAAAGATCACTTGTGAATTCATAATATTGTATGGTTGGCAAGTTTCTCCAAAATAATAATCTCCCACCATTTCAACACCCTTTTGTGATGAAACTATCTGTGATTCATTTTCCTTTTATTGTAGAGCAACTCACTGCAGTACTCTGCGACTAGACTGGATTCTGTAGAGATCAAAACATTTCATATGCCATAGCTTTTAATGTTTTTCCACTGTTGAGTAAACACTGTAAGGATTCAGAACAAACCCCTTGATTATATTGGTGTTCTGGAAAAAGATAAATATATTTATGATCTGTTTACTCCAGTTACAGAGTAAGGAAGGGGGTAGGTCCCAGATGTGCTGCTAATGGACAAATGGTTGTATTGTTATCCAGTAGCTGTGCTGATGTATGAGCTGAATAACTATTGTGTTAGTACTTGGCCGTTTGCTGCCTCTTTATTGCCAATGGTTCTCTTCTTGAGTACATGATGTAATTTGTAAAATGCAAGATGTAATGTATTTCAAATGTTTATTTGTACAGCAGAACTGTCTTCTTGCACAATAAGGTATTCGTCGATTTTCTGCTAGATATTGATTTTGTGCATGTCTGTTCTCTGCATTAGTGGATTTCTTACCAGTATAGTATTTCTGCTACATTGACAACATTCAGTTCCAAGCACTGTTGGGAAGATTTTGCCTGGGTTATAAATATGGATCACTTTCTCTTTTCCTGAAAATATGAATGCTACAGAGACATGCATTTTTATATTAAACCTACGGAACGATGAGACAAACTTTTACAGGAATCCAAATCATCCATGAGCTGCTTAAAAGATCCTTATAATTAGCTTCACTTAGGGGCAAATTTACTATTATTCCCCAAAATTAGCTTGATCAAATTCGAAATTCGATAAGCATTCGACCATCGAATGCATATCGTATTGTTGTAGGCTATCATTTTGCTCGATATTGGATTTCTCGATGAATTTGTATGATCTGATACCGATTGTTCGATTTCACAATAAAATCGTAAAATTTCATTCGAGCATCTGAAAAATTTGAACGATCGAACGCTTTGATCGTACGAATGGTATTCGCACAGGACTTAGTCTCAGAAGCCTATGGGGGGCTTCCTATAGGCTTCTATTGCAATTTGGTAGGTTCAATCTGGCAAAGTAGGCAGTCAAATAACTTTAAAATTTTGATTCCTTCGATCATCGAATTATCGAATATCTGATCATTCGGTATTCGATGATCGAAGAGGCCAAATTTGAATATCCAATTTCTCGAAAAATTTGTACGATCGTTATTCGATCAAATTTCGATCATTTCACGTGAGTTTCGTAAATCGGGAGACTTGCATATTAAGCGGTACCCCTTATTATAACATAGTACCTATCTTAATATGTTATATTAAGGGGTAAGGCTTCTGATGTAGCAATATTTATTTTGAGGCCGGAAAGCAAGCTAAATTTATCAAAAACCTTTTAAAGAGGTACGAAAGTGAAACGATAGGCTTAGTAAGAGTAAGTGATCATTGTCATACAAACAACACTTGTATTCTTGGTGTGCTACCGTTATACTGCTAATAATAATAATAATGTTATTGTGCAACAGTGCTACTAAAAATTTAATTTTCAAGACAAAAAGGTTTGGGCACCCCTCTCTACTGCTTCTTTCTATAGAGATTTGGGTGGTAAATAATAACACCTGGATGTGTGCCAGATAAGTTAGGGGGAATCCGTAGCTGATTAAAGGAGAAGAAAAGACTTGCAGCACTTGGGGGTGCAAATATTAGGCACACCTAGTGATTGTATCGACTTAGCTGAAACCCCAGGCAGGTGCTCCGATCAGCAGAAAACTGCACCGGCCTGGGGTTATATCAGTGAGCACCATTGAGCGATCTTCTTGCTACCTCCTCCTTCGCAAGGTTGCGCATGCACAGTAGAGCGGAAAGCCGAACTGTAACTTAAGTCTGTTCTTTCATTCTACTGCACATGCGATTTCCCCGGGAAATTCAAAGAATAAAAAAAGATAGAAGTTGATTCCTCTGTGGTGCTCACTGGTATAACACCGGACCGGTGCAGTTTTCTGCTGATAGGAGAAATCACTTGGGGGTGCATAACAATTGACAAGTGCTGCAAGCCTTTTCTTCTCGTTTAAAGCATGTTTAAAGGGCAAGGAAAGTCTAAAATAGAATAAGCCTGGAAATGCTTTATTTTGTATACAAAACATAAACACGAATTTGCTGCACCACAAGCTTAATTGCACAAATGATTTATGCTTTCAAAGTTGGTCACAAGGGGCTGTCATCTTGTAACTTTGTTATACCCTAACCGTGCACATGCTCAGTTTGTTCTGTGCTGCCTAGGGATCGTTATAAATTGTCAAAACAGCACAAGTCAAATATCTGCCAGAAGCCGATACAGCAAGACTGATTAATGGTCAGAATATACAGACTGCACTGGGTCATGTGTTGTCATTTAACCTAATGTGTATTTTATTGTTTTTCTGTTGTTTAATACAAACATTCTCCAACTCTGCAGAACAAGTGGCTGCAGCAAAATATCCTATAAATAGAATCCCAGTTTATCTGTTTAAATCTGGCTCCATGATCTTTGTCTCTGCAACTGGAGTTGGAATCGGTAAAGGCAAAAAAATAAAATCCAATACAAATCTCTACACAGTCGGCGACTGCTCTACAGGGAAACAAACAAAGCTGCTTGCATTCTGCATGGCTGTAAGGCGGGGGCTTCCCCTGCTGTTCATGAGCATGATTGTTTCTCTGCAGAGCAGTTAGGGACCATCTGACCATTCCTAGCCACAGAAGTAAATGAAGGGAGAATTTCACTGCATACAGTCAGGTTTCTTATAAAAACGGTACACTTTTTTTTATTACAGTATATTGGAGATAGGTTTCTTTTTCATTAAAGAAAGTAAAAATGGGATTTTATTTGTTTCCTTGTCTTTTACGGAAATTCCAAGATAGTCAAAAGCTTTCTCTATATTCAGGGAGAGGAGCACCACAGGGGGGTCAAGGTTATTCTGTCAGTAACCCTACATATATTATTGTTGGTTCTTGAAAAAGCTCAAAGCCTACCTGATCGTGGTGAAAGAGAACATGGAGAAATGTGTTTATCCGTTTGGCATATATTTTCCGTATTATCTTTGTCTTGATTCAGTATGGAAATGTGTCTATGGTTTACGCCATAATTGATTGTCGTACAGGAAAAGTATGAGGAGCAGCATTCAGAAAACTATGTACAGCTATGTACTCTGGAAGGAGATCTCTCGCAAACCAAAGCAGTCCGAGATCAGCTGCAGAAATACATTCGGGAACTAGAACAAGCTAATGATGACTTGGAGAGGGCCAAGAGGTCAGTGGAACGATACAGTGCCAGAGGGTACTTTCTTAAAGGTAGCAATCTAGCAAGAAACTGTCAAAAGTACAAAAACAAACCAAGGGAATTGATCAATGCACAATACCTGGCCAATGTTGTTTTGTGCAAGTGCATGCATACTCATGATCAGAAAATTGCCAAGCTATCATACCAAATCAAGGTAAATCTAATATGGTGGTCCTAACAAATGAAGGGGCAGATTTATCAAAATGTGTGTTTAGAGCTTAAAGGACCAGTAACATAAAAAAAAGTTTTAGTATACATTTGAAAAAAAAAACAAAACACCAAGACAAATTAGACTTAAAAATCGCAAAGCCTTTATAAAGAAATAACTTACCGAGCTTACGCTCCTCTCCAACAGGGTGACGATTCATCGTGCAACGCTCTATTTCTCCTCCCAGGCTCTCTCCTATAAGGAAGGCTGGGAGGAAAAGTCGAGTGTGACACGATGAATCGGCGGATCGCCTTTTCAGAAGAGGAGTGCAAGTGGAGTTTATGTAAGTTATTTCTTAATAAAGGCTTTGCGATTTTAAAGTCTAATTTGTCTTGGTTTTGTTTAAATGTATGTGTGTATATATATATATATATATAAAATTTTTTTTTTTTAATTTGATGTCACTGGTCCTTTAATAAAGAAAAACTCCCCGTGTTCTATTCATTCCTATGGGAATTTTATAACCGTGTTTATCAAATGGTGAGTTCTGACTGATACATTCTAAAAATCCTATAGGAATGAATAGAAGGTGGGGTCATTTTTATTTATTAAGCTGTAAACTCGCATTCCGATAAATCTGCCCATAAGTGTTTACAGAAAAATCCCATTTTCTAAAATCACATATTTTTGATAATGGCTCTATATTCTGTCAACAACTGGTTTTCAAAGTGCTATACTAAATGCCACATTTACATCACTACTTCTGGGTGCAAATACAACATTTCAATATATAAACAGCTATGGAGCTTCAGATTAAATTGGTACTGTATATTTATTTATTTATAAGGATTCTATAAAACCAAAATGTAATAATTTTCATTTCTGAAACTGTGGCCCCTCTAAACAAAATACACTGTCTTCATTTTGTTTCGCATGTAGTGATGGGCATATTTATTTGCCAGGCATGGATTCACGCCTAATTTGCGCACTTCGCCAACTGAAAATGTTTTTGCGAAGCTGCTGTGAAAAATTTTTTGGGTCAAAATTGTCACTTGCATTTGGACAAAGGTCGAACGGAAAAAAATGGTCGCATGTCAAAATAATTTTGACGTTAGTTGACTTCAATGTGTTTTGCAAATTTTTTTCACACATTTTTCGGCAAAACAGAAGAGATTTGCCCATCGCTATTCGTGTGTTCTTAAAGCCCTTAAATGCAAGTTTTTCTCGGATGACCATTTTAGAAACTACAATATTGCTATGTAGTCATGATTGTGGTCTTTTCACAGGGCTACAATAATGTCTTTGGAGGATTTTGAGCAACGCTTAAATCAGGCCATTGAGAGAAATGCCTTCCTTGAAAGTGAGCTGGATGAAAAGGAAAATCTTTTGGAATCGGTGCAGAGACTAAAGGATGAAGCGCGAGGTACAATGGGTTGTTTTGCATGGCTTGGATGAGGACATTGAAGAGCATCCACAGCTCTTGACTTTCTGGTGTTTTGGTCATTGGGCTTTCATCATGAATTACCAGAGCAATAGCACAGTGGCCATAAGGTGTATGACTCCTGTACAGTATAAATCCGTTTGACCCAAGGGTTGATCTGTCAGATACAGTACATGATTGACCATGTTAGGCTACCTACATGATCAATACTGATATCAAGCTGTTTGCATAAAATATTAGCCTACTGACTTACTAAAATCAGGGGTGATCCGCCAATGAGGCGAGTTGAAAGTGAGCGCCGTGCGGAAGGTGGGGGTTGGCATAGTGAAGGCCGCCTCAGGCAGCGGAAAGATCTGAATCGCCCCTGGCTAAAATACTTCCCATATCCACGGCACACAGAACTAATGCAAGCAAGGGATCTCCTTGCACGTTTAATGCGGAAGTGCAGCGCAACATTTCGGGGTCAGGCCCCATTGTCAAGGGGGCCTGACCCCGAAACGTTGCGCTGCACTTCCGCATTAAACGTGCAAGGAGATCCCTTGCTTGCATTAGTTCTGTGTGCCGTGGATATCTTTTGTTTCTATTACCTAATCGTGAGGTGGCCGTACCTCTACCACTGAGCACCAGACATCATTACACGATCTTCAGGAAAAAGGTGTGCGAGAGCCTATTTTTTATGTAAAATACTTCCCAAACACCATGGCGAGGTAGGCTTTGTGCCAGGACAACATCCGCTAGTGAATCTTGTTCCCATCTGTACTTATGGATTTATTTAATTCCTTTATATGATATCCTATACAAACCAAACTACCCAAGAATGATAGAAAAACTCAAAGACTTGACCACTTTGAATACTTCCCACACATACACATTTTTTTCAAAACCTGCAAATTAGACACTATGTGGAACCTAAAGTTAGAAACTAACCAGCCTGTCCCTTACCTACTTTGAAACGATTTACTATAAGTGTTCATATCCAACGCACATAATCTCATGGTTATATAGCTGCCTTGCGTTAGACAACACAAACATGCACCAATCCTGCATGACAAAATGGGAGGAAAAAAAACTGCTCTGTGATAAGAGACCTGCAGCAGGTCGGGTACCCACGGGTTACCCGCAAATTCCCGCGGTACCCCCCGGGTTGCACGTAGAATTTCTGGGTGTGGGTATAGAATGGGGCCAGTGGTTCTGCAGGTTGGCAGGTTGAGGGTCGGGTCGCGGATCCTTGCCATAGCAATTTTTACTCCGTTTTTTTTCTGAGCATGTCTACTGCTGATGATGTCACTTCCGGTTTATAATGACAGCACTTCCTGATTATTGATGGTCAGCGGGTCTGGGTTGCAGGTAAGAATGGGGGTCCGGGTTGCGGGTACGGGTCCCAAAAAATTGACCTGCGCAGGACTCTACTCAGTGACCCTAACATACCAAAGATATATTTCATTGCGAATTGCATTACCATGATCTTTTTCTCAAAGACAACCAATAAAAACATTTTAATAAAAAAAAAAATGTTAAGTCTGACATGCGATTTACAGATATTATTGTCTAAAACAGATCTGAGACAGGAACTGGCTGTGCAGCAGAAACAAGAAAAGCCTAAATCCAACATGGTTAGTCCCGAAACTGAGCAAATGGACACATCTGTTCAAGCTTCAATAGCCATTCCTTCGGCTCCCTTAACACCATTAAGTCAAAGAGGATGTGCTTCTACTCTGACCTCCCCACTGTCATTCAGAACAAGTAAGCAGATGACAAAAATGCCTGAACAGAAACCTGTTAATACAGTCTGGCTTCCTATAAAACTCTTGCCTCAATTACAGGGGTAGATATTTATTTTATAGAAGGTTGAACAGGTAGGACTCCCAAAATTTCTTAATTTTTTAATAGTAATTGAAATAAAACCTGTTTCTGTTTGCTGTTTACGAGGCTACAGAAACAGGGTATCCGTAGCCAGCACTTCTTTAGCAAAGATTCCAGTTCCTAAAAGGCAAGACATTGATTGGAGGGGAGCTTGACTACCTATTTTTATAAAAGGAAGTTTGAAAGTTGCTTCATTTTTTGGTTTAATGCAAAATGTAACAAACATGGATATTTCTTTTTCAAAACAAATAGGCTAAATATATATATATATATATATATTCAAGTGTGTATGCTCTTCCTTTATTTGTAAGCAACTTTCCAATATAGATTTGTGAGAAAATATTTGTGTAAGTTAAGTGCTGCACATCTTTATTTAAAGGACCAGTAACACCAAATAATTGAGACAATTTTGTGTTCATTTAAATGTAATGTTAACTATATTTTCAACATCATCATTATGACGTTACTGGCTCTCTACCTCCTGATGATGTGCAGTTGCAGTCTTTTTAAATGCCCCCCCCCCTTTTTTTTTATTGGCAAGTTCTTGATTCTCTCCTTGTGACATTTGTAGGTTTGGATGATGGTTATAGTGGTACCCCGCTAACACCGTGTGCCCGGATATCTGCACTGAACATAGTAGGAGATCTTCTCAGAAAAGTTGGGGTAAGGATTCCACTTTTGTTTAAATGTCGTGTAGTTCCCAAACTGTGAAGCCAGAATAGCTTGCAGGTCTGGAGCTCAAGTGGACTGCTTGTTCCACATACGTGGCGATAGTCCCAGCATAGCTGTCAAAAAACTGCATTTCATCTAAAAGAGCATTTGCCTGGTGGTTGTGCAAAGGAATCGGCACATTGGTTCAGCAGGGCAAACCACTTACTTTACACCAACTGATTGAAAAATCCGACCCTCCACAACAAGAGCTCTTCAGAGCTTTGCAACTTTTCCATTACGCTAACAAACAGGCCAAAAAATACAACAGCAACTCTTAAACAAAATCGAGTTTTGAATCTATCCGCCGACAGGCACCATTGGCACCTGGTATACTGAGCCTGACCTATAAATTGCTGAATCAGTTACCTTCCGAGAACTTTAAACCTAAATATATGCTTCAATGGGAACAAGACCTTCAAACTACAATCTCAACAAAACAGTGGTCACAATGTAGTTTAACAGTAAATCTAGGAAGCACGTGTATCAAACAGAGAAACATTGATCAAACTTTTGCATATAACTTACCTAGTACCGACTACATAAAATTTTTTCCATCTTGTGACCCATACTGTTTTAGAGGTTGCCAGTTGAATGGATCAATGCTTCATACGTTTATTTTCTAAATTCTGGGATTATGTAAAAAAAAAACCTAATATCTAAAATACTGCATACTGATTTTTTTTTTTAAACTAATAAAACATTTCAGTTGAAAAAAAATAACTGCATTTCATGTAATCCTAGTGATTTATATGGTTGCCAGTGTTCATAATTGTGTTTACAGTTGTGCTCATAAGTTTACACACCCTGGCAGATTATGATTTATGATTTCTTAACAATTTTTCAGAGAATAAGAATGATAACACAAAAACTTTTCTTTCACTCATGGTTAGTGGTTGGCTGAATCCATTTATTGTCAAACAACTGTGTTTACTCTTTTTAAACCATAATCTCTACATACACTTCCCAAATGACCCTGATCAAAAGTTTACATACCCCAGTACTTAATACCATGTATTGCCCCCTTTAACATCAATGACAGCTTGAAGTCTTTTGTGGTAGTTGTGGATGAGGCTCTTTATCTTCTCAGCTGGTAAAGCTGCCCATTCTTCCTGGCAAAAAGCCTCCAGTGTCTGTAAATTCTTGGGCTGTCTTCCATGAACTGCACGTTTGTGGTCTCCCCAGAGTGGCTCAATGATATTGAGATGATATGAGATTGACATGGCCACTCCTGAACCTTCACTTTATTTTGCTGTAGCCAATGAGAGGTCGACTTGGCCTTGTGTTTTGGATCATTGTCATGTTGGAATGTACAATTATGTCCCATGTGCAGCTTCCAGGCTGTTGAGTGCAAATTTTCCTCCAGTATTTTTCGTATTTCACCTGAAGTTATTTGTGGGGTTTTCCTTGCATCCCCAACAATTTTTCTGGCAGTTGTGGCTGAAATTTTAGTTAGTCTACCTGACCGTGGTTTAGTTTCAACAGGACCCTAATTTTCTACTTCTTAATTAGAGTTTGAATACTGCTGATGTAGTTTAACTACCTTTTCCCGCAGATGCTTTGACAATTCTTTTGCTTTCCCCATGAATCCAAAAAACATCAGTGCAGCACAGGGTGAAAGATGCAAGGGTCTGTCAGGAGTCCAGAAAGTCATTGACCTTTTATACACACCCACTAATTACAAACAAACAGGTCACAGGTGAAGATGGTTACCTTTAATAGCCTTTTGTGTCAAGTTGTGTGCATGTTATCAGGCCAAATCACCGGGGTATGTAAACTTTTGATCAGGGTCATTTTGGGTAGTATATGTAGTGATTATGATTTAAAAAGAATAAAATTATTTGACAACAAATGGCTACAGCCAACCACTAACCATAAATGAAAGGAAAGTTTTTATGTTATCACTCAAATTCTCTGAAAATGGTTAGAAAAAACATTAAATTGTGCCAGGGTATGTAAACTTATGAACACAGCTGTATATATATATATATATATATATATCCTTATAAAAGTAAAGGGCTTTAAGCAAGGGATGTTATCTACAGTGAATAACTTAAAGAGATACTGACACCAAAAATTTTACTTTTTTTTACATCTGTCATAACATTGTCTTTGCATGCGATCTATAATTTTGTCATCACAGTATTTGCAGATACTTTAACATTACACATCTGATCCCCCATGTTCCTCCATGAAGTGGCTGCCATATTTGTGCAGCAGGAGTCTTTTAGCATTAGAAACTATAAAAAACGAGCAGATCTTTGCATCTATGGCCAGCGTAAATCTCTATTTTCAATATTAAATCTTTTTTTTTTTTTTTTTGCTAAATTACATTACAAATAAGTATTTACATATATGCAGCATGTATTTAACCTAAAAGCAGCCTTACAATACACGAAACCTGAAACACGAATAAGTAAAGATTATTATTATTATTATCCCTTTTGTTTTTAGGCTCTGGAGTCTAAGCTGGCATCTTGCAGAAATTTTGTACACGAGCAGTCTCCAAACAGACCACTTACATCTGTGTCTGCTAGAATGAACAAAACTAGAGAAGGCATTGAAAACAGATTAAGTATTGCCAGTGGATCTTCTGTTGAAAAGGGGTAAAAGTTTTTCTTTTTTCTTTTTTTCCTAAACACAAAGCACTTAATACTTGTTTTTTTGCTTCAGGATCTTACATTGGTTATTTAAAATATGCAGACAGAACAAAAGACTGACAAAATTCCAAAACTTAGTACAAATAGAACATTTGTGTTAATGTATTACTTTTTGATGCTTGTTTCTCATGGCCTATGTCAAACCCACACAAATCTCTTTTGCAATACCTAAGAATACTTTGATGCACCAGGGATATTAAAGGGGTAGTTCACCTTTAAGTATGTTATATAGCTAATTGGAAATAGCTGTTCAAATTTTTTTTTCATTATTTGCCGCTTTCTTCTGAATCTCCCCAGCTTTCAAACGGGGGTCACTGACCCCATCTAAAAACAAATGCCCTGCAAGGCTACAAATTTATACCTAAGAATACTTTGATGCACCAGGGATATTAAAGGGGTAGTTCACCTTTAAGTATGTTATATAGCTAATTGGAAATAACTGTTCAAATTTTTTTTTCATTATTTGCCGCCTTCTTCTGAATCTCCCCAGCTTTCAAACAGGGGTCACTGACCCCATCTAAAAACAAATGCCCTGCAAGGCTACAAATTTATTGCTACTTTTTATTACTCTCCTTTCTATTCAGGCCTCTCCTATTCATATTCCAGTCTCTTGTTCAATTCAATGCATGATTGCTAGGGTAATTTGAACCGTAGCAACCAGATTGTTAAAATTGCAAACTAGAGAGGTGCTGAATAAAAAGCTAAAAACTCAAAATGATATATATATATATATATATATATATATAAACAATTCTAAATTGTCTCAGAATATCACTCGACATCACACTAACCGTTAAATTAAAGGTGAACAACTCCTTTAAGCAATTGTGCATTAATTTAGGGCAAAGGTTTTCATTACAAGTGTGATATTGCCATTCCCGGATTTACCCATATTTGTTGGTGTAGCTTGACTTTATTGTGCTTGTGCCATAAGTTGTGCCTTGCAGTAGCCTCTTCTTGCATGAACCACAGCTAATGAGCCCCAAATGTCACCTTGTAAACATGTCCGTGATTTAGACTTGGTGAAATGAGGAATATTCCTGCAATTGATTTAAAATGTCATACTTTGTCTTTGCAGATTAATAAAGCGACTGGAATTTGGATCATTCCCTTCAAACACACCTATGCAGGGGATGCACTCTCCTCAAGGGGTAGTTAAGATGATCATTTAGAAACTGTAGGCTTTAATTTATTGTTTTTAATGGAATTTTACCATGGACACTATGCACTGGACTCGCATCATGCAGCTCTGATACTGGACTATTGTTTGGAGTGTGTGAGCTGCTATGACATGGACCATTTTTTTATTTTCACTGTTATTGACTTACTAAACCACTGTTTACAATTTGCTAAAATATAGCCTGGGAAAGCGGTACAGAAATAATACAATAGACTGCCATAGTCTGTAGTTCAGAGCCTGCCATATTCAGATTTTATAGATGGTAGATTATTGGGAGGGATGTCAGGCAGCCTTTTTGAGACCGAAAAATACTCTACCATGACTGCAAGAACTGTGCTGTGCATGGCCATTTCCCAACCCTTATGTTTTGGAAACTATGTATACAGGTATGGGGCCTGTTATGCAAAATACTTGGGACCTGGGGCTTTCTGGATAATGGATCTTTCCATAATTTGGATCCTCGAACATTTAAGTCTACTAGAAAATCATGTAAACATTAAATAAACCCAATAGGCTGGTTTTGCTTCCAATGACGTTTAATTATATCTTAGTTTGGATCCAGTACAAAGTAAAAATGGATTATTTGGATAAAATGGAGTCTGCGAGACATCTTTTCCATATTTCTGAGTTTTCTGGCTAATGGGTTTCCAGATACTGGAACCTATACCTGTACAAGTAGATCTACCCGTGTGTGACCAACTGGACATGGCTGTGCAACACTGATGGGACTAGAGTTACCTGTGAATATCACCCTGAATTCCAGGGACAAACATTCCATCTGCAAGCATTAACAAAATGTTTTAAAGCAACTTCATTTTTAATGCTTTTTTTTTATCTTATTGCTCCTTCCAGTTTGCAATGTAAAGTCAGTGATTGTTGTTATTGATTATTTTCGAGTCTATTTTATTGTTTTCATCTCCTGTGATGACTTTCAACTGGCTAATCTCCAGGGACCGTAATCCCTAGCAACCAACTGTTCATATAAATTCCAAACCGGGGTGATGCAGAACAAAAGGGAGTATAATTCAAAGCCCACAAAGTAAAAACTGTTTACAGATTGTTTAAAAATGACTGTTTACATTATTCTAATTTTTTTTTTATGTTTACCCCATATTTTGCCATGCAGATATTCTGCTCAAGTACTTATTCAAGGAGATTAATAAGTGCCTTTAATTCCACATTATGGCCTGCACCCTTCAACTTTTTTCCTGTCTATTAACTCTTTATTTTGTATTGACGTCCTTTGGGCATATGTGGAGTTTCAAGTAGAAGTTTCCCCATTGCCTGGGCCACAGCAGAAAGTTTCCATAGACAACAGCTGTAACCATTGTCTATGAGCAGTGCACTGGGGTAATTCTATTGTTGTTATTATTACCATGCCTTTAAAGCAACAGCACCATTCACTCTGGTTACAGGGGTGTTTGGTTATTGTGTAGGACATGCTCACAGTGAGATGTGGCTGCGCATGTTTTTCTGATGCTGATATGTGTAAATGTCAGAAAACGGCAGGATTTTAAAATTATAAAAATATAACTGTATTTAAAGGAGAACTAAAGCTGAACAAAAAATTGGGCATGAACCTTTTTTTTTTTTTTTAGCCCAACACTACATCATCTGTACCTCTGAAAATGCCCCAGTAGCGCCCAATCTTCTGTCCACTCATAGCATAGGCTTTGTGCCGTTACTCACAGATATACCGTACACAATACAAGGCTAATCAATCATTTAGATTGTGTCATCATGAATTTTGAATTTAAATCTCCCCATAAGCTTTGTTTCTCAACAGGAGCCCAGAGCACAGTCACTGTCACACATGAATTATTGCTGGTTTAGTGTTGCTGAGCCTACATTAAGTTCAGTATATAACAGCATTTTTACACTTTAAGCTTTAGTTCTCCTTTTAAGAGTATATACATATGTCATATTGAGAGCACTTCAGCCTCTAAATTTAGGATATATACCCCATTCCTATTGAGAGCACTTCTGCATCTTTTGCATACTGTGCATTAGTTGTACATAATAAAAAATAATTCTCTGGGTTTTGATTTGTTCTTCGTTTGCTTCCCTTTTATTTCTGCTAAGGTAACTGTTAGACTTTAAGGCGCATCTCATTATACAAAGGCTGCAGCTGGTGGAAGGTGTTTGTTTATACAGAGAGATTCTTGCTGGACTGGCAATTATGCAGTTCATGCAGAACTGAAAGTTGTTTGATTTTTTTTTTTCTTTTTGTAGTAGCAAAGAGTAGGTTGAGCACTAGCCCTCTTCATTGAACAAGTTGATGTGGGGTATAAGGCTTCTCTAAAGGGCATGCACCCAAAACTTTTGTTTCTTTGTTTGTTTCTTTTTTTTACAATTTTTACTTTCAACAGCAATTAATTTACATAGAACTTAAACCATGAATATGGTTTATATCTGGAATGTATGTAAATCACTTTTGTTTGTTTTTATCAACTTTTTTCCCCTTTAAGGTTAAATAGGTGGTTTTATACTGGATTTAAACCTTGATCTTGACTTTCAGTTTAGGAAAAATCATTTAAATAGTATCATAGTAAGTTAGGTTATTAAAAAAAAATGCACTTCCATCAAATTCAAACTTTTATGTCTAATGAAACCTGCCTAACTGCTAAAATAGATGATGGTGATTGAAGACCCGATCTGAAGCCTCAGAGGGGGGGGAAAAACTCCTTCCTCACTCCAATATGTCATTCGGACACTTTTACTGTTTATCTTTAATAACCCAATAATTCCTTCAGGGAAAGAATTCTACATCTTCACAGCTCTCACTGTAAAATATCCCTTCCGAATAGTTAGGCGGAACCTCTTTTCTTCTAATTGGAATCGGTGCTCTTGTGTCTGCGGGAAGGATTTGCTGGTAAAAGCAATAGAGAAATGATTATACTATCCCCTTGTATGTATATGTGTATATGTATGTACACACACTCACACTCACACACTCACACTCACACACTCACACACACACTCACACACACACTCACACACACACTCACTCACACACTCACTCACACACTCACTCACACACACACTCACACACACACTCACACACACACTCACACACACACTCACACACACACTCACACACACACTCACACACACACTCACACACACACTCACACTAACTATAACAGGAGCTCTGGACATTTGAATTGATGGGAGTGTAACTGATGGCCAGCCACAACCTGTAATATAAAATTAGGGGCATGGCATATATTCTTGCTATATAAATTAGCTGCTGTGTAGCAGCCATTTATTGGAAGAAAAAAAAAAGTCTCAGGCTGCATAGAAGATAAGCTCTGTAGAATATAATGGTACTTATTGATGTTCTGCTTTTCAACATGTCCAATTTAACCTTACTTCAATGGCCTTTGCTATGCAGCAGTTTGTTTCTATACACTATAACATTGATTCTGATGCAAAGAGATCAGTTTTACCAGAGAAGGACAACACTACATTATGTTTTAATTACTTTTAAACAATTTAGAATAATTTTTTTCTTTTCTACTGTTCCTTTTAGATCACCATACGTTAAGGCATTGAGATTAGGAGTGTTGTTTAGGTTGCTGCCATTGATCTCTCGAGCAGTGGAAACATTCTCTGTAATGATAGATGGCATCTCACCATCTAGACGTCAAATGCTGGCTGTCTGAATGTGTAAGGCTGACTTGCGTTTGGTGGCGGAAAAGTAATGTGTTTTTTTTAATGGTTTTGGCTAGTCGCCCCCCTCTTGTTCCAATGAACAGAAGCCAAAATGGTACAAAATTCACTTCTTGATATTCATCCTACTTTGTGGCAACATTTTTGTGGTCTTCCTCTAGTTGCAAGGATTTAGCTGGGTGGTGGCCTGAACACCCCCATATATATATATATATATATATTATATCAATAAATATATATTTATTTAGGAACTTTCTTAACTGACCGAACACTTTTCTATTTATACTTAATAGAGAAAGCGTGGATACAATATTCTATATATCACATTCAAAACAAGGCAGGACATTGTGTAATATCTGTTTATTTGTAAACAATTATGTTTAATAAAAGTGAACAGAAAGGCACTTGGTGCATCAGTTGTTTGGAAGAAAGATTTTAAAATATCAAGGCACAATGCTTGCATACTGGATCACAAGAAGAAGAAAGGAAAGAATAATTTACTATATGTTTGTGTCAGCTTGTGGGCAGGGAGGGGCAGAACTAGAATTTTTTTATTTAGGGTCGTGGGGGTAAAAGAAAATATAGCAAGTCAGATAATCCAAGTGATTTTTGCTCATGTGACTTCAGAGATAACTTGTAGGTTTAGCTGCATTGAAACTGGACATAATACACGTTAATCATTGGAACCTTTTTTTTTTTTTTTAAATCAAATGTCTGTATTTGGGTAAAGAGGTGTTTCGAAACACAATTGTGATCAGTCAGGTGCCTTAACCTCTGCATGAATTTGATTTTGATTTATGTAATATTAGCTGTGAGCTGGCAGGTTCTAAGAGCAAAGGTGGCACTTTCTTCATTGCCAGAAAGGCTTGCAACACACTGTTACAGGCTAGTTCTGGGTTAAAGGGAATAGAGACAATTCTATGTGACAGTCCAAAAGGCAAGTGCACTGAGAAGAAAAATTATTCGCTAGATTTTCCATTGAAATCAACATCACGTGGTTCCGCATCTTCTTCAGCTACGTCGGCTGCATTATCTACAGCTCTCCTGCTCCCTCCGGATCTCCGTGGGGGTGCAAATGAAGGTTCGTTGCCCCTTCTGTAGGGAAAGATAAAGAATTTGTGTAGTCCATGAGTATCCGTGAACAAGGCACAGAAAATGACATACACGCCAGCTGGGAGTTCATGATTGCTGCACAGCAGAGGAAACAAGCAGGATTGCCCAGGCTCTGCAGCAATTATGACTTCATATTTAAAGGGATGTCAGACTTGAAAGCCATCCAATTGTCTGATTTATTTTATCAATGGAATCTTATACAGAGTGTTGCACCACATACAAATGTTTAATGAGTTGTAATTGTAAGATTATGTAATATTGGCCAGGCACACTGTATATATTGAATCAGAGAAAAGGAGAAAGATGATGGTTTAAAGGGGAACACAAATTAAGATTTGTGTCATAGTGCATATGTAGCAATTTCTATCTATTGCAATAGGCATTGAAGAGAGGTTCTTCTATGTATATATGTACAGTGTTGAACTGGGGTGAACAGGGCTTGCTGTGTCATATGCACAATTTTCATTTTTGGATCGCTACAGGTCACATGCAAATCTATGCATACTGGGCAAATAGCAAAATGCATTTGCTTTAAAGTGGCTGAAACCATAAAGTATTGGTGCATGAGCCTTTTTATACAATGGGTGTGGCTTATGGTTGTGGGAAGGGCTTTTTTTTTTTTAGCACACGTGCTACGCTCACCACACATAGCATCCCTCCACTTTTTTCACTCCAATTCAAGCACTGGGCCCACCGGGTTTTTTTTTTACCAGTGTCCCGCCAGCCCAGTCCAACCCTGTGTATGTGTGTCATCATGGAAGGGGTACCAAGAACCTGGAGTGGAGTCAAAAAGTATATGGATATTGAAGTGTGGACCTCCTTTATTGTATGTACGATGTGTATATGTGTGTGTGTGCAAAGAGCTTTTGAGGCCTATTATCAGCCAGCGTAATTCTGCACTTGTTATGGAGTGCATAGGAAATCAATGAAACTTGTTTTAATGCGACACATTCTTCTAAATAAAAGTTTGTTTCCTTAACCTGTGAACAACACACACATGCTGGCAGACTCATTTGCCCTGTTCTTATTGCCGGATTCTGGCAATTTACATTGCACTAATAGCACTGAACATGGATGAGCTGTTTGCAGTAGAAACAAAACTTAACCTTCCTGTTCCTCTCAGCCCAAACCTAGATAGTAAGATGATGATATAACTAACATCTGAAACAACCAGACGTGCACCACACTATAAGATCCATTGGATGGCTTCACTGCAGACTGTAATTTATAGGAATCGGTGAAATACAGTAATGATTTCTGACTATGTTTCCTTTAAATATTTGTTGCTTCAGCAGACGAGACAGTAACAGGACAAAACACGATAAACCTGGAAAAAGGAAGAAAGCAAGGAGGTGGATTAGTTCTCACCTAAATGTGTACAGGTTGTGATGGTGGGCTGTAACCTGTTTTGTAAGTAACTGACTGCAACCTATCTGCATGCACTTATTATAAACCTTGCAGACCATGCAAAGGAATACTCTGATGCAGTTAATATGCAATATTAGAATTCTGTACTACAGGGGTCCCCAACCTTCTTTAACCATGAGCAACATTCAGATGTAAAAAGTGTTGGGGAGCAACACCCGCATGAAAAGTGTTCTTGGGTGGTGCAGAATAAGGGCTATTGTTGTTATTGGTCATTTGGTAGCCCCATGTGGACTATCAGCCTACAAGAAGGTCAGTTTGGCAGTACACTTGGTTTTTATGCAACCAAAACTTGCCTCAACATCCATGGGGTTGAAGAGCAACATGTTGCTTACGAGCTACTGGTTGGGGATCACTGCTGTACTACTTGCTTATATTAGGCTTATTCTAGAGGCAGTTCAGTACTTTCTGTCTTGTATGTATGATACAGACCAAAGCCTGGATTTTGCTCATAAAATCAAATTTCATATAGTTTTCCTGCACACTTTTCAGTTACCTTTCTCTTATCTGTTAGGTTATAAAGCATAATTTTCAATTCAGTTTACAATAATCTTCATTTAAATGTCTATTCTTTAAAGGTCTGAATCAAAGTAATGCAGTTATGCCAAGAAAATGGCAGTGGCACCCAGAAGGGCACATTTACTTAATTGCTGAAATGAAATTTTGGAGTATATTCACCAAAAATGAAAAATCACCACTAATTCATTTACTAAAAGGAATATGGGACAAGTTAAGGCAAATTTTGCAGTACTTTTGCAGTAGGGAAAGTTGACACCTTTTTGCAGGGTGAAATTTCTCCAGTGCAAAATATTAGTTCAGGTTGGTGACCTATCATTAAAAAGATAGAGCAGCCAAATTTGCATCTCATTATCTTTGTCGCCTCCTCCATGCTAATATCCCGGATGCATCACTTTTATTGATATGAACCCACTCTAACATGCTAATTCTCATCCCAGGCCTCACCCAGCCCGAGGTTGAGAATGGAATTCAAGGCCCGAACCTGACCCATGATGATGTCACTGGGCAGGCTCCAGGAAGTTCCACTTTCCCTCCAGTGATGAAAGAGTCCAGCCACAACACACACATACACAAAAATTATGTATGCTATGGCATTGCTAGTATAACTCGTACTTTACCCAGAGACGATGTGCAGGACCAATAATCAGCCTGAACATCATTATCATCCCAAACATCTCACTAGACAATATTGCCCCCTCTACAGTTGTATGTAGGGTTGCCACCTGGCCGGTATTTTACCAGCCAGGCTGGTAAAAACGATGCTTGATCCCAATGTTATTAATAGGGAAAAGAGATACATATATAGGAAGGCCGGTATTTTTTTCCAGAAAAGGTGGCAACCCTAGAGAAAAAACACTGTTGAAATTTAACAGAGAATTCTCACAAAGGGAAAATTCAACCAGTCATAAGTAAATATATTGAATCATATTGAATTTGCATGGTTCATACTCAATATAAATTCATATTCCTAGATATAAATATGAAAAACTTAACTGCAGTTTCTGTATCCCTAGTAATTTTCATCCTTTTTAGATGTGACAGAACTAAATATCTCAGCACTCCTCAAGCAGCTCACTCCAGTAGCATAGGATTTTTTGTATTTCTTCATAGGCTACTAAGAAAGAATTACTGAGCTGCTGACAAAAGCATGATGACCTTTCAAAACACTCAAGTGATTTTGATTTGATTTTCCCATTAGAAATAAGCCCACGTTAGTCTAAATTTCCATTGTGTGCTGTCACAGGGAGGTTATATGCAAATCAGTTTTACTGCAAACACTTTCATCAGATTTTACAAAAGTATGTGTTCTCCTTTTAAACCCGGGATCCCATTGAATTGCATGAAATTAGCATAGATGACTAATGAAGCTTTAGGGAGGCTGTTATATATTAGGATACAGTAATAAGCTATGGTAGCCTCCCTTTTGCACAAATTTAATTTATTGCCACCATAGGTCAATATAAAATATATTATATGTATAGCTAACAGTTGTTAATATGTGCCAAATTCTCTGGCGGGTTCTAGGCAGCCCAGTCCAACAATGTATAAGAAAAATAAAAAGAACCATTTCTGCCCATCTATATAAAAAATCAACCTCCTTCACCCTCTCTGTATCGTCATCTCTATGTGAAGCTACTTCCTGAATTTCCTGTGTCTCAGTTAATGGAATGAATGAGTGCACGTTATCATGCAGAACATTCCAACATAAACATGAAGGAATTACTGGGTGCACAGTCACGTTAGTTTGGTGCAGGATCCCATCTCAGATTATTCTGAAACAGTGGCGAACGTTAGTTTTCATAGTTCTGAATTCTGCTTTATTGGTTAGAATTCTGTCGTAGAAAGACGTCCAAGCCTTCAGGTTTTGCAGGAAAAGGGGTGAATGGTTAAAGAAGCATCGTATGTACCCTCCGAAAATTAATCCCCATTCTTAATATGTACTATATACATTATAATTGTATATCTGTAAAACACTTAAAGGGGGTTAACCCAACCAGGACTTGAATCATACAATGCTGCTTTAATATGATACAAAGGGAACTTGGTATCTAAAAAAAAAGAAGGAGAACCAGCAAAACTGAAGGCGTTGGTACCTGCTTAGTCATTGCGAAGTATCTTGTGTCCCTCTGAAAATAAAAAGAGTCTGCAGCTGTTATACTTTGCTCAGAGCAAGTTAAACCTTCAGTTCATATTATTCTTCTATACAATCATCATTAATTACTCAGCTTCCAGCTTAATTTAGAATAAAAAAGAGATTCAGTGGTACAGTGTATGATGATTGGTATTTAATTTTATGCCACCAGTTAAACCTGTAACTATATCACCCTAGTAGTTTCTAAAAAAAAATATAGCACCTATGTGCAATATGGCACTAACAGCATTTTAAAGGGAAGTATACACCCTTTTTCAGCAGGAGATCAACAAATAGGGCTTGTGCTGAGCATACATGTTCTTTTAATTAAGAAAGATCAACAATTGTTTTTCTGTAAATACAAAATATGAGTTTGATTATTTTTTGTCTTGAACAAGAAAATGAAACCACTTTCATATTTTTATTTAGTGTCACTTGCTGGAAGTGAGTTAAACACATTTCCAGTCCTCTGATAAGCCCTTTGTGTAATGAGCCACTCCTTATCTCAATGCCTGCAGCTCAGGGATTTTTTTATTCGTTATCTCCCTTTGAACGAGTTACCTTGTTTACTGGGAAATGGGATGAGTTCAGGGAAACATTTAACAATTTTCCATTAGTGTTGTATAATGGGTTAAACTAAAATAATAGGTAGAACTGAGTTTCAACACATCATATATTGTGTTCATTTTTAGAAAATGTGTGTATATTACTTCCCCTTTGAAGGGCTTTGCAGGATCTGCTTATTGTAATGCATTTTACACTTCTATAGGACCATGATTTCTTTTCTTATGAACAGTCTGGTTATATTTTATTTGAAAGAGAGGCCACTTTTGTAAAACCTATTACTGTGTAACACCCAGATTTGAAGATTTTTACCTTACAAGGGAAAGGGAGTGAGACATTAGATAAGTCTTTGCCAGCAATCTCTGGCTTCTCCAGATTGTGTGTTCTAATAAGGAATTTAATTGGGAAGACTAGACAATAACAAAGATGCCCCTAAAAGCCTCAGTGCTGTTACTGCTCCAACATCTAATTAAGGGAATATTTAAACAAAGTATCTGTTCCCACGCTTACAATTATAAATTATTTTTATTCATAATCTGGGCAGATAACCAACAATATGTGATAATAATCCCTTTGATGCAACACATTCATTTTCTTTTCTAGGTTCCACTTTATGTCATAATATTACCTTTAATTAATTTCCATGCTTTTTTTTTAACTCTGTAAGACTATATTGAAGATATGAATTTAAATATCAGATATGAGCTCATTCTACGGTTTACCAGTTTTCTTGTCAGTAACAGGTTGGGGTACTAAAATGTGCCATCAGTGCTTGTGTGAACATTTTGCAGCATGTGAGTTGATGCATGGAATATTATAATTTAGAGTTTAGTATGTCCAGACTCAGTAAGGTCTAGTTGTTGGACATTTTTTTAGGAGCATAGGTGCTATTTTAAATGAGCCTGCCTATAAAAGCAGCACTGCTAGTGAATCCTTGAAAGGAAAACTGAATACTAGACGTCTTAATTTCCTCTTGTGTAAGTTCTTATTTAACTTTTTACATTAATCGTTGGTCCTTGTCACCACACTAATATATGATGTATTTTTTTATTTTGATGCTCCAATAACTACATTATCTTCCAAATTTTGTAACCCCAGTTAGTTGAATTCTCTTTTCTTCCAGCTAGGAAACAATAATAAAACCCATATCTGATTATCATAAAACTATGTCAAGTGTTCATATGTGACTTTCCTTTGTTCCATTAGTTATTAAGTAATGTGTATTTCTTTCCAGCACACTACATGGCACAAGAGTGCAAAGAATTGCAAAGGCCACCCACCTGAGTTTGCTCTTCAATGAATTGAGCTCCCTGCTCAGTGTTTCGCTACTTTCATTGGCTTCATCTAACTCTCTTTGAAGTTTTCTGCGGGAGGCGTTGATGCGCTGGGATTCTTCTTCAGCTTCCTCCAGCTGTCTCTTTAGTTGTTTTTGTCTCACATTTCCCTTCTCAGCCTAATATAGAACATATTGATATTACATTTCTTGGTATTTATGTGTAGCACTCCAAGCAATATGCACCACTGGTCACAGGAAACAGAACATACCATAAAATATAGCTTCCACTTACACCTGGGATAATTCCAAATCTTAGCCCCCCCCCCCCCCCCCCCCCCCCCCCAGTGATTGTAATCACTTCCCTAATACCCGGGCCACTACTTCTGTCAGCAGAAAACTTCACTGAGGTTCTTCTCAGTAAGCACTAGAAAGTGATCCCCTTTGTTCTTCTTCTCTCTTTATGCTGGTGCATATGAGCGCAGTAGAATTTAAGCTCGAACATTAACAAAAAAGACATCCTTTACACTTTTTCTTTCACATGCCTCTGCCCCAGGCATTGAAAAATGTCAAATAGAAAGGAAAATTTGTCAATGGTGTTTGCTAAAAGGAGCACCAGCCAGGGGTATTAGGTAAGATATTATAATAACTGGGGGGGGGGGGGTGCCCAACATTTGGCACCCCTAGTAATTTAGACTTTAATGACCTATAAAGAATCTTCAACTTGTACTGGAACTTGAGTTAGGTAAGAAAAAGTACTAGTTATCCTTTCAGGTTCTGTACATAATCTGATGTAACGTTCAATAAACAATTTTTAGCTTTATATACTGGGACACAATTTATCCTGAATAACACTTGTTTGTAATTTGTCCTTATGACTTCTGTATATAACAATAAATAACATTAGAAGATGGGACTTATAAAGTATTTAATTTAATAATCACAGAACCTAAAAGTAGATGTGGGTTGAAAGAAAGACCAGCTTTCAACCCCTCCAAATGAAACCCAGTCCACTTAACTTATAAACTCATACAAACATTTTGACCCTCACAGAGGTAACGTTATAGTAGGTGTTAGAAACACATACCTGGTCTTTGTACTGCTCTGCCTGTTTCCTTTCATCCTCAACTTGCAGCAGGGCTTCCTTGAGTTTCTTATCTTTCTGGCGCAATGTCTTTACAGTTGATTGCTTGTCTCTTAAATAAGATAATGTTAACATATAATATGTGCTTGTATTATATACATACTATAAAATTTAATTAATGGGTGTAAGCAGAACTTAATCCAACAAGCCATGTTCCACATAGATGATCTAACCAATACCTCACTCCAGAGTTTTTTTATACCTAGATTCTTGCTCTACTTGTTCCTCCAGTTGGGATATCTTGGCTTCCAGAGCAGTAATTGTAGATTTGAACTTGGACTTCACAGCCCCCTCCATTTCTTGCAATTTAGCTTTGAGTTCCTTGTTTTGCCTCTCTAGCTGCTGGCGTGCACTCTCATTTTTCTGGGATGTACTTCTCTCTGCTGCCAGTTCATTGTTCAGCTGCTCAGCCTAGTAAGAATAGTAAGCATGACTAATAGCAGCTCTGTTAAATGAAGAAGAATATAGAGTACCAGTATTAATTACCTGCTGTACTGCTTTCCTCATTCGGTCACTCATTCCTTCCATGTTGCTCTGTTCCTCCTCTAGCTCTTCCTCCAGTTGAGAAATTCTGGCTTCCAGGCGGCGCTTGTCATCTAGAAGACTGGACCTTAAAAGTTGAGCATTAAAATATTATTTCATGACATAAAACAAACCCACGTGTATATTGTAGCACACTCATTACCCCCCTTCCCTTCTGCCCCTTACTTTCCAGATGCACTGCCTGCAAGTTCCTCTGCCAACTCTTCTTTTTCAAGTTCAGCTTGTTTTCGTGCTCTTTCAGCTGCAGCTAAATCCTGTAAAACAGAACAGAGAGAGAGCACTCGTAATGCAAGTGTATGTCATGCATTCTTATCAAATGAGCAGCCATTGATACTGAAGTATTTACCTCTTGAAGTTGAATAAGTTCAGTCTCCAAACTCTTTGCTTTCTTTTCATTTTCTCTTGCAGTAGTAAATATTTCTTCCCTGGCATTTCGAGCTTCATCTAGATCTCTTTGGAAGTCTTTCATCTGGCCCTAAAATTTGCAAACCAATAACAGAAGCCTGAAGTCTATGCTTACCATGCATCCCAATGCACCCCGTGTGCAGTAGTTTTAAACCCCCTAAATAAATAACAAAGTAATAAAGCAAAATGATAGGCTATTTTCTGTAGCCTGAAAATAGCATTACTCTGTAATGTTTTTGCATCACAGCCTTGTTTTCCATTAGTTTTGCTTTTGAATTCTCCATAAAAAGATAACTTCCTTGTTGAACACACCTGTAACTTTCTTAGTTGCTTAATGGCTTCATCCCGAGCTTTGTTGGCAAAGTCAACCTGTCCCTCAAGGTCCTTTAAGTCAACTTCCAGCTTCTTCTTGGCCGCAGCTGCTACGGTTCTCTGTTTGCGTTCATCTTCCAGTTCTGTTTCATATTCATGAACCTTAAAAACAATTAATACAAAATTATTACAAAATTAACAAAACACTTTTAAATAATTGTGTTTATTTCCTGTTGAATATATTTACCTGTTTAACAAGCTGTCTCCTCTTTTCTTCATTTTGTTCATCTCTGGCTTGAAAATCCCTTTCAAACTGTGCTTTCAGAGCTTGCATGTTAACTTCTAATCTAAGTTTGGCATCTTCTGTTGCTTGAAGTTCATCTTCCAGCTCCTCTAACTGAGTCTTCATCTCTTCCACTTGCTGCTCCAGGCCTCTCTTAGTCTTCTCCAAGTCATGTACCTAACAGAAAAATAGGTTACCTATACATTTACCAACTGGCTCATTATTTATAACCATACATGGCACTATAAATCTATAACTGCATGTTCTTAACTGAAAAAGTATATAGTCCTAACAACAAAAGTGCACTTACATATTACATTTATCACAACATATTTTCAATGCTAAATTCACAAGGACAGAAGTTATGCAAACTATGCGGAGAATTAAATATGTTTATCTAGCTCAACAAAACTGCACAAAGAGGCTTGCAAACATTAGCTACCATGTTTGTATCTTTTTTGACTAATTTAAGACCTCAACGACTTAATCGCAAAGTTTGCGACCAAATACTTTTTACGAACATTTGCAGTGGAAACATTAAATTCCCCCCTAAATATACAGTATATATATAAACTGTATATATATATATATATATATATATATATATATATATATATATATACTGTATATATATATAGAGAGAGAGAGAGGGGGGATCTATAGCAACGGAGAACTGGGTACAGCTTCCATATATTTGAACTGAATCAAATGAATATTGATTTTTAATTAATTTCTTATAGAACAGGTAAGTTATCAAATAATTAAAAGTTTTAAAAAATATATTTTCTTTTAATCTGTATTAAAACAGTACCTTGTTCTTGATCCCAACTAAGATATAATTAATCCTTACTGGATGAAAAAAATCAAATTGTGTTGATTAAAAGTTTTAATTATTTGAGATATTGAGATCCAAATTACATTTAGATTCCTTTAGCCATAAAATCCAAGAATTCTGGATAACAAGTTCAACATCTGTAACTGCAAAGTTTGGTAGTACTTACATTTTTGCCTACATCATCTTTAGAGCTGACCAAGTCTTCCATCTCAGCTTTAAGTAATTTGTTTGTCCTCTCAAGCTCTTCTTTGGATTGTAATGCTTCATCAAGTGCTCTGGCCAATGACAAGGCTTTGGTCTCCTTTTCTCTTGCCTCTGCCTCGGCTCTGTCTCTTTCATCTGCATATTTTGAAGAAATGTTTTTCTCTTCTGCCAGCATCTGTAAAATAGTTATGTACTGTCAATATAATTCTATCCATAATGAGAAAATCACCTACTACTGTTATCTTGTTGGGTCAAAATCAAAAATGACCTGATCAAACTTCTTCTGTTTCTTCTCTAGGTTAGAGACAAGTTGCCTTTGATTGTCCAAGTCAACTATTAGGTCATCCAGCTCCTGCTGTAGTCTGTTCTTTGTCTTTTCCAGTTTGTCATAAGCAGAAGCTTTCTCCTCGAACTGCTGTGTCATACCCTCAATATCTCTCTGGAGTTTCTTTTTGCCCTCTTCCATTGTTTCAATTGTGGAAGTAAATTCTTGTAATTTCCTCTTTGAATCTGAAAGCTAATCAGGCCAAATGTATGATGAACAATATAAACCATTGCTGTAGAATATTTTTTTTTTATATTAATTGATTATTGAGCAGTAAATTGCCAACAAAAATATATAGCTGTATATTTATTACAATTTATTTTAGATAAATCTGGCTGTTTGGATAGAAGACAAGAACTATTCTATACATCCATCTGATGAAAATTATTGACACAAGATAAGCGTGCTTCTACTTATTTGCAGATAATCTACCTTACCTGGATATTAAGTGTGGAGATATGGCGCTCTAAGTTTTGCTTTGCCTCCGTTTCCTCATCTAGTTGCTCTTGAAGGCTGTTTCTTTCATCCTCTACCTGACGGAGCTTGGTTGAAACATTAAGCTTCTGTCGAGTCTCTTCTTGAAGCAATTCCTATGGCATATCAAGAAGTAATATTTTAAAAACATTTCTCAGATCAGTAAAGTGAGAAAATCAAAAGTTAAATATAACTTGCCTGGGTGTCCTGAAGTTGTGCAGTCAAACCAGCGACATCTTTGGAAAGCTTGATCGATTTTGTCTCGGCTTCGCTAAGTAGAACAGTAACATTTTCTAATTCCACCTGAGAGGAAGATATCATTATAAATATGATGTTTTGGCAGTCAGTGTTCCTGATTTAAGTAATAATCAAAAAGTTAAAAAAAATTTGTATAGTTTACAGAGAGTTGTTAAACACACAGGAAGGCTGATTTGGCAATAATGTTACTTCTTTACCTGTACTCTGTGTGATTTCTCTGTGAGTTCATTTCGGAGCCTCTCTCCATCAGAATATTTGGATTGAAGTTCCTGCAACTGCGATTCAAGCTTTTTCTTCTTGTACTCTACATCCTGTCTGGCTGTGTTAAGTGATCTGATTTCTATTGTGAGGTCTGAATTGTCTTTTTCCAAAGCTTGCTTGCTCTTTTCCAAGGTAACCCTAACCTGTGGAATTAATAAAATAAGTTATTTTCCTTGCAAAAAAAAAAAAAAGCTAGAGTGGCACCTTTAGAAGCTTCATAAATGTAGGTTGTGTATGATACCCATCACTTACACAACAATGGTTATCTTTCCCTATACCACATTCTTGTCCTTCAGAGAGAGAGACAGTGCTTCCAGTGCAGATACATTACCCTCTTCACTTGTTCCAGTTGCTCTGTCAGCTCTTCTACAGCCTGTGTGTGTTTCTGTCTCATCTCCTGGACCTGGGCTTCATGTGATCGTGTTTCTTCTTCTAATGCCCTCTTTAAAACTGTTACTTCCTGCTCTCTCTTTGCTCTGTTTGAACAAAAGGAGATATATATTATCAACCCTTTGAAATCACTGCTGAAACTTGAAAAAGTGACATGAATGATAAGATTAAGAATATATGTGTGGCCATTTACAACACAAAGGCATGGCGCAAAGAACAAAAAATGGCTGTGGTGTTTTAATTTTGCCCTCTGATTCCATCTTATATGAATTGTCACAGGTAACTAATGCTTAACATGCACATATGTACATACCGAAGTTCTTGCTGTGTGGCTGTGCTGTCGAGTGTATCTTCCAACTCTGTTTTTAGAGCTTCCAACTCTTCACCCAAGTCCCTCTTTGATTTTTCAGCCTTATTTCTTGCAGATTTTTCAGACTCCAAGTCTTCCTGGAGGTCGGAAATGTGAGACTCCAGCTCCCGAATTTTCTTCAATGCATTATTTTTTTGAGCAGTTTCATCTTCAAGTCTGCAAGTTAGAAATTGGAATTTGTTTTCATATTATCATATTTTACATCGAATACATCAGGACAGAATGTATTCATATACACAGTAAATAGCGTTTGTAAGTATGATAACCAATGTAACATATCCTGAATTTATGCTAAAATCTATGCTATACTTCAAAGCTATCAGCATTCAATGTGAGATCTTATGATTCAGTAAAAATGTGTACAAAAGCTCTCCTTAATTTGATTCCCACCCTTGCTTACAGTTCATATTACACAGATCTTTGGCTGAATCCATCTATAGAAAGCAACAAAAATACTCAGTAAATATGTGATATCTTGGGGATATTTGTGAAATCTAAATTAATATTGTACCTAGCAAGAGCAGCTTGAAGTTCCTCTTCCTTTTTAGCTAACTGCAACTTAAGTTCCGCAATCTGTGCTTGCAGGTCTGCAATTTGTTCATTGAGGTCATTCGCTTCACCTTCAAGCTTCCGCTTTACTTTCTCCAGCTCTTGCCTTCCTTTTTCTTCTTTCTTGAGACGCACTGGAATACCAACAGTTTGCTTAAAACTCTAACCAGGGATGAAAATTGTTTTCCTAAATACTCCTGGAAGATTTGTTGTGAACACTTGTTTGCTGTCTTAGATATTCTTGAAATTATGAATTATACAGTAATGTTTTTTATGTGTCCCCTATCCTTTTACAAAAGTGTCTGGAAACCAACGACTTAAATTATTTCAGTTATAGCATTAATACTTGTCTCTCAAACTTACCTTCCAGTTCTGAAATCATTGATTCATGTTTATTTTTTAACTTGGTCAGATTCTTTGCTTTTTCTTCTTCTTCTGCCAAATTAGTTGTTAGGTCATTCACTCTTTCTTCAAGAACTTTCTTTTCCTTTGAAGCCAAAGCCACATTTGATTATAAACTGTAAAATTCAGATTTCTGAGTAACATTTATATTTTATCTCCAAGAGCAACTGATAATCTTAAAATAATATAGTATACATAGCATAAGAATACGAATACTGTCAGCAACTTAATTGGGCAGTTAAGAAGTAACATGATGGTATTGTGCATGTACCCCCATTGACATTCTTTCTTTTAGAGCTAACATTCATCTATCCAAATACTTAGAAGGCTTTTCCACATTCTGCAATTTCCTTTGCTTATAGGTATGCAAATAAAAATGGAATTAAATGTTCTTCACAAAGAGAAAAATAGCAAATATCTGACTTAATGGGTTATATCTGAAGATATCCATATACAGTTATACATCTCCCATTCAAGACAAGAGTTTTCTGAGGGGGGGGGGGCTACCTTTGTTAATTTGTTGTGCTGATCATCCATTACAAGCACATCATCTTCCAATTTCTTTATCTTGGCCTCTGCAGTTACTTTCTCTAGCTGCAGCTTTTGTCTTGCAGCCTCTTCTTCCTCAAGTTGTTCTTCAAGGTCCTTAAAGATTAAAAAAATATACAGTGTAGTAAGGATTATGAAATGTACATTCTTTGGAATTTTGATTATGAGGGGTTTTATTTTCACACCTACTTATCATAATCAACAAGCTTCAAGAATCTGCAATAATTGCTGTTATATACTTTTTCCATTCCCTCAAGAGAAAAAATTACATCCAAGACAACTGGAATACAATGTGGGAAGGCATTTGTGGAAAGCAAGAAGTATAAGGATTTCCAGCAATGGTAGCAAGCCTCACATATTGTTAAGAAACCCTAACCAATGTTCCCTCTGTTTTTTTCTTGGCTGTGTGTGCAACATTGCTTGTGTGTATTTTCAGTAAGTACAAAATGATGTTTTCATGAGCGCACAGACACTCTGAGGCAGATTTACGAATGGCCAAATTTTAGGGTTAAAAAACCCTCAAATATTATAAATATTCGATTGAATGATAAAATCGTTTGAATTTTTTTATTCAATCAAAAATAGTTAAACCAATTCGGTAGGTTTGATCTGGCGAACTAGGCAGTCGAATAACTTTTTTTTTCAAATTTCGATGGTCAAAGTGGCCTTCAAAAATATTCAAAATTTCGAATCTTGTTGAAAATTCGATCAAATTTCGAATCATTCATGTGAATTTGATAAATCTGTCCCTCTGTGCCTTCATTCTGTTATCACGTTTATTAAGGCTGAACTAACTAACAACTGCTTGTATGAAAGATCTGTTATTAGACATGAATAGGAGCATGTGAGAAGGTGACAGAAGCCAAATTTTAATGGAAAAAATTACTTCCTCATATGGAACAAAAGTGATTTAAAATACAATTTAGTTATATGTACATACAGTATATATGTGTATGTGTGTGTGTGAAGGGAACAGATAATTTATTTTGTACAATATATATAACTGTAGATACAAGCGTATAACAAGGATTGTGTTGGTACCTGCATCTGCTGCAATGTTTTTTTCTTTTCTGCTTGCAGCAGTTGTCCACGATCTTCCTCTTCTTCCAATCTGGCTTCCATTTCATGGAGGACCTCCTCCAATTCTTGCTTTTTGGCTTGTAAACGTATGCGCATCTCTTCTGCCTCAGCATACAGTTCAGTTTCAGCCTGAAGCTGCTCTTGGAGAAGAGTCTTCTCCTCAACCAACTAGAAGAAACAACATTTTCCTAAAATTAAAATGTTGTAGTGCACTTTTCCTTAGTCTGTGGATGAGCATTCCTTGTCTGAGAAATCATGGCTGTTCCCAATGACGGATGGCTCCCATTGCAGACAACAGGTTTTACTGAACAGTTCTAGTAAAATATAGTGAATGTAAATCTAACTGAAATATTTCTTATATTTATCATATTTATTTTTGTCTACCAAAAGGTGCTTGACTGTACCTGGATATGTTTCATCTGTATCTCCTTCAGTTCAATCTCTGTTTTAAAGAATTTCTCGTTCACTCTTTGTAGCTCTTCATCTTTGAGCTGCATTTCTTCTTCTTGTCGGGTTACTTGGAGGAGAGGCTTAACCTGTTGGAAAATGGCCATTAGCTGGATGATTTGGAAATCATGCCCATTCTACATTGAGTTATTTTGTTTTATAGTTCAATTTTATTGGGGTGTCAAGGCTCAATTTGACAAAAATATACTTACTTTAGTAAATAGTCTCCACCACTGCCAGTTTCTGAGCTTCAAGTAAGCAGCACAATTCCTCTGGATAACTTTCATGGCAGTTAACTGCTGTTGCCTCTTTGCAAAGGCCCTGTATGTTAAATCAACAATAAACAGTGTATCTTTTTCTTAATAAAAATGTATTTACCCATTGCGATCTAGAAAGTATTCTCTATAGACCCTGAAAAGGACAATTTTAAAATGTAAACTATCTTTTGGTCATTAAGCATTCACTTACTTTCTGGCAAGGTATCCACGAGATTGGGCTTGGAAAGCAATAATAATATCTGTTATCTTTAAATCACGCTCCTCTTCTAGATGAGCCAGGACTCCAGTCCTGAAGAAAACTTTACTTTGACCAATTCTGTATAAATTTGTGTCAAGTTCCAATGCTCTCATCTAGAAAAATACAACAAACAATATGTATCATAGAATATATAATGTAGAATTTCTTGCCTCATATATGCACAGTTTTTCCCTACTAATTGTTCATTCTCCCACTATGTCCATGATTATGTTTTAACCAATCACATGAGTCAAGGGGGCACCCTTGCATAGTTGAATGACCAGTTTTAGAATGTGTAAATAAATGTATTTAATTTACCCTAATATTCATGTATAATGAATGTTTGCACCTTACATCTGCATTGCACCTTTCATATCTCTAAAATTATGTGATGTGATAGTCGTGCTCTACAGTAAATCAGTAAATGCTTGTTCTTGTTATGTAATGATTTGTCTCACTTACCATAAGCATACAAGATTGTTTGCCATCCATGAAGCCTTTAGGGATAGCACCTGCTGTGAGAATTTCATACCTATAAGGAAAGGGAAGGAATATTATATATGTTGCAGAGTGGGAAATCTGTTTCTTTGCCTCAAAAATGTAGTCAAATGTATAATTTTTGATTAATTTACCTGTAATCTAGCAATATATTAACCTCTAATACAGATTTCCTAAATAAAGTCCTAGTAGTTGTTGGGTTATTATTAATTACATAATTTTAAGATTATTAATTTGGCAAAAATTTGGTATTTATCTTTTCACCCCCTTGCCCGTGTCATGTAATAGGATTGCTCTTCATTATATATTTGACCTCAAAGGCTTCATTGACTATTATAGAAAAGCTTAATCCTTAGTTCTTAGTTTGTCAACAGCAGGAGTGTGCCGCTGTGCTGCCTGCCCAGTGCAGGGGTAAGTGATTAATGCATCAAGCATCTCTGGTTGCTTCTGTCTGGACCTTTGCTATTGACTTCTGCATGACCTCAACAGGTTTTAGCTGCAGTATTTTTGGATTTAAGCTATTTTCAGCTTCCGGGCATAATAAATCTTTAAAAATCCTAGTTTTTTTTACTGAAAAGTACCCTTGAAAACACAATTTTTTTGGGGGAAAAAGAACTTGATCTTTGATAAATAACCTCCTAAATATGACAATAAATGAGGATCGAGAGAAATGTGTAGAGAAGCATCCAGAGCATCCAGAGATGCTTCCTGTCATTCAATCTTTTGGTGGCCTTCCAGCATAGCAATACAACACTGCTGATGAAAAACATTTTAGAAGCATTGTGAAATGACTAAAATCATAAAAATTAAGCAAATAATATGGTGCTTCCCCTTTAATATTACATCCATGCCAATGTTTCAGATATTGACAAAGTTTAGAAGAAGCCTGGGTTTCTGAAAAAAGACAAAGTCCATCAAGTTCAGCCCCTCCAAATGAAAACCCAGCATCCATACATACCCTTACACATAAATTACATATACCCATGTCTATACTAACTATAGAGTTTAGTATCACAATAGCTTTTGATATTATGTCTGTCTACGAAATCATCCAAGTGCTTCTTAAAAGCATCAACAGAATGAGCATCACAACATCACCCGGCAGTGCATTCCACAACCTCACTGTCCTCACTGTGAAGAACCACCTACGCTGCTTCAAATGAAAGTCCTTTTCTTCTAGTCTGAAGGGGTGGCCTCTGGTGCGGTGATCCTCTTTATGGGTAAAAAGGTCCCCTGATATTTGTCTATAATGTCCTCTAATGTGTTTGTAAAGAGTAATCATGTCCCCTCGCAAGCGCCTTTTTACCAACCTTGACAGTCTACCCTCATAATTTAAGTCTTCCATCCCTCTTAATGAAACAGCTGTCTCTAAAACTAAGGGTCATTGCTTCTTAATGTTCCTTTGAAAATTGATGAGATTGGTTACAATTTATTGACAATGAAATTACATTTTCTCTTACCGCTGACGGAATTCCTGAAATACAATTCTGTTAGGGAATCCTTGGCGACAAATTCTGATGCCTTCTAAAACACCATTGCATCTCAGTTGTTCCAGCACAAGGTGGGCGTCAAGCTTTCCTGACTGAACAGTTATAACAGAAAATTATTTGTAAAACAATTATTTAAAATAAGCACTTTTGAGTTAATAAACACAAGTGCTGACCAGAAAGAGACATAATTTTAACCCTTTAGTGTAGCTCACCACAGAATGTACATCACCAACATAAATATACCATGTGCCCACTGCACCAACTATTGCCCAAATGAATTTGCCAAAGACTCCACAAGTAAAAGTTGAAACACTAATGCTAATAACTATTCAAGTAAATCATATAGATTCACTAGAAACTGGAATACAGAACTCAGTGTAACTGCAAAAGTAAAACAGAGTTTGAAATTACCCGTTTTTCATGATTTGGGATGATGCAGCGAACAAAATTTGGGCTTGTATTTCGCAGAGTTGTCATCAGCTTGGTAAGTTGCTCTTTGTACAGTTGCCCAACAGTACGGAACATGCCCTTTTTTGTTTTTGAAGCACTTGGGAGAGAACTTTCTGTCATTTTTGCCATCTGATCCAATCCTACAATCCTATCAACTAAAACAAAAATTCAATATTACACTTTCTTACTAATAAAAATATAGGAATATATACAAAAGACAACATTGCATCACTCAAATTCAAGATATGTGACTAATCCATCTTCAGCAATTTATTTTCTGTACTAACTTATCAACTCTATTGAAAAACTGAACCTGGTTAGAGTGAGATGAGCTAAAATGAGCCAAAACAACCATCACAAGCAATTGCATGCAAAGTGAAGCCTTCTGAAATAAGAACTTATTTACTTGTCTCATGCCATACACATAGCATTGCCTAAACACCAAAAGTGAGAGTTTTAATTCTCCCATAAGGCATCATGGGCTGATACATGCAAAACACTCCTTTTGGTCAACTATGCATCCAGAACCCCTGGTTTTCTAGCACAGATATAGTCTAATGGTTCAGTGTCATGTATCCAAACTAGGGATGCACCGAATCCACTATTTTGGATTCGGCCGAACCCCCGAATCCTTCCCGAAAGATTTGGCAGAATACCGAACCGAATCCAAACCCTAATTTGCATATGCAAATTATGGGTGGGAAGGGGAAAACATTTTTTACTTCCTTGTTTTGTGCCAAAAAGTCACGTGATTTAGCTCCCTGGCCCTAATTTGCATATGATTTGGATTCGGTTCGGCCAGGCAGAAGGATTCGGCCGAATCCGAATCCTGCTGATAAAGGCCGAATCCTGGCCGAATCCCGAACCGAATCCTGGATTCTGTGCATCCCTAATCCAAACTTGCAGACAGCCTGTTTCAATCTTGTTAGATCTCATCAGTGCAAGATATTGGAACATGGCTTCTGAGGGGGTAGGACTTGGAGAGTAGCGTAATGTATGGCATGAAAAAAGTAAATACTTTCTGATTTCAGAAGGCTTCACTTTGCATGCAATTGCTTGTGAAGGACTTTTTGGCTCCTTCTAGCCCATCTACCACTAACCAGGTTTGGTTTTCCTTACTCTCCAAGTCCTTCTCCCTCAGAAGCCATGTTCCAATATTTTTTGAAATTGGAGCAAAGGTATATAATAGGGTCATAATTATTAGAAATAAGTCATAAGACAGAAAAGGTTGTTAAAACATAATTGATTCACATATTTAAAAAATAACAAAGATCTTTTGTTTCTTTGTTACTTCAGATCATTACAATATTTTACAAATAATTACATCTTTGTCCTTTTTAGCATACCTATATATTTCTGTGACTGCAAGATTAAAACATTTTTTAAAGGGGTAGTTCACCTTTAAGTTAACTTTTAGTATGTTATAAAATAGCTAATTCTAAGCAATTGGTCTTCACTTGGTCTTTTTTTACTATTTTTTTCTGTCTTCTTTTGACTCTTTCCAGCTTTCAAATCAAGGTTACTGACTCCATCTAAATGTCAAATACTCTGTAGGGTTATTGCTACATTTTATTACTCAATTGTCTATTCAGGACCTCTAGTATTCATATTCCAGTCAAATTCAAATCAGAGCATGGTTGCTACAGTAATTCGGACTGCAAACTGAATACAAAGCTGAATAACTCAAAAACCACAAATAATAAATAATGAAAACCAATTGCAAAGTGTCTCAGAATAACACCCTGAAATACTAAAAGTTAATATAATGGTGAACAGTCCCTTTAAAGTTTACATTAATTAATAAAAATAATACCCCATAGGGATGGTTAAAAAAAAAAAATAGTTGGTTTCATGACATTCAGCTACTCTATGCAAAAATAAATATATAATTATGGTCATTTCCAGATATGCAAGGGTGGGTAACTTTATCATTATTTGGTTTACTGAGTACATGTGTAATATATAAATATGTGGACTAATTACCATCTTTCCACAGGTCTCCAACAAATTTATCAGACGACTGGTTGAGGAGAGCTGTCACGTTGTCATTAAGTGGATCCATGTTTTTGGTAAGCCATGAAGTAGCATCATAATCCACCTGAACAGAACAGTAAGTATGTGCATTAGAGAAGTGTCTCATATGTATTGGTCTTTTATCAAGACTTGGAATAAAATGGTCCATTCGGTAATAATATCTGTAAATTCATGGTTATATTTAAGGCAGCCTTCACAATAAACTTGCCTATATCTAATTTATAAACAACATACCTTTCCTGCATAATGTACTAAGGTGAATATGGTTTTGTTCTTCAGTTGTTTTGGTTTTTGGAATTTAATGTGGTTTCCTTGCTCTTGAAATACTTTCTCCACAAAAGAGACATCAGTAGCTTTAGGGAACCAACACTCTTCATCCAAAAGGGCCAAGATACCAGGTGGGTTATTCTGAAAAGATATTAATAAAGTTAGCATATTTTGTACCCCCTGTTGTAAAATAAAAGGATATTATAAGTCACCAAGGACTTCCATGACCATTTAAAAGCTTGCGCTTTGTAAAGATCAAGGGACTCCTAGGTGACTTCTAATATCCTAATATTTTACAATAGGCGGCACTTTAATACAATACACAAGTTCAAGTGAGACTTGTGTCTGAAATTAAATCACTAAGCACCAATTTTAACCGATTACATCACTAAGCACCGTTTATAAGTATATGTGTTACAGGATATTCATGGCTCTTGTATTTTATATTTTATACAATATAATTTACAGTGTATTACGTTAATCAAATCAAAATAGCGGCACGTCCTTTGAGTGGACTTACAGGCCTTTCAATTAGTTCTATGCAAGGTTGCAGATCAAGACCAAAGTCGATGAAGCTCCATTCAATGCCTTCCCTTTGATATTCTTCTTGTTCCATGATGAACATGGTGTGGTTGAAAAGCTGCTGAAGCTTTTCATTAGTATAGTTTATACAGAGTTGCTCAAATGAGTTGACCTAAAATTAAGCAAAAACATTACTTTTAAAAAGAATACCTAATTCATTTTTTTAAATTACCATTGATTGTGATGTGTGGCATATGCTGAAAGACACAATGTCGATAAATTATTTTGATGTCTAAAACCCTGGAATTTTATTTCTTTAAAACACATTTATTTACAATTTTTACCACTATACAAATCTGTCTATGCACTTCCCTATATCTTTCTCTGAACATTTCTGGTACACTGTAACCCTACTTGCAACATGTAGCGGAAGTGCCAAAGGATGAAATAGTAACAAACTATTTTACTTACTTCAAAGATTTCAAAGCCTGCAATATCAAGGATACCAAGGAAAGAGGCTCCTTGTCTTTTGGTTTTGTCCAAAGCCTTGTTCACTCGGCTCAGCAACCAAAGGAAAAGACGTTCATATGTTGCTTTAGCTAAGGCTTCAATGGCAAAATCAGCCTGCATGGAAAGAAAAAGTAACAGAATGTTTAAGCATTGAAAGGTTCTTTTTACTGTAGTGTTATATTTTGTTCCATACGGATCATTGATTGCTTTATAATACTGTTAAAAAAAGTTGTCCAAAATATACAGTGTTCTGCAAGTTCAGACCTCACTATCATGAAAAATATATATAGTTGCTTACAATTAAAATTCTCTTTCATTATGCAGATTTCATATTTGGGTATACTACCGTGTGACACTAACTCAGTGGTGTAACTAGATGTTACTGGGCCCCACAGCAAATTAATTTTAGGGCCCCCAAAATATCCAGAGGTTGTCCTGTTTTACCACTATATATTGAAATTGCTCATTAAGTAGGGCCTACTGGGCCCCCCTGCAGCCGCAGGGTCTGCTTCCTCTGTAGTTACGCCCCTGCACTAACTAATTATAATTATATAAAAGTGAAGTTAGTTTATGGTCAGAAAGTCTCCCTTTTATAGTTTATAGTGTATATTCTAAAGAATTCTATGCACTCACATGCAAAGCAGTCTGATAAACAGCAAAATCATTCATCCCTTCACTCATCCCCCCAAAATCCAGTTTTATAAACTAAGAAAAAAAGACTTACTTGTTCTTTTGTCTGTGCTTTCTGCACAAAGTCACGTCCGACCTTGATACGGGGAGTGAGGATGCATCGTGTAAAATCTGTCACATTGATTCCTGCAAGGTGGCACACTTTTTGGGCAGCTGGAAAAAGGACATATTTGTTAGCTAGAAATCTTGTACCTGGCTTGTAATGTCCACTGAGGCCTGGAGTATATACTCCAGCGATATACTGGCCCAGTTATGGCGTTCTCCAGTATATCGCTGGAGTATATTACCCCTGAATTAAATTCCTAAGGAATATAAACGTCAGATTCACGTTATAACTGCTCCACTCTTAGTGGTTTCTTCTAAAGGAAATCTTACCGAATCAATTGCAACGGTGCGAAATTAGGAAAAACAGTGGTGAATTCTCTTGTATTATTCATATAATGCAGTATGATAACACGGCAATATGAACAAGTCTATATTTATATTTTAAATGTTTTAAAATACAGTATAGATTGGATTATAGGAGGCACTATACACCCAAAGAATACATATCTTAAAGGGAAACTGTCATGGGAAAACATGTTTTTTTTAATGCATCAGTTAATAGTGCTGCTCCAGTAGACTTCTGCATTGAAATCCATTTCTCAAAAGAGCAAACAGATTTTTTTATATTCAGTTTTGAAATCTGACATGGGGGTAGCCATTTTGTCAATTTCCCAGCTGCCCCAGTCATGTGACTTGTGCCAGCACTTCAGGAGGGAACTGCTTTCTGGCAGGCTGTTGTTTTTGCTTCTCAATGTAACTGAATAGTATGCAGTGGGGGATGGGTTTTACTATTGAGTTGTTCTTAGATGTACCAGGCAGCTGTCATCTTGTGTTAGGGAGCTGTTATCTGTTTACCTTCCCATTGTTCTTTTGTTAGGCTGCTGGGTGGGGGAAAGGGAGGGGGTGATGTCACTCCAACTTGCAGTACAGCAGTAAAGAGTGATTGAAGTTTATCAGAGAACAAGTCACATGATTTGGGGCAGCTGGGAAATTGGCAATATGTCTAGCCCCATGTCAGATTTCAAAATGAAATATAAAAAAATCTGTTTGCTCTTTTGAGAAATGGATTTCAATGCAGAATTCTTCTGGAACAGCACTATTAACTGATACATTTTGAAAAAAAATGTTTTTTCCCATGACAGGATCCCTTTAAGTACACATCTTATAGGCCTTTTTTAAATACAATAATGTTTATGGGTCAGATGTGCGTGGAAAGTGGGTTCATTTAATTTATTCATACTACAGATCATAGTTCACAAGGATAGCAGTAAGAAATTGTTGCTACAAGCTGCTCTAAATTAAAAAAAAATGAGAAAGCGATCAGATTGCACTCCTCTCTATGGTATTGCATATATGTAGGTTATGGGAATTAGGTTTTAAACATTTAAAATAATTTTGTTTGAGAAAAGTAATTTACGTGAGTCTGACTGAGTATACAGGCTTTCCCCATTAGATGTCACATATTCAGTTTCTGTCTTTTAAATACTGATTAATAATAGATTATGACTTGTTTGATCAATACTTTTAAGTTGTGGGCTATTGTAAACATTATAAAAACAACAACAGCTTCCTTTTAGCATTATAATTTTGCCTTATTTAGAGACATACCAGTGTCATCTGGCATAGATGCTTGATCTGTGTTCCTTTCTTTCTTGAAGACAATGTTGCCAAGTTGGAGAACAGATGAAACCACCTTCATCATTGCTATTGAAATAATAACACATCAGCACAACGTTTAGATGCTGCATGACTTAGACCCCATTTTGGGTTATAATACAGTGATTTGTTTGTCAGTATACACATCTCCAGTGTCAGAGACACCTGCTGCTGATTGGTCCAGTGGCAAAATTCTTTAATGGCAGCATTTGTTTTTGCAATATCAAAAAAGCCAGTTATGAAACCAATGATGAATACTTTAAATTCATATGATTAAATTAATTGGTGTCTTAAGATACTTCAAAGAGCATTGACTGGCTACAATTTAACGCATCGCTAGCATCTTTTTTTTTTTTCCAGCCTAAGTCATTATCTAGATTGTGAGACTTCAAACCTGCTGACCCCTTGCTTAAAACACTGAATGACAGAGATTTGTACAGAGACTTGTTTAAACCTCTAAACCTGATACTGAAATTAAAAACAATGTAATTTCATATTTCTTATTTTTTTCCTAAACCCTTATAGGGATCTGGGGTATTGCCCAAACAGATATAAACATATATATATATATATATATAGAGAGAGAGAGAGAGAGAGAGAGAGAGAGAGAGAGAGTAATCGAAGATAACAGCACTCCAGGGATTCATATCCAGGCAAAAAGGTTTAAATAAATGGGAGCGCTATGCAATGTAGCAGCGTTGCTAGGCGTTGGAGTGCCTAGATACCGATGAACACATGTGGGACTACCCTTTTTCACCGCCCCTCCAAGCTCAATGAGCATTCCCCACCAATGCAGGACCTCGGACAGCCAGGCTAGCCACGCCCACACTACTGTCTGCTAGATTCCGGTCCTAGACACACCCACTTCACTGTGTGATAGCCTCTGGTCTCATTATTTATGCTGGCAACAAAGTATTTGCTAAGTAGTAACATGTGGCTGAGCAGGCACACTGCCATCACTAAGATATACAATAGTATGGATACACTGCTTTTCATTTTTTTAATCCATTTAAGCGATCTCACTGCAACCAGGTTGCCTAGCAACACACTTTGGCGCCAAAATTGCATTTAAATGTTTTTCCTGTGCACTATGCTGTTCTTTCCCTGAAGAAAGTTCCAATAGGAATTGAAACGTCGGACACAATAAACCCACCATTTATTTAAACCTTTTTGCCTGGATATGAATCCCTGGAGTGCTGTTATCTTCTATTACTCTGTCTATAATCCTCAACTAGCACCTGCGTTTGTTTCAGTTGGGCTCATGGAGTGCAGCAGAAGCTAAATAAATATATATATATATATGTAACACATATAAAATAACTATGACATGTACAGATTATGTAGAGAGTGAGGACTTGTCTCATATAGTGAGGCATATTGTTCAGCATCACAGCCAGTCAGAAGCAGACTGGTCAGTTAGACCTCCTTCTTCTCCATACTCCTTGCAAGAATGTTTAGATCAATATTGGATTTTAGAACATGGCTATAGCAATCACTCAAAATACCCTAAGAGAACAAATTTGTACAATCTGAAAATCTTCCTTTGAGATCTTAAAATGGTGCAAGTTGATTTTTCCCATAGCCATTTGGCTATGCAGCTGTAGAAATACAGGTCACATGAAGCTCTTTAAGTGGATTTTATAGAACCTCTGCTCAAAGGTTCCACAGCTTATCTATAATTATTTTAACATAAAAATGACTGCAAACATTTAGGGGCAGATACACCAGCGCTACGCAAATCCACTAAAGTGCTAATTTATGCTCAGGTCGGCGAATGGTAGCGTAGTTGCGCTAGTGTTACTTCGCTAGGCAGAGCAATGTTACACTAGCGAAGCCTAATTTGCATACGGCGGGAACTTTAACTTATAATAGAAGTATATGTTACAGCCACTACATTCCACTACACAAGCCCAGGAAACCTTTAATATTAAATAAAGTTGTCCAACTGCCCCCTGTATAGTTGAGTTGCCATATGTTAGGAAATGTAGCGGGGGAAGAAGGGTAAGCCCCCCAAAAAATTTTTCGATCTTTTCAGACTATCACCCTCCTATGCTAAAATATGCCAGCGTTTTTTGGGACTTAGAAAAAATTTGACATTTTTTGTCAACCTCCAATCTATTGTATTGAACTCCGCCTGGTCTGACCAGGCGAAGTTACGTCTAGCGTAAGTGCTAACATCAGTGCGCAACTTCGCCTGTCGTAAGGGTGCGAAGTTGTGCAACTCTATATACTTCACTAGCAAAAATTTGCCAGAGTCCGTGTTAGTGATTTTGCGAAGTTGCGAAATGACATCACGCTGGCGAATTAGCGCTAGCGTTAGACGCTTCGCGCTTTAGTGAATCTGCCCCATAGTTCTAGTTAAATGACCTACTATTTAGAAAGGCTAGATTTTAGTGCTATAGTACAAAAACAGATATTGGTTCATTCTACCATTGCCAAATTGTGCTTGCAAAAAGAAATGGAATTGACTTAAATCTTACATAGTTGTTCATCTTCTGTGAAACCCATGATGGTCATGGCTTCCAAAGTTTCCTGGAACATGTCACCATCATCTTGTGCAGGAACCGGTACATAACCATGGGAAAAAAATGTGTAATTTCCAAAACCTTCAAGCAATAACTCCTCTGAAAACATACACGAAAAATGAATTAGTCAATGGCTGTAAAAGAAAATTCAAAGATACGTACAACTTATAGAGTGGCGCATAAATAGACTGCTCTTCAGATAAATGTGTATAGCAGTGTATTTCTTGCCTTAGTTTATGCATTCCTAAGATGGAGAAACATATATCTATAAGCTAACGTTGTTGTTTATGTAAATTGTCTCATCTGAGACTGACCGAATGGCTGCTTTCAGTGATTTTAATAAATGCAATACACAATATTGTGCATGTTAATTTAAAGTATTATGACACAACGGGATGTATTAAAGCACTTGATTACCCTTGCTCTGCAGAATGCCAAAGCCAGTGCTGGAACTATAACGTGTTCAGTATTGTCTCACTTACCTCTCCAAGCAGGTATGGCACCCTGGATCAAATAATAAAATATGTGGAAAGTCCTTTCCTCTCTTGCCTGTCGGATGGCACGAGATTTTTCAAGCAAATCTATTTGGTAGCTAAAGGCAAACATGTCTATATATGTCTTATTTGGATCTGAATCTAGTAATTTAGTTTCTGTTTATATATAAAAATTATGTTTCAAGCTCCACCAGCCCTTATATGGACAGTACGTTTTATATTTATACATGCATAAACTATTCCAGTCTAATTAACAAAGATGTATTGTGAGTCAGATTTATCATTTTCCAGTGTTCTTCAGGTTCAGTCCAGTAATAACAGACATTAGCTGGTTAACTGTGATGGGGATCATTAACTTAAGTGCTCCTGCTCATTTTTCACACCTTAATATTATCTACTTTTTACCCATGAAGTTCAGTTTTTTTCACACATGCCTATTATTATTATCTTGAGTATTAGTGCCTTTGAAGTTTGCTGAATCCAAATAGTTAATTGCAGTAAAGGTATTGAATAGGGAAATGTTAATATCTCAACAACCCATAATGGTTGTTGGGATATTAAACAAAATAAATATTTTCTATAATTAGGGTATCCAGTGGCCTACAAAACTGGACCGTGTACTTCACAGCCATTGGAGTTTAATTGTATCTCTTTTTGTTCATTTTTTGTGTAAACATTTTTGCAAACGAATAAATATTGATTCTCTCTTTTGCAGAGAATTGATTTAACAAGCTTAGCCCTCAAAGTAGACTGCTTGACAAATTAAAGGAAAACTATACCCCCAAATTGAATACTTGAGTGACATATTAAATAATATTACCAACCTGGTATATATTTAGTAAATATTGCCCTTTTACATCTCTTGCCTTGAACCACCATTTCATGATGGTCTGTGTGCTGCCTCAGAGATCACCTGACCAGAAATATTTCAACTCTAACTGTAACAGGAAGAAGTGTGGAAGCAAAAAACACAACTCTGTCTGTTAATTGGCTCGTGTGACCTAACTTTATAGTTGTTTGGTATGTTTGTGTGCACCGTTGAATCATACGATCCCAGGAGGCTGTCCTTATTTTTTAAAATGGCAATTTTCTATTTATGATTACCCAATGGCACTGAACAAGTGTATTATTATGAAAATGGTTTATTTACATGAAGCAGGGTTTTACATATGAGTTGTTTTATTCAATATCTTTTTAGAGACCTACATTGTTTGGGGGGTATAGTTTTCCTTTAAGCATTCTAAGTGTACGGAGAGACTTCCCTTGAATAGGAGAGATCAAAGAGATACAGTAGTATCATGCTGTAGACTACAGTGGGTTACTCTTCACATATCAGATCATTGTTTTGTAATTTGAGATTAATTTCCCAATATTTAGACTGCTTCAATTGTTTCCATAGACTTCTTTTTATGCCATCGTTATTTTACAAAGCTGAAGCCACAGACACCTCCAATGTTGTATCAGGCTGTGAGAATTTAGATGGCTGTCTATGATTGTTTATGGTGTTCCTCCATTGTTTTATAAAAAGGATACAGGTTTCAATGTTTGCACCAACAATAAAGCCTGTCACATCAAAATTGATACGGATAAATTTACCCTACGAGAAAAATAAAATCGATTACATTCAACAGAATCAGTGATAGTTATTAGAGCTAAATACTACATATACTATTAATAACAATTTTAAAATGTTTAATGCTTTAGTAACATAGTAAGTTAGGCTGAAAACAGACTCACGTCCATCAAGTTCAACCTTTTCGAACCTTTTTTTTTTTTATTCTAACTGCTAGTTGATCCAGATCCAATTTACTCCAAAAAGGCAATCGGACTAGTCCCTGGATCAACTTGTACTATGAGCTATCTTCCATATCCCTGTATTCCCTCACTTGCTAAAAAGCCATCCAACCCCTTCTTAAAGCTATCTAATGTATCAGCCTGTACAACAGTTTCAGCTATCACCCATACAAACCCTGGACAGCAGTATATCTAATACAAGTAACTCAAAACAACTGGACTTGCTGAGAAACTTTAATGAAGACATTTAGGGGCAGATTTACTATTGGTCGAATTTCTAAATGAAAAAAAATTGAAATTCAACCATGTGAATAGTTAGGGAATAAAAATCCTTCGAATTTGAAGGATTTTTACAGCAGTTCGATTGGTCGAACGCTCGAATATAAAAATTCAATCGATTGATAAAATAGTTAGATTCGATTGAATCGAACAATTTTAACCATTCAATCAAATTTTTTTTATTCGATGAAACTTTTTTAATCCCAATTCGGTAGGTTGAAACTGGCGAACTAGTCGAATAATAATTTAAAAGGGAAGTAATTCGACAGTCGATTAGTCAAAAATTCTTATAGATTTTTACTCTAATTATTCGAATCATTCGATCAAATTTACAAAATTCACTGGTCGATTTGGTCTTCAAAAACAATAGAAAATTTGAATTTGAAACTTTTTGAAAATTAGATCGAACTTTGAATCCTTCATGTCAATTTAGTAAATCTGCCCCCTAGACAGCAGTAATTATATGACAGTATAATTCCCAGCCCACAACAACTATTGGGTCTCTTTTTAAAATGATATGCCTCCCTATTCTGCCTATTTCTAGTCTTTTTTTTCGTTTTAAACATTTTATTGAAAATATTTCGGTACAAAGTAATAGGTTACAGATGGTTGTTTTCGAGTTATAGAAATGCATGCATATACATACTTTCAATAAAGATACATTTTGCAATAGTTATCTTTGGAGTGTTGTGAATTCTTGAAAATATGGTTCGTAGTATTGCATTGATAAGATTTTGATCAGAATTATCATTTTAAATTTTACAGTAATTCTTATCAACTTTTATTTCCGGGTTAGCTGTGCTTGAACACTATTACGTTGCTATTTCTAGTCTTTAAGTAAAAATACTGACTGACTGTCAAGATCACATCCAAGAAACCAAAAGAATGGGTGGCATTTTATTGTTATTTTAATATCTTGTTGCTTTATATGTTTCTTTTTAGGCAATCCCCTATTCATTATCCATTCTGACCTCCAAACTGCAGTCTGGTTGCCCTAGCAATAAGACAGCAATTCCAAACTTGAAAAATGGAAAACGATAAACATGTGAGTATTTCAAAACCACTTAACATTAAAGGGATTCTGTCATGATTCTTATGGTGTAGTTTTTATTTCTAATTTACACTGTCTACACTGTAAATAATTCACTCTACCATATAAAATTTCATCCCTGAACCAACAATGTATTTTTTTTTTAGTTTTAATATTGGTGTGTAGACATCCATCTGAGATCATTTTGCATGGTAATGTGCTTTCAGAAAGAGCTAGCACATCAAGATGGAACTGCTTTTAGGCAGGCTATTTTTTCTCCTACTCAATGTAACTAAAGGAGTCTCAGTGGGACCTGGGTTTTGACTTTTGAGTTACTATATCTACCAGGGAGTGGTTACCTGGTTACCTTCCCATTGTACTGCTGCTGGGGGGTGATATCACTCCAACTTGTAGTGCAGCAGTAAGGAGTGACTGAAGTTTATCAGAGCACAAGTCACATGACTGGGGGCACCTGGTAAACTGACAATATGTCTAGCCCCATTTCAGATTTTAAAATTAAACATTAAAAAAAATTTGTTCTTTTGAAAAGTGTAAAAGTCTGCTGGAACATCACTATTAACTGATGCATTTTGAAAAAAACATGTTCTCCTGGGACAGTATCCCTTTAAAGGTAATCTACCCCTTCAAGAAATGCCAATATACCTTATGTCTGACTTATTCTTTTCTATACAGTGTGTAAGTCTACAATCTCTATTTAATTTATGAATATACTACAATTAATCTTAAAAGAGACCAATATTATATATGTAAAAATGTTTTACTTACAAATCTGGAAGAGTTGTCATTCTTTACTGTTTTGGCATTACCAAAAGCTTCTAGAATAGGATTGGCTTGAAGAAGCTGTTTTTCCAACTCTCCCTGGAATTCATACCAAACAATATTACACACATTCTTATAAGGGAGGGCTAGGCAGTACACATTGTTGAGGTGCAGTAGAACTATAAGAACCATGCTGATAAGCTCTTGAAGTCCAATTATGCCTTTGAAAGAGCTGTCGTATGATACGCCAGTGCAAAGCAATTAAACAGTCTGCTGTAGCATGAAAGCTGAAGCAACTACATTATGGCTTTTGATTCATAGATCAAAGCCTCCGAGCACTGTCTGCTAAGTGTTATTACTAAGATTCTGCAATTGGCCTGGGAACAAAACAGAGTAAATTACTAGGGTCTCCATAGCTGCTTAAAGAAACTGTTGACCTGTGTAGCGTTAGGCCATGTTACAAAGGATGGTGCAGCAGAGAGCTAAACAGCAGCTGTCTTGTTCTGTTAACTCTTGTGCTGCCAGGGGGGCTTGCAATGCATTATTGTGTTAAATGCAGCAGCATGTAAATAATTAAATAATAAACCGGCGCTCTTGATAAATGAAGGACTCTACATGCAAAGCCACATTGGCCACTGTTATTTGTAATAGCTACACAGTGAGCATGGCATGCACTTTGAGGGGCATCATATTGTGCGTATGAATGCAGATTTCATACTGTCACCTAAACTACAGCAACTGGAGGATGCAATCAATCGGTCATGTAATAAAAATGGATCTACTTGGGAATATCTGGTATTGCAAGCTAGCCCTACAAATTTTTGGTAACTGTATGGTTTGGAAATATCCAGTGCACCATGTTGTCCAGTGCATGGTGCATTAGTAGATGAAGAAAAGGAAATGAAGAGGAAATGAAGATGAGTTGCAGTTTGTCTTCACTTCCTCTCTTTGGATTCTTCACTCATTAGCTCATACGGATAAGCTTAAGTGTCACTATGACACCTAATATGTGATCAGATTTTATCTATGGTAACTTTATAGAATGAATTGGATTATAGGAATTTCCGCCTTAAGATCAATTGCATCCATATTTATCTGTTTCTTTAAGGCAGCCCCCAAAAACGAGTAGCAAGCTAGCTGTACTTGTAATTGTAAGGAAATAAATGTATCAGATTATACTGGTAATTGTGGAAAATAAAAAAAAATTACAATAGCAAGCAAGAAAGCATGCACTCATGCAAACAAAGAAAAAAAAATTAAGAAAAGATCACACGTTAATCAGAATCAAAACTCATGCATTTTTACAGTGCAAATCACAGTTATTTTTTCACCACAGATCCTTAAAAAGTTCAACCTCAGAAGGCCTCAATATTTAGAAGTGTATTGAGTTTTCAAGTATAGATTGATACTTTCAGGAACTTAGGAAATGTTCCGCTACAAATATCACACAATTATGAGTTTCGACTGTAGATCTGTGGTTCTCACCAATTATATATATATACTGCATGTCACTTGTTTTAGACAAAAGATCTAAAAATCAAGATCTCCCCAAACTGACAGACAGATCTCTATCTAGCTATTTATTGTGTAGAATATCTAGTTGTAAAAGGTAGCCAATAATTATAATATATAATGTAGCCACATGTGTAAATTGTAAAAGCTTAACATTTTATTATAAATTGGTGGAGAACCAAATCTCTAGTTGTGTCAGAACTCATTGATTTCACGACCAGAAAAACATGTGTAAAAATATGTGCTATTGTTGCATTTCCCCTTGTGATAAGTCAGATTTCACCATTAACACGGTTTAATTATGTGCAACAATAGCATGCGAATCTCCACTCGGTGTTACTAAATACACACTGCACAATCTAGATTACTCACGTAAGCAAAAGATGGGCCTTGCTGTAGTTGAATAATGCAGTAAAAGAAGCATTAGAATGATGCTAAAATATAATCACTGATCCCATTCATACAAACATAAATGAATCCAATTGAATAGACACACGAAAACTAGTATAATGTATGTTACTGTAATATATGGCATTTGTTGGTGATCTATTTTATTTATAAGGTGTAGTATTAGTATTATATTATTTAAAGGAGAAGGGAAGCTACGGAGGCATTTTATTGCCAATAGATTAGCTGCAATTGTATGCTAAATGCTATATTTATCCTGTAAAATATTATACCATGAATAAAGTCTCTAGAAGCTCTCTGTCTGTTTAGGATAGCAGTTGCTGTATTAGCTTGGGTTGACATCACTTCCTGCCTGAGTCTCTCCCTGCTCACTTTGGGCTCAGATTTCAGCAGAGAAGGGAGGGGGGAAGAGGAACAAACTGAGCATGCTCATGCCCAGGGCAAGGAGGTGTAAGCTGGAGGCAAGAAGTCTAATACAGAAGCCCATCTGTACACAATAGGAGGAAAGAAATGCGGTGTTTCTTTTGACAGAGGACTTAGAGCAGCATTACTTTGAGGGTTTACTTTGAGGACCTTTCTGATAAAGCTTACTTAGTTTTAACCTTTCCTTCTCCTTTAAAATATATGGGGGGGGGGCTCTTGCTATAACCACATTATGAGCCATGTTCCCCAATATTAGAAATATGTGAACAGTTTTATTATGTGTATTATACCAAAAATTGTACTAATAATGGAATAATGGAAAACAAAAACATTTTAAAAAAATGTTTTTCTAAAATATCCAGATTATACAATATGATGTAAAAACAGCAATAGATAAATGTGCTAGCGACTGTTAGAATTATCTCGCTGAAACAAAAAAACAAAAAAAAGTTATTACAATAAAAATATTGATTGTCTCTTTAACAGGACAAACAACTAGGGCTATGTTTCTAGTCTGTTTATTGCAAGATATATATATATATATATATTATATATATATATATATATATATATATATATATATATAATAGGACAGACCCTTGTGATATTTTAAACTTTCTACTGTTGATCTTTGAGGACTTTATAAACAAATCCAAGTGGTAGAATAGTGACAGAACACAGTCTTCCAACCCAAAGACTCATTTGTATATGGTGAGTGTCAAACAGTGCCTTATCTTTCCATAAACATGAAGAACACAACTTGGCCGTAAATTCTTGTCTTGTCAGTTCTTTGGCAGAATAACAAATACACTGTGCTGTTTCTTTTACTTTGCTTTCTTCATCTTATAGAATATATCAGGAAGAAGCTGGAGAAGTCTACTCACAGTGATAGTAGTGTCTTTCTTTCCTTTGTGTGATGATGCCACAACAGCTAGGTATTGAATGACCTTCTTGGTGTTCTCTGTTTTACCTGCACCAGATTCACCCCTGGGGAATATAACATATGTAAGCAACAGACGCTAAATTTACGAAATTTAAAGTAATATGGTATGGGATCTGTTATCTGGAACCCCGTTATCCAGAAAGCCCCGAATTACAGAAAGGCTCTCAGTCTCCATTTTAACCAAATAATACAAATTTATAAAAATTATTTCCTTTTTCTCTGTAATAACAAAACAGAAGCTTGTATTTGATTCAAACTAAGATATAACAAAACCGTATTGGATGAAAAACAAACCTATTGTGTTTATTTAATGTTTCATGATTTTCTAGTTGACTTAAAGGAGAACTAAACCCATACTTTAAAAGACTCCTTTTCCCCCAGCCTACTTGCTACCCTGGGCAAATGCCTCTAACTTTTTACTAACCCCCCGCAGCAGTTTCAGGCGCAGAGTTCACGGCAGCCATCTTCTTTTGTTTGGTAATCTTTGTGTATTCATTGGCGTTTTGTTGTATGCGCAGTTGGAGCAATTTACCAGTTCCAGGCAACTTCGTATGTGTAAGATGGCTGCCGTGAACTCCAACGCCTGAATCTGCTGCAAGGAATGGGTAAGAAGTTAGGGGCATTTACCCAGGGTAGCAAATAGGCTGGGGGGAAGTGGGGAGGGGGACTCTACGGTGGGGGGGTAGTCCTTTTTTTAAGGAAGGGTTTACTTCTCCTTTAAGGTATGAAGATCTAAATTATGGAAAGATCCGTTATCCGGTGAACCCCAGGTCCCAATCATTCTGCATAACAGGTCCCATAATGTTTACAAAAAAATGTTTCTGAATTATTTGGTGCCATACAACAATTATTGAATTATAAATCTAAATAATGGACAGACAGACCTGCGAACTTTGGAAGTTTGTCTGTCCAGTAATTACTATTTGGATTTGTAATTCGTGGTCAGAACCTCCATATGATATTAAATTGTGCAAAGGTCTAATTTTAGTTGGATATTAACATTATTAAAGGAACACTAACACCAAAAAATGAAAGTGTTTTAAAGTAATGAAAATATTATGTAGTGTTGCCCTGCACTGATGTGTTTGCTTCAGAAACACTACTATAGTTCATATAAACAAGCTGCTGTGTAGCAATGGTTGAAACTGGATAACAGATAACCCCATTATTTTCTCCTTTGAATGGCTAACCCCATGGCTACACAGCAGCTTATTATAAACAACAGTAATGTTTATGAAGCAAACACAGCAGTTTTACCAGTGCAGGGCAACACTGTATTATAATTTTATTACTTTAAAACACTTTCATTTTTTGATGTTACTTAACCCTTAACCAGTTAGGCTTTCAGATAACACTTGCTAACTTAATGAAGAAGTAGCAACTTGAATAGGGTAAAGGCAATAGCTGAAAGTATAACAACATTACGCAAAAGAATATGAAGCTAACTAGAAAACCGGAAGACAAAAGAAGTGGACACAAAAAAGAATATAGGTGAATATCTATAGGTGAATGAAAGAAAAAAAGGATGAATCACAAGGTAAGACTTGAAGACACTGAGAAGCAGGATATGATGGAACAGACAAGATGAGATAAAGCATATAAACTCTGCAAACACATTTCCCTCTTCCATGAGTCTTTCTGTACTTCTACTCAGTCATGAAAACCTTCTGTTACATAGCTATGGAAATATAATTGAGCAAAAGCAATTTGAACCATCAAGTATTAAAGTAACTAAGAACAGGTTATATAGAGGGCATTATAGTTAATTGATTGTGACAGTAATTACATAGGCTCTGTCTTAACCCAATGCTTCTTATCTCCCTGCTTACTTGTGGGTCATCTGGCTTATGATTCATCCTTGTACAAAAAGCCAGTTTTGTAGGAATCTCATTTAATGGCTTACATTAATGACACTGAAAATGTTTTTCATATAAGCGCTGAATTGTTCAAATGTCAGACAACGTAAGGGCTCAGGGGATCTTCCATCAAAGCAATATGGCCTTTCACTGAATATCATTAAACCTTTCTTTATTGAACCAGCTGCTGCTGCTCAATGATCTTATTATCTACCTTTTGTAATTAAGGCTATTTTAATGGGGTAGCTCACCATAACATTAACTCTTAGGGGTTTTTTCATGATGTCCTTTTTTGATGCCGAAAACCCAAAAAAGTTACGGTAAAAAAAGACAATTTTTCCCCCCCCAATGATTATGTTTCTGAAGCAGTTCCAAGTCTGAATCTGAAAATACGCCATCTAAAAACAGCTGAATTTATGTAAAAGTCAATGGCAGATTCCCCTTAACCATTTGAAGATGTTTTAACCCTCAGAGTTTTCAGGGTTTGATGCTGGTTTTTCTGTGAAAAATTTTAAATTTTTGGAATTTTTCAGGCATCTTTTCCTGTTTTCAGTTTTTACCAGTTCAGTTTTTTTTATTGATAAAGAAGGGCAAATCATGGATTCTAGTTTGGTCAGGCTTTTTTAAATTTAAAAAATACAAAAAAAAAATTGGATTTTTCCCACAGGCTAGATTCTAAATGGATGGTGGGATGGCACTCGGAGCTTTCCGAAGTCGCCTGAGTTGCCTCAAGGGGAAACTTCGGGTGACTACAGAAAAAGAAGCACCACGAGCCATCCTGTCCGTGATTTAGAATCTAGCCGACGAGAAGGCTTTTCGGGGAGATTAGTGTCCCAAAAAAGAAGCAATTGGGTGACTAAATCTCCCCAAATCTTCGATTGTGTCAGCACCCTAAATTTCCAGCCAGCTAGAAGGTGCAACTGCCATGCCTGCAGCTAAGGGTCAATTTATTCCAGAAACACTGCTACTTTCTTGTTATTAGAGTTCTCTCCTGCTGTCTCTATCCATATTCAAACATGTTTCCACTGATAAAAAAAAACAAAGTCCTGTGGGAAACTGTCCAAAAACAACAGACATCCCACTCTAGTTTTCCTAATAAACCCATTCTTTCTTTTTTCTATGTTTTCGGAAGCTAAACCCTTTCTTGGTCAATGATACAGTAAACTCTCTCTGTTGAGGGTTATATTGTGGTCATAATAACTCCAAGTGCATTTCCTTTCTCCCAGGCTAAGAGTGCCTATCTCTTGGCATCTTGTGAACTGCCTGGGTGTTTGACCATATATGGTTTCATTTTATTCTAACAGTCCTACCCTGCTCTGAGGCATTGGTTTCTTAGCATTCTCTCTCACACCAACACAATTACAGACATTTACATTCCTCTTAAAGAAAGAAGAAATGTTTAGATATATTCTTTTGGAAGAATCACTCCTCTTTTTGGACTCAAAATCACCATAAAGTGTATACATAAAACTCTGGCAAGAACCCTATTCTTTGTACTTGTTCTTTGGAAAGATATACGGAATAGGACATAGCGCAGAGTGACAATATTTCCTTGGAATCCAAGTTTAAAAATACACTGCCTTAAATAGACAGTTATGTAGGATGGCATAGACTGTGGTATGTGTACAGCATTCTAAACTTTAAAATGTCCATTTTGATTGCTATGGGATGAGAATACTAAAGAGGGTCATTTTTCATGCCTAATTCAAAAACTTATTATTATTAGCATGTAGAGGAAATCAGTATGACCGCTCCAACTCATAGGAAAAAATGTGAATATGTAGTATGGGTATGTTTTGTGTACACTTTAAATGATACACTGCCTGCTTCATGGAAAATCAATAAAATATCACATTGACTGATAAATGGCATATTTTCCTGCAATGCTGCATTTGGATTAGCCTTAAAGGAGAAGAAAATCTGCCAAAGCAGTTTATTGCCAATTAGCCACAATAATGCAAGCTATAAAACTATATTTATACTGCCGAATGCTTTACCATCAGTGTGGCTGCATGTCCACTAATAATGTGGGATTGTCTTGCTCTGTTTTACTGAGCTTTTTTATCTGTTCCACTATATAATCATTATTTCACATTATTTTAGAGACCATTTCCAAAGTCTGTAAAGTCATTCATGAAGTAGTTGCTATGAAAAGCAATACCATCCCATGACCACAAAGAAATAGGCCTTCCCACACAAGTGTAGGGACCTATAGGATCTCTATGAATTATATACCTACCTTTCTATTATCTTTTGCTATTGGGTATAAGTCCCTGTAGCATTTCACTTGTAACACCAATAGTTATTGGCCAATAGGTGTAATGACCACTTCCTGCCACACTGCTTTATAGTGTTGAACACGGAGTGGCCTCTCCCTCTTTGGCTGCTGGTGTCCTAGAAGCTGGTTGTTCCATTGAACCTGGGATCACCAAGGCCCCAGTAAAGCTACTGCCCCAAGGGGACCTGTACCCTTGGAGATTAAGTTGGGGACCAGGAAACCCCGTGAACAAGGGATAGTTATCCTAGGGAAGTTTTTTAATAGACTCTCTAGGAGAGTGAGATAGAGAGCATTATATAGCATGAGCAGCTGTTGCTCCATCGAGGATTGGTAGCAGGGAGTAGCTTCCCAAAGGCTTTAGACTTTGTCTCCCTAACTATGTCTCCCTAACTACTTCACTGGTGATCCCAATCCCCACAAAGGTATATCTGTCTTTGGGAATTTATGTACACTTGACTATCAACTTACGGGAGTTGCAACATCCTGCTGTATGATGGCATCTATCCTCTGTGAATATCATCTGCTTTGACCTCATTTCCTATCTTATGTGAGTAAACCTGGGGATATTTGTCTTGGACATAATGAACACCTGTTCTGTTTTCACCAAAGAACCTCCTGACATCCAATTAATCTATTTTTATGGACAGTGCCTGTGTATTGTAGTTATACTACCTCTTAAAGGGAAAGCTTCCACTTGGCGAAGGCCCTGCCCTGTTGTGTAAGTTGCAGTGTAACCCATGCTCATAACCATTAGCTGGAAACTTTAACTGTTTCTGCTTTGCCTAGCTCAAATTTTATTTATTATTACACAAGGAATAAAAAATAAAATATTGCAATAATTAAATCATCCTTGGTAAAGATTTCTTTGGCTTAGAGACAGTAGAAATGCAAATGTTACAATTTACTTACGTGCACAGAATTGATTGATCTTCACGATCTGAAAAAGATATTGAAAAATGAAAGTCACTTACTAGCAAATGAAAGTCAGGTAAAAACATGGATTTGAGTGAATACATTAACTTCTTACACCCAGGGGATGGTTTATCAAAATGTGAGATATGAGTTTGCCACAGACAAACTTACCCACTTTCTATTCATTCCTATGGGATTGTTCCAAGTGTATTTCATCAAATCATGATCAAATCATCTTTCTCACCCACTGATGAACAAACTTTTTAAAAATCCCATAGGAATAAACAAAGTGGGTGAATTTAGCTGTGGTGAGCGCTAATTTCAATCAAAATGAAATGATGTCTATAAAGTAAATCTTAACTTGCATTTTAATTGCCAGGCACAGTGATTTTCAGTGCCAGGTGTGTTGTCTGTCCAAGGATGAAATTTAACTCCAACATGGTATTTATGTGGAACAAAATATCCCTGGACCATGGGGCATTGTGACTAGCTGTTATTCAAGTGACAGAAGAAACTCCCTTTTTTAACCTCTGAAGCATAATATGTGTATATGTGCATCAGTGTTTGTTTTCTGGGAAAAAAAAATTGGGAATTTTAATAAAAATAAGAATTTCCTGGTATTTCTGATGTCAAAGTCATGCATGGCTAAGGAGGGGGGTTCCCTTTTCTGTAACTATCTGAACAGCATGTTGAGTTGTTTGATTTAGGAAAGAAATGTTAGGTCAAGAAAGCACAAAAAATTGCAGTTGTGCATATGGCCTACATCACAAACGATGGACAATATTGTAGAATAATGCTGTGCAACTTTTTCCATTTTAATAGGAGGGATTATTTATTATTATTTATTATGAATAATTATGTCCCACAAATAAGTCAGTGAGGTGTGCTTGAGCATTCATCTGCAAAGCATAGAGCACCATGTAGAGTAGTATAAAAATTCTAAATTTATTTAGTCCATTTAAAAATCGGAAGAAGGATTCGCCACATAATGACAGAATCATTACAGAACCATAAGGACAGAACCAAGCGTAATGTTCTGTCCTTATGTGGCGAATCCTTCTACTGATTTTTAAATGGACTAAATACATTTTGTATTTTTATACTACTTAAAGGGAAATTCAACCCCGCCATCGCTAAACCTCTCCCTCCATAGGCCACTCCTCCCCCTGGCCTACCTCCCCCACCCCGGGCTATTGCCCCTAACTTGTATATTTCCCCAAAGCGCAGGGTCACAGGCGCCATCTTCTGCCGCAACGTCTTCTTCATTCTTCCGGGGGCGCATGCGCAGTAGGATGCATTTGCCGGTTGGTACTACTGTGCATGCCCCGGAAGTTTAATCGGAAAACTTTGTGAACTTCAGGCTCATTCGCAGTAGTACCAACCGGCAAATGCGTCCTACTGTGCATGCGCCACCATCGCCAATGGAAGAAGGAAGAAGATGTTGTGGCCAAAGTGGTTCTTGTGAACCTGCATGAAGGGACCTGTACTTTGGGGTAATATACAAGTTTGGGGCAATAGCCCGGGGGGGGGGGGGGTTTAGTGCCGGCAAGGTTGAATTCCCCTTTAAGTTTGTCTGGCAGCAGCTATGGCAGCTTCAGCTTAAAAACCTGTGTTTTCTAGTGTGTATGCACAGACACAAATATCTTTGTGTCCTTAATACTGAATAAATAAACAAGAAAAACTCTGTGCTGTTTGGAATACACAGTTTGTATACAGTATCCTAAATGTAAACTTGTTTTCCCTTCTCCTTAATGAGATTCCTGTTGTTCCCTGAGAGCTGCTGTTACTGTCTAATCTCCAACATAATCTGATGGTTAATCACGATGCAGCTTCACCATAAAAGGGAATAAACAGACAGCATTGCTGAACAAGGACTCAGTAAAAGTTATTTCAAGTCTTCCATTTGGGACCGATAGTGAAATATAAACAAAATTATGATATAAAAGAGTCCTTTTCAGCTATAATTATATGTACTGATGTTACAAAATATCCTGTGTCTTTTATTTGGGGGCATAAAAAGTTTTGAAATCCGAACCCCTGAATCCTTGCCGAAGGATTTGTCCGAATATGGAACCGAATCCGGACCCTAATTTGCATATGCAAATTATGGGTGGGAAGGGGAAAACATTTTTAACTTCCTTGTTTTGTGCCAAAAAGTCACGTGATTTCCCTCTCTGGCCCTAATTTGTGTATTCAAATTCCAAATCCTGCTGAAAAAGGCCAAATCCTGGCCAAATCCCGAACCGAATCCTGGATTCGGTGCATCCCTAGAAATCAGTAACAGAAATTAAATGTCTCAACAGCACATGCAATCTGAAAATGTATTCAGTGGGTCCTATACATAATTGTAATTCTCTGTTACAAAGATATATATATATCCTTGGCATGACCCTGAAAATGCTGCATTTTTCCTGCGTTCAACGCTTACATGCGTTCGTGTGAGTACAGCCCCATTGAAAATAATTGAGTGCGTCTATACCTGCGCTCCCCTGCGTTTGAACGCAGCAAAATGCAACGCAGGGGAGCGCAGGTAAAAACGCCCGTGTGTAGGAGCCCTTAAAAAAACAGCAAGAATCTGCGTAGAAATTCCTATTTAAAACTCCTTAACAGGATTATGCAATAAGAGGCACTAAGTTTACCCAGGTGCAGAAACTCATAGCAATCAATTTTTATGTAGGTATTTATATACTCTTATAGTAATTAACCTCATTTATTCTATTATTGGATTGTTTAAATGCCCAATTCTGCATACTCAAGTAGCACTATATAAATAAAAATATGAATAAATAGCCAAAGCCAAAGTTAGAGCAATTATTCCTTAAAATTCATCTTCAATCTCTAGGTTGCATTTCCCTGCATCCCCTTAAACTGCTTCTAAATTAGTAGAAGCCACAGTAGATTTGTTAGAATAATCTTTTCCTCTGGTTATTGCCAAAAAATGCTGTTTCCTGAAGCAATACAGATAAATTAGGGATAATATAATCTTGTGTGATACTTTCTGGGCTGCTCTATTTGCACAACAGTTAATGCAAAAATAAAAATGTATACATCCCCTGACTCTGTAAAATGCAGCTGGAGACAATGAATCTACATAATGTACAAGAATAAAAGCTAGAAATACAACATTACTGTTTCATAATATCTATATCCAGCTAATCATCTTATGATATTGTTTTATTTATTGTAGCACGTTACTGTCTATTACATAATCTACAAGAATACAAGCTATAATACAACATTACTGTTACATAATATCTGCATCTAGTTAATCCTTTTATGATATTATTTTATTTACTGTAACACTGTACTGTCTATTGCATAGTCTCTAATAATGGACCTCCTTTTTATTCCACATCACAAGGACCTCAGAAATGAAAGAGCCAAGAAATCAGGCAAAATATTCTCCATAGAGGAACATACTGTAGTGGAAAATGTAATGTTCTTAGTAACAGAACTAGAAACAGAACTATTCCTCAAAATACATAGATAAATCCGTGCCTCTGATCATGGATTTATTGCTACTCTGAAAACATAAGAGTGGTTTTTAAAAGTTATTTGGTGCGTGGGTGTGCTGCTGGCTTGTGGCTTATAATCAAAGGGAAGATAAACAAGGATGTTCAATGTAATTGCTTATTTTCTCTTGGCCAAAGGACCATCTAACAGTTTGTAGGAGCTGTCATTTACAGCTGTGCCCAGCACCCACACATTTTTTACAGACAGCCCTAATCTTTGTTAATATATTTCATTTGCCTTCGATATTTTCATTTTCTGTCTGCAATTGCGAGGCAGAATGTTAAAATAGGGCCTTATCTAATCTTGCGTTAACGCACGTCAAGTAGTAAGTGTGGATGGTAACAGGAAAAGTCAAGTGAGCTGTCCACACTTTGCCTGTCCCAAACATGACATGGGCAGCATGTAGAGATGAGCAAATACTTTATTAAGAACAATTTTCATCCTTTCCATTGAGTCAGGTGTAATGGAAATCTGCTTTATACCTGTCTTTTAGAATTAATGTTATGATACTGTCATGTCTCCTGAAACCCAATGTATTTGAGTGCCTCCTACTTTTTAACCTTTGGCTTAGACCTAAATCTCTATAGCTCCAATATACTGCAAACCTAGTGATATGATAATACTTAAACTACAACCTCTATCAACAGCAACAAGGGCTTCAAAAGAGGGGCTGTCCCTCTAAAAATAGGACATTTGGAAGGTGTGCTACAACCTTCCAACTGTCCTATTTTTAGAGGGACAGCCCCTCTTTTGACAGCTCAACCTGCAGTTCCTCATTTGTAGTGGAAAGTCCCATTTTTCTCTGCACTGAACAGCCAGCAAATAAGATGCTTTTGTAACAATTTCGAGATAAGCAATTGTAACAATATAAGATAACAGGTCCCTTGGGAAAAGTTAATCTCACAGCTTAAAGGGCAATACACATTCATTAGCAAACCTAACAACTGAAAAAAACCACAGACATATGTTCAAACTTTCATAACCTGCCAAATTTTGTAAAATGAACATGGTAATTAGGGGGTGTGCCACAAAAATGGCCGCAGCAACTTTTTTTCCCCTCTTTTTATTTCCAAAATGTTGGGAGGTATTATGTAAGGTAGGACTTTTTTGTGTGTCTGAGTGTAGGCCATACCAATCCTTTGCATGAGTATATACCAAAGTAGTGACTCTTCATTCTCAATGAGGGTTGGGCTGGACTGGTGGGGCACTGGGAGAAAAAAACGGTAGGCCCTGGCCCTCGTGGCCCCACCAGCCCAGACCTGCCCCCCACCTGAAATCTTAGGTGCTGCCCCCTGACCTCCCATCAGGCCCCTCTCGTGGGTGCAAAAAGAATAAGGCCTTTTTATTGATGCCTGCACTGGCCACAAGCGAAAGCATGATGAGACATTGGGGTTTTTCCACTAAAAATGAAAGAATCAATTAAAAAAGAAATACAGAATCTCCAGTGCTAGCACTCTGGTTCTTGCATCTGTTCCATAGATAATACAATTTATAGCACTGAAAGGGGTAAGCACATTCAAGCCAGCACTGGGGCATGCATGAACATCTTCTGTACTGATTGCACTCATGTCCTGATACAGAATTAGGAAAATGTTCTCCAATAAACTTTAATACATGCATCTAAACTATGACAAACCCTTGACATTTTAATTAAGTGATGGGCACTTTAATGTACTATAGCCCAATAAAAAGGATCAGCATTTTGCAAAAGCCCTGCCAAATGATTCCATCACTATATTCATAATGCTTTACTTCTTTTCCCTGCCAAATAAGGCAAAAGTCATCTGGAAGCAGAATGCAGCCTGTTCCTTTGAGCTTGGATTTTACATTTGGGAGAGCAACGTCATGCTGGGAAAAATGACCAGAGGTCCAGAAGGAATTCCTTATCACCATTTATACAGAGAGCTGTTTTAATATGGCAGAAACCAGATGGTATAGTTAAATTAAAGACATTTTAAGCAATATTAAATTATTCTTTCTTTCTTTCTTTCGTTTAGAGATGTACCCCTGCAATGTTTTAGTTGTTATTAAAGTGAGAGTTCCAAAAATCGTTGGAGAATCGGATGGGCAGTCCAGGAAACAGAGCTGGGGTTTGACACTTAAAGGGGGTTGTTCAGCTTTGAGTAACTTTTAGCATGATGCAGAGAGTGATGAGCATTTGTTTTTTAGATGGGGTCAGTGACCCCCATTTGAAAGTCAGACGAAGAAGGCAAATAATTCATCAACTATAAAAAATAAATAATAAAGACCAAATTAAATATTGCTTAGAATTGGCCAATGGATAACACACTAAAAGCTAACCTAAAGGTGAACCACTCCTGTAAAGGAGAACTAAACCTTAAAAATGAATACGGCTAGAAGTCCCATATTTTACATACTGAACTTATTGCACCAGCATAAAGGTTCAGTATATCTACAATGATGATCTAGGCCTTTCAAGTTGTCACAGCAGCTCAACATCTTGTATTTAGTTAGGTGTGGCAGTGGCATTCGCATGCTCAGTGTACTTTGTGCAGCTGTTGAGAAGATAAACTTAAAGGAGAATTCAACCCCCCTTGATGTTAAGTCCCCATCTGCCCCCCTAGTAGGGATGGCGCGAACTGTTCACCGGCGAACTTGTTCGCGCGAACATCGGCTGTTCGCGCTCGCCGGATGTTCGCGAACGTCGCGCGACGTTCGCCATTTTTGGGTTCGCGTTAGTTGGCGCTTTTTTTTTGCCCTCTCACCCCAGACCAGCAGATACATGGCAGCCAATCAGGAAGCTCTCCCTCCTGGACCACCCCCACACCCCCTGGACCACTCCCCTTCCCTATAAAAACCGAAGCCCTGCAGCGTTTTTTCATTCTGCCTGTGCTGTGTGTGCTTGGAAGAGCTAGTGTAGGGAGAGAGCTGTTAGTAATTTCAGGGACAGTGGATAGTAAGTTTGCTGGCTAGTAATCTACTGTTCTTCAAACAACTGCCATCTAGCTGTGTGAGCTTGTTCACATTCTGTCTAAATATCCATAATATTACCGTCTCCAGAAAAAGCACCTGAGTGACTTTTTTCAAGCAGCCATAATATATTTTACGTAATCCGTATCCACCGCTGTAGTAGTGTATACGTTGACCTTGTAGCCATTATTTGCCCTGTAGGCATTTTTTGCCCAGTGTGTTCTTCAAACAACTGCCATCTAGCTTTGTGAGCTTGTTCACATTCTGTCTAAATATCAATAATATTACAGTCTCCACAACCACCTGAGTGACGTTTTTCAAGCAGCAATAATATATTTTACGTAATCCATATCCACCGCTGTAGTTGTGTATACGCTGACCTTGTAGGCATTGTTTGCCCAGTCTTTAACCAAGTGCCACGTAGCTGTGTGAGCTTTTTCACATTCCGTGTCCAGAAACATCACCTGAGTGACGTAGTGTGATTTCTGCCCTTTACAGCACAAAACGCAGCGCTGTGTCAACAATGTATTTTTTAGAAACATTTTTGCCCTTGATCCCCCTCTGGCATGCCACTGTCCAGGTCGTTGCACCCTTTAAACAACTTTAAAATCATTTTTCTGGCCAGAAATTTCTTTTTTAGCTTTTAAAGTTCGCCTTCCCATTGAAGTCTATGGGGTTCGCGACGTTCGCGAACCGTTCGCATTTTTGACGCAAGTTCGCGACGTTCGCGCCATCCCTACCCCCTAGGTTGGTCCCTCTCCCTGCCTCCCCATGCACAGTCTTATCCCTGAATTCTCCCTCCAGAAAAGCGACCACAAATGCAGAGTGAATGCAGAAGAGCTCACAGCTGCCATCCGCTTATCTTTGTAATCTTTTTGAATGGAGCAACATTTTGGAACATGCGCAGTTGTAGCAAATTTTTGCGTTTTGACAACTGCGCATGCACCGAAAGTGCTGAAGAGGAGAAAGAAGACACGGAGATTACTGAAGATAAGAAGATGCTGGCTGTGAGCTTCGCTGCCGTCACACTGCATTTGTGGTCACTATTTCTGGAGGGAGAAGAATTCAGGGGTAATACTGTTGGGGGAGGCAGTGAAGGGGACCAATGGAGGGGGGCAGATGGGAACTTAACATCAAGGGGGATTGAATTCTCCTTTAACAGAACTGTATTTAAGTCTGATGCTGCCCTAGGCATCGGACCTAAATACGCCCCGATGCAAGACATGTGACCTCAGCGTAGAAGCAGAAGTGACGTTGTGCGGAAGTAATGTCAAGTGATTCCGCAAAAAGCTGCCCCCTCACACCCCTCCAGCGCTTCCACTGGATTTCCTATGGAAATCCATGGAAGTAGCTGGGCAATTTTTTGTTAAAATTAAAAATACAACCATAGGTACCCTAGGGTCGCCCCCAAAACCTGCCACCCAAGGCACAGGCCCTCTGGTGCCTTAATATAAATACGGGCCTGATTTTCAAGCAGGAATTACATTCTGATGCTAACTGCACTGGTTTCTGAGCATCCATGTCATGAGAATCTAAGTGAATTATTAATCAGCTTCACATTGTGACATGTATATTCTGTATTTACAGTATATTGTAAGCTCAGCGAGTGACAACAGCCTAGAATGAATGAGCAGAAAATAAGATAGTGAGCAACTGGGGCATATTCAGAGACACAGATCTTCATTTCTAAAGGGCATATACAGAAGCCTGCAGCATAATTCACAACATTTCTGTCATACTTTAGTTAAGCTTTAGTTTTCCTTAAACAATGCAAAGAAATACAGAAAATATGTATAAGTGCTTTGTGCATAATGTTTTGTCACTTGCAGTCTTGCCTGATTTTGTGCACCCAGAGCTGCAAACGCTTTTAGTAGATGAGGCTCAGAATATGTAAAGAGCAGTGGCGTAACTAGCTGTTACTGGCCACTCACAGCAAATTCATTTTAGGGCCCCCAACTGTTTTATCAATAAATGTTGAAACTGCTAATTTTTTGTGACCAACTAAGCTTCCTGCCCCCCCCCCCTGCAGCCACAGGGTCTGCTTCTTCTATTGTTACACCCCTGATTAACAGTATAGTTGGGAATTGTTTCCTTGAAGTATATGGCTTACTATACATACATAAAATGAAGTCCTTACCTTGCAACATACTCCTGTAGGCTGTGTCTGCAATTGCATAGATATGAGGTGGCATTTCGTGCCTTTTCTTTCCTTTGTACATATCAATGATTTTCTCAGAGTAAATTGGGAGAGCTTTATATGGATTGACCACGACACAGAAAAGACCAGAATAAGTCTGTAAATAAAATGTATGCTTAAATCAGTGATCAGTGACTTGGAACAATTAGGATGTGCATATATACAGATATATGTGGGAGCACCCATGCATTTTAATTTCTTAGGCCTTTAAAGGGGTTGTTCACCTTCCAAACACTTTTTTCAGTTCAGTTGTTTTGAGATTGTTCTCCAGAAATAAAGACTGTTTTTTCAGTTAGTTTTGATTATTTATTTTTTACAGTTTGTCCAAAATCTAAGTTTAAAGTTGAATGTTGGTGTCTCTGGTGTTTGAGTCTGGCAGCTCAGTAATTCAGGTGCAGACTCTAAACTGTTACAATTTTGCAACATTTAGTTGATACATTTCTTGGTAGCATCTCTGGAGTATTAGCAACTATTGTATCAATTCTAACATCTGTCTTTAATGACACCCAGAGAGTTTGCTCATCAGGGACAAAGATAAGAAAAGTATCAACTAAATGTATCAATTTAGAACAGTTTCAGGGTCACACGGGCAGATTCAGGGAGATTTAGTCCCTTCTTCTGGGCGACAATCAGTGTCGGACTGGCCTACCAGGATACCAGGAAAAGTCCCGGTGGGCCCAGGTATCAGTGGGCCCTCATGCTGCAAATTTGGCCAAGTTAATATTTCTAGAGGCTAAATAGATGCAATAATAGATTATAGTATGTAAAGAAAATACACTAGGAGAATAGAGGTTGAATGAGTAGAGGAAGAATAATAGTACTATAGTAGTAGAGAGTGGGTCCCTGGTCTAAAATGTTTTGGTGGGCCCCTAGTGTAAGGTTTTTGGGTGGGCCCCTGATGTCCCAGTCCAACACTGGCGACAATCTCCCCGAACTGCCTTCCCCCTGCTGTAATGAGAAAACACCAGCCCAATGGCACTCACAACACTTCTATTTCCGAAGTTGCCCGAAGTTTCCTTGTGAGGCGACTTCCGGCGACTTCGGAAATTGAAGCGCCGCGAGTGCATTGCCGCAAGCGATTTTTCATTTTGGCAGGGCAGTTTGGGGAGATTGTCGCCCAGAAGAAGAGGCAATTAGTCGCCAGGCAACTAAATCTTCCCAAATCTGCCTGTGTGCCCTTTCCCTTAGAAGGTGAAAAGTAACACTTTACATTTCAATATTAGAAAAACAGTTACATGTAGAAAATGGAAAGTAATTGGAGAAAGTAATTATTTCTGGGGATCTATCTGAAAACAACTAGTTGTTTGAAGGTGAACAACCCCTTGAAGTAGGCTCCATCTAGTACATTCAGATTTTGCTATAATCCACTCCAAGTACAGTACATGCCAGTTACATGAGAAAGATTAACTACATTGCTTTTTGGGTACAAATCTTAAGCTTTCATGAATACTGAAAAACAAAACTATTGTATTTAATGGATAATCTGCACTTGCAGGACTTGCAGTAGAAAATTAACTATCCAGCAAGAATAACCATCTTAACACTTATGTTTATCATTTGTAACCTGTATTTTTCCATGGATATCTGGATGGAAATTCAGCAGGGATCGCCTTAAGATATGGTTTACATATGGGTACTACATTCGTTGTTTGCTTGGCCTTATATGGAAAACAAGAAAGCCTTGTTTAAAGCATCGGTATGTATGATTCCTTTGGTATTTGGAAACAGAAAATACAGACATAGAGCTATTTTTGCCTGTATTGGCGTAATACGCAGGTGCCTATCCCAGTCTGTTGTAGGAGGGTTGAAGTTGGGATATAACATCTGCTTATTTTTTGAGCTGCGAGCACACAATGTAGTTCACACAAAACATAAACTTGTGCTTTTATAGAAAGGAGGCCAAGGTTTGATAATCTGAATGACTGATTTCTTTAAAAGTTTGTGGGTGTCAAAATAACTTAGGGGCAGATTTACTATTGGTTGAATTTCGAATGAAAAAAAAATTCGAAATTCGACCAGGGAATAGTGGGGAATTAAAAAAATTTGAATTTCGATTTCGAATTTTTTTAGCGCAATTCGATCGATCGAACGAACGAACGATGGAATAGGGAAAATTCGATTGATCTATCGAATGTTTGAATCGAATTCGAATCGAATATTCTAACAATTTTTAGCGATCAATGATGATCCCCATTTCGGTAGGTTTAATCTGGCGAAGTAGGTGATTGAATTTAAATTTAAAGGGGAAGTATTCATCTAATAAAATTTAATTCGAATCATTCGAATTCGAATATTCAATGCTCGAATTTGGTCGAATTTGCCTAATTTGCATATTCTAAGTTCGAATCTTTTGAAAATTCGATCTAATATTCGAATCTCTCATGTGAATATATGTGAATTTAGTAAATCTGCCCCTTAATCTTGCCCTGCTGTGCCTATATAACAGCTGTGTAGCAAATACCTTTCCTCACAGGAACAAATTATGCATTTTGTTGATTTCTGGTCATCTTTTTATTCATTAAAATGCCATGGTTCATATTTTATGTTTCACCATGAAAACTTGCTGATTAGACTACTGACTCAACAACAAGGGAGAACTGAAAAATGATGGTGTCCAATTGGATAAGCATAAGGGGGCTATATATATATATATATATATATATATATATTTGTTTGTTTAACATAAGCTCATTAACACAACTTTAAATGTTCGAGTTCAACAACATATATATTTTTGGCTTTTAACAAAGTATGCACATGATGTCATCGAATAGAAATTATCGACTTCTATAATATACTTCATAACAGCAAAGTAAAACAAAACTGTAAAATGTAATAGATACTGTATGAACGCATTAACAAAATCTGTAAGACTTTCTATAATTGGTGTATTCTTCTGGAGATGTTAAATTCCCTTATAAATACTGTATATGCTCTAGCGAGTAATAATGAAGGAACTGAAATAAATAAAATATTGAACATGATTGGCTGCACCTTGCTTACTAGATGGCTTTATTGAAAATGTGAGCAATTAAGGGGAATCTCGTCTGAGAAATCTAAAATGCATTCAAAGAACAAACCCAATGCAGAAGGATTTAAAGGGAAAGGTTTTTGACTTGCTGCATTAGTGAGGCATTCAGTTATAATCATGCAGTGTACCAGGGAGTTGGGAAGTTCCATGAGCATATGACAACAATATGAAATGCATATTCACATTTGAGAGCAACTTTAAGCACCTTGTGAAGTGTGCAAATTGCCATTTTCTATCCAACACTGCAGCATTTTTATCCATAATTCCAGCATAAAGATGGTGTTGCACCAGATACAGTTGTGGCTGATGAGCTGATGGCAAATGAGCACTATTGCTCCTGCATTTCTATACAAATTGGATGCAGTTGTGCTGAAATTCAGATTCTGGCACTTCTGACACTCTGCATCGGTTAGCAATAGTCAGTAACAATTATCCATAGTCACTTCATTCATATCATAAACTTTAACTTTCTGAAAGTCAAAGATTTGAATCACACAAATAAAACAGAGGCCATTGAAATGTTTTTTCTTCAAACCCAACATTAGTGTATGATAGGGAATTGTTAGTCATTGTGAATGAACTTGCTGAATATCGTAATTAGTCTTTTTGTTCACATGTAGTTCACATATAGTCAGTGGTGTAACTACCAGGGGTGCAGGGGGTGCAACTGCACCAGGGTCCCCATCCCCTTGGGGCCCATCGGAGTCATGAAAATGGTTATGGCAGGTGGTTATGTAGGGGGAGATTATACATCACACATGCTATCAACACTCCAGCATATGATATATAGAGGTAAGGGCCCCACAGGGGGGGCCTGGTGCCCATCCTGTGCTGGGGCCCACCAGGGAGTAGTTACGCCACTGTATATAGTATATTAGTAATGTATACGTCTGCTGATCATTTTATAAGCGCAGTGCTGTCATTCCTCAAATACAATTTACTGCTATGCTGTTTAGTGGGCAGAATAATCTTCTTCCCTTAACTTGACTGATCTCTTCCTATACCATCATCAGTATCCCATGCCTCACTGACCATTAATCCACTGAGAAACACTGCTGCATTACATCTCAATTATTGCTTGTCTCCCCAGGAAGCTTCCCCTCTGTGACCAATCATTTGGCCTCCTTTGCAACATGAATGACTCCATGATGTCTTTATTCTAACATTTCCTATCAATAATAATACCCCTTTACCACAAAGAACAACAAAGTTGTGACCCATACAATCTTTTGAAGCCCATGTTCTACCCCAGTTCTTGATTATACTTCTGGCACACTTACATGCTAAACACTCATTGTAAACTTATAGTATGCACACACCTTGCACTTTAGCTAATTATTTCATGTTTAAGTAGATAACTACTGGAAAAAAAGACACAAATCTATTTCAGAATTTTAGAATACTCTTGTCAGAAGAAGAAAACTCATTAAACAAACATAACCAAGTAAACTTGTTTTCCTTTGCAAAACATCATATCAGCTCTTTTTATGGAACTTTGAAATCTTCTACCATATACACCATTGCTGAGCTCTGCCTGCTTTTCATAGTAAACCATATAAATGCCTGACTTCATTGCATTTTTAAAGGGAAGCACCCCTTAAAATTTATTTTTAGTAGTTCACAAACAGGGGCTTTGAGCAGTGTCGGGGGGGGGGG